>JAFEMH010000590.1:0-707478 GCA_022495995.1 Adenophora triphylla var. japonica | reverse complement strand
ACACTGTCTATATAGTCTATAAAAAAACAAAAAAGAAAACCAAAACCCATGATTTGGAGTTCATAAAATAGCAACACTTCACGCAACAACCGCCTATAAAACATGAAGAGCATAGAAATTGAAAAAAACGCAACAAGAGCATACAAATGTATACCTGATTGTTGTAAATCGAAGAAATCAACGCTCAAGGAGGAGAGAGAAAGACCGAGATACGCTATATAGAGGAGAGAAAGAGAGACTGAGATACAGAGATCGAAGAAATCAACGCTCAACCACACCAAGAACAACAAAAATCAAAAATTAAAAGTAAATACGTATACCTACCTGTTGATTTGGTCGCCGGCGGTCGGAAAATCGTGCCCTAGCTAGCTATGGAGGAGAGAAAGAGAGAGATCCTTCAGCTTCAGAGACTTCAGATTACTGCGAAACTGAATAGGGAAATTTGGTTTCCCGGTATTTAATAACATTTACGGAGGATGCGTATAAACCGCCGAGAATAAGTACCTATTTACGGCGGACGCGTACAAACCGCCGAGAATAAGTACCTATATACGGCGGTTATTTACGTACCGCCGTATAAAACTTCGACCTCGTATACGTACATGCCAAATGTACGTACATTACCTATTTACGGCGGACTAAGCCGCCGTATATATTGATTATATACGGCGGTCTGAACAACCGCCGTATATGGGCGCCGTAAATAGCCTAGATTCTTGTAGTGTAATCTCTGTTCATTACATCACTTGCGGGCTAGCTCGGGGGTACGATCTGAGTATTGGTTGACCTTGCCAGGGACGGCAAGAGTTTGAGTGGGGGAGATTGTGATATCCCCCCATCCCACATCGGAAATATGTGGAAATTTGGTGAGACATATAGAAGACCCATACACTACTACTAAGCATCAACATCCATTAGACTTTTGGAGGCCTGTGATGACTGTGGTTAATCCAATTGAGGAGGTGCTTAGTGGGTCAGTATGTGATGTCTACGTAGCGGTCGGGCTTCGGGCTCGGGTCGTTACACCTTATCTCCGAGTTTGTTTCAGATAGGTCCATTTGTTTTTATCTCAGTTTGAACACTGTTATATATTCCTAAACGATGTACATATTTTCTTAACGTGAATGAAATACTCAATTTATCTCCTTTACACACCCCAACCCAACCCAACTCAACTCCACCAACTAACTCTAGATTGTGATAAAGAAAATGAGATTAGTGGGATGGGGGGCCTATATGGTTTTTCTCAAACAATAACATTGCAGTGGTTCCTAAAGTTCTCATCTTGTCTGATGGCCTATGATTTTTCTTAATCACCTTGTAATTACTATTTGTTCACTATGCAGATCAAATCCTCTTTTACAGTTGACCATGTCCACTTTTAAAATGGTTCTCATTTATTTATGTGGATGATAAGCTTGTTATGACATTTAATGAGAAAAACGATTTTATTGATATGGGGAAAGATAACTGATTACATTACAGATTTCGAATTATGTACTCCCTCTGTCCCAAAATTTTGGACGGAGGGAGTATTAGATTTCTAAATCCTAGAACAGATTGTTAGCCTACACAACTGAACAAAAATATAGAGCTCTAGGAGATAGCAAAGTATTTATACTCTCTAATCCTAGATAGCAGGTTTTACGAAACCCTAAGTCAGACGCAGCCCAACTAGAAGTTTAGGGGATGTATACGGCCGCACCATGCATGTGCATGAGGCATTTGATCTGCGGTCGCAAAACCCTCTGTCCCTGGCTAAGATTTTCCTAAACTGCCTGGCTCTCCAATGGACATGTCGTCTCCCTATATGCAGTCACTTGGTGCCCTAAACTGTCATACAATCTATGGTACGGTCGGATAGCCTGGATCTTCCATTTGCAGCTTATAGCTAGATTCAAGGCACAAAACTGAGATTTCATAACATTTGGATGGAACTCAATAAAATAACGATTTGGATGGAACCCATAAAAATAATGGAAGTTGGATTTAATGAAACAATATTTTATAAGGTATGCATGCTTAACATTACAAATTTATTAATCTAATTGAAATTAATAAAGAAAGAACTTTTAATTTCTAATGTAATTTATTCAAAAACAACATTGATTGATTAAATTCAAGCTCTTTCTAGCAACTTATTACCACCACAGAAGGAGTTTTGTTTCTCCAACTGAAGACGTCCAAAACTCTTGAAATCAAAATTGCAAGAATGTTCTTCTGCATAACGGTGCAAGCCACAAAACAAACTCCCGCAGCGACACTTGAACCCAGTCAATCCAACACGCTTGTTACAACAATCGCATCTATTTTTCTTCTTCTTATTTGTACTTGTATCGGTGGTATGATCATCACTCGTTGCAGGTGCCGTTTTGATGTTCAAAGGTTTACTCGTGATTTCTAACAATTTGAGGCTCTCTTCTGTGAGATTAAGGAAATCTTTATAACACTTGGAGCACATTCTGTTAGTGTTTTCGTTACCGTAAAAGCCACAATCTTTTGCACATAGTGGAGGACTAGCTGTGATGCTGTTGTTGTTGTTGGAAGTAGCCATTGATGGACAATATATTTCTCTTTTGTGTTAATTTACCAATTGTTAACTCTTGGTAATGTTGCTGATGACTATCACCAAGAGTTGGGTTTATATTTATACACGAGTATGTAGGTGGAGGGACAACCAATTATGATCCTATTATTGTTTGGATTCCATACATCCATTGGTTTCCTAACTCAAACAGGAAATCCATTTAAATTATACTCTCTTCATCCCAATATTAATAGGAGAGATTTACGATATAATCTCTCAAACTTATCAATTTTACCTTATTACTCCTTCCTCCCAAAATATTTGTCCCATTTGACTTTTTTGTTGAACTTTGACCACAAATTTATGAGAGATTAATCATGTTCATGAAATTCTAAAAGTTGTTATTGATAATATTATTAACGGTGAATCAATAGAAATTTTTAGAATTTCATGAACATAATTAAATTGTCATATATTTGTGGTCAAAGTTCAACAAAAAAGTTAAATGAGACAAACATTTTGGGACAGAGGGAGTATAAGACAAACAATATTTCGTCTAACCATATAATTCATAGCTTAATAATTACACTCTCCCATCATTTTACTAAGTTCACCCTTCCATCATTTTACTAAGTCCACCCTTTTATCAATTTATTTTCTCTACAACCACCAACACCTTAGGTCACCCCATCCCCATTTTCTCCTGTCAACTACTCCGGCAACCATCAACTCCAACGACCAACTTCGGCGACTAACTCCGACGATTTTTTTTTACGCCGGCAACCAAACAACTAAGAACTTAACTTATCAGTAAGTTCTCAGTTGTCAACTAAACTACTAAAAACACAATTAACTCCGACGACCACCAACTCCGGCGACCTCTCCGGCGACCAAACAACTGAGAACTTAACTTATCAGTAAGTTCTCAGTTGTCAACTAAACTACTAAGAACACGATTAACTCCGGCGACCACCAACTCCAGCGACCTCTATGACGACCAAAAAACTGAGAACTTAACTTATCAGTAAGTTCTTATTGTCAACTAAACTATTAAGAACACGATTAACTACGGCGATCACCAACTCCGACGACCACCAACTCGGGCGACCGAACAAATGATAACTTAACTTATCAGTAAGTTCTCAGTTGTCAACTAAACTACTAAGAACACGATTAACTCCGGCGACCACCAACTCCGGTGACCTCTCTAGCGACCAAACAACTGAGAACTTAACTTATCAGTAAGTTCTCAGTTTTCAACTAAACTAATAAGAACACGATCAACTCCGACGACAATCAACTACGGTGACCTCTCCGGTGACCTCTCCGGTGACCAAACAACTGAGAACTTAACTTATCGATAAGTTTTGAGTTGTCAACTAAACTACCACTATAAGAAAACTGTCAAATAGCGACGGAAATTATCGACGAACCAAATTCTGGAATAACGACGGAAGCAAAATAAAACGAAAAAATCAACTACCGACGGATTTAGCAACAGACATGAATCTGTCATTAATCCGTCGCAATAGTGGCGCCAAAAAAGTCCTCCCATTTTAGCGACGAATTTAGCGACGAAATAACGACGGATTACAAAATTTTTTAACGATGAATTTTTTCTGTCGCTATATAAATAAAAAATAAATAAATATTTTTTCTTTTTAAAAATAGCGACGGATTTTACAAAAATAAATTACTGACGGATATATTCTGTCGCTAAATAATAAAAAATAAAAAAAATTCTTTTTAAAATATCGACGGATTTAGCGACGGATTTTACAAAAATAAATTACCGACAGATATATTTTGTCGCTAAATAAAAAAAAATAAAAAATATTTCTCTTTTTAAAATACCGACGAATTTAGAGACGAATTTTACAAAAAAATTTACCGACGGATATATTATGTCGCTAAATAATAAAAAAATAAAAAAATCTTATTAAAATACTGACGGATTTAGCGAGGGAAAATTGTTTCTTAAAAAAAATTAACTTTTTTTCTAACTTTTTTTATATAACTTTTTTGAAAAAAACTTCATTACTAAAAAATGTCCAAAATATGTATTTCTATTTATAAAAAATAAAAAAAGCATACATTTATAAATAAAAATTAAAGGATTTTACCCGTCCCTGATTTCTTTGTTATACTTTCATTTGTTTAGTTTTTTTCTAACTTTTTTATATAACTTTTTGAAAAAAAAAAATCAATACTAAAAATTTCCAAAATATTTATTTATAATCATAAAAAATAAGAAAACTATACATTTATAAATAAAAATTAAAGAATTTTACTCGTCCCTGATTTCTTTATTATACTTTCGTTTGTTTATTTTTTTTCTAACTTTTTTTATATAACTTTTTGAAAAAAACTTCAATACTAAAAAATGTTCAAAATATTTATTTATATTCATAAAAAATAAAAAATATACATTTATAAATAAAAATTAAAGAATCTTACCTGTCCCTGATTTCTTTATTATACTTTCATTTGTTTAGTTTTTTCCTAACTTTTTTTATATAACTTTTTGAAAAAAAAAACTTCAATACTAAAAAATTTCCAAAATATTTATTTATATTCATAAAAAATAAAAAAAGCTATACATTTATAAATAAAAATTAAAGACTTTTACCCGTCCCTGATTTCTTTATTATACTTTCATTTGTTTATTTTTTTTCTAACTTTTTTATATATAACTTTTTGAAAAAAAACTTCAATACTAAAAAAAGTCAAAAATATTTATTTATATTCATAAAAAATAAAAAAATATACATTTGTAAATAAAAATTAAAGAATTTTACCCATTCCTGATTTCTTTATTATACTTTCATTTATTTAGTTTTTTTCTAACTTTTTTTATATATATGGTATAGGGCATAGTATATATAGTATATATGGTATAGTGCATAGTATATAGAGTAAAAGGTATATGATATTGTATATAGGGTATATGCTATAGTATATATGGTATGAGGTATAGTATAAAAAAATGATATATGGTATGGACGTATATGGTATATCATATATGTCCAACATTATATAGTATATGATTTAGGGTATAGGGTATGGGCATATAGTATATGGTTTAGGGTATTTACATGGAGAAATTATTATCATTAGTATTATTTTCATGAAGAAAAGCAAAAATCTTGTAAAAAATGCGTTTTTTGTTAAGCTTAACAAAAAACGTGTTTTTCACCCGCGGTTCAATTTAACGGACGGTTCATTCGCTTTTCTGGTCCGATTCAATTTCTCACGACGTAGTTGTTCAATTTGATTTTTCCTTTCGTCATTTGTGCTCTTCAATTCGATTTTCCGTCATTGTTCTTCATCAATTTCGTCATTGTTCTTCATCAATTTCCACCGATTTTCTTCATCTCCGAAATGTTTTCATTCGTATTTTTACTTCTTCTCCGACATTATGACCGGCCAAGCCAAAGAAATCAGGAGCAAGCATCGTAACGAAGGTATGATTTTACTTGTTTTCAGTCATATTTTTCTTTGATTTCCACCTATTGTTATGGATTGATGCATTGACACATTATGTTCGTGACACTGGTACTTTAAAACATAAGCAAACATAAGCAAATGTTAGCACTATTGAAACCCTAACAATGACACTTTGAAACCGTTGCACTATCACATTTACTTGCACTGGCACTATCGAAACAGTTGCACTTTCACATTTAATTGCAAACATAAGCAAATGTTGGTACTATTATAACACTGGCACTTTGAAACCGTAATACTGGCACTTTGAAACCGTAAGACTGGCACTTTGAAACCATAATACTGGCACTTTGAAATCATAACAGTGGCAATTTGAAATCATAACAATGGCACTTTGAAATCATAACACTGGCTCTTTGGAATCATAACATTGGCACTTTGAAATCATACTGCTCATTTACTTGCACAGGCACTATCGAAACAGTTGCACTTTCACATTTAATTGCAAATATAAGAAAATATTGGCACTATTGATAACACTGGCACTTTTGAAATCGTAATACTGGCACTTTAAAACCGTAAGACTGGCACTTTGAAACCATAACATTGGCAATTTGAAATCATAACACTAGCACTTTTAAATCATAACACTGGCACTTTGAAATCATAACACTAGCACTTTGGAATCATAACATTGGCACTTTGAAATCATACTGCTGGCACTGATGTAATGTTTTTTGATATTTATTTTCAGTTCTATCAAAGCGTAAAAAGAGTTGTGGATGATGATGATTTTGATACCACTAGTAAGAGGCCTACATGGGGCGATAAATTTGAGCATTCATGTACTCCTAAAAGACTTGTTGAGCTCTGTTTAACTCCAGACCAGCAGAGAGATGTTAGGGTTATTGGATTTGGATCTTTCTTGAGTCTTGAGGTTAAGGTATTGCCGCTTAGGCTTGTTCAATTTCTTGTTGAGAGATTTGAACCAATAACAAGGATACAACAAATTAATTCATCAGAGAAATATGTTATTACAACATCAGATGTTTTTGATATATTTTGTCTACGTAGGAATGTTGCAAAGGCTAAGGTAAATCGGTCATCCAGCATAAATATGGAATTGAGAAATCGATATTTTGAAGAATTTGGGCATACTAAAGATGGTCTTCCTGCCTATAAACTTTTGGAATGCATTTCTGAGTTACATCAAGGTGGGGATGAATTTAAACGCTTGTTTGTGCTATTTGTTGTTGGAAATTTTCTTGCCCCAGTAGTTACGAAAACAATTGATGTGTCACTGTTAAGTCTTGTAGAAGATGTTTCACAGATAAGCAAGTTTGATTGGTGTCAATATATTTTGGATAAATTATGTGAGGGTGTAATGAGGTTTAAGAATCACAAGAATTCAAAGAACTGTAGTGGATGTGTGATGGTGTTGGTGATTGCTTACCTTCATAGATTTTCATTTCAAGGGGTGAATGAATCAACTGTTCTCCCTTTGATTAATCATTGGAATGCTCAAAAAATTCAAAGTGAGGATTGATTCTGAAGCGAAAGTTGGTTGGGGAAAATTATTTTTTTCTGGAAAGCATGTTTAACCTATAAGTAGCGTTGGAGACGATTTTGTGGATGAAGTACCCTGTGATTTTGAGGAAGAATATATTCCGTTAAGGATTGAAAGTGGTGTAAAGGAAAGAAATGCAGAGTCAAGCAATGTAAGTACTTTCAATTTGAAATTCTTAAACTGGTACTTTAAAATTCTTATACTGGCACTATTGATTACTTACACTGGCACAATGAATAACATGTACTGGCATTTAAAATACACATATTGGCACAAATTTTTGGCTGCTATGGCACTATTGATTACTTGTTTGGCACTTAAAATACCCACTTTGGCTCAATCATTTGGTAGCTTGGCGCTATTCATTACTTGCACTTGCACAATTAATATTATGTCTTGGCACTTAAAATACACACACTTGGCACAATCATTTGGGTACTATTGGCACTATTGATTACTTGGACTAGCACAATTGCAATCTGAAGCGGCATAATTGAACTCATTCTTACTATTTTTCATTGATGTAGGCTGCTAAGGAGTCATGGGATATATTGAGGAAGGACCTTGATAATGCTGTCCATACACATATTGAAAGACTTAAATGTATCAAGAAGGATAAGGGAAACAATGCAGCAGATGAGATGGGGAAAGAGAAAGAGAATGAGGGGAAGAGGGAGGGGGAGGAAGTAGAAGAAGATATTTTTAACGATGAATATTTTTCCTGAGATTGATAATATTGTTTCAGACATTTTTAAGGCAACAAAAGATGATATGGTAAAAAAAAGAAAAGGTTCAATTCCATCATTTGACCTTTTATCTCAGGTATCTGGTGAGGAAAAAAGAGAATATACAGAGCAGAAAGAACAACAATTAAATGAGATTTTGCGGGGGATAGATGATGATGCTGAACTAATTGATAGAGATGTTGAAAATATTATTACGAATATAAATGAGAGTTGCTTTAGGAGTTGTTATGAGATGTTGAACGTAGGGTGCACATTGGATTGTGGAGCAGCTAACGAGAAAGTTGTATACTGTTCTTAATTTATGATTAACAACCCTAATGTTTTGCGACCGATGTTGAAGCTGAGAAAGGAGGCTGTTGACCTATGTATGTCTACACACTTTTCAAGAAATCTTAAGGGGTAAGCTATAAATTTATCAATACCCAAACACTGGCACCTTTTATGAATGTATACACTTGTACGTAAAAGTATTTACTAATTTATTTTTCTTTAATAGCAATTGCCATCCTGTGGACGTAAAAGCATTTACTAATTTATTTTTCTTTTATAGAAATTGTTATCCTATTTATACAAATGTCCATAGCTTAACGTTTGAAGATATTTTGAGCTTGGATGAAGATAGGGAAATAGCTTCAAATAATATCGAGTGTTGGGCTATACTTCTTAATAATATGGAGCGAAAGTTTGGTAGAATGAAGAAGTTTATGTTTGGGCTTAGTCATTGTGTAAGTTCTTTATCTATGATGCTATTACATTCAAAAATTATATTATCTATGATTGTTTGTTAATTAAATTATATTTGTGTGCATTTTTAAATTTGATGTTATTAATGTGTTATACAGGCTGATTGGATTGTACGTACAACGAAGAGTCCTGACGATGTTACATCAAAAGCTGGGCATGAAATTACTGATTGTTTGATACATTGGATTGATCTTAATTTTAATGATGCTGAGGGAATTGATTTGAGAGAAGTTAAACGGGTATGCATTGTCATTTTATACATACATGTACTTGCACTTATTAACCAATACACTGGTATAAAAGATCACTTGAACTTGCAGTAGGAAACAATTGATGCTGGCACTGTGAAAATATAATACTGGCACTTTCAAACAATTGATGTTGGCACTTTAAAACTCGATCTTTGCTGGCACTTATTTTCTCGCAGTTCTTCTTGCCCTGCCATAGAGGTGACAACAGAGGTGGCCATTACACACTTTATGTTGTTAATACTGAGAGTCAATCAATTCAGTTTCTTGACAACTTGCCAATGAATGATTGGAAGAGAAAGAACATGCCAAGACTTGCTCATAGCATGTTAATATTATTTATTGAATTGTTTTTTTTTTACTAAAACATCCATATTAATTTTGCTGTTTTTTTATTTGCAGCAAGCACCCTTCAGACACTTCTTAAATCACATAAATCATCCAAGTATTAATGATTGTGCAGTATACGTATGGCTGAAATGAGACAATTTAATGGCACAATTTACTCATGCCCTGAGTTGTGTGATAATTCATCAAGAGTGCGTATGAGGGCCAAGATTCTAGCAAGATTACTTCTCTGTGATATTAATTTTGAAAGGCAACATTTACTGCGTGAGTTAGAGTTGTTTAGCGATAAAAGAGAAGCCTTGAAGAAGAAAGAAGAAGAAGAACAGATAAAAGAAGAAGAAAAAAGGAAACAAGAAGAAAAGAAAAGGAAAGAAGAAGAAGAAAAAAAGAAAGAAGAAGAAAAGAAAAGGAAAGAAGAAGAAAAAAAAAGAAAGAGGAAGAAAAGAAGAAAAAATTAGATGACGATAAAAAGGCTGGGAAGAAGTATCCAACTAGGAAAGCAACAAAATAATGAATTAGTTTCAATACTTCTTCAATTAGAATTGTTTGTATTTGAATTAATGTTTTTTATAAATGAATTAGTGTTATTTTTAACATTTTTATTGATGCAATGTTGGTACTATTGAAAATCAACACTGACACTTTTGAAACACTGATGCTGCCACTTTTATAAACTGATGATGGCACATTCACACAATGATGCTAGCACTTTGTTGCATTGATACTGAAATTTCTATACACTGATTTTGGCACTTTAAAATATTGTACTACAAAACCAGTGTACACAACCAGGCCTGGCACATTCAATAAAAAACACTGGCACTTCAAAACCTGTGTACTAGCAATATATTTAATAAACAGAACCAGGCCTTCACTGGTTCTTCAAATAATAAACACTGGCACATTTAAACAATGATACTGGCACTTTGTTACATTGATGCTAGTATTTTTATATCTTGAAAGCGCCTTGTAAATATTAAACTACAAAATCGGTGTACACTGACCGGGCACAGCACATTCAATAACAAACACTGGCACTAAAAAACCTGTGTATTGGCAATATATTTAATAAACAGAACCATGCCTTCACTGGTACTTCAAATATTAAACACTGGCACATTCAATAACAAACACTGGCATATTGAATAATAAAAACTGGCACTACTTAAAAAATTATAATACAATCAGTTATAACAGTCTGAAAACAATAAAGTTTGGTTACAAGAATATCAAATCAAGTGTTCATTCGGGGTCTTCGAACCATACTCATTAGTAATTGGTTTTCTCCGTTCAAACTTTGTTTTAGGTTTTCTTTTTCTACCTTTTGTATCTGCACGTACAGGATCTGTCACTGTAGGTGCACTAAATGTTGTGCTTGTTGAAGCACTATTATTTTCACTTGTTGTTGGTCCAACACCTTGTACTTTTCGGGAGAGTATTTCTTGTACTAGAAATGTATCTATATTAAACCCATCTTCTAGAATTCTTCTTGCATCACTGTTTTCATGGCATGCCATCATTAAATCGTAGTACTTTCTCGCCATTTGTTGTTTCCAAGGAATTGAATTGTGTTGCTCAGTTGGAGTAGTAGATATACCTTGGTAAGTTTTATTCCATACATTTGATTTGGCTGTCTTTGTCCACCTTTTTTTAATGTACTCTTCTGATATCCGATCAATATTTGTCAAGTTGAGAACCTTAATGCAATGAAAGCACAACCAACCGACCTGACTAAAATGATTGCATGTATAGTTGACAGTTATCTTTTCATTAGTTCGCGAGAAAAGTACCCTTTCAAAATTTTCTGGATGGTTCTCATGAGCAACCTCAAACAACTTGTTTTCATCTAAGCAAAAGCCAATATTAAACTTTGCAGCAAAAGCTACCTTGACCTCATTCTCAAAAAATCTGAATATTTCCTCCGTGTAAACCTCCCTTGCATGTCTTATTAAAGCACCATGTATTTCTGTGCGAGGCTTTGAGTTTATTGAATCAAATTCCTTTCGTTGCTCCATACTTCTCCAACGTTTTACTGTCTCATTGAATATATCAAAAAATTGTGTTAGGGACGTGCTTATATTTGCTTTGAAACATATGACATGATTTGTGCTCTCACTTCTCTGTGAAGATAATATGCCAGCTGAGAAGAAATCTTTACTCAATGATGTACACCATTTCTTTCTTAAGCTATATAAACGATTGAACCATCTATTCTCAAGAAGGTCATATTTTTCTAGCATTGAATGCCAACAATTTTCAAACTCAGATTCATCACTACATCCTCTCAAGCAATTGTTGAATTCCTTTTTAATTTATTCATCTGTCTTTAGTTGTCCAAAGTGTGCTATAGCATTTTGTTGAATGTGCCACAAGCATAACCTATGTCTTGTTCTTTCCTCAAAAACCTGTCAATAATTTATAATATAGTCAAACACTATAAAAGAATAACACTGGCAATTATAAATACAAGTGTATATAAATCTAACACTGGTACATTATAACACAAGAACTGACACTTCCTAACACAAGTACTGGCACTGTCTAAAACATGTATTGGCACTTACTAACCCATGCAATGGCACATATAAAAAGCTGTTACAAATCATTAAATTTATTCAAATATATTGATTGATTTGGGCAATTAATTTGGTCAGTGTAAAAGGCTGTTACACAACAGTCCAAAAATTAACGGTCAAGCTGGCACATTATAACACAACAATCCAAAAATTAACAATGTAAAAATTTGTTACACAACAGTCCAAAAATTAACAGTAACATAGTAAAAAAACAATCAATGAAACATTGGAAATAAAATATAAGTTACCTCTTCAATCGCTTTCGACATTGCAAAGTCTTGATCGGTGAAAATTGTTTTTGGTTCTTTTCCTCCCATTGATTTTACAAATTCTTTGAGAAGCCAATCAAATGTTTTTGTCTTTTCATTTGTTAAGAAAGCACAACCAAACATCACAGTGTTCCAATGGTTGTTCACCCCAACTATTGGTGCACAAATCAAATTGTATTTATTTGTGTCATAAGTTGTATCAAACAAAACAACATCCCCATACAATTCATAATCCTCCCTCATCATACCATCTCTCCAAAACAAAGTACCGAGTCTACGTTCTTCCCCAAACTGCATTTTGAAGTAGAATCCTTCATCCTGAATTTGGCTCAGTCTATCAACTACTGTTTGTGCATCGCCCATTTCTATTTTTTCCATTCTCAATCTCTGTACAAAGTTAATATGATCTCTTCTTGTATACCCAACATATTCTTCCCCACCAGCTGTTTTTGCCAAAACATTATATCCATCAGTTGGCTTGATGCCGGCTTCTTCAAATTGCTCTATTATTTTTCCTGTAGCTTCTGATATTGACCTCTCGCTACGCTTGAAGTGGTTCCATTCTGGTCTTGTCATCTGATGGAAATACTGGTACTTCAAATAAGTAATACTGGCACTCCAAATAAGACTCACTAGCACTTCAAACAACAAAGTAAAACTGACAATCCAAACAACACTCACTGGGCAACATTATAAAAAACACTGGCATATTCAAAAATTAAAACTGGCACTTCAAACCACACTAACTAGCACTTCAATAACAACAAAGTGCCTGAAGCCACAAATTAGTAACACTAGACTCCAAATAACACAAACTGGTACTTCAAATAAGTAATACTGGCACTCTAAAGAATACAAACAGGCACTTCAATCAACAAAGTATCACTGACACTCCAAACAACACTCACTAGACAATATTATAAAAAACACTGACACATTAAAAAATTAAAATTGGCACTTCAAACCACACTAACTGGCACTTCAATAAGACAGTGGCTGAATTATAAATAAGTAACACTGGCACTCCAAATAACACAAACTGGTACTTAAAATAAGTAATACTGACAAGCCTAATAACACAAACTGGCACTTTAAACAACATTCACTAGAATACTAATGGTGGTCTGTCATATACTCATTCAGAGCCAGGTGGGAATACATAGATACTTCTCCATAAGCAGAGGAAGTCCCAAGATAATATGCATGCTGTAGGAGAAGGTCCCAAGTGATTTGTTTTGGCCAAATTTGTTTAGGACAAAATGGACATCCTAGCTTTTGTGAACCATCCCGTATAGAAAAATGTTCCGTCTCTGCTATTGCTTTCTTATGTAGAGCAATTTTTTCATTGAATGTCAAGTCATGGTACATTCTGCTCTTACGAGAGCTGCTAGGGCTTGTCATTGTGTTTGTGAATGTGAGGAATGTGAATTCAAGGGTTGAAGGAGTTGGATTATTTTTGTGTGTAGTAAGTTATCTCATTCCTTATTTATAGTGATATTATATTTATTGAGGAAGTATATTCCGTGGAATATGCCTCCTTCAAGAGTAATAAATGTGTACAGTTGATAAGTTTGTAGTGTACATAAGTGGTTTCCAAGCCATTAGGTAAGTGTATTGAATTGGGTTGGAATTTGAACGGTGAAATAGTGATAAGTTTGTCTTTAATGGTAAGTTTGAATGCTTTTTTGAAAAGCATTCAAACTTACCATTGAATTCCTAGAGTAATAAATGTGTACAGTTGGTAAGTGCATTGAATTCATTGACTAATTTTTTTGACCGGTTTGAAGTACTCAGTCTATATAAATATGTCCAATTTTGTTGGTTTATATATATCAAGTTCAAGAAAAATTCTACCTTTAATAATTTATATTGTCTTTTTATTATTATTAATATTTACATGATGAACAAAGGCAAGGGAAATTCTAGTGAGCCAACTTTGGGTGATTCAAATGATGACAAAAGTTGGAAAATATACATGGTGTGCTACCAAAAATTCCTCTATGGTCATCTTGTTGTTTTGCAGCCTTCTTCTGGAAATGGAACTCCCTCATTTCGTTGTCCATTGGAGCCATGTAAGGGACGCAATTGTAGGGATAAGGATTACGTGGGGATAGTCAATCATGCTCATGAGTTTGGCAACGTTCACAATATTGATGAAGCTGCTAGGATTCACCACAAGGCATTGGAAATGTATTTGGAGTGTATTTTGAATGAATATGATCCAAAAAACAAATTAAATGACAACGTTGGCGATGATGGTGCAAGTGGTAGTGGTAGTGTTTCGTGGTAGTAAATTATGTTTTTAAAATTGTTGTGTTTGAAGTATTGTAATATAGGTGATGTAATGAATAATTTGAATGTACTTCAAATAAGTAATACTGGCACTCCAAATAACACTCACTGGCACTTCAAACAACAAAGTAAAACTGACAATCCAAACAACACTCACTGGACAACATTATAAAAAACACTGGCACATTCAAAAATTAAAACTGGCACTTCAAACCACACTAACTGGCACTTCAATAACAACAAAGTGGCTGAAGCTACAAATAAGTAACACTGGCGCTCCAAATAACATAAACTGGTACTTCAAATAAGTAATACTGGCACTCCTAATAAAACAAACTGGCACTTCAAATAACAAAGTAACACTGACACTCCAAATAACACTCACGGGACAATATTATAAAAAAACACTGGCATATTCAAAAATTAAAATTGGCACTTCAATAACAACAAAGTGGCTGAAGCTACAAATAAGTAACACTGGCACTCCAAATAACATAAACTGGTACTTCAAGTAATACTGGCACTCTAAATAATACAAACTGTCACTTCAATCAACAAAGTATCACTGACAATCCAAACAACACTCACTGGAAAAAATTATAAAAAACACTGGCACATTCAAAAATTAAAACTGGCACTTCAAACCACACTAACTGGCACTTGAATAACAAGACAGTGGCTGAAGCTACAAATAAGTAACACTGGCACTCCAAATAACATAAACTGGTACTTAAAATAAGTAATACTGGCACTTCAAATAACAAAGTAACACTGACACTCCAAATAATACTCACTGGACAATATTATAAAAAACACTGGCATATTCAAAAATTAAAATTGGCACTTCAAACCCACTAACTGGCACTTCAATAACAACAAAGTGGCTGAAGCTACAAATAAGTAACACTGGCACTCCAAATAACATAAACTGGTACTTCAAATAAGTAATACTGGCACTCTAAATAACACAAACTGGCACTTCAATCAACAAAGTATCACTGACAATCCAAACAACACTCACGGGACAATATTATAAAAAACACTGACACATTCAATAATTAAAACATACACTTCAAACCACACTAACTGGCACTTCAATAACAAGACAGTGGCTGAAGCTACAAATAAGTAACATTGGCACTCCAAATAAGACAAACTGGTAATTAAAATAAGTAATACTGGCACTCCTAATAACACAAACTGGCACTTCAAATAACAAAGTAACACTGACACTCAAAATAACACTCACTGGACAATATTATAAAAAATACTGACATATTCAAAAATTAAAACTGGCACTTCAAACCCACTATCTGGCACTTCAATAACAATAAAGTGGCTGAAGCTACAAATAAGTAACACTGGCACTCTAAATAACACAAACTGGTACTTTAAATAAGTAATACTGGCACTCTAAATAACACAAACTGGCATTTCAATCAACAAAGTATCACTGACACTTCAAACAACACTCACTGGACAATATTATAAAAACTACTGGCACATTCAAAAATTAAAACTGACACTTCAAACCACACTAACTGGCACTTCAATAACAAGACAGTGGCTGAAGCTACAAATAAGTAACACTGGCACTCCAAATAACACAAACTGGTACTTAAAATAAGTAATACTGGCACTCATAATAACACAAACTGGCACTTCAAACAACATTCACTGGAACATACATATTATAAAAAACACTGGCACATTCAAACATTAATCCTGGCAAATATAATTACAAAAACTGGCACAATCACTGATACACATTATAAAAACATTGGTATTGGAAAGACAATCAAAACCAATGTACTAGCATTATATAAAAAAAATGGCATTATGAAATTGGCTTACCTGTATCGTGATTATCATCAACTTCGTGCAGAATTTGATCAATTACAGTAGCATTATCTCCAGTTTCATCTTCGTGCGGAATTCGATTAATTACAGTAGCATTATCTCCAGTTTTATCTTCAAAATCACATAAGCCCATCTTAACCTAATCAAAAATCGCCAGTATTGAATAAAACAATTAGGAATGATTGTAAATATATGGATTGATAGTCTATAATTGACAGTGAATCATATATTACCTAAATCGTCTGAAACGGAATGATTTTCGATTGAATTTTGATTTAGCTCGATGAATTTCTCTGTTGCGGCGTCGTAACTCTGTGTTTTACTATTTGTGTCCGTTTGGATTTGAGTTGATAAAAGGCGTTTCAATTTTGTTAGTGAACCGGTCTCCGGTTCAATACGCGTATCATAAGTTTAAACCGGGTCCAAAAACTAGTTTTTTCATAATGTTATGAAAAAACTAGTTTTTCATAAAAGCAACTCTGAAGAAAATTAGAAAATTTTATGAAATACAAATAAATATAAGATGTGACAATCCTTAACTGGACAAGTATTTACATGGAGAAATTATTATCATTAGTATTATTTTCAATTATATAATAATCAATATTATTATTTACTATTACTGTTACAATTATATTTATTTACATGGAGAAATTATTATCATTAGTATTTTTTATATAGGATACATGGTACATAGTATAGTATAGTATATAAAAAACTATTTGAGACATTTTTCAATACTGAAGATTTTTTCAAAAAGTTATATAAAAAAAGATATAAATTAACTTAACAAATGATAGTATAATGAAGAAATGAGGTTTAGGGATAAAAATAGTTTTCTTTTTAGGGTTAAGGGTATAGGACGTTGGTTATTAGATATATATATATATATAATTTAGGGTTTAGGGGTTGAAAGTTGAAGTATATTTTTTTTATTTATTTTTTGAATATAAAAATAGTTTTCTTTTTAGGGTTTAGGGTATAGGATATGGGTTATAAGATATATATATGATTTTGAGTTTAGGGGTTGAAAATTGTTAATAAGTATATTTTTTTAATTTTTTTCTAATTTAACACTAATTATTTTTAATTTTATTAATAGTTACTATTAAAATTGTGTATTATAAATAATTATATAATTATTATTCTTAGTAGGCATTATTAATATATATTTAATTATTTAATTACCAATAATAGATAATTGTTGATAAATGTTATTAGAAATTATAATTTTACTCTTTAATGTATAATATAGTTTAGTTAGAATTTTGGTGTAAGTCTTTCAAAATAGAAAAAGAATTTAGGTGTAAGTTAAATAAAGAGGTGGCATTGTTTCATTGGAAATTGGAAAATTAATGTTCACATGGATTGTAAGAATACAATGATCTTAGCCGTTAAATAGATAATCTTTTATTGAAATCAATGGTCCACAACATACACTTCTATCTCTCCTCTCTCTCTCTCCAATTTCTATCAACCTATTAACCCATTCTCCTTTCCCATTCTCAAACAAAAACACACAGCTCTCTCTTTCTCTCTCTCTCTCTCTCTCTCTCTCTCTCTCTCTCTCTCTCTTATCTTCTCTCTCAAAACTCAAAAGCCATCCATTTCTCCGTCTCTCTAAAAATTCATTCACTCACCAAATGCTTCCACCCAAACCCCACCATCACCACTCCCATCTGCCGATTCCCTTCCCACCCCACCACCTCTGTCGTTCACCCCCATCCCACTCGTCGTTCGCCGATCTCCACCCTCCTGAACCATCTCTGTTGCCCCTTGCTGCGGCCGTCGTTGTCCATAACATCAAGCCGGTAAGGCTGCCCCAACGCCGTCTTCCTCCTTCGCCGCCGATCCTTCTCTTTGCTCCGCTGCGTCGCCGCCACCACAACACCCTTTCCTTTGCCGTCTTCTTCCACCACCACCTCTGTCGTTCAACCCCCATCCCACTCGCCGTTCGCCGATCTCCTCACTCCTCAACCATTCATGTTTGCATCTCTCTCTCTCTCCCCTTTCTTCTCCATTTTTAAGATTTAGAGCTTCTCTCTCTCTAAATTTGGATTTGATTGTTGATGAATGTGATTGTTGATTTAGTTTGATTTTTCAGAAACATACACACTCATATCTGGGTGTACGTATGTAGATCTGAGTGTATTGAGTGTATGTATGCTTCTATGCGTGGTGGTGGTGGTGGTTGTGGATGGTGGTGGATGGTGGAGCAAAGTGTAACTTTTGAAAAATGTAAGGATTGATTTGAATATTAGAAAAGTTAAGTAATTGATTTGAGAATTAAATAGTTAAGGGACTGATTTGAGAATTAAAAAGTTAAGGGACTGATTTGAGAATAAGAAATGTTAAGGGACTGGTTTGGAAAAAAAAGGTGAAGGGACTGATTTTTAATTAAAATATTTAGGATATATATATTTATATATTTATTATAAAATGTCAATTTAGTGACGGATATATTTGTCGTTAAATCCCTCGATAATTTGGTATATACTATAAAAAGAAAATTTTAAAAAATTAATAAAATTGTGAAAATATGTAACAAATTTTAGCATCGGAAATTTCCGTCGTTACATCTGTCGCTAATACAATCAAAATCGGTCGTCCCTTTCTCAACATTAGCGACAGATTTTTTTGAGTTTAACGACGAAATAATCCGTCGTTAATTTAACGACGACTCAAAAATTTGTCGCTGTCATTTAGCGACAAGGGTTTTAATGACGGAAAATTTCCGTCGCTAATCCGTCGGTAAATACATTTAGCGACGGATTTTTACTCTTTAGCGACGGATTTTTCCGTCGCTAAAACGTGATTTTCTTGTAGTGTACTAAGAACACGATCAATTCCGACGACCATCAACTCCGGTGACCTCTCAGGCAACCAAACAACTAAGAACTTAACTTATCAGTAAGTTCTTAGTTGTCAACTAAACAACTAATAACACGATTAACACCGACGGCCACCAACTTCAATGACCAAACAACTGAGAACTTAACTTATTAGTAAGTTCTCAGTTGTCATCTTAACTAATAAAAACATGATCAACTCCGCGATCACCAACTCGGACGACCAAACAACTAAGAACTTAACTTATCAGTAAGTTCTCAATTGTCAACTAAACTAATAGGAACACGATCAACTCAGGTGACCAAACAACTGGGAACTTCCCAGTTGTTTTGAGAATAAGTTCTCAATTATTCTCGTTTATCAATTGTTCTTAATTGTCAATAACTAAGAGCGCGACCAACTTCGGCGATTAATTACAGTCGACGACAAACTCTGGCAACCAACAATTGAGAACTTTATATTTGTTATCAATGGCGACCAACTCCGACAACTACCGACTGAATCAGTTGTTCTTTTTTGTTCACTGAACAATAGATAGCTTCTTAGTTGTTATCAATGAACAATTGAGAACTTCTCATGTTCCATTAGACATATTACTTTAATTGAGTTTGATTTTTTAAAGGGTATAATATATTTTGAGAATACAAAATTACCAATAATTTAAAAGTGATTGCAACACTAAGTTCTCAGTTGTTATATTGAACAAAGAAGTCAACCAACTAGGGTGAGGATTATAATGAACCAACTTTTTCCCTTTATTATAACTCCCTCCATCCTAAAATGAATGTCTGAATTTTTTTTCCTCCGTCCTAAAATGATAGTCTGAATTTTCTCTTGATAATGATCTAATCGAACATTCATTCGGGGACGAAGGAAGTACCTAATCATAAGAAAAATCATTTACTAAAAATATAGAAATTTATTTTACATAAAAATACTACTTGTAAACTAGTAGAAACTTCCAATCTAGTTATAAAGTAACTCTATTACACTGAATCAATCAGTTATACAACTCGAACAAAAACCTGGCTATCGTGGTATGGTCAAGCACTAATTAAAATCTGCTCCTTAAAGTTGTACACATGTATCCTATACTCAATCTCACTTTTCTAATTAGCCATGGCGATTTCAATGTCAATGGAATCACCCTCCGTACTATTCAGCTCTCTAAACGCCTCCTTCCTACTCCCCTCCCCTTTAAACTCACTAAAAATCCCTCGTGTATCTGGCCATGGCAAAAGCTGAAAAAGGGGCCAATGATGGTATCTCCCATGGGGTTCAGAACCTGGGCTTGGGGAAACTAGCTACTTTGGGGTTACCAAGAATCCATGGACACCGAGCTTCAACAAGTGTTTAACTTGGCCTTTGATAATGGAATCAACCTCTTTGACACAGCTGATTCATATGGAACTGGTAAACTGAATGGCCAAACCAAAATTCTGCTCGAAAAGTTCATTCGTGAGTATCAAGGTAGATTGTTAACTTCATTTCGAGTCAGATCTGGGCGGTATGAAGGATGTGGAGGAAGAAGAAGAAGGGGATTATGGAAGGCGGTGATGGAGGGCTGGAACGAGCTAGCTTATATTTTTGTTCACTGGTGGAAATATAAAGGTAAATGGAAGCCTGAGGTCAGGAGGGTAGAGTCGCCGGAGTTAGGGAGGTACGGAGTGGAGCAAGTGACTGGAGTTTTGTAAGTCTAAGGCTGGCTAGAGGTTAGGGAGGGTACAGAGTGTAGAGAGAGAAAGTAGAGAGAGGGGATTGTGTGTGTGTGTTTTGTGAGAGTGTGAAGAGGTGGGTGTTTCTTTTTCTTAGTGTTATGGGCCGAGTGATTATATGGTTAATATATTTTTGGGATAGGAGTAGGACGTAAATATGATTTTTCATTGTCTTTGGATGTATATTTGATTAGAATGAGGGACCAGGAGGTAATTTTCTCTATTAATAGGCCCAATTCCTCTAATGCCCCTCTGGCGAGATTCAAACCCAATATATGACATACTAGATCTAAAATTTCATATACACCCCTCGCCCTCTTATAACTGACTTATAAGACTACTTCATCTTTTATAAGTAACTTATAAAACTTATTTGATATCATAATTTACACATTACAACTCTTATAAGTAACTTATAAGACTTATTTTTCGCATATAATTAACTTATAAGACAGAATCTCTAATCCTCTCGGAAGTAGAGAAGACATGATCACAGATGATTCGTTCGCCGTAGAACAGCCTCCGTACAACAACCTTCACCGCACTCAACCAGCTCTTAATTTTTGGCTCAATAGCGTCCCAATCCATCGTATTGAGTTGCGAGAATGTAAATTTTGTAACTCCTGGATGATATAAAGTCTCATCCACAATCAATCATCGAATAAGTTTGTAAATCTTAACACAGTCCTTTCCATAATCGGCAGAAATCATACAATCCGCAATAGCTTTCAAATACGCCATAGCCATATATGAAGATATCTCCATCTCAAAAGAAGAAGAAATTGAATTAGAAAATGACCGGTCATCCTCTTCCGTTGATCATCCTTCATAATCGGACACGCTAGATCTCGGTCTAGACGAAAATCGACTAGAAACCGAGCCAGGATGAAGCAATTCACGTTTCGTCGATAAAATTTGGTAAAACTCCTTCTCCAGCCGCTTCATTGTCGTCTGCATCAACCGGCGACGGTGAAGACGACGGCGGTGGTGGAGAGGAGGGAGAGGATCAGGAGGAAGGTGAAGTAGGTGAACTTAAAGAGGAAGTTGTGGAGAGAGAGAGATGGAGAGAGACAGATCTGGAGAAGGAGAGAGAGAATGAGTGTGTGTGTGTGTGTATGTTTAGACGGAGATAGAGAAAGGAATATATAATGAAATGACGTGAGGAAAGAGAGGAAAGGAGAAGAGGGGAGCATAGATAGGGTGTATGAGAAATTTGAATATGGGGATAACTGTTTATTTGGTATTTGCAAAAAAGTTTTCTTTAAGGGAAAAAAATTGAGCAGTGGGCCTAGGGGAATTTTTCCATATTAATATTAATAACCGAAAAATTCTCATATTTTATCTTATTAATTAATTTTTTTTAATATATTTAATCAATCAATTTGTGACAAAGGTAATAGAGCTATATTTGTATGACAAGATTTTAAGCCTAGTAGTTTAAAGACAAATAAAATTTAGTCAATCATTTAAAATAATAATAATGAAAAATAATGACTACAAGCTCAATTTTTAAATGGATCTCCATTAGTATTTTTTATCATTTAGTTAATCTGATATCCTTGATATCCTTCTGACAAAATTTATGTTTTTGCGAATGTGACTACCTGAATGTATGCTCGCCGAAATTGCAAAAAGTTTTTGAGAGTCGCCATGGCCGTTTTAAAGGAAACATTGAAAACCTTTTTGAAAAGAGAATATGGGCTCGGGGGTCAGGTTACGTGTTGGGAAGAATCGAGAGTTCACCCAACACGCCTCGTTCGTAAACGAGTCTTTCTATGTTCAACATCCAATTCATTCAAGAGTGTGTGCAATTGTGTGGGACAAAATATGTAATAAAATGCATATTAATGCTTTGTTTTATTGATCATGCTGAAGAATTACAACTTGTGAATCATTTGATAAGGGAGGCCACATCCCAATTACAATGAAATCTGAACAGAACATACAACTAAACTGAACCTTCTACAAGGCGCTACTTGTGTCGCGTGACACATGACTCCACATGTCCAGTTGTGTCGCGTGACACTAATGGCCACCTTACAGAGGTTTTACAAGGCTCAAATTACAGCAACATCAGGTAATCATAATATCACATTACAGCATAAATTGAACACAGAGATCAACACAGTCACTTCAAATGAGTGTGGATATTGAGGATCCACACTATACTTTGAGTGACAAGTAAACTAGATGAAAGAATTACAATTGAAACGATGGTCTGTGCAGAGTGGCTAGTTATGTCGCACTACACAGGACCTGGAGTGGCCAGTTGGGTCGCGTGACATAACCTGCTTCTCTGTAGAGACTTTACAATTTGAAATCAGAATCAACAGAGATCCAATCAGATCGAATTAGAACACCAACTCAACTCAGAAAAAAATGAATCAACAAAGGATTGTCCAAGGGGGTGTGGGTATGGGTGGATCCACACTCCCTTAATGAACAAGCAACAAATATACCAAGATCAACCCATGAACATGAAGTAATTATGGAACAATGAGATTAAACAGAGAGATGGCAATTGTGACTTGATAATCAGAGCGGATGGAGCTTGATTATCAAGTCAATGAACAAAAATTGCAATGAATTATGCAATGAACAAATATGAGAGAGAGAAAGAGGAAGGGAGTTATTACCCTTGTAGATCCACAATCACTACACCAAGTTAGGTATAGTAACCTTCAAATCAGCTACAGGATGTGGATTTGAATCCAGAGATTGAGAGTAGCCTTGGATCTTCAGTTGGTATTAAGTATATGAAGGTAGATGGATGGATTATGTATGAGAGATGAGGGAATTGAAGGAATCTGTAACGACCCCAACCCTAGGCACTAATTTTAAATATTATATTATATGCTTCAAATATTTATGTTAACTTATGTGTTCAATTATGTCTTTAAAATTCTTAATTTAAGATAATTTGGGTGAGAAGTAAATTTAGAATCTTTTATGAATTTATTAGACATTAAATAAGAACCTTGAAGAAATAATAAAAAATGAAAATAGGATAAATAGTGCAAGGAGGTTAATTGAGTAGGATGAATTATTTGAGTAAAGGTTAGTTTTAAATTTTAAAATGAAAGCCTTAGTTTAAATTGTTGTGGGAGGGGGGCCAAATTGTTTTACCTTCTCCTAGGCTTGACAAGTGCCTCCCCCATACTCCCTCCTTGACCGGCCCCTCCCCTCTCCATCATCCTCCTCTTACTCTCCTTCTCCCTCCTTCATTCATTCTTACTTCCCTAGAGAAACTAAGAAACCTCCATGGAAGCTCCCTTCTTCCAAGCTTGAGTCCAAGACATTTCTTCACCAAAAATCAAGTCTAAGAGCACCATTGAAGTTGGATCACCTAGAGGAAGCCATCAAGTTAGAAAGATCAATCTTTCCTTATAAAATCCAAAGGTGAGTTGTTATGACCTCCTTTCATTTATGTGCTCATGAACTATCTATTGTTGTTCTTGGTGTTGTGATTGTTGTTATATGTTTTGGAAATCTTCTTGGAGTTAGAAAATGGATTAATGACTTAAAAAGATGTTGTGGTTCATGGGAGTTGATTTAGATTTAAAGGAAAGGGGTAGAAATTGTAGTGATAAATAATCTAGGGTTACTTGATTTTGGAGTTTACATGTTTATATGGAACTTGGTAAGATTGAAGTATTCTTTGGTGCTCTTGACTTAAGCTTAGTTAGATGAATGGAAACCTAGGCTTCAAAGGGGTAAAAAATCTGGAAATGGGCTGCTGGAGGCTTGGGCGGTCGCCCATGGGGTCTTGGGCGGCCGCCCATCATGGCAGGAATTCACTTTGGCCTTAAAACTCACTTGGGCGGTCGTCCAAGTGGTAAGGGCGGTCGCCCATAGTGGCAGAAACCATAATTACCTTTGAACTCCACTTGGGCGGTCGCCCAAGTGGTTAGGGCGGTCTCCCATACCCCTGAACCAAACTTTTTCAAATTAAATAGGAATTGTTTATTAAGTTGTTTGACCTCTTATAAATGGTGACTCCCACCCAATATAAATTAGTAGAACCTAATCAACCCGGATACGAATTGATCCTCTTTAACCTGAGTTAGAGTAGGATACCTTGGCTTGGCCATGACGTCTTAATTGGTCAAAATGGAATTGTGGGAGTAGTTAAATATTGTTCGAAAAGTGGTCCAAACTTGGGAAGTAGGTCTTGCACTTTCATTAAGATCATTCAAGGCTAAGTAATGACTTCGTAGGTTTGGTTTATGGTACTTGGTGACTTTACTTGTTCCCCTATCCTTGGTGATTAGTTAGAAATAGCGTAGAAACCATAAGTTTCACTATTTCGTTAATGGAAGATGAGCATGTATCACCTTGTGGCATTATTATCCCAATTTGTGGAATTATTGAATTTGGTGTATACCTTAATATCCTAAGTATGGATTATTTGGCAAGTTGTTGTGTTGTATCCCGGTGTGGATTAATTGGTACATGATTGTATTGTATCCCGGTGTGGATTATGTGGTTATATTATTACCTTAATTGAGTTCATATGCATTGATGATATTACGCATTGTGTATTACATGAATTGTTGCACTATGGTACTGTTTAGCATGAGTATACATTACCATGTTGTTATATTATTATCCCTTTTGTGGATTACTTCAAGTGTCTATTATGTGCTTGAACGTGTGTACATTCAGGGGGTATAATGAAATTCAATCAATTACTGATTTGTTCTATAAATGATTGAAGGTTCATTATACCTATGACCTTACCCCTCTGTGGCCACAGAGTGGGCGTGCAAGCTTCTGTATTGACCCAAAAGGCTTTACATACTGCTGCGATTGGCGATTAGAGGGAATGCTTCTGTATTAAGCCTAAAGCTTTACAGTTAGCGATATTATTTTGGATACTCTATTATAGGTATCTTTTCTTATATGGATCTCTGGGGTATGAGTCCTATAAGAGGTGAATGTGCTGGAGGCAATTCACCAAAGAGTGGAGTTTTACTCCCACGTTGTACGACTTATTGTTCAGACGGGAAAGGTAAAATGAGGTAACGTAATGTGTTTACCGTTTTCATAATGTGTTATGTGCTACCATGCTATGTGTTGCACTTTGTGTGGCATCTTGCTGCATTCATAATAGCTCATTGAGATTTATTCTCAACCCTCTCCCTTTACTGTTTTAGATTCCGAGACAGGTGACCCGAACCAGTGAGGCCGGGGATATCATTGTGGACTTTTACTTTTGGGGGCTTGTCAGGTTAAGTATAGGAGTTGGTTATTAGGAGTATTTATTTAGTATTCCTCTTTCACAAGTTGTATGGAAAACTCTTTTGTTAAACAATGTTATTTAGGGTTTTCAATGTAATTGATCGTATTACGGTTTATTAAAGTTGTGGTTGGATTTCCTCTAAGTAGAGATATTACCAATTTATTTTCTTTGGAAGTTTGAAAAGTGGTTTTCTTTTAAAGGCAAATAAATGTTTTAAAAAATATAAGATGGTTTTTCATAGATTGAGCCTCTCCAACTCGGGACACGCGTTAGGTTCCGGGTTGGGGTGCTCACAGAATCGGTGTGGGTTTGTATGGAAGGAGGAGAGAGACAAGGTTCTGGGCATATTTTGGCAGGGTAACAGTAAGGAGGCTGGAAAAGGGATCCAGAAATGAGAGGGAGAGGGTCCAATTTATAGGCTGTTGATGAGGGCCAGTTGTGTCGCACGGCGTAACGCTTCCGTTTTCCGTGGCTCATTGTGTCGCACGACTAGATGAGCCACTTAACCGTTTTTGGCGTCCACAACTGATTCTGGAACATTTCGAGTTAATTCCTAACAAGTCCAAAATAACTAATTCCTTGTAGGTCCTTTTGCATGGGAAAAATACTTAAAAGTACTTCCTTCGCAAGAAACTTATAAAAAGATTTCAGAAGTCTCGAAATGGACCAAAAATTTACCAAAACGCCCCTAGTGCAATTTTATTATATTGAAAGGCACCTGTAAAGGGTCGCGAATTGGATTGGCGTACTCACAGAGCCCCTCGGCAACGTCACTTATGGAAGAAGTGAGGTTTTCGATAAGAAGGAACCCAATCCCAATGAGCGGCTGGGGATATGGTAGATGGAGGAAAATTATTGATGAGGACGGACGGCTGGACCTTTTTGGAGAAAGGATTCCTACGTATCCCTAGGAGGGAATCAAGCCAGATCGTAGTTCGAAGATGCCAACAAGGAGCAAAAATGGTAGTGCAGATAGAGATATGTTTTCATACATTTGCTGTGCTTACCTGTAGCTGCCAGAAGGACTGAGGCTACGACTGATGATGATTGGCCGTCCAACACGGGAACTTGATGATGAATCTCCGTCCAACACGGGATATGATAATGACTCTCCGTCCAACACGGGATTTGATGATGAAAATCCGTCCAACACAGGAATTAGATGCTGAATCGCCGTCCAACATGGGAATTGATGAAGAATCTCCATCCAACACAGGAATTTGATGATGAATCTCCATCCAACATGGGATTTTGATGATGATCCTCCATCCAACACGGGATTTTTAGTAAAGACTCATCGTCCAACATGAGATTTTGATGATGATTCACCGTCCAACACGGGATCTTGATGAGGAACCTCCGTCCAACACGGGCATTGATGAGGAATCTCCGTCCAACACGGGCATTAGATGACGATTCTCCGTCCAACACGGAATTTTGATGGATTTTGATAATGACTCACCGTCCAACACGGGATTTGATGATGAAACTCCGTCTGACACGGGAATTAGATGCTGAATCGCCGTCCAACACGGGAATTTGATAAGGAATCTCCATCCAACACGGGATATTGATGATGACTCTCCGTCCAACACAGGATATTAATGAAGAACCTCCGTCCAACACGGGAATTTTGATGATTTGCCATGCCAGATGGACTCTCTTGATGATTCAGCCTAGCAAAACTGGCTTTTGACGATGATTTGTCGAAGCTGATGAGCACTATTGCTTGGAGATTGAGGCAAGCTCTCTTTTAGATGATGCTGATGAATCCGAAGATGATTAGACTGATGAAGATGATGAAGGCAGAATATGCCACCTGCTGGATTTGAAATCCTTGTCCAGATTTTGATTTGAGGAGCAGTTCCCATGATCAAATTATGATCACTTGATTATTGTACCCTGTGGGGGGGAGAACACAACACTCTAGGAACTTTGCATCTTATTCAATTATTGTTAATTTTATGCATTGTTAATTTTGATGCACGAGTCCATCTCGGCTGGGGATGAAAATGGAATGAAGATTTTGTATGGCTTGACGAGTTGATATGTGTATGTAGCAAATGATGGATTGTATATGGGATGAACGTGTATATGATGATGCATGTATGATGATGAATGGGGTGATTGTGTATAGGGATGTATGTGGTGAAGTGAACCCTCTCCCATGAGGTGGGGAAATGTATGAGTGATAGATGATATGGCGCAGCCTAGGCAGGTCGGAGATGCTCCCGAGAGTACAGATTGCAGCAGGTTGATTTGTTGTTGATAGGAACAAGGTGTGTCGAGCGCCCGAGACGGCAAGCAGCAGCGAAAGTGCAGAGAATGCCCTGGCTTTGCAGAGATGAGTAGGCAAAGCCCCGATCTTGAGGAGGTGACTTGGCAAAGCCCCTGTTGTTAATGCCAAGCAGTCCCGAAGTGAACTTGATAAGGAGCACATCCATCATGTAGCAAAGTGAATGCAGAGAATACCCTGGCAAAAATATCGATACGGGAGAGCCTGAGAGAACAGCTTAGCAAAAGCCCCAGCTTGAAAAGATCCAATGTAGCCCTATTGCAGACAGAATCATCATGTGGCCAAGGAGGCATCCATCTTTTCGGACCTTAGTCAATCAGTCATTGGAAAAGACTCGGGAATATATACGTGCAGGGGCACATCTTTTGAAAAGTGGGAATGAATCCCGATTTTGCGTATAACACACTCGCTTTGGGTTTGACTCTTTTGAGAGAGTATAAGAATCACAAGGTGTGGAAAAGTGTATGGAAGCCCCTGCGGACAGAATGACAGTGTTTGGCTCTATTTTCCTATGATGTAGAAAAAGAAGACTTGTTGAGACATTTGAAAACTTGTCTTATTCATGATGATCACAAGGCTTCTTAAAACCCTTTATTGATGTTCGGGTTATTCAAACACTAAGCTTGATATGAACAAATATTTTGATTAATCATGAGGAGAAAGCCAACTGATATCAAAAATTAAATTTGGAAAGGTGGAAAGAGGATTTGTGTATAGGGACGGCCCTTGATGAGATCGGATTTTCCGAGATTTAAAAGTGTTTGTGACCGGACCATTTCTGGTTGCCTACGTTCCCCTCATAGCGAGGAGCTCAGGTCACAGTAGTTCGGGCTTATCCCGATTGAAGAGATAAGGAATGCAAAAATTTGAGATTTTGAGGACCTTTGAGGATTTTTAGGATGGGAGAGTTTAAGAACATGTCCCCTTGGAGTGTCAATGAAAGACACGGATGTGTAGCCCCAGTGAGGCATTCACGGGAAGTGTTTCGTGGAGAAGAAATGAAATATGCTCACATGAAATGTCAAATGAATTGGATTGAATTTGCACAATCTTTGATTGAGGACCTTGAATCGAGATGGATTTGATTTTAATTTAAGCAAGCAACAAAGCATTAATTTGATTTAGATCTCAAAGATATTTGAGTGAAACTGCTATTCGGTAGGAACTGTAGCTGGATTTCAAGGATTCGATCGGCCATCGGGTGATTTGGAACATCATGACCTCTTAAGATGAGAGGTCGGCTGGGCTTTTTGCTGACTGAACCTCTAAAGATGAGAGGTTGGCTTTCGAGGATGTATTTGGGATTTCTAAGGTGAGGAAATTGATTGCCTCTAAGAGTGAGAGGTCAAATTTGTTTCGGCCAAGGGCAAGGGTAATGGGAATATCCTCTAAAAGCGAGAGGATGGCTTGGGATTGGTTGTAAGGTGTTGGTGAGAGGAAGTCCAAGCTATCGAGAACTTTTGTGAACTCGTGAGAATTCGGGATCCTTTTGAACATTGGAGAGCTTCTTGAGAAGTCGGGGACTTTTGCTGAATTGTGAGGATCTAATGTCCTTCTTTTGATAATTGGAAATGCTTCCTGAGAAGTTGAGGACTCTTGATGAATTTGTGAGGATTTAAAATCCTTCTTTTGAGAATTGGAAAGGCTTCCAGAGAAGTTGAGGACTCTTGATGAATTTGTGAGGATTTAAAATCCTTCTTTTGAGAATTTGGAAGGCCCCCAGAGGGGTTGAGGATTATATTAGTCCTTCCTTCACAACTTGGGTATTTTGCGCACCGCCGATTCTCGAAGCTAACTTCTTGGCATTGCTTGGACTTCTCTTAACAAAGAGCAAAGATGATGGCTAAACAGGGTTTCAAAACATGCTGATCTTGAAATGAAAGGGTATTATTTAGTGAGGGTGAGGTAATGGTTTCCCTAGGGTAAAAGGCTTCAACCGCAATCCCTACCGGATGACCTAAACGAGATTAAGGCTTCATTGTTTGCTTAATCTTAATTGAGAGATTAATGCAAATTCATTGAGCGATGAACTGATGAATATGATGAAAGAGATGTGAGCATATGAGATGCGAGATGGGAAATTGATGAGCCCCAATTTGAGAAGAATATCAGTAGATTTTCTCACTCCGATTAATTTAAATATTAATCATTTCAAAGACTTATTGGTTGAGATGCACAAGTGATCATATAGAATAAAACTGTTTCAATTAAGTGTAATGTGGGTGCAAGTGATGTCTCGAGTCTAGCAAGAAAAGAAATAAAGACTTTTATTGCTGAAAGACTCATAACATGAACATGACAGACTCAAGCCCTAACAGGGACATTTACTACTAAAGTGAAGGACAATCTAGACCCTACGATGACTGATTGACTTCTTTAACATTGGACGGAAAGGCCTCCTGACTTCTGCTGATATCACGGAAGGGGATTGGTGACAACATTGGGGCGAGCCTTCTCAACTTTGCCCTCATCAACAAGCTTTTGAATGAGCACCTTCAGAGGGGTGCAATCATTGGTGACATGGCCGGGATACTGATGGTATCGGCAGTACTTGCTATGATCCAAATCTGGATTAGGTTTGACAGGGTTGTAATTTTTGATTGGCTTGATCATCCCAGCCTTAACCAAACCGTTAAATGCCTCCTCAGTAGTCTTACCAAAGATCATCATACTTCATCTTTTGACGGAATCTCCCGCTGCTTTGACCAGTGCTTCCTCCCTGAAGGTTGTTGATACTATAGCCTTTTGGGACCAGGGAAACTGGATTGACCATCTTGGAACTATAACCACTAACATTACCGGCCTTGGCATCTGGGGTAAGATTGAAGAGTCGATTCTTGCTACGAGCTCCCATGCCTACCATCTCCCTTAAATCGGGATACCAACCATTTCCAATAGCTTCGCGAAGAACCGGCTTCACACATGATAGAAAAATGTCCTTTCGATCCTACAAAGAGATTGGCTCAGAAAGCTCATTAAGCTTAGCATTCCATCTCTTGAAGAAATCAATGATTGACTCATCATTTTTCTGGATTGTGCCAACCAGATCATCCCTGGTTGTGCGCCACTCAAGGTTTCCGCGATATACTCAAGAAAGGTTTTGGTGATCTGGCTCCATGTAGAACGACTCTCTTGCTTCAAGGAGAGGAACCATGTGAGTGCTGGGCCATTAAGAGTAAGATGGAAGTGCGAAGCCATGAATTCAGGAGTACAACCCATCGCTCCCATGGTCATCACATAAGTATCAATATGAGTTTTTGGACATGCCGAGCCATCAAATTGCATTTTAGGCATCTTGAACTTGTAAGGAAGGGGTGTCACCTGACCCAGATCAACTACCTTGAGACCACTGGATCCTATTATCAATTTGTCTATCTGATGTTGCATCTGTTTCAACAACGCAGTCACCTCTGGAGTCATCCCGGGAAGCTGAGGAATAGTAGGAGCAATAGTTGAAGAAGGCACAGAACTGGCCGGCTGGGAAGGAGAGTTTCCAAAAGCATGCACTGTTGGCAAAGCAGCTGATGACAAACCATAATTAATTGGAACATTCAAACCATGATCAAACAAGCCAACTGAACTTGGAAACTGAGCATTCTGGACCAAAGGACCTTGAGATGGAGCACTAGCAGCCACATATGGAACTAATCCTGGATATTGAACTGATCTAAAACCAAGAGATACACTTGCCATAGGTTGAGAAAACCCGCCCTGAAACTGGGACTGATCAAAAGGAGCTTGGAGAAATCCTTCGCAATTAAACTGACTGCCATAGAAAGGATAGTGAGGACCTTGAGGACCTTGGAATTGACCATACTGAAAGTTGCTTTGCTGCTGAGAGCTTCAGATCCAAAAGCTCTGAGGGTTTTGATGAAACTGGGGTTGATAACCACCTGGAAACTGCAATCCATATTGAGTTGGAGGCAAAGAAGCATTAGGCAGAGGGTGAACTTGAGTCTGAATGGGCTGAGACATTGGATAAGAATTCCTACCTTGTGGATACACATTCATCTCATAAGCGGGAGGAGGTGTAACTCCACAAGTAGGCCGAAAAGGGAGAGAAACATTGCCAGCCCCTAACTTGGTATCATAAGCCTCGGTAATCTCCTCATAAGAACCGTCATCTCGGCGAAGCACCGCAATCCCACGGGCATGCATAGACTCAACGAAGCGAGCATGCACTTCTTCCTCCCGAGCCTTAGCAGCTTGAGTAAGCAATTGAGCCTCACGCTCACGGACTAGAGCAGCCTCCAAATTAGCTCTCATCTCCTCCATAGACAGATCATGCATGCCTTGTTGACCCATGGCAGATGAACCCCCAAATTGAGTAGTCATACCATTCTTTGCACTAGACATCTCTAAAACTGAATCAGATGCAAACTCTGCCGAAACTGTAACTTCCTCAGAAATGCGAACCAAACGAGCACCGGGAATCGGAGCACGCACCCAACTTGCTGTAGCTTTAGGAGCAAAGAGGTTGTATAAGGCGTAGGAGAGGAAAGGACCTTGATGAGGTATGGGAGAGGGAAGAGCGGGAAAGGAGATGGACTCATGCAAGCGTCTTATTAATGTGCAAGTAGAAAGCAGTGTCTTTTAAGTCCTAGGAACGGTTGGAAAAGGATAAGCCTTTATTTTCGCAATCTAAACCTCGGGGGAACCTAGGGACACACCATCCAGAAATATACCAAATGTATTGATCAAAAATAAATAATAGGCAATAATACCTAAATAAAACCGAAGCATTTATGGGACGGACGAGCAATTCCAAATTCTAAGGAAATTTGGGTAGCATAACGGGTATTCCTAAAGAATTTCAGGAAAAATCCGGCATGACCTCTCATCGGTGCACGTTGACAAGGCGACATGATCTCTCATTAGAACATGCCGTGAGAACGACATGTGCATACGCGAAACCATGTTGCAATGGCAACATGCCCACACGTTCTAGGTTTTGGGATAGGTATGAAAGTCTATTATTAATTTTAAAACAATTCATTTTAGTGTATTTGAAAATGTTATGTCAAAAACCAACCGTTGGGTAAGCTAAAAAAGTGTGGCTCCACCTATGATGCGCTAGGGGGATAGGATTGATTTTAGGCGCTCAAGCGTAGGCGACGTACATCACCGTCCGCGATGCCGTCCATCGCACCCGAGGGTTCTAGATCTAGTGAAGTAGTGTGCGGATGACTAGATTCCTTTATTTGCGAAAAATGGTTTTTTTTATTTGAAAAAGGGGGTGAGAAATGGAAAATAACACACACACACTAAACCCCACAGAGCATAATAATCAAAATGATCATAAATTGATCATGGGGGACTGCCCCGCAATCAACAGCCTGTACCAAGACCAAAACCTGCAAAGTTGCAAATGTTGTCACGTGACACAGGAATGGTGAGGCATGTTCTGTCGCATGACAAAAGAAGCCAAGTTCCCAGAATCTGAACAAAAGCAGAACTAGCCCCAGTCTCCAAGCAAATGTCACAGCTCAACATCAAGCCCCAGCACCACAGAACAGGAAGCAAGGAAGGAAAGGAAAACCACAAAGCATTAATACGCAAATATCACATAATATCACACACAATGCACACACAAATGAATGAGATGGATGTTTAAACGAGAACGAAAGTTTGACCCACTTTTGAAAACAGGTTTCAAGTCCCCAGCGGAGTCGCCACTGAATGTACGCTCGCCGAAATTGCAAAAAGTTTTTGGGAGTCGCCATGCCATTTTAAAGGAAACATTGAAACCTTTTTGAAAAGAGAATATGGGCTCGGGGGTCAGGTTACGTGTTGGGAAGAACCGAGAGTTCACCCAACACGCCTCATTCGTAAATGAGTCTTTCTATGTTTAACATCCAATTCATTCAAGAGTGTGTGCAATAGAGTGAGACAAAATATATAATAAAATGCATATTAATGCTTTGTTTTATTGATCAAGCTGAAGAATTACAACTTGTGAACCATTTGATAAGGGAGGCCACATCCCAATTACAATGAAATCTGAACAGAACATATAACTGAACTGAACCTTCTGCAAGAGGCTACTTGTGTCGCGTGACACAGGACTCCACATGTCTAGTTGTGTCGCGTGATGCTAATGGCCACCTTGCAGAGGTTTTACAAGGCTCAAATTACAGCAACATCATGTAATCATAATATCACATTACGACATAAATTGAACACAGAGATCAACACAGTCACTTCAAATGAATGTGGATATTGAGGATTCACACTCTACTTTGAGTGACAAGTAAACTAGATGAACGAATTACAACTGAAATGATGGTCTCTGCAGAGTGGCTAGTTATGTCACACTACACAGGACTTGGAGTGGCCAGTTGTGTCGCGTGACATAACCTGCTTCTCTGCAGAGACTTTACAATTTGAAATCAGAATCAATAGAGATCCAATCAGATCGAATTAGAACACCAACTCAACTCAGAAAACAACGAATCAACAAAGGATTGACCAAGGGGGTGTGGATATGGGAGGATCCACACTCCCTTGATGAACAAGAAACAAATACACCAATATCAACCCATGAACATGGAGTAATTATGGAACAATGAGATTAAACAGAGAGATAGAGATTGTGACTTGATAATCAGAGCGGATGGAGCTTGATTATCAAGTCAATGAATAGAAATTGCAATAAATTATGCAATGAACAAATATGAGAGAGAGAAAGAGGAAGGGAGTTGTTACCCTTGTAGATCCACAATCACTACACCAAGTTAGGTGTAGTGACCTTCAAATCAGCTGCAGGATTTGGATTTGAATCCAAAGATTGAGAGTAGCCTTGGATCTTCAGTTGGTATTGAGTATATGAAGGTAGATGGATGGATTATGTATGAGAGATGAGGGAATTGAAGGAATTGGTGTTTGTATGGAAGGAGGAGAGAGACAAGGTTCTGGGCATATTTTAGCAGGGTAACAGTAAGGAGGTTGGAAAAGGGATCCAGAAATGAGAGGGGGAGGGTCCAATTTATAGGCTGTTTATGAGGGTCAGTTGTGTCGCATGACGTAACGCTTCCATTTTCAGTGGCTCGTTGTGTCGCACGACTAGACGAGCCACTTAACCGTTTTTTGGCATCCACAACTGATTCTGGAACATTCTGAGTTAATTCCCATCAAGTCCAAAATAATTAATTCCTTGTAGGTCCTTTTGCATGGAAAAAATACTTAAAAGTACTTCCTTCGCAAGAAACTTATAAAAAGATTCCGGAAGTCTCGGAATGGATCGAAAATTTACCAAAACATCCCTAGTGCAATTTTATTATATTAAAAGGCACCTGTAAAGGGTCACGAATTGGATTGGCGTACTCACACTACCTCTATAAAAAAAGGCATTTACCAAAATTAATTTTTAAAGATGGATATTATAAAAAACAATCACACACGTTGAATATTACAAAAAAACTCTTTTTTTAATATTACAAAAAACCCTCTCTATCTCTCTCTCTCTCTATATATATATATAGAGAGAGAGAGAGAAAAAAGGAAGAGAATAGAATAGAAGAGAATTAGCAACAAGAAATGGGGCGGCCGCACCTATACCAAGGGGGAAACTGCACATAATTATTGAACATAAATATTTGAGCACAGATCATGGGGCGACCACACCTCCTCCTAAGGGGAGACTGCACCCCCTGTGCACCAGAATAGGCTTTGCACTTGTTCGGGATAGTGGACATAGCCTCTCTTACGGGTGTCTCTATCCTTTCTCTCAGTATAAAAAGAGATCGAATGTTTGGGCAGAAGTACGAAAACATATTTCTCCTTCTCTACTCTCTAATTTCTCCTAGAGTTTTCATAATTTTCTGGGCTTATCATTGAGTTTTCATAATTTTCTTATTGTGAAAGGCATTTCATCCCAAGATAGTTTTTCTAATCAGTCGTCTGCAACATTGTTTCACCCTAAAAAATCCACTTAGAATGTTCTGCATCTTGGACATCCATCTTGAGGTAATGTCTTGATTTACATCTGGGGCTAACTCCTTGAAATTATTTGTTGTGTTTATCCTATTTTTCAGGAGCAGAATTATAAATAAATAATTCACCCATGTGACCGTTTGGACCTAGTCAAAGAGCAACATAACGGATTCAAACCATTAACCAAAGGATAACGGTTGGACTCCATCAACGAAGAGAGAGATTCTAGGCGAAAGATCAGCAGGACATTCAAGTTGTTATTTTCAGTTAAAATTATGCCTATATATTACTCTTAGAAAGCACTTGTGTTCACGTTACACAGTTTTGCTTACTCTACTCTGCACTTGTACTAAAAAACTCTCAATATTTAATAAAATTTATTTGGTTTAGGCAGGCTTGCCAAAAGCCTCACGAGGTTTTTCTCAGTGACGATTGCTCTAAGGGTTTCCTCGTCACATCATTGTGTTCATCTTGTTTTGAGAATTATATTCCATTTGTGCCCAAACCTCCTTGAGAAGACAAATTTACTTGTTGAAATTTGTCCAAAATAATTTGGCGCGGTCTGTGGAAACTTTGGTTTTTTAGATTCCAATCAAGATGAGCAATCCGACCTCAGCTATGTCTACCCCCATCATCACAACTGGGGCAAGGACCATCACGTCAAGCTTGCCTATGACGTCTAGTGCGCATTCACCTGTGGGCTTCGGTGCTTCCACGCCTCAAAACCAGGGGCTCAACCAAGGTGGAACTTCAAACATGTCATTGCCAGACATTTCACTAGGAGTGATAACTACCATGACGTCTATGATGCAACAATTGAAAGATCAGATAGACGGGCAGCAACATACCAATCAAATGATCTTTAACCACATCAATAGGCTATGACATGATTTCTCAGCTTCTGTACTCAGCCTTCCAGTAGTCAGCACGTCAGAGGTCTCACCTTTGCAGCCCAGAACTCTTTTTCTAGGTGCTGGGACGAGCGCACAAGGCTGTCAAGGTGCCACACCCATATCCAGCACTGTTCAAACTGGAAGCACCACCGTCACATCCAACCCGATGCCGCTGATGTCATGCTTCACCTTTGCAACCCCACCTCCTGTGGGGCAAACATGGAGTTTTAACTTGTTCAATACTCCTTTCAATCCTATAGTTGCCACTATCCCTATTGCAGATACTGCCCTTGCAAGAGAAGTACATCAACTTAAAGATATCCTCATGAAAGTTCCCGGAGTCACCTTGCCCTTCAACCAAGCATCTCCAACCAGCCATCATGATTCACGCTTTGTTCCTGCTATAGCTGGAGTGGAGATCCCTAAGAGATTCCAAGTACCTCCCATGAAGCAATATGATGGCACGACAGATCCTGTAGAACATATTGCCTTATACAAGAAAAGATTGATATGATCAGCATTTCTCCGCACCTTAAAGAAGTTTGTTTATGCAGGGGCTTTGGCTCCACTTTATCTGATCCCGCCTTGATGTGGCTGACTAATCAGCCTATGAACTCTATCTCATCCTACTCTCAAATAATTAACATGTTTCTTAACCAATTTTCTTGCAATCGTGTGTTTGAAAAATTGACAAGTGACCTTTACAGGATCGTGAAACAACCCGATGAAACCTTAAAAGATTATGTATTCAAGTTCAACAAGGAAGCTGTAAGCATTCCACACATCGACGCGTCGACTGCAACTGAAGCTTTCAAGATGGGCCTAAAGAGAGAATCACCCTTCTACCAAGACCTTGTCATGTTCCCATCTCGAAGCTTAGAAGAAGTCAGGACGAGGTCTGTCCATTTCATCAGGTTGGAAGAAGATGAAATAATCCATGTCAAGGCGTCAAAGAAGACGCCTACATATGAAAATCCTGACAGAAAGGCGGATTCTTCCCACCATCGATCTAATAGGGGAAAACCCTACTCTAAAACTGACTCTTCTAAAATTAACGTTGTTGAAGAAGATGACGAGGAAGATGATACAGTTTATCCTAAGATCAGTGACTACTGTTTTTCTGTTGACGTTTCAGGCCTCCTACATGCTATGGACAACCTAGGTGGCAAGGCAAGATGGCCAAAGGTAGCTGATAAATCAGCATCCTGGAAGGACAAATCAAAGTGGTGTACCTACCATGAAGATTTTGGGCATACTACTGATAACTGCATCGCCTTGAGAAAAGAGATTAGCTACTTACTATCGAAAGGACTCCTTAAAGATTTATTGGGAAAATGAAAAGGACGGATTGAAACAAAAGAAGCTGCCGCTGACGCTCCATCTGCACCTCCTCCTGCAACTAAGGTGATCAACTTCATTACATGAGGGTCAGTCATTTGTGGCACCACGTATTCTGCAGCCAAATGTCATACTAAGGATTCTAAGGAAGACAAGACGGAATTGCCAACAAGACATTCGGATCACTCCCCTGAAGAGCAAATTATTTTTGATGACGATGATAAAGAAGGCATTTCAGACCCGCACCATGACAGTTTAGTCATCACCTTGCAAATTGCCAATTGCAAGGTGAAACGCATCTTGATCGACAATGGCAGCTCTGTCAATTTGATCATGAAGAACACCTTGGAAGAAATGTTGATTCCCCTATCAGAAGTCGTAAGAAATTCCTCCGTCTTGGTAGGCTTCAGCGGGGAAACCAAGCAGACAATTGGAGAAATTAAGTTACCCATCTATGTAGAAGGGATGAATTCTATGGAGAGGGTGTGCATAATTGACTGTCCATCCTCCTATAATCTCATCTTAGGCCGACCATGGATCCATAATATGAGGGCAGTTCCTTCTATATACCATCAATGTGTTAAGATGCCAACGCCTTGGGGAGTCATCACGGTGAAGGGTGATCAACAAGCTGCAAAAGAGTGTTACAAAACAGATATGAAGGCATGCTCTACTCATTAAACACGACTAGTAAGTCTAAATACGCTTCGAGGTCCATGACGATGAAAATGACGAACTATACCAGTTAGCTAGCTGGACGTGACTGGGGCAAGCTGTCACCTTCCGATATGACGCCATGAGTTACGCCTTGGATGACATTACGTGTAAGTTAAAATTGTTGCAATTTTAACGCCGAGGTATGACTTCTTCTTAAAATTTAATTTTTACTGCCTTTTAAATCATTTATCCCTTTATTTAATCAAAACCTCTACTGACTTAAGCATTAGAGGGGTGTTAGCGAAGCTAACACCCAAATCCTAATATATTCTTATGATGCAAGATTAGACGCTCCTGGACAGTGGGTAAAGGGCTTTATAAAATCACATGGCGAGCTCCTCGAAAGAACAAACATTTCTTGATAAGTCTAAGGTACATGATTTCCCATACTTCGAAGCACCTTTGCAATGTACTTATAAGATAATGATCATAACCGCCTGGGCGCACGATTTTCACACTCGACTTAGAATAGCAAATACAATTCGCCTTGTCAAGGGAATCGCATTTGTTATCCTAAAATTCGAAGATGTGAACTAAGGATTGTAACATTAACATGTTACCTAAGGACTCCGAAAAGTGACATTTCTACATGTCACCTACCACTTGGTTATAACATCGTTGCATGTTATCTTTACAACTCGGTTATAACATTGTTGCATGTTATCTTTGCCAATTGGTTACAACACTTGTACGTGTTGTCTTTCGTACCTAAAACAGAAAAATACTCAAAGGTAGAAAGCATCCAAAAGCGTCACTACAGTTAAAAAATTACCAAACGACCAAAAGATGTTGGACCAACCCAACACCATCAAAAGCTAAGCTGTTTGGACTCTTATGAGCCACTTACAAAAATTTTAAGCTGTTTAAGGGGCTAACCCCCTCCAAAAAACCCAAATTAACGTGCCAACAGAGGCACGATCAAACAAAACAAAAATATTTTTTTAAACATAAATATTAAATTGTTTTATGTTGCAGGGGCATCACTCTCCTTACCCTCATTTTCTTTAGCAGATGTTCCGGCTTCGATCTTCTCCTCCTCCCTTCCTGCTTCATCTCTTCCTGGCACCTTGATTTCATTCGAATTCACCTCGCCTACATCTACCTCTTCACATAAAAACTCATCCAGCATTGCGACCTCATCATCTATCTTCCAAGCCTCATGCTTTCCAGCCTCGTATTCTCTCATCATGGCGATTCTACTTTCCATCACTGATTTAGTGGCATTCGCCATGAATTGTTGCTTCACCTCCGCTAGCTCCTTGATATGCTCCACTTCTACCCTCAACATCCTTCTAGTGAGGTCCGTCAACTCCTTCTCCACCTGTTCAGTTTTTGCTTTTGCCTGTGCAACCTTCTCCTCTCCTATCTTCACCTTCTGTGTTAAGATCCTAATGTGATCTTCCTTCATCTCTATCTCCCTCGCCAAAGATCCCATAAACACCAACACCTGTAAAGAAGACCAAGCAAAGTGAACATGCGGAAGATACCATGCAAATCAAAAAAGACATTTTTACCTTCTCCAAGCTCTCCATGTTAGCCTTCAAACTATCCCCTTCCACGGTGGTTACCATGTCATCAACCTTCCTCTTCATGCCAGACCTGGTTGAGCTATCTCTCTTTGGAAGAGGAGGTTTACCTCCCTCCAGCTTCACTCCAACCTTAGCCCTCAAATTGGACATGATATCAGATACATCAAAACTTGCCTTTGAACGGGTTACTGTTTCATTGAAACAACAAGTGTCAGATGGATATTAAAGTCAAGCATCATTTTTATGAAGAAAGATTTTACCAGAAGACATTTTGGCTGGGCCAGCGCTGATGGAAACTCTTTCCTCCTCCCTGGAATCCTCGCTAACAAACTCAACAGGGCTCGGTTTATACTTTCGTAAAGATTCAGGAGATAAATTCAAGATTGATTCAACATTGGTAGCAGTTCCCTCAGTAGGTGGGAACAATTCTTCCAACGATACAACTATGCAAAAAGGAAATAAAAAGATGGTCACAATGACAAGTCCAGTAAGACTTAAAGAGGTAAGCCAAGCAATAAAACAACATCTACCTTGGCGAATCCAAGCATATGTCACCTCCTTGCCTTCTCCCTCCAAACTAGCCTTCTTCACATAGAAAAACTTGTGTTTCCACCCTCTATCAGCAGCATCTAACCCTAAAAAAAAGGATCCCTACCTGGACTAATCCTAAAATTAAACCTACCATTCCTAAAAGCCCTAATGTCATACGTAAAAGCCAACTCCTCTAGACCAACAACCAACCCCTGTTCCGATGAAATTCTGTCTAATGTGTGCAAAGTACGCCAACCAATGGGCATCAGTTGACAGTAAGATAGCTTCGTGACCTTAAAGAAGCAAGTAATCGTAGGAGAAAAGGGGATTTTTAAGCCTATTATAAAGGGATACTCGTAGAAACCTACCCAATCAACGGAAAAATAGTCGGCACTACTAGCTTCGCCTGGTACCAGAAACTCCACGCTTGGGGGAAACGCATTGTTTCTCTTCAACGCATCAACGTGGGATGCGCTAAAGTTGCACCATTTGTCATCCTTATTTTTATAAACCCTAAGCATTTAAAACCCTTGGGGGGAGTAGCATCAACATCGAATATGAAAAGACAATTATAAAGACCATAATGAGCCCTAAAATCCTCGAGCATCGTGCGGGCAAACCACCTCATCACCTTCCTTTCAAGACCGAAGCGACACTTGGCAAAATATTAAAGCCCTCCATATTCAACATGGAACGCTTCAATATTTTGGGGGCAATTGTTTCACCCTAAAAAATCCACTTAGCATGTTCTGCATCTTGGACATCCATTTTGAGGTAACGTCTTGATTTACATCTTGGACTAACGCCTTGAAATTATTTGTTGTGTTTATCATATTTTTCAGGAGCAGAATTATAAATAAATAATTCACCCATATGACCGTTTCGACCTTGTCAAAGAGCAACATAACAGATTTAAACCATCAACCAAAGGATAACGGTTGGACTCCATCAATGAAGAGCGAGATTCTAGGCGAAAGATCAGCAGGACATTCAAGTTGTTATTTTCAGTTACAATTACGCCTTTATATTACTCTTAGAAAGCACTTGTGTTCAAGTTACACAGTTTTGCTTACTCTACTCTGCACTTGTACTCAAAAACTCTCAATACTTAATAAAATTTATTTGGTTTAGGCAGGCTTGCCAAAAGCCTCCCGAGGTTTTTCTCTTGGATGATTGCTCTAAGGGTTTCCTCGTTACATCCTTGTGTTCATCTTGTTTTGAGAATTATATTCTATTTGTGTCCAAACCTCCTTGAGAAGACAAATTTACTTGTCGAAATTTGTCCAAAACAAACATAGTGAGGAAAATATTATCTTGTAGATAGCTTATAGCATCTTCAGTCTAGCCTCTGATTTTCCATGTATGTCCATCCTTATTCTTAAAATTTCCCATACAACAGCTGATACTATGTCATTGACGCGTTCTTGCATCCTATGTTAATGAATGTCAAAATGTGGATCTTGAGATCAGAACAACATAAGGAATGGACCACAGGTTCTCGGATCATAACCCAATCATCATGAATAATGTTACTCCCATTATCCCGAAATGATCATAAAAATTAAGTAATGTGAAATAAAATTGACTAAAATTTAGTTTCGGCTGCCTGCGTACCCCAAATCCAGCTAGGAGATCAAGATGCATGTAGTTCTTCTTTACTTTTTAACATGCTTTACGTATATCAATAAATTAAACAAACATTTTAGGATCAAGCTTCATCCGACATACTAAGAATTGTCTGTTCCTTCTTAACAGTTGCTTCCTAGGCAGCAGAGCTTTCTTTTCCCATTGTCCAACTTGTGGTTGATCAGTGACTAGTCTTTCTGGTGCTCAATAACCTTGATTCATCTCCTCTTCTTCTCACTTTCCATCTCATCGTACTGTTTCTTCATGTTTCTCCTGGAACACTCAGGCTTCTTTTCTTCATCATATTTGCTTGTAGGACAGCCCAAAACTGATGTAACTTTCTTGATAGGTGTTGTTGAAGAAATTGAAACACTTTTGATAACGGTGCTCTGTCGATGCCATCTTTCTTTAATAATCTCTGAGGAAGTTGCTATGACACCCCGCTTGATTTTTGGACGTATATCCCCTGGTTGCTTCGGCACTTAAAACCTGATCCCCTTCTTTTCGGGTATCATAAATTGCTTGTCGTGGAACTTGTCAGAATCAATCCATGACTTGTCAAGGATTTGTTGAACGATGCTATCATCTTTGAGGAAGTTGTTGCAGACACCCCACTTGATACTTGGACGTACATGCCCCTGGTTCCTTCTTTTCAGATATCTTGCATATTTTGTTGTCAAACTTGTTGGGATCTGTTAGAGATATTATCCCATATCGGGAATTGATGAACCTTGCCTATAATATATAAAGATCCTGGGTTAGTCCCCTTAGCACCAATTGGTTTTAAGGTGGAACCTCAGACTTTAAGATGGTATCAGAACAGGTCCTTACACGTGCAGGTCCAACGGCCGACGATGTTACTCCGCGTCACCCGATTAATAAGTCCACGTTTTAAGCCTTTGGCAAAGCCCGGCTACACGTGAGGGGGCGTGTTAGAGATATTATCCCATATCGGGAATTGATGTTCATCAATTCCCAATATGGGATAATATATGTAACAAGATCAATGTCAAGACCATCTATTGTGGCATTACTACACTTGTTCTTGATTAACCGTAGGCCATGGAACTTCTTCAAGCTTGGCGCTCAAAAATTCAAACATATCCAAGTAGTATCCGCCATCGAGACTTCGAATGATCAGATCATTGAACGGTAATGAAAAAACTTGGAATGTCAACTCCTTTGTCATATCTCTCACGATCAGTATGCTCTCTAAGTGAGAGTGAATGATAAAAGTAAAAAGGTAATTAGGGATGAGTGTGTGTGAGGTTTGTATAAGAAAGAAGTATTTGCTTGGGGTTGATCTAATTGCCTAATCATCTAATGGTAGGAAGCGCTCAAATTTACAGTTAGTAAGTTAGTTAGTTAGTTAGAGTTCAATAAAATTATGATTGTCTTAATTAAAATGGATTTAGAAGAAGTATAGGCAAGATCGCATGCGGGATAAATGGAGTGGCTAAATGCACGAGCCGAGCTGAATGTCTAAAGTATCCTTAATTAATGAATCCTTGAATGTAGATCGTCAAAATCAGAGAATGAATAGCTAAGAGAAGCCATTTGAGTTAGGGCATTTTAATCCGCTAACTCAAAAGAGAAAGGTATCTATTCGGAGTGTTCTAGATTAAATCGTTGTCTTGACTAGTAAAAAGGGAAAAGGTTAATTAAAACATTATCATCCCATGTTTCCTAAAATGGTTACCTTCTAACAAATAGATAATGTTATTTACATCTTAATTAGCTAAGTATTGTCTTTAATCAACCTAGATTATCCATATACCAAGAATATTGGCATCTTAATCGGTTAAGTAACTATGTTACCTATGGGTTCTTAATCATCTACCAACAATATTGGAAATATATCGAAACCTAGAAAAGGGAGTTGGTCTTATGAAATATTCCCTCTGTCCCAAAAATAAAGATATTTTTATTTGTCATTTTTTGCCATAGAAAAATAGTTTTGATGCCGCGCAAGAATCGTGTTGTATCAATCTCCGTCCAGCTGCAAGACTGATTACCTAGCTTTTGACCTGAAACACAGAACCCACAGCTAGCCGGAATGGTCTCTGGCGAAGACCCTCAGACGTGAGAGTAAGTATGGTACTTAGAGCTGATAAATTATAATGAACAGGAGTATTCAAAATAACAAATAACAATTACCTCAAAACCATTGAGGTTGTTAAGTATTTATAGGCCTTTACAAGAGATATAATTGTAGTAGGATTGCATGAGATCCCTATAATCATGGACTGAATCGTGGAAATAATCGTGTCCATGTATAACTCCTGGTTTGTAGGGAGTTTGTTATGGAAAGAATTGTAGGTGTAGTAAGACTCTGTAGGTCGACGTACGTTTTGTAGGTCGAGGTCGCCTGTTTGGATCTAGGTCGACCTGACTGCATGATCTAGCTAGATAATGCCCGTATGAGATATGGATCGTATGTCGGACAAAGCTAGGTCGGGACCATGGAGGTCGGACAATGAGCTAGGTCGACTGATCTTGACTGATAGGCCTTGGGCCTTGTAATACTTGGGCCGACCCACTAAGGACGTGGTGGTAATAAGGTCTGAATAAGTGGGCTTTGCTCGTTGGGCCTAGCCCGTCACTTTTGTTTTGTTCAGTTGCCCCCAATTTTTCGGGTGGACTTTGTCGACCAATAAGTTATAAGAATTTTTTATGACAATTTGAGTAGGTCGCAGGTAGATGCACGCATCGCTAGGTTTGGTCGACCAGGAATGACGTGGCTCAATCTCGACCATTAACTGTTTGACGGTCAGATCTGTAAAAGCGCCGTAATTCCGTAATCATTACCCTTTTTGACGCCTGGACAACTGCTTAGGAAACTGCGCCTGCATTAATTGTGGACAATAACCGTTTGAAACCTTTCCAATTCAAGGAAGGATTAACATTGAGTATAAAAGGAGAATCCTTTTCCTTCTTGTATTTTTTACAAACCCCCAATTTTCAGGGGTACATTCAGAGCAAAGGCAAAGTAAGATTCCTGATTTTTGGTGTATCTCGTCTTCCGTTTCGTTCATCATACCCCTCGTCTTTGATTCTCTTTAAGGTATCCATCCAATTCCTTTATCTATAGCTTAATTTACGAGCTTTCTTCAATTTCTGCCATGGCTAGGACCTTTAGCTGTGAACCTGGGGTTTGGTATGGGTATTGCACCGCAAATTATAGAGTATACAAACATATAGGTCGGGTATGGAAGGAGATGACAATGGAGGAGTGTGCTTCCATCTTGACTAGATGGGGCTTGAGCTTTAGTGAGCTAGGTTTACCTGTAGGAGAAAACTTGGGTGACTTAGAAGTAGACAACCATAGATTTATCTCCTTTCACATTTTCCATGAGTTGCTCGACCATTTGGTCCTGCTCTATGTTAGGGATTCCAATAAACCCTCCTTCCTTAGAAATAAAATGGAATTTCCAGGGGAATCTAGGTCGCCCATAAGTAGGTCGCTTGGAAAAGATTGCTCTTCTTTTTCGCAACTAACCTGGGCTTGAATCAGTGGATCCCGACACTACGTTTATAAGCCCCTCATTTTTCACCTGTAAATCGTCTTCCCGAGACGGACAATTCCGAGCGAGGGTCCTATAAGGCAAGCGAGTTCCACCGACAAAGGAAAAAGTGAACTTAAGGCTAGATGGTCATGTAAACTTTCAACGTATGTGACATGCGGGTACACGATCGAAGTCAACATCCTTAAGTTAAGGCAGAAATCTTGCCGAAATTTCGACATGACCTCTCTTGACTCACTTGTGCGAGGGGCCTTAGCTTTTGGTGTTGGCCAAGTTGTGGCTGGCATGGTGCATACGTTGAGGGTTTGATGACACGGCGTCACATTGAACCTTCGGGTATGTTTTTAGCGCGGTCAAAGTCAAGGCTGAAAAGCTAAGACTTCGGGTCGAGAAAGACCTTTGATCTCAACTTTTAAGTTTGACTTGTGAGGGAGATCGGCGTAAAAGCATACACTTAGGCTTTATGACACGAACTAAGCCAAAAACAAACCAAGGTCTTAGACAAAGTGTGACATAAAGAGTGCATGGATTACACGAGCTAGGATGGGCTGTTTGGGATGACCCCGTGTGCGCTCGAAGGGCGTAGTACCCGTGCGCGCTCGAAGGGCGTAGGAAGGCCAATTAAGCTACAGCTGAACGGTCACCCCGGGTTGAGGGTTGTAGTTTGCAGTGTACCGAGGCAGCAAGTGCGTGTAGCGTGCGGTGTACCGAGGCAACAGTGCAAGTAGTGTGCGGTCACTAAATTCTTTTTTCTGAGTAAAATAGAAATTTTCAGAATGAGTCTTATATGCGCAGTTCAAAATATGGCACAAAAATCAAATATGAACGGAAATGCACGAACATGTTATGATTTTGAAAGAGATGAAAATGCAACATCTTTTTTTGAAAACAGTTCGATGTTTTGAAAACACACACGCACACCAAAACGAGGAAGGGTAAACGAAAGTTTGACCCACGGAATGTTTTTAAAACAATGGCAGTTTTGAAAAACATGTTTATTCCCCAGAGGAGTCGCCAACTGAAATTACCCGGATCGCGCGCGGAACGCGGCAAGCGGCTTTCGCAACTTGGGCCTCGCTGAAAAGAGAGAGTCGCCACGCCGTTTTGTATTATGAGCCTAAACTTTGAAAAAGGTTGGTTTGAAGAGGAGGTCATTTTGATTGGTAGCCAAAACTTAGAAAAAGGCTTTGAAAAAGGGGTCATTTTGATTGGTAGCCAAAACTTAGAAAAGGATTTGAAAAATGGGTCTTTTTGATTGGTAGCCAAAACTTGTAAAAAGGCTTTAAAAAAGGGGTCGTTTTGATTGGTAGCAAAAACTTGGAAAAAGGCTTTTTTGACCAGAGATTGTTAGGTTCGGAGGTCACATTACATTTCGGAAAGAGTATATTGAGATCACCCGAAACGCCTCGTATGACGAGTCTTTCTACCTTTCTCGAAAAAGTGTGTGTGTGTGTGTGCGTGTGTATGTTTGTGTTGCTTTTGAAAATGAGCTTGAATGACAAGCTTTAATCTTGGTTTGAATGAGAAACGTTGATTTTGGTAAAAAGAGCGTTTGAATGACAAACGTCGATTTTGAGTTTGAAAAGAGTGTTTGAATGAAAAACGTCGATTTTGAGTTTGAAATGAGCGTTTGAATGACAAACGTCGATTTTGAGTCGAAAATGAGTGTTTGAATGACAAATGTTGATTCTGAGTTGGAAATGAGTGTTTGAATGACAAACATTGATTTTGAATTGGAAAAGAGCGTTTGAATGACAAACATCGATTTTGAGTTGGAAATGAGCGTTTGAATGACAAACGCCGATTCTGAGGGGTTTTGAAAAGGAGTTCGAATGACGAACTTTCGGTTTTGAACCGGGCATTACGATGTTACCAATTTTATGAAAATGGTAGTAAATGAGATGCGATCAACGAGTCATTTTGTGACTCGGACATTTGTAAGTAAATACTATCAACAAACCAAACGGCTTGGACTTGTAAATGACAGTATTGAAATGCGGTATCAACGGATCGAACGATTCGGACGGTAAAAAGTGCGATCGACGAGCCAAACGGCTCGGAGTTGTAAAGGTGTGTAAAGTAAATGACAATATTGAAGGATCAAACGATCCAGACTTGTAAATGACAAACACGAACCAAACGGCTCGGACGGTAAAAATGGGAATCAACGGATCAAACGATCCGGACGGTAAATGACTGAAAAGTAAAAAATGGGACTTGAACGCCTTTTTAACCCAAAATTTCTTCTCTTAGGGAGAGAAGATGATTAGGGACTAAAACGTATCAAGTCCCGTAAATGACGTTACGTCTACATTTTGAGAATTTCGACCGGATCAAAAATAGCGTATGACACGTAAATCGAGGCAGAAACGTAGTTTAGAGAGATTGTGTGTTACTTTTACGTGTGATAATGTGTGTTGAGTACACTTTGAAATTTGGATGCACGGGGCAGTTCTGGAAAGTCTCGTTGACTCGAAAAGGGGGAGTTAACGGATTCCGGTTAACTTGGAAAGAGCCATTTAACGAATTTCGGTTAACTTTTAACGGATTGTAACGATCCGGATTTGGGTACTTACAGCAGTGTGTTAAATCCATAGACTTGAGACATTTATTTATTTCATACATGAATTGTTTTATTTTAACTCTTATTAAAGTAGTGCTGAAATATGTTTACAATAATTAGAGATTGGATGAAACATGAAGTGTAGAGGAAATAGTGAAATGTCGAGAGAGGATTTGTCGCTTCTTTATGAAGATTATATCCCGGCCTCTTGGTTGAAATATAAGTAACTTGAAAGTCCATGGCCATGGCATGACAAGTTAGTCATAGAGTCAAGCTAAGATATTTCTAGAACCAAGTAAATATTACTATTGATAATGACGCTTCATGTATCAATAATAATTTGGATATTAAGACGAAGAGATTTAACTATGACTGTTCATAGTAGTTTATGGTTCGCTATCATTTTTCCATCACGTTGAGTGGCTAACAACTAATGCTAGTCGGTTACCTTAGTCTGTGTGGATATACTGCCTTCGTGATAGAAACCTAGAGGGTCATACGCATAAGTACAAGTTACTGGAATAGTTAAAGGGTTATAAGTTGTAAATGGATAAGTTATTGTTCATTATGTCATTAGTGTAAGTTTAAGGTTAAAACTTACATAATGAAAGTTAAGGGGCATAGTTTGACAAGTGAATCAAAATTACCCTATATATATATAAACAACTTATCTATCTCTAAACCTAATCTGTAATCTTCTTTTTCCCCTTTTCACAAGAGAGGCTACAAGAGAGAGAGAAAGGAGAGGAGGTGAAGGAGGCTAGCACCTTCTTTGCATCAATCGTTCCCAGCGATTTGTACGCGTGGATACGTCTAGAGGGATTGCAAGTGGAATCCTCAAGCGAATCGGCTTACGCGAGTTGGTAATTTCTTGAACTCCGTTTTGAATTTATCAAATTTTATGCGATAACATGCGGATGCCGATTTTCTATAAATTAAATATTTTTAATTTTTCCACTGCGTTTATACTCTAAAACCCAACAGATATTTATCCTATTCTTTCTGTGATGGCACGTGATCTACTTACCACTCACCACGGTAGCATCAGAGGCTGCTTTTAGTGCTGCAGGAAGAGTTGTGACAAAAAAGAGGAATAAACTCAAGCCCGCTCTAATTGAGAAGTTGATTTGTCTTTCGGATTGGGATGATGTGGAATTGAAGAAACAAGGCAAATTTCGAGATCTTGAAGATGACGAATGTGATAGCCCCGATGAAGACGACCTCAGCGAAGTGTTTTTGAGAGATGGATACTAGAAGATTCGAAGAATTCAACAATTTCAAAGAGTTTGAAGCTACAACGATATTGAAGATTTAAAGCTTTTTGAAGACTTTGAAAATTTGAAGACCATGTTTAATTTGAAGATTTAAATACTATGTTATTTGAAAATTTGAAGATCTTTTTTAATTATTTCCAAGACTATGTTTTAAGACTGTGTTATTTCAAGACTTTGTTATATAAAAAATATGCAATTTAAATTTTCATCATTTCAAGATTATGTTTTGCTTGAAAAGTGACGATTTGTTATTTTAAGACTATGTCATTTCAAGACTATGTAATTTAAATTTTCATCATTTGAAGACAATGAAAATCCAAAAAGAATATGTTGTGTTCTATTAGTAAATTGACTACGTTATTTCATAATTTTACTTCATTTATTTACAACGTTCACAAATTTATACTTCATTTATTAAAAAATAAATGTACATTATTTTTACTAAATTATTTTCTAAGAGGTATACTTCATTTATTAAAAAAAATGTGAATTAAAAAAAACAACTTAGTCCCAATAATGTTAATTATATTTTCTAAGAGGTATAATTATAAACTTTTATTTACTTAAGTAAATAAAAATTTATAGTAAATAAAAATTTATAATTATAAACTTTTATTTACTTAAGTTAATAAAAGTTTATAATTATAAACTATTATTTAGTTAAGTAAATAATAGTATACAATTATACCTCTTAGAAAATATAATTAACATTATTGTGACTAAGTTTTTTTTTTTTTTTATAAAATACTTTGTTTAATTCTAAAGAATTTTGTATTTTTTTAAAAAAAAAATTCAAGCATTTTCAGATTAAAAAAAAGAGGGTAAAACCCGTTTGGCCCGTGGATCTTGGATCCGGGCTATACGGGCGGGCTTGGGTATAAGGAAACGGACGAGCCGGGCTTAAAACCGTTTCTCCTCACGGACGGGCCGGATAAAATTCGTTGGCCCGTTTGATCCGTCGGATACGGGCCGAGCTTATCGTTTGGCCATCATCACATATACTTATACCCCTAAACCCTAAAACCTAAACCCTAACCCCTAACCCTAAATTCTAAAACCTAAATTTCAAATCTCATATACTTATACCCCTAAACCCTAAATCATATACTTATACCCCTAAATCCTAATCCCTAACCCTAAACCCTAAATCATAAACCCTAAACCCTAAATCTCAAATCTCATATACTTATACCCCAACCCCTAAACCCTAAATCATATACTTATACCCCGAACCCTAAACCCTAAACCTGAAACAAATGAAAGTATATAGAAGAAAAGAGGGACGGACTAACCTATATTTATTTATTTATTTATTTATTTTTTTATTCACTAGAAAACAATATTTTAGACTTTGTTAATTAGTAGTTTTTTTTTACAAAAAGGTATATAAATAAAGATAGAAAAAGACTAAATAAATGAAAGTATATAGAAGAAAAGAGGGACGGATTACCCTATATTTATTTATTTTTAAATTTTTATTGACTAGGAAATAATATTTTAGACTTTGTAAATTAGTGGTTTTTCTTAAAAAATATTAAAAATAAAATTAAATTACCACCGACGAAATAATTCTGCCGCTGATAAATTAAAAAAAATTAAAAATTAAATTAAATTATCACCAACGGAATAATTCTGTCACTGATAAATTAAAAAAAAAAAATTACCACCGATGGAATAATTCCGCATCTATTAAATTAAAAAAAATTAAAAACAAAATTAAATTATCACCGACGGAATAATTCTGTCGCTGATAAATTAAAAAAAAAATTAAATTACCACAGACGCATTCATCTTCCGCTGATAAATTTTAAAAAAATAAATGAATACCGACGGAATTATTCCGCCGCTGATAAATTAAAAAAAATAATAATAAATTAACACCGACGGATTAATTCCGTCGCTGATAAAAGAAATAGCGATGAAAAATTCCGTCGGTAATGTCAAGACCAGTCAAACACACATTAGTGGCGGTATTGAAACGAATATTCGACGAATATTCGTTTTTAGTGACGGAATATACCGGCAGAATTAAATTCCGTCGGTGATTTCAGCGTCAAATTTATTTCGTCGCTGTAGCATCATTTCTGCCGCTATATAGTGACGGAATAATTTCGTCGCTGGATATTTCGTCGTTAAAGACCCAATTTTTAGTAGTGTAAGACCTCCACGGTTCGCGTTATTCTCACACTTGCGGTTCTTCACAAATGGCCTCTCCGGCAATTGGCGTTAAGAATGATTTTCTTAACGGTGTTCTTTCCGTAATAATTTATATGGAGCAACCACCGAGCGATCCCCGTTTTCCTGCTCATGTTTGTCGTCTCAAGAAAGTTTTATATGGTCTCAAACAGGCTCCACGTGCTTGGTTTTAACATTTCAGCGAGTTCCTCATCCATCTCGGTTTTAATTGTAGTCGTGTGCCGACACATCTTTATTTATATTCCGTCGTGGTTCCTCTACTCTATATTTATTCATCTATGTAGACAATATCATTCTTACGGGTAATACTCCATCCTTGATCCAACAGTTTATTACTCATCTCCGTAATGAGTTTGCCATTAAAGACCTTGGTCGCCTTAATTATTTCTTGGGTATTGAAGTCATCTACACCGACTCCAGACTCTTTATTGGCCAGGCCAAGTATGCCCGCGATGCTCTTACTCGGGTTGACCTACTGGATTCAAAGCCTGTAACGACCCTAACCCTAGGCACTATTTTAATATAACATTATACGCTTTTAATATTAATGATTACTTTATATGTTTACTTTATATCTTTAAATTCTTATATTAGGATAAAAGGATAAGGAAATAAATAAGGTTCTAGGAGAAAAATAATAATTGAAATAAATAAAGTAATAGAATGGAGTGGTAATAAAATGGACAAATAAAATGTTGTTGGTTGGGAGAATTATTTTAATTTATGAAAGAATTGTGTAGGGAATTTTTGAGTGGGGGACAAATTCCCCCAAAACCCTCCCTCATTGACCGCCCCCCCCCCCTTTTCTCCCTTTATCATTTTCTACACTCCACCTCTCCTCCTTCTTCATCTTCTTCCTCCTCCCTTTCTCTCTCAAACTTTCCATGGAAACCATTGTTGGAGCTTCACCTTCCAAGGCCCCTCCCAAGATCAATCTTTCACCATTTTTAGATCCGGGAGCACTTTTGGAATCGGGAGACCAAGAGGAATTCATCAAGCCAAAGAAATCCATGATCCACCTCCCATTTTGAAGTAAGTTATTATGACCTTCCCTTCTATGTAATGTTCATGAATTAATTAAGGTTGTTCTTGTTATTAAAATGGTTGTTGATGCTTGGGAACTTTCTTGGATGATGAGAAATTTGGTAAGGAAATAGAATGTTGTTGTTGGTTAAGAAATGGGTCAAGAAAGTAAGTAAATGGGTTAATTAAATTAAGAATTCTATACTTGGAAAGTGATATTGAAATGGGTAGTGCTTCAAATGGTAGTGATATAAGATTTAATCATTTTTGGGTTTCATGGCTTAGTATGGAATTGTTATGACTTTTTCCTCTTATAAATGATCATAAATTATAAATGTTGTTCTTGTTATATTAATGGGTGTTACATGCTTTAGAACCTTACATGATTTGGAAAATGGGTAAATGAATTTGGTTGAGGATAATATTCTTGGAAGATGATTTAGAGGGTACAAAATGGATAAAATGTAGAATGATAAATAAATTAGAACTTCTCTACTTTGGGTTGCACGATTTAGGAGGAACTTAGTAAAGCTAGGAAATCTTCTTGTTGATCTTTAATTTGGAGTAGAAGGAAAACTTAGAAAGTGAAAGAAATTAGTAAGAGATTTCAATTTGGGGAAGCCTGGAAATGTTTGGATCCGGCACTTGGGCGGTCGCCCAAGGGGGCGTGAGCGGCCGCCCATGTGTCCAGAGGATAGTGTGCCTTGTAAAGCCTCTTGGGCGGTCGCCCAAGAGGTATGGGCGGTCGCCCAAGACCCCAGGAAGTTTAATTGTAAATCTGAACCGGAAATGGTTAGCAACATTGTTTGGTCACTTATAGATTGTGACTCCCACTTGGTAAATTGAACTTGGATCTTCATAGAGACCTTGTATTATTGTATAAAGACCTTGTAGGATGAATTGATGGTATTTCCTTGCCTCACCTTGAGTTCATATATATTGGTTATATTATGCATAGTGTGTTGATTTATTGTTGCACTATGATATTGGTTGGACATGAGTATAATTACCATGTTGATATATTGTTATCCCTTTTTGTGGATTGTATTCAAGTATCTATTATGTGCTTGATAATGTTGAATACTTGTTATAGTATTTCTGTCGTTATGATATTGTTGTAGGATTCCCTACTTTGGAATTCCTAAACTGTACATGTTGATACAAAGATTTATAGCCGTTGTGCTAATAATGTTGAATACTTGATATAGTATTGCTATCTTAATGATATGCTGTTGTGGTATGTATCCCTACTTTGGATCATACAATGTTTGGTTAAGCAAGTATGTTATTACTGTGCTTAGTTATGTAAATCCAGCTGGTATTGATTTATTTGTTTGTTGGACAATGTATGGAATTATAATGGCATCGAGCCAAGTCCATTATAATTCATACATTGGTAACCCAATTGTCCCCTTGTGTGGGATTTGTGGGCTAGCATCTCCTTTTGAGGTAGATGGTCTAGTTTCACGGGGATATGATCGTGTGTCGAATCCCTATGGTGCTGTTATTGTTCATGGTTCGGAACCGCTTCATCAAGCTATTCTTCTTTGCTCGGATGTGTATATCCTTTTGGAGTTAAAACCTTGGCTCAGTATCCTTCTAAGTGTTACTTTATCGTACTTATATGTTGATATATTCATGATGAGCTGGTCGTTGTTTCCAACCGGTATGGGACGGTTGGCGGCAGGGAGCCTCTCATATTATGTGAATATGTCTTGATGTGTTGCATATTATTTGGCATATTGCTTTGCATTCATAATAGCTTCTGAGATTTATTCTCACCCCTCTCCCCTTTCTTGTTTTAGATTCTGAGACAGGTGGACCAGCCAAGTAAGGGCGGTGAGGAGTTTGGAAGTTATATTGTGGGAATTGTCGGGGTATGATTTGGTTGGTATAGCAAGTGTACTTTGGTATAATTCATTTATGGAATTGTAATTATAAATCCTTATTTTATGTTATAACCAAAGCCGTTTTGTAACTAAAAAAACGTTTCTTACATTCTACGTTAGATAGCTATTTCTCCTTTGTAAAGGTGTAGAATTATTTTGAAATGGTTATAATAATTGTATTTATTTTCGAAGGTTAATTAAAGATTTTAAAAGTTTTTGAAAATTGGGTTAGTTTGAGGACGCTCCAGCTTGGGGCACGTGTAGGTTCCGGGTCGGGGTCCTCACAGTTGGTATCAGAGCTCGGTTAGAATTCTCGGGTAGAGTCTAGCTGAGTGAGAGTGTGCGATAACTTACGTCGAGAGTTTAATGCAGGAATTTGTTCAAGGACAGAAAATGATATTAACCAACCAAGGAATCAAGGTAGGGTGAGTTATGGAAAGATAGATTCCTCCACCATCAATTGAGGTATTTTACCTGTCTCAGGAGTTAGGGTTCATGCTTTTATAAATCCTCGTTCGTTCGTTCTCATGTGGCATTACCTTTCGTTGTTATTTGCATATGACCTAAGAGTTGCCTTATGTGCTGGAGGTTCTACTCCGATGGGGTCGTACCTCGAATCATCCTTAATTATCTTGGTAGTTGTGATTTAGTGGGCATGTGTTGCCAGTGGATTTGGTCGAGTACCAATCCATGAATCATCGTTATATTAATCCGAATTATTTGAGTAGTTGTTGTGTTTGAGGAGGACTGTCGCAAGAAGCGAGTCTCCTTATCTATGTTTGATTTGCCTCCGTGTGTGATTTAGGCGGGTAAATTATAAATTGATGTTATGTCATATATGCGTAAATGTCGAAAGTATGGCCTAAGGAATGTGAAGGTTATTTGGATTGTGTGTTATAATTGATTTAGAAGAACCTTGAATTATCTCGTATACCGATAGTGAATGAATTGGTAAACTCTTAGTTGAGGTTAGGTGTATGGCCTAATTAAGAGTAGTTTATGGTTGTATAGTTTCATGATTAGTTATTCATTGGTGTCTCATACTGAAGACTAGAGATATGAGACTAGTGTTGAAAGTGATAATCTAAGTGGTGTTTTCTATGTGAGTTTCAAAATAGGTTTTCATCAAGTATCATACCCGGATGTTGAGATTTTGAGTGGCTATAAGGTACTAATTTGGTATTCGGATTCCTAGATAGAGGACACTAATTAGGATGATGGACTTGATGATTCATCTTGGGAAAGTATTTGATAAAGCAGATAATTAGCTTAGCGACTCTCCGTAAGGATAAATTAGTACTATATTAGAAAAGATGATACTTGTTGGTTAATCAAAGGGTTATAGAGATCTTAAATAGGTAACTGTGAAGAATAAGTATTCGTTAGTACTTGTTGACGATTTGTATGAATGATTTTAGAAACTAGTAGGATACTCAATGGTTATTAGTTGAATTTTCGGAGTGTTACAATTTCAGTGGAAAATTGCTTTAAGGATATACTTAAGACAACATTTATATTTAGTATGACCGTTTTGATTTATGGATTGTGTACTAGTTATGGAGAGGTAAATAGGGTAAATGTGAAGAAGTATAATAGATGTAGTTATTGGTGACTTATAGGGTCAACTTCAGAAATTGGTAAGATAGGCATATGGTTCGTTTTGAGAATTGATTATCATTAGTTGAGAAAATGAGGATGAATCTTATTGGGAGACAGGATACTTTAGGATGGTTATATACTATAGTTCGACTTAGTTACGTGAATCATATGAGGGATTTGTGTGATGCTTGAAAGATATTGACGTTGTACGGATTTTAAGTTGTTGATGGTTATGGAGAGTTAAGTTAGATTATACCGTAATGTTTAATTGAAATTTGGGAATGATTGATCTATGTGAATTCCGATTATATTTTCTGATTTAGAAAATTATGGTATTTAATTGGGAACTAGATGTTGCAATACGTTGTTACTAAGTACAATACCAATATTAAAGGTAGGGAATAGATGACTCAAATTAAGTAAAAGTGTTGAATATACAACTTGAGGAATTATTGAATTGAGGATGATTTACCTAGTTTATAAGCTTAATGATTGTTTAGTGTTATTTATCGGAAATAGTAATAGTATGGCAAGATTGTGTTTTCTTATAGAGAAATTAACTAAGTATAAATATCATAAGTGGTGGCTATACTATAAATAGAGGTCAAACAAGAATATTATGTGGTATTGTTTAATTGTGTTTTAAACAATTGAAGGTGTGTGTTGAACTTCGGTGTGAGCATTTGTACCCTTCGGGGATAATTGATTTAATAAGGTCGGTGAACCGTTTTTGTGTACATTAAAATCTGTGAGTAATTTAACTATCTACAACTGGTATGGGACGGTTGTAGATAATTAAATCACTCGAGTTATTTTTGGTAGCTTATCAAAATTTTTTTAAAATTTTCTTAAAAAGTGTGAGTGGTTTAGTTAATTAAAACTGGTATGGGCCGGTTTTAAATAAATAAACCATTCGGGTCTCTTTGAATCTCTTTTTTTTATATTATCCTTTGGAATTCTGAAAGATGTTGTAAATTTTTGAAAGACTTGATATTCTGAAGATATAAGTTGTACTGAATTAAGTAAAAAGGCAACCTAGTTTCCCCTATAATGATTTATTGTATTCAAGTTTTGATCTGAGAAATGATTTGATATGTGGGGTTATTATGGTGTTGGTCATGAGACTCGGTTTTTGTTTTGGAGTTGGAACGGCTCCGTTGTGGGCGGCCAACCATTTGATTTGAATATTGATCTGTCTCTGGACCTGAAAATAAGTGGAACATTGAATTGTGTTATATAGTCGACCAGTGTCCCGTTTATAGAATCATGATCTTATTAGCATGTTCATATTTATTGTTTCTTGGGCAGTTATTTAATGTTTATATCATGAGATATTTATTGATAAAGTCCTCACATATGTTAGGGGATCGTTTAGTTGTATAAAACCCTAGTATTAAATGGATTGGATAGACCTCATTTGGGAAAGTCCTTTTGGAATGTAGGAATGTTATTGAGTTTAACCTTGTGAAAATTGAGGAATTATTACGTATTGTTGAGGATATGCTACGGGCATGTACAATGGATTTTGGTAGTCGATAGGTTGTATGATTATCAGTAGTTGGATGCGTATGATAGCAGTTATTATTCTAACTTTGAAATAAAATCGTATGAGGCGTGGTTAGGGAAGAAAATGTCGATCTCTAATTTGTTGGGTTGAGATTAGAGAAGCAAGGCCTAAGGTAGATTGGCGCCAAAATTTGTTAATCCATTTGAAGTTTTAGAAAGGGTTGGTGATTTGGCTTATAGGCGACTTGGAGAAGCTTATAGAGTATTTGAAGTTTTAATGTGATATTGTAATGTATTTGGTGACATAAGTTGTAATACCTTATTTAATTATATTTTCATCGAGATCGGAAAATTCGTGTTAGTGATAATTGTATAGTACGCTTGGATCATTAAGTGGTAATGTCATACTATTAATGGAATTAGAAATTTAATTTCTTTGGGAGAAGGATCACAACATTGAAGAGACTATTTGGAAATTGAAGTTGAGGTATACATGAAACCGAGGCGGGTTGATCAGTTAGGTAAGTGACAGTCAAATTCGGGACGAATTTTCTTTAAGGGGGAGTGAGTGTAACGACCCTAACCCTAGGCACTATTTTAATATAACATTATACGCTTTTAATATTAATGATTACTTTATATGTTTACTTTATATCTTTAAATTCTTATATTAGGATAAAAGGATAAGGAAATAAATAAGGTTCTAGGAGAAAAATAATAATTGAAATAAATAAAGTAATAGAATGGAGTGGTAATAAAATGGACAAATAAAATGTTGTTGATTGGGAGAATTATTTTAATTTATGAAAGAATTGTGTAGGGAATTTTTGAGTGGGGGACAAATTCCCCCAAAACCCTCCCTCATTGACCGCCCCCCCCCCTTTTCTCCCTTTATCATTTTCTACACTCCACCTCTCCTCCTTCTTCATCTTCTTCCTCCTCCCTTTCTCTCTCAAACTTTCCATGGAAACCATTGTTGGAGCTTCACCTTCCAAGGCCCCTCCCAAGATCAATCTTTCACCATTTTTAGATCCGGGAGCACTTTTGGAATCGGGAGACCAAGAGGAATTCATCAAGCCAAAGAAATCCATGATCCACCTCCCATTTTGAAGTAAGTTATTATGACCTTCCCTTCTATGTAATGTTCATGAATTAATTAAGGTTGTTCTTGTTATTAAAATGGTTGTTGATGCTTGGGAACTTTCTTGGATGATGAGAAATTTGGTAAGGAAATAGAATGTTGTTGTTGGTTAGGAAATGGGTCAAGAAAGTAAGTAAATGGGTTAATTAAATTAAGAATTCTATACTTGGAAAGTGATATTGAAATGGGTAGTGCTTCAAATGGTAGTGATATAAGATTTAATCATTTTTGGGTTTCATGGCTTAGTATGGAATTGTTATGACTTTTTCCTCTTATAAATGATCATAAATTATAAATGTTGTTCTTGTTATATTAATGGGTGTTACATGCTTTAGAACCTTACATGATTTGGAAAATGGGTAAATGAATTTGGTTGAGGATAATATTCTTGGAAGATGATTTAGAGGGTACAAAATGGATAAAATGTAGAATGATAAATAAATTAGAACTTCTCTACTTTGGGTTGCACGATTTAGGAGGAACTTAGTAAAGCTAGGAAATCTTCTTGTTGATCTTTAATTTGGAGTAGAAGGAAAACTTAGAAAGTGAAAGAAATTAGTAAGAGATTTCAATTTGGGGAAGCCTGGAAATGTTTGGATCCGGCACTTGGGCGGTCGCCCAAGGGGGCGTGAGCGGCCGCCCATGTGTCCAGAGGATAGTGTGCCTTGTAAAGCCTCTTGGGCGGTCGCCCAGAGGTATGGGCGGTCGCCCAAGACCCCAGGAAGTTTAATTGTAAATACGAACCGGAAATGGTTAGCAACATTGTTTGGTCACTTATAGATTGTGACTCCCACTTGGTAAATTGAACTTGGATCTTCATAGAGACCTTGTATTATTGTATAAAGACCTTGTAGGATGAATTGATGGTATTTCCTTGCCTCACCTTGAGTTCATATATATTGGTTATATTATGCATAGTGTGTTGATTTATTGTTGCACTATGATATTGGTTGGACATGAGTATAATTACCATGTTGATATATTGTTATCCCTTTTTGTGGATTGTATTCAAGTATCTATTATGTGCTTGATAATGTTGAATACTTGTTATAGTATTTCTGTCGTTATGATATTGTTGTAGGATTCCCTACTTTGGAATTCCTAAACTGTACATGTTGATACAAAGATTTATAGCCGTTGTGCTAATAATGTTGAATACTTGATATAGTATTGCTATCTTAATGATATGCTGTTGTGGTATGTATCCCTACTTTGGATCATACAATGTTTGGTTAAGCAAGTATGTTATTACTGTGCTTAGTTATGTAAATCCAGCTGGTATTGATTTATTTGTTTGTTGGACAATGTATGGAATTATAATGGCATCGAGCCAAGTCCATTATAATTCATACATTGGTAACCAATTGTCCCCCTTGTGTGGGATTTGTGGGCTAGCATCTCCTTTTGAGGTAGATGGTCTAGTTTCACCTAGGGGATATGAGCGTGTGTCGAGAATCCCTATGGTGCTGTTATTGTTCATGGTTCCGGAACCGCTTCATCAGCTCTTCTGCTTTGCTCGGATGTGTATATCCTTTTGGAGTTAAAACCTTGGCTCAGTATCCTTCTAAGTGTTACTTTATCGTACTTATATGTTGATATATTCATGATGAGCTGGTCGTTGTTTCCAACCGGTATGGGACGGTTGGCGGCAGGGAGCCTCTCATATTATGTGAATATGTCTTGATGTGTTGCATATTATTTGGCATATTGCTGCATTCATAATAGCTTGCTGAGATTTATTCTCACCCCTCTCCCTTTACTGTTTTAGATTCTGAGACAGGTGGACCAGCCAAGTAAGGGCGGTGAGGAGTTTGGAAGTTATATTGTGGGAATTGTCGGGGTATGATTTGGTTGGTATAGCAAGTGTACTTTGGTATAATTCATTTATGGAATTGTAATTATAAATCCTTATTTTATGTTATAACCAAAGCCGTTTTGTAACTAAAAAAACGTTTCTTACATTCTACGTTAGATAGCTATTTCTCCTTTGTAAAGGTGTAGAATTATTTTGAAATGGTTATAATAATTGTATTTATTTTCGAAGGTTAATTAAAGATTTTAAAAGTTTTTGAAAATTGGGTTAGTTTGAGGACGCTCCAGCTTGGGGCACGTGTAGGTTCCGGGTCGGGGTCCTCACAAAGCCAGTCTCCACGCCCTTAGTTGTCGGATCCACACTCACAATCGATGAATCTCCTTTAACGATCCAACCTTCTGTTGTTCTCTAGTTGGCTCTCTTCAATATCTAACAATCACCCTCCCCGACCTTTCTTTTGCGGTGAATCTTGTTAGTCAATTTCTTCATGCTCCTACTATTGATCACTTTCAGGCCGTCAAACGTATTCTTTGTTACGTTAAGGTAATAATAATTGATTTTGGTCTCTCTTTTTCTCACTGTTCGGCACCCTCCATTGTCGGTTATACTCGAATGCCGATCAGGCAAGGTGCCTAGAAACTAGGGCTCCACCTACTGCTACTCCATTTTTCTTGGTGGAAATTTGGTCTCTTGGAGCGCTAAAAAGCAGCCTACGGTATCACGTTCGAGTTGTGAATCCGAATATCGAGCTCTTGCGAACACACCTGCTGCTGGACTACTTTGGGTCACCAACCTCCTTAGTGAGCTCCATGCTTTACCCTCCGGTTTTCCTCTCTTACTTTGTGACAACAAGAGTGTCGTGTTCCTCCTTCGGAACCATGTTGCTCAAAAATGGGCTAAGCACATCGATCTTGACTATCAATTTTTTCGAGAGTTGGTCTCCTCCGATAAACACACTACTAATTTGTTCCATCGAATCTTCAGATTGCTGACGTTTTCACCAAGAGTTTGGCCCGCCCACTATTCAAAATTTTTAGTTCCAAACTTAGAGATGGTCCTCATCTCACCTCTCATTTGGGGAGTGTTGGCGGAAATAATGGAAGCAATTCATATGCTTTCTTATCATAAATTGTTAGCCTATCCTTATGTGATATCCCCCATCCCACATTGAAAATATGTGGGAATTTGGTGAGATATATAGAAGACCCATACACTACTACTAATTATCAAATCATCCATTGGATTTTTGGAGGCATGTGATGGGCTGTGGTTAACCCAATTGAGGAGGTGCTTAGTGGGTGTGCCACGTAGCGGTCGGGCTTCGGGCTCGGGTCGTTACAAATGGTATCAGAGCAGAATCCTGGCCTTAAGGCTTGCGAGCTAGCTCGGGGGTACGATCTGAGTATTGATTGACCTTGCCAGGGACAGCAAGGGTTTGACTGGGGGAGATTGTGATATCCCCATCCCATATCGGAAATATGTGGGAATTTGGTGAGATATATAGAAGACCCATACACTACTACTAAAGATCAAATCATCCATTGGACTTTTTGGTTGACCTTGCCAAATATGTGGGAATTTGGTGAGATATATAGAAGACCCATACACTACTACTAAGCATCAAATCATCCATTGAACTTTTGGAGGTCTGTGATGGGCTGTGGTTAACCTAATTGAGGAGGTGCTTAGTGGGTCAGTATGTGGTGCCTACGTAGCGGTCGGGCTTCGGGCTCGGGTCGTTACACCTTATCTCCGAGTTTGTTTCGGATAGGTCCCTTTGTTTTTATCTCAGTTTGTACACTGTTATATATTCCTAAACGATGTACATATTATCTTAACGTGAATGAAATACTCAATTTATCTCCTTTACACACCCCAACCCAACTCAACTCCACCAACTAACTCTAGATTATGATAAAGAAGATGAGATATGGTAGTGGGATGGGGGGCCTATATGGTTTTTGTAACGACCCAGAATTTTCTTTATATAATAATATTCATTAATATGAATAAATACCCAAAATAGGGTCCCAACGGATACTATACATTTAAATATTCAAATCCAACGGTAACTTAATATTCAAACTTATTCAAACCCAACGGTAACTAAAGTATTCAACGTTACATAAGTGCGGAAGTATCAAATGTAACGACTAGTAAAACCTACTAGCTTTATTCAACTAAACTAAAATTTTGGTTCGTCGATAATTCTTCTATAACTCTTCATTGATCGCCGTCTTTCCTACAACGATCTTCCATCCTTATCCCCATACCTGGAGGAAAAATAAGAATGAAGGAATGAGCGAAAGATGCCCAGTAAGTCATTACGTGATCTCCTTGAAGTTATGAGGAGATGACCTGAATGACGGTTCAATCGAAGCATTTCAACGGAAGGTTATCACAATAAAGTTCAATCAAGGAAGTGTGGCATTACAATTCCATATTATAGTTTTTTTTTTATTCAGGATTTACCTACCTTGAGTAATTCCTATCTGATCATCTGTTTGATGTCGAGTGCGCATAAAAGTATATTAAGACAAGTACGTAACACATATCATACAAGTCCAATATCATTTCATATAATCTTGACATGCATGTACCTTCATACAAGTCTAACATATAGTGCATTCATATTAAACAAGAATACACATAAGCAAAGTCAATACTTTAGATATCCATGAACAATACATATCATAGATAAGATTTCCAAAAGACGCTTCATGTCCAGGGAATATTTTTATAAAACACTATCGCCACATGATAGTAAAATTTTGAAAAGACTAGATAGAGTTTTCAAAGAAATCGATACACAAAGTGTTTAGGAACGTAATTCATTACCTTAGCTTGCTTCCTTTGCACTTCTGGTTTAACCTACAGTCATGCAAAGATATCATTTTAGGTACAAGTAATCGTTTATTACTTCTTATGTACCCTAGTTGATTTACCTTTAGTTAACTTATGAGTTGCTTTTGGACTCATCTTACTAGTTAACTATCTTTTTATTTTAGGTACATTCCTAAAATATTATCCTTCTATTTTAGATAACTTTCCTAAAATAGTAACCTTCTATTTAAGTATCATTCTTAAAAAGTATCTTTTCTATTTAGGTAACCTTCCTAAAATATTTACCTTCTATTTAAGTATCATTCTTAAATAGTATCTTTTCTATTTTAGGTAACCTTCCTAAAATATTTACCTTCTATTTAAGTATCATTCTTAAATAGTATCTTTTCTATTTTAGGTAACTTTCTAAAATATTTACCTTCTATTTAAGTATCATTCTTAAACAGTATCTTTTCTATTTTAGGTAACTTTTCTAAAATAGTGACTTTTTATAATTGAAACTTTTCAATTATTCTTGAGCTTATACTTCCTACTCCTAGAAGTTGCCTTTATTCTATTTTGGTTCTTCTTCTTCAACCTTTAAAAGTCCTTCTTTCTTTAGAAAGTTACTTTTAAGACTCTCTTCTTTGAGTATTTATCAAAAAGGTCCTTCATTTTTTATGAATTACAAAGTGGTCCTTCAACTTTTGAATATTTACAAAATAGTCCCTCAACTTTAAGGTATTTGCAAAATAGTCCCTCAACTTTTGAATATTTGCAAAACAGTCCCTCAGCTTTTAAATATTTGCAAATCAGTCCCTCAACTTTCAGAAATTACTGAACAGTCCCCTGACTTTCAGGATTTACAAAACAGCCCCTAAATTTCAAATTTTCAGTTTGGTCACTAGGGCTTTTGAAAAACTGATTTTCAGTTTTAATTTTGGTTAGATTTCTAACCTTAAAACACTTTTATTAAAAATCAAAATCAACCTTTTGATACCAAAATAATTTTACCCAAAAACAATGTTTTTGTAAACAATTTTTATATCCAAAATCTTTATAGCACACACACACACACACACACACACACACACAGTACAACACACACATGCACACGGTACAAACATACCACACACAAACTATTTGTTTTATTTTTAATTCTTTCTTGGTATGGATCAATCCTAAATTACCACACACAAACTATTGATTCATACTCCTAATAATCTTTAAATCCTAAGAATGATCATCTTAGAAATAAAATTCTAATCTTCAAAAATTCATAACTAATTCAATATTACTCCGAATTGAATGAAACGAAAACTAGAATTTAGGGTTTTACATTACCTAGATTGTGGTTAAGAAAGATTGACCAAAGAAGGTCATAAACCGGCTGATCTCCCCTCCCTTGCAGTTCGGCCGCCCCTTGCAAAATTAGGGTTTTTAATTTTTTTCTTTTGTTTGTAAATTATGGGAATTATGAGAGAAATAGGAAGAGTTTGAGTTTAAATAGGTTGGGTTTAGGCTTTTACTAACTCTATTAGAAAAAGGCTTCTTAACCTATTGGGTTTTGATTTCCTTATCAAGCCCAATTAAACCTTTCCTAAATTGGCCCACCTAATTAAGTCCAAGTCCACCACAATTAAATAATCAAGTATTATTTTATTCTTCTAATTAAAATAATACTAAGGAAATAACAAAAAAAAAAATATCGGGTCTTCACAGTTTTTTCTCAAACAATAACATTGCAGTGGTTCCTAAAGTTCTCATCTTGTCTGATGGCCTATGATTTTTCTTAATCACCTTGTAATTACTATTTGTTCACTATGCAGATCAAATCCTCTTTTACAGTTGACCATGTCCACTTTTACAATGGTTCTCATTTATTTATGTGGATGATAAGCTTGTTATGACATTTAATGAGAAAAACGATTTTATTGATATGGGGAAAGATTACTGATTACATTACAGATTTCGAATTATGTATTAGATTTCTAAAATCCTAGAACAGATTGTTAGCCTACACAACTGAACAAAAATATAGAGCTCTAGGAGATAGCAAAGTATTTATACTCTCTAATCCTAGATAGCAGGTTTTACGAAACCCTAAGTCAGACGCAGCCCAACTAGAAGTTTAGGGGATGTATACGGCCGCACCATGCATGTGCATGAGGCATTTGATCTGCGGTCGCAAAACCCTCTGTCCCTCCCTGGCTAAGATTTTCCTAAACTGCCTGGCTCTCCAATGGACATGTCGTCTCCCTATATGCAGTCACTTGGTGCCCTAAATTGACATACAATCTATGGTACGGTCAGATAGCCTCGATCTTCTATTTTGCAGCTTAGCTAGATTCAAGGCACAAAACTGAGATTTCATAACATTTGGATGGAACTCAATAAAATAACGATTTGGATGGAACCCATAAAAATAACGGAAATTGGATTTAATGAAACAATATTTTATAAGGTATGCATGCATAAGACTACAAATTTATTAATCTAATTGAAGTTAATAAAGAAAGAACTTTTAATTTCTAATGTAATTTATTCAAAAACAACATTGATTGATTAAATTCAAGCTCTTTCTAGCAACTTATTACCACCACAGAAAGAGTTTTGTTTCTCCAACTGAAGACGTCCAAAACTCTTGAAATCAAAATTGCAAGAATGTTCTTCTGCGTAACGGTGCAATCCACAAAACAAACTCCTGCAGCGACACTTGAACCCAGTCAAGCCAACACGCTTGTTACAACAATCGCATCTATTTTTCTTCTTCTTATTTGTACTTGTATCGGTGGTATGATCATCACTAGTTGCAGGTGCCGTTTTGATGTTCAAAGGTTTACCCATGATTTCTACCAATTTGAGGCTCTCTTCTTGATGTTGCCAGGATTTTCCTCATCAGCAACATACCCGTTGTAGTCCAAAAATGATACTCCGGCTCCTTCTTCTCCGATCAATCTGCACACACATAGCCAAAAAACTAAGCCGGGGGCGTCTCCGGCGTAAGCCCCTCCGGCGTGCGAATAAGAACCCTTTTCTCTTGACATAATAACAAAACCTTTATAGAGAACATTGGGGATGGGAAAGAGAGAGAGAGATGGAGCTTACGAAATTACTCCGGCGAAGAAGCCATTACCGTCCCACACTGTCCCGAAAACCAACCTCAGTTCAAAAGCCCCCTTTTCACTCCCCACGTTTTTCTCCCTTTTTCTCCTAATATAATCCCTTTTCACCTGTTTCTCCTCTTCTCTCTTTTTCTTATTCCTCACCACTTTTTCTCTTGCCCCTTCAGACTCATCCCCCTTTTTTCCCCATAGTATTCTTTTTATATAACTTATTTCTTTCCTTGGGCTTTTGGGCCAAAAATACAAAATGGGTCCTCCTTTATTTATTTGGGCCACATCATTTTATATGGCTACACCACCTCTCATTCCATGTGTCGTCGTTTAATTGGTCCCATATTACAAATATTTACACGCCGCTTCCTTTATGTCGCATACGACTAAGATTAATTTCTCGTCATCATTTCTACTTAGGATATATCGCTTACTATTATTTCGCCATGCTTGTCGTAACATAAATCTCGCGGTTTACTACTTACTTGATTAACGCGGGATACTTTTGCCGCCATTATCTCCTTTATTCGACTTACCCTTTAACCAGCGGGACACCTTTAACCATATTTTCCGTGACTTTCTTCTTGGGCCTGTCTCGAGGTGGGCCCTTTATAACCATTTATCTTTCGAGGGCTCGTAAGCCCGAATTACTATTTTTTTAGGCAGCATCAGAAGCCCCCAAGTTTGAGGCGGGATTCATTTATGATCCCGCCGATAACTTAATTCTCTGCGACATTCATTTTCCTTTTCATATATTGACTCACATAAGCCCGTCTTGTAACTCAACAGTTCGGGATGTGAGCCTCTTTTAAGCCGTCAATTCTTTTTTTGTAGTGACCTCTTTACATGCCCTTCAGGCTAGATGTACTTTTTATTTTTCTCATATGGCGACATCTTTTCATGCCATTCAGGCGAGATGTGCTTTCTTTTATAGCGACTTATTTTCATACCCTTAAGGCGAGATAGAACTTTTTCTCATCTATAGTCCGGAGACTTTCATTTTTATAATCCATAGACTCTTACATTTTTCATCATCCATAAATTGACTCGCATCATTTATCACGACTTACATTGACTCGCAACATTTATAGTCCGTCGACTTTCAACATTTATAGTCCGTCGACTTTCAACATTTATAGTCCGTCGACTCTCAACATTTATAGTACGTCGACTCTCAACATTTATAGTCCGTCGACTCTCAACATTTATAGTCCGTCGACTCTCAACATTTATAGTCCGTCGACTCTCAACATTTATAGTCCGTCGACTCTCAACATTTATAGTCCGTCGACTCTCAACATTTATAGTCCGTCGACTTTCAACATTTATAGTCCGTCGACTTTCTTTGACTCACATATTTTATAGTCCATAGACTTTCTTTGACTCGCATATTTTATAGTCCGTAGACTTTCTTTGACTCGCATATTTTATAGTCCGTAGACTCGTTTTTATAGTGGTCCCGCCACTTTCTCGACAGTTCGGGATGTGAGCCCCTTTTAATAATGTATAGCACCACCTTTACATATTACAGAAATTAATTGACAAAACGCTTATTTGGCTTTTGCTTTTTTATTTCTCTACACTACTGACTTTTCTCTTTTCTCGTCACTTTGTTTTGATAATTCATCAAAAACCCCTTACACTCTTTCTTTATCGCGAGGTAGCTCCATATCCTTATACTCCCATCGAAAAGTGAAGTTGTCTTTAGGCAACTTTACTCCAAACGACTTTCCTTTTCTGATTTTACTTTGTATTCGCCTTGTCCTCCATTTCGCGAAAATCATTATCTCGCCGTTCATATGCAAAACAAACATAATAAAAGCAAGTCAAACATTGAGCCAGAAATGTATATTACACGATTATCATAACCATTTTTTGACCTTTAGAAATTCTCAACATTTCTCGTATCGGGACACATATAAATACATAGCAGGTTAACGTACTCTTATACTATGATGCTTTCATCTCACATGTTATATTAGCACATCTTTTCATAACTTCAACATAATTTATGTACATAAACAAAGAGTATCAAGCTCGCGCAGTTAACTTCATTACATATTAATTTTCTTGCGTAACATAACAATTTCTTCCTTCATTTCAAGCGACAAGTAAGCATGCGACATACCATCGTTCTTTTAAAATCATGCAACTTAATCCAAGCATAATTATAACATACAAAACATTCTCTCCGTAACATACATGGTATATCATTTCCAACAAATAAATATGTTTCACAATGTAACAAGCTAGCATTTTATTCTTGATTTACTTAGACTTGTTCCGTATTCGCATATACTATAACATGTATTTATTAATCATAATCAAGTCGCAGGACATTTTTCCACTTCAAGATTCTTAGAGAATTAACTTCACCCAAGCTTGCTTCAGTTAAGGGCTACCAAGTTTTGAGCACCCGATTCACCCATATTATCACTATTTTATAGGCACGATTTCATACATGAATATAATTTAACATATAAACAATAGGATGAAGCTCGCATAACACTTTTAAATTGGACTCTATTTTCCTCGTACTACACTTTCTCCGTCTTCATGTCAACTATCAAGATGTACAATTTACTAATTTGTCCATTTTCCAAAGTTCACGCAATTACGCCAAGGCATAATTAAAAATTGACGTGACGCATACCGCAATAGTTTAATATTTGCAGGTTATTTTAAACATATAAAGAGCCTACTGAATGTATTACATATTATACACGGAAGCATGTAAATTTGATTGCGAATATACTTATTTCTCCTTGATGAGTAACCACATGTCAATCAATATTCATACATTCTGTACACATAATCACATATATGTACTGTAGCCATGTCCCATAATATACACTAGTGTTTACTTGAATTAAGCACACTACAGAGCCATAATCATAATAGTAGCATCATTAACTTGGTTACACTGATTGCCATAACCTTCACCATTTACACAAGTCGTCTTTAATATATTATCAATTTATATTATCACATAATTCTATCACCCATTCTAATCATTCATTATCTTTTTCCTAGTGATGCAGGTAAACGAATTAGCCGGCATGAGTCATAAACTTGCAACCCAGACACTAGCAAGCATATATAATATTACATAATACAATTAAATTATTCTAGAAACATACTTTCATTTACCATTTCAAGGCAGGTAGTAAACCTATCTTCTAGTTATCACCAATCAAGGTCACACAAACAAGAGAAACATTTATCTATTTTCATAACATATCCTTTTTAAGTTATTGTCCGGCGTAATAATATGTCACACTAACCATATACTTTTGGTACTAATACACTTAAGACTTCCGTAGAGATCCTTCATTGTTGTTCGTATAAAATATGTAACTAATGTCAATTTCACTTAGCATGGCACATTTTGAACATATTGGTGGCATGATATAAATAATTTCCATTTACAGTCAACTGATGCAAGCATAAAGCTACTAATTTCGGGCATAATCTGCAAATTAGCATGAAGCGTCTTTGCAAGTAATATCATTCTATATACATTCATATTTAGCAACAATCATTCTTATGTTATAATCTCAACAAGCCCATTCAACACATATCATGATACCAAGAAGCATTAACTTTAATTATGATTATACCCATATTTGAAAAGTCATCATACAATCACCCACTAGTCATGTAATTGACCTATACTCTGCCCTTTTCAAAATCTTGCTCAAAACTTATTTTAAACATTTCTTTGATCACCTTAATGTACACCCAAAATGATAATTCATTCTCGCCATTCATAATAATTTACCCTTATCCGTGTCACTGTGGTTGCTTCACTCGACTTTTTAAATTCTACTAGTTGAATAAAATTACTGTATCAGTCATTATAATAGTCATTATAATGTACGCTCATATCCATCACACTTAATACTTTATAGGTAAGAAAACAATCAATAAATTCACTTTCACAAATTCTCAACCACAAATTTGTCATAATTTCTCAAATAAATACCAAAGATCATATCTTCCGTTTCATTCGTTTCTAATTTCAAAAGTCACAGCATTTAAATCTCTCTTTCGTATTAGCACTTTGTTTCACAGATTTCACGGTATTCAATATTCTATCTATTTTCATACACAAGTTGAATTTAATCCAGCATATTTAAAGGGTCCGTCCCAACTAAGTGCTAAAGCTCTAATTACTTTTTACTAGTTCACTAAAATTCTTAATATGCCCAATCAATTCTCTACTCTTTCGCTTCCGGGTAATATCCTAAAGGTTAGATAAAACACTCAAACAATCATAGTAACAGTCATCACAAACCATCCAACTTACTTAGAATGTCATACTATTTACGCCAAGCATCTTGTCAATCTACAATCATCTTTAAATAATCAACATTACTTCAACCGCTCACCATATATTCCTCTTTCAAGGAATATATACTAATGTTGATCCGCTTATAAATTAACATCATATTCACCCCATATATATATCAATTAACACATATCATGCATTTAAGTATAACACGTATAAATCCACAAATAATTTAAGAAGATTAAGATCAGGATTAAAGTGATTATACCATGGCTGGTCCATCAACTGAATACAAAAAGAGCACTTCAAATCCTTACCAATAACATCAAACACCTCGTACCAAGATCATATGGTCAATGGATATGAGCATAATAACAAAAACATATTACCATCACCATTCACCATAACAAGTGGAGAGACATAAAGATGTTTAGGAGTAAAAAACATTTAAAATTGATAGTAGTCCTACTGGCAACCATAATTAAGTTGCAAGTACCCAGAAAAAATGACACCAGTGTTTTTTTTTAAGAGCCTGTAACAGTAATACTACATCCCAGTTTGTCACTGACATCAAAAAGTATCAAGAATGGGAATGATAAAACTGGAAACCACGGGAAAGAAAAGCAACATAAACATATAGTGCTGGCAGCCATTAGTACTCATGGGAACAAGACAAGTTTGAACCTTAAACCTCAATCGGTCATGGTGAATGTTTAGGTACATAAACACAAATACTTGAAACATGTCTCAACTAAAAATTAAGGAGAACAGATCCGGTATTCGCTTCAACAAGAACTTTGTGAGACATGCAATAATCCCGGACTACATTTCATAAGTGTTGCTCACTTAAACAAGAATTCATCTTCTGAGGGGTTGATTTCAATTGGTAGATAAAGATGTTTAGGGGTTGACCATATGATCTTGAACCTATATACATTTCATAAGTGCTGCTCACTTAAACAAGAAGATTAAGAAATTTCAGTCCGTGTGTCTCTCTTTATTTATACAAGATGCAACCAACACAGTTAGGTTTTTAGAAAGTAGGAAATGGAGGTAGATAAACTTGACAGGAAAATTCAGTTAGGATGCATCTATTGAATCCAAAATTAAAAGTTCAAGGCATGAAGCCAAGTAGTTGACTCTGCAATGCAGCCCTCCAGCTAGCTTTATCAAAAGTACAATAGCACTGGCAAAACCAAAGCACTTCACTGGAGCCATAAAACAATAAGAAGCCAAATATTCAAAATAAAATTTCGTTTAGCCTACCAAATCACAATGCCAAGCAAGAGCATCAAATATTAATGTTAAACAAATAAAATGAACTTTGCCTCCTCACGACTCATTTGCCCAATCATCAGTTTGGATTAAAAAAAACAAAGTAACCAAGCAAAAACGAAACCAAAACATTTTGCAAACCTGCATAAAAACTCTATTCATTAATGAGCTTAATAACTAGTTCTGTAAAAACCTGAATTAGTAGATTCCTCGTGTTTCACTTTCCTTTCCTTTCCATCTCCTTAAAACCACCAAGGCGCAGAAACAAACAATACATTTTATGTACTTATAGCCAGAACTCTAGTTATAACATTAATCTGATCACCGAATGTTGACTAAAATCATCTAAGATTAAAAATTAATTAGAAATCACGAAAACACACAGAGACGTAAACACACATTGCACCAATTACGAAACAACGGAACGCATTAACTGAGAAACAGCAGACAAATGTAGATCGAAAGGAAACGAAAAATTCCCATGAATCTGATCACCAAATTCTGACTAAATTCATCTAAACATAATAACATAATCAGAATGCACAAATTAATTATCAAAACATACAGAAGTTTGCATCAATCACAGAACAACTGAACGCATCGATAAACATTAGACAAATTAATACCTAAGCAGAGAGGGAGAGAGAGAGTAATTACAGTGCTTCGTCTCTGCTCAGCAGCAACAGCCAAATCGAAAGCGATGATGTCGAAAATGGCGACCAAAATGAGAGGTAACTTGGAAGCGGCCATTGGAGCGAAACTGACTTTTTCCTTTGCCCAGAAAAACCGGAAACTGTTGATTGCCCACTCCGGTTGCTTTGCACGTCCAGATCTGCTCCTATCCCCCACAAAAAATAGACGGAAGTTCACTTCCGTCGCTGCCTTGCATCTGCGCGATTCATTCGATCTGGTTTCTCCGGCGTTGATGTCGCCGGCTCAACTTTGCTCCGGTGCCCGTTGTTTTCAGATCTGCCTTACCCACCGACCGAAACACCCATAGAATTATCGAAACGGAGAAGAGGTTTCAGTTCCCGGCAACGGAACCAATTGATGTTGCCAGGATTTTCCTCATCAGCAACATACCCGTTGTAGTCCAAAAATGATACTCCGGCTCCTTCTTCTCCGATCAATCTGCACACACACAGCCAAAAAACTAAGCCGGGGGCGTCTCCGGCGTAAGCCCCTCCGGCGTGCGAATAAGAACCCTTTTCTCTTGACATAATAACAAAACCTTTATAGAGAACATTGGGGATGGGAAAGAGAGAGAGAGAGAGATGGAGCTTACGAAATTACTCCGGCGAAGAAGCCATTACCGTCCCCTGCAATCTGAAAACCAACCTCAGTTCAAAAGCCCCCTTTTCACTCCCCACGTTTTTCTCCCTTTTTCTCCTAATATAATCCCTTTTCACCTGTTTCTCCTCTTCTCTCTTTTTCTTATTCCTCACCACTTTTTCTCTTGCCCCTTCAGACTCATCCCCCTTTTTTCCCCATAGTATTCTTTTTATATAACTTATTTCTTTCCTTGGGCTTTTGGGCCAAAAATACAAAATGGGTCCTCCTTTATTTATTTGGGCCACATCATTTTATATGGCTACACCACCTCTCATTCCATGTGTCGTCGTTTAATTGGTCCCATATTACAAATATTTACACGTCGCTTCCTTTATGTCGCATACGACTAAGATTAATTTCTCGTCATCATTTCCTGCCGGATATATCGCTTACTATTATTTCGCCATGCTTGTCGTAACATAAATCTCGCGGTTTACTACTTACTTGATTAACGCGGGATACTTTTGCCGCCATTATCTCCTTTATTCGACTTACCCTTTAACCAGCGGGACACCTTTAACCATATTTTCCGTGACTTTCTTCTTGGGCCTGTCTCGAGGTGGGCCCTTTATAACCATTTATCTTTCGAGGGCTCGTAAGCCCGAATTACTATTTTTTTAGGCAGCATCACTTCTGTGAGATTAAGGAAATCTTTATAACACTTGGAGCACATTCTGTTAGTGTTCTCGTTACCGTAAAAGCCACAATCTTTTGCACATAGTGGAGGACTAGCTGTGAAGCTGTTGTTGTTGGAAGTAGCCATTGATGGACAATATATTTCTCTTTTGTGTTAATTTGCCAATTGTTAACTCTTGGTAATGTTGCTGATGACTATCACCAAGAGTTGGGTTTATATTTATACACGAGTAAGTAGGTGGAGGGACAACCAATTATGATCCTATTATTGTTTGGATTCCATACATCCATTGGTTTCCTAACTCAAACAGGAAATCCCCATTGAATTGCTGCAATATTACTTCGATTTAGACTACTAACCGTGCATCCATTTAAATTATACTCTCTTCATCCCAATATTAATAGGAGAGATTTACGATATAATCTCTCAAATTTATCAATTTTACCTTATTACTCCTTCCTTCCAAAATATTTTTCCATTTGACTTTTTTGTTGAACTTTGACCACAAATTTATGAGAGATTAATCATGTTCATGAAATTCTAAAAGTTGTTGTTGATAATATTATTAACGGTGAATCAATAGGAATTTTTAGAATTTCATGAACATAATTAAATTGTCATATATTTGTGGTCAAAGTTCAACAAAAAAGTCAAATGAGACAAACATTTTGGGACAGAGGGAGTATAAGACAAACAATATTTCATCTAACCATATAATTCATAGCTTAATAATTACACTCTCTCATCATTTTACTAAGTTCACCCTCCCATCATTCTACTAAGTCCACCCTTTTATCAATTTGTTTTCTCTACAACCACCAACACCTTAGGTCACCCCATCCCCATTTTCTCCTGTCAACTACTCCGGCAACCATCAACTCCAAAGACCAACTTCGGCGACCAACACTACCAGAAAAAGGTCATTTAGCGACGGAAATTTCCGCCGCTAAAATTAAATTTCCGTCGCTAAAAATAATTACCGGCGGAAAAATTCCGTCGGTGGTCCGCCGCTACCAGCCCGTCGCAGTGCTCCAACGGGTCAATTTCCGCCGGTATTTTTTTATTTTACCGACGGAATTTATTTCCGTCGGTGAATTAATGGTTACAGCGACGGAAAATTCCGCTGCTAAATTAATTTAATTTAATTAAATTTTCATTTCAGCGGCGGAAATTTCCGTCGCTGTAATAAAAATTAATTTAATTAAATTAATTTCAGCGGCGGAAATTTCCTTCCCTGTAATAAAAATTAAATTAAAATGAATTAATTTATTGGCGGAAATTACCGTCATTGAAATTATTTAATTTTAATTTAAATTTTATTACAAATGACGGAAATTTCCGCCGCCGAAATCAAAAATTAAATAAAAATTAAATGATTATAGCGGCGGAAATTCCGTCGAAATCAAAATTAATTAAAATAAATTAATTTGAAGATCGAAAATTCCGCCGCTGAAATTAATTTATTTTAATTAATTTTTATTTCACTGACGGAATTTCCGCGCTATAATCAAAAATTAATTTCGCTGAAATTAATTTCGGCGACGGAATTTCCGTCGCCGATTACGAAATAAATTAAAAAAATAATTTAAAATATCAATAAACCAAAATTTTTTGTACACGATATAACATTTCAATTTATAAAACTAAAACTATAAAAACTAAAAATCAAATATCGGCGTACCAAATAAAAACTAAATATCACCGTACCACCGTACCAATTCGGGAGGGGAGAGGGGGAGGAGGGAGGGGGGGGGAGGGGAGGGGCTCCGCGGGTACCAAATGTCTCAAATGTTTACAAACAAGTATAAATTAATACAAAAATGTCTAAAAAGTCCGCAATCAACTCGGGAGGCCGGAAATTACCCCGGAAGTCTGGCCGAGATGAGCCATCAACAGCGCCAATTGTCTTTGAGTCTACTGCATGTTGTCTTTGAATCTCTCGCATGACGCCGATCATTCTCCTCCCGCATCTGCGTCGAACCGCCAAAGCCTCCGCAAGCTTTGCCCGCTCGCGTTCTCCTCCTCCAACGCAGCCTCTCAGGAGTGTCAACCCTCGGATCATACGTGGGCGGGGCATCAATTCGCCGACGGCCGGTCGACGTCGACGGGCATTGCCGCCCGTAATCCCCCATCCCTAACACTCGGGCTCCTCTCTTTGGATGTCCCTCAGAGGTGACCGAGTGCCAAACATCGAGCACGAAGGGGACGGGCTCGCGGAGGCGTTCCTTCGGGAACAACGACGGCTTGATATGCAGCTTGTCAAAATAAAACAAATAATTATAATCATATACACAATGTAAGGTACATAAATAAATTTACATATTCAAAATCAAGTCATTTAATGATAGTTTACTTACAAAGGCATTAGCAGAGCGATCGTCAACCCATTGCGGAGGTTGATCGGGCGCTGTAGAATTCCGAAGATGGGTGCTAGCGTAAACATCCACAAAACTGATATTCGGACCATGCTCCCTTTCCTATAAATAAAATAAGCGAGATTATTACTTTGAAATTGTATAAATGCAACATTTAAACTGATTTAAAAGCATGCATACACTACATTTACACTAAAACCATGGATTTCATAGCATCAACATGGCTCCCAGCTAACATACGTACATAAACCTATTTAAAAGCATCCATACACTACTACATTTAAACTAACATACATACCATGCGGTCGTGATGCTCGGCGACCGTGAGCGTCCCCATGGTATGCATCGCCGCCGACCCCGAGGAGCCTGCTCTATTGGCCTTGGCCTGTTCGGATATAGCCTTCGCCGCATCCGACCCCCAATATTCGCAAAATTGACGAAACACCTCCTCGGACATCCAAGTAGGGCAAGAGGGATGTTGTCCCGCCACGAGCCGATTAGTATAATGATTTCTCTTCGTGGTACCTATAAAAAATATGAATATCTCGTAAACATATAATGATGACATTATAAAATTAAAAGAGTATAATCATTGTTAATTAAACTAATTAAGGATAGATAAATATGTTACAAATATGATCCTTAAATAGCTTGTGAGCCTGTTCATTGAAAACATATCTAGCCGTCGCCTCGCTTATTTCCGCCGCCCAATAATATTTCCCCTACAACATATAATGATAACATTACAAAACTAAAAGAGTATAATCATTATTAATTATAAAATTTTAATAACAAACTAACATTTAAGTTTTAAATAAAAACCATTAACACATTACCTTAAACTCCTCCCACGCATCCTCCTTCTGCCTCGGTGGCAATTTTTTCCAGTTGGGCCAAAACTCGGTCATTTTCCGAGACCGCCAGTATTGTCCGATCTTAGTCCCTGTGGTGGGGTATCCACCTACAAACCTGCCAAGTATATTTATACAATAACATTTTAACTTAAATAATGAATTATATATAAAACAAAAAGGAACCAACTTATATCAAATTAATGAAGAGTTACTTACTGGTCATAATGTGGTGATATCCGGACAAAGATCCTCCCCTCAGAATCGATAGTAGTCTGAGTACCGGCCCCAGAGGTGGAGCTAGTACTACTGCGAGAAGGGTCGACATCATCGGTACCGGATCGGGACGGTTGCATCCCAGTAATCAATGTGTAGATGGGCTTAGTCTTCTTCTTACCCTTACCCTTACTACTAGAACTCATATCTGTATTACAGTAAAAATATTAAAATATACAACTTTAACAATAGGAAACAATATATTCACAATACATCTAAAACTTTAAAGTTCTAATAATCTAAAGCATTCACAATACATATAAAACTTTAAACTATTAATAATATAAAGCATTCACAATACATATAAAAGTTTAAAGTTCTAATAATCTAAAGCATTCACAATATATATAAAACGACGGATATTAAAAATAATCTAAAGCATTCACAATACATATAAAACTTTAAAGTTCTAATAATCTAAAGCATTCACAATACATATAAACCTTTAAAGTTCTAATAATCTAAAGCATTCACAATACAATTTTAAACTTTAAACTATTATTAATCTTCGTCCCCATCATCATCATTGGACTCGAATTACTACAAAACTCGAGTTCTTCATCTTCGTCTTCGGACTACGATGAATCAAACTCGGTTCCTCTTCCTCTTCCTCTTCCTCTGATTCATCAATATCAATGTGCGCGAGATGACTCGAACGAGGCGGAGGAGTTGGCAAATTTATCCGGTAATATATCCTCCTCGGGTTCATCAACATTTTGAGGAATATGAGTGACATCATCTAATGGATGATTAGCTGATGAAACGTTAGGTGGCACTGGCATTTCATCCTCTTGATAGGGTGTTTCTAATGACGACTCTATAGTTGTCGACGAGGGTAGGTTGTCAATCATGCTCCTAGCCTTGGTCATCCGGATGACCCACCATCCGTCGGGTCGCAGACGAGGGTAGGGAGTCATGTATACTGTTGTGCTTGAGATGCTAAGATGAAGACGTCGTCGCCATTATGTACGGACGAGTCCTTTACATCGACGAGGTCAAATATGGCGTGCTTCTTAACACCTCGCACGGCATCCGCCAATCACAATTGAACAAGACAACACTGTTTCTACCCAAATACTCCACCTCGACTACTTCTTTCAGGATGCCATAATAATCAAGGTTTCCTTTAAGCTTCACACCGCTATTCCACGTCAATTTAGATCCCCCATAAGCTTTGGTATGAAACACATAGCCATTCACAAAATAACCGTTGTATAAATGAACGTTCAAGTACGGAGTTGATGCTAAATGTCTTAACCTCGCAGCTTTGGCATCACCCGGATGTTCAGCTATCTATATAAGACAATATTGTAACCAATTTAATACAATTTTAAGATTGAATGTTTAAAGAAGTGTATAGAATAAATTTGAATGAAACGAAATATTTACATATTTCCTTAGCCAGTTTGGAAATTCTCTTTCTGTCCTAGTTGCGATGAGTTCTGGAGATAAATCCTGAACTAAATCTTCAAACATTCTGCAATAGGGTTAAACAAGACATTTCATATGCAGGTAATTAAACATGCATAATTTAATCGACGAGGCGTAAACATAACATCAATGACTTACTTGATATATTCCCCAACCTCGTCGCAGTTAAGAAGAACATACGTTTCGACCGTGGCAAACTCTTTAGCGGTTAACGTACGCGTACCAACCCGTTTGCCGAGGAACCGACCAGGGGATGAAAATACAGAGATGTTTCCCTTAGACGGAAAACCACCATCGTAATTGCGGCCAACCCTAGTCAATCTCGTATCAACATCAGGAGGAAAATATGTTCCGACAAAGGCAACAATCTCATCTATGATAACAGCCTCTGAAATTGAGGCCTCGACCATAGCCCTATTGCTCATCTTCCTTTTCAATTGGCCTAGATACCTAAAATTCATTCGTAGATTAAAACATAAATAATGTTAAAGAAGGTATATTGTTAACGCTCAAATTATTTAGAAATAGAATAAATTCAATTACCTCTCAAATGGATACATCCATCTGTATTGAACTGGACCACCGACTCTAGCTTCGTATGCCAAGTGGACCGGTAAATGCTCCATAGAATCAAAGAATGAAGGAGGAAATATCTTCTCAAGTTTGCACAAAGTCACTACGATGCTCTCCTCAATCTTTTTCATGTGATCAACACGCAGTGTGGTCGATGTTAACGCTCGGAAAAACTCACTTAACTATGTTAACGCCACCCAGATATTGTCAGGCAAGAGACCCCTGAGAGCAATCGGAAGTAGCCTATCCAGCAAAACGTGGCAATCGTGACTCTTCAAACCCTGCACTTTCCCCTCCTCTACATTGACACAGTTACCAATGTTAGACGCGTAACCATCTGGAAGCCTTAAATCCTTGAGCCATTTCAGGAGGAGGAGCTTCTTTTCCTTTGTAAGCACGTATTGAGCCATCGGTCTAACTGGTTTACCATTGACGTATACGAAGTCTAAGGCTGGCCGCTTACAGATTTCCTTAAGGTCCTTTCGAGCTTTTTTGTTGTCTTTAGTTGTTCTCTTGAAATTCATCAACGTGTTAAAAACATTATCGAATACATTCTTCTCAATGTGCATCACGTCAAGGTTATGTCGAATGAGATTTGTTTTCCAGTATGGCAGCTCCCAAAATATACTCCTCTTGATCCAGTTATGGGTAGTCCCAAACCCTTGTATTTTGGTCTTCGAAAACTTTTTCCCCCACCGAGGATCGGGCAATGTAGATACCTTCTCATAGACCGTGTCACCACTTAAACGAATCGGGGCCTCATCATGGTCAATCTTGTTCTTTTTAAACTCATTCTTCCGGGGTCTGAATGGGTGGTCCTCGGAAGAAATTGTCTATGGCAATCGAACCAACATGGTTTTCCGAGTGCGTGAGCGTGAAAGACTTTGTGTCACTCATACAATACGGACGGGCCAACTTCCCGTGGGTGCTCTAACCCGATAACATCCCATATGCGGGGAAGTCATTAGCGTCCACATCAACGCAGCCTTCATGCCGAAATTCTCTCGCTTGAAAGCATCCCACGTTTCGACCCCATCCTCCCAAACCGCTTCAATTCGTCCATCAAAGGTCGGAGATAGACGTCAATGTTCCTCCCAGTACATTTGGGCCGCGGATGAATAACGACAAGAACATGTAGGGATCACTCATACACAACCAGGCGGAAGATTGTAGACGGTGGCTATAACCGGCCAACAAGTGTAATATTTTGCCCCAGTGACCAAATGGATTGAAACCATCAGAGCGGAATGCATAACCGTATATTTCTTGCTTCGGACGCAAAGTCAGGATAAGTCTCATCAAAGTGTTTCCATGCCTCCCCATCACCGGGATGAATCAACACACCCTCTTCACGCAAACTTTCCTTATGCCAACGCATTGCCTCTGCAGTAGATTTAGACGCGTAGAGGCGTTGCGGTCTTGGAATCAACGGCATGTAATGCAGCGCTTATGTGGTCTGTTTTTCTTGTGTTTTGAACTCCCCTCCGATTTGGCTTATATCTACTTTGTCCGCAGATTGAACACCCTGTCTCCGTGAATCTTCCTTGTAGAATAGCATGCAATCATTCTTACACGCATCAATCTTTTCATAACATAGCCCAATCTGCCCAACCAACTTCTTTGTCTCATAAAAGTTTGTAACCATCTTATTCTCTTTCGGCAACATCCGCTTAATTGCTTTCATGATACGATTATAGCGGCGGCTAATATTGCAATCAGCCTTTATGTTAAGGAGCTCAGCCACGGCCTCCAACACATTGATCTCGCAACTGGATAGACCTTCTCTTTTGCGAGTCCATAGCATCAATAAATTTCTTGGGCTGCAGGGGTTGGTTCTTCTTTGTTGGTTCTCTGACTAATCGAAGGAAGGACCGGCTGCATCCCTAACCATATCTTCCATATTCAAAGGTGGTTCTTCATTGTCCTGAATAATAGGTTCGGGTTCGGGAGGTACATGAATATTCCCGGGGGGATTATTCGCAACATTTGTGCGCAACCTCAGCTCACCATGACGGGTCCACCGTTTGTACCCAACTTCAAACCCGTTACGCAAAAGATGTTTCTGAGTCTCGATCAAGCTTAGATACTTGACATTACAACAGATGGCGCATGGACACCTAATCTTACCATCTTTATCCATGTGACTGATTTTATTTGATTGAGCAAATTCAATAAACCCCTTCAACCCTCTATAAAACTCAGGATTGATACCGCTATGATTCGGCAACTTCCGCTTGTACATCCAACTACGATCATCGTTAACAGACATCACTCCTGCATTGCAATCCATATATTATACGTACACTCAATTTAATCGACGGATGAAACAAAATTGGGATGTTAATAATTATTGGATTTCATAATATATTAACAGTTTAGAAGTAATTAACGTATTATCATTCCCAAAATTTTAATTACAAACTTAAAAGCAACACAGATCTTCTTAAAATAAATATAAAGCTTCTAACTCATATTTAACAATATATTAACAGGTCTTCTTAAAGTGTCTAGGAACTCGTTCTCGCTCCCGAACTCGAATCTCTACTCTTCCTCTGCCTCGGTCCCCGGGAGGTCTTTGGTCTAGGTATGTTGAAAAAGTCAGTCTGACCTCGTCCTGGCTTAGGTATCGTGTGAGACGGTGGATCAATCAGTCTGGTAGCTCTCGGTCGCTCTTTCTGCCTCAAGGCCTCCCTGCGATCTATCACTTCGGGATCATTTCTCAAAGCATCTCTCCGAAGCTCCCGTCTCTCATAATCTGCTGCAATGTTGCCAGTGATTTCATCAGGGTTGCTCTTGGCCTCTATGTCTCTTAATGTCCGGCTGGAAGAATAGTCTGCCCCAAAATACTCTCGGCGTCGAGCCTCTATCATCGTGTTTGTACGGGACCTTGCTCCTCGTACCATATCGGATACTCGGTGGTCGAAATGTGCCACCTCTAGTATGACGGAGTAGTGGTCGTATCGGAAGAAAGCCCTCTAGAAATGCTCGCCAAAGAAATGTGTAGTTGAGGCTCGGCCATAATCATCGGCATGGTATTAGTCGTCAATTTGCTCTCTCAAAGTCTCGAATGGTCTGCTGCGGGTATCCGTCTTGTCTGCTCACTAGAGATGGAATGCAAAAGGATGATACATGTAGTCCGGAAGTAGGACAATCACTGACCCGTCCTGAATATCTCTCATAGTCTGCAATCCCCATGCCGGAATCGAATAGTACAGGTTTGCGGTCTCATATCGGGCCAAGGCCAACCTCCTTCCAACTCTCGGTAGCGGCATCCTCAATATCCTCTGTCCCGGGTCACCCCTAAGGTAATGCCGTGCGCCCTCTGCGGTGGCGAGATCAAGCGCAATCTCTCATACAGGCCACAATGATAGTAATCTGGGCCGCTGAACCCATGTACTCGGATCCTCAGGCTAATCTATCAATGCCGTGGTATGTCTCCATTAGCAAATAAAGTGAAATGATGTCCATCGCTCCTGTCCAGATTGAATATGCCGGATGTCAACTCCTCGATCACCTCTCGCCCGTGCTGATGATCTCTAACAGCGTAGCCGGACACACTCCGATGTAGGCGCAAAGTAGTGCGCGGACGTAATGAGCAACATGAATATATCTAAGGAAGTGGATAGATCAAACGGTCAGGCTGGTCCGACTCAATCTGGCTATATGAGTCAAGTCTATGAATCTATCGTCAACGACAATGCCCGATACCCGGTCTGGCGATAATCCCAAGAATTCAGATAGTTGCTCCGTAATTGATCGTCTGTCTCGAGGAAATGCCACAGTCCTCGACTCAGCCACACCAGTCAGTGCTCGAAAATCCTCCATCGTTGGCATCAGATCGTTGTACGATAGGGTGAACACATGTCGCTCCGAATCCCAAAAGCACGAAGCAGCTCGGAGCAGATCCCAATCAATCTTCCAATCTTTTAGAGACCAGATGCATGGCATGCTATACCTCCTGTCAATAAGTTTCCGGTGTTGTTTTTGGTGAAAGCGCGAGAGTTCAAGAACGTCTTGTTGAAATTGATACTCTCGGGAAACAATTTCTCCATTGTAATGCTCCATGCTGCCTTAAATTGGGGCTGCTGGGATTTTTTACCTATTAATATTGTGAATAATTGTAAATTGTTAATATTTAAAATTAGGTTTAGAATTGGGGTTGGCTTCTTAGTATCAACAAATCTTGAGCTCTAGTTCAAACTAAACTAAAGGATAATGGTGTCCCTACCTAACCACCTACTCTGTCCTTTAAGTGCATGTTTGATAAACCTATCCCATCCCGAAATGCATGATTATATGAAATGCAAATATCACTTTGTCTACTTGCTTTATAATCGAAAATAAAGAAATTTCGGCTTTTGCATAGACCTAAATTATTACTATTGTGAATAATTTTAAATATTAATATTTAATTCTTTGTTGTAAAATATATAATTTTACAATGATGAATTAAATTAACATTTATAAACAAGATGAGAATCGTTATCATCCACAACTATCAAAACCCTATCTAAGCTTAGACCAAGAAAGACAGCAAACAAGTTCTCGATCCTTGAGCAGCGATTTTCTGTTTAATATAGGTTTTTCAGTTTCCTGTCCTCCTCTCTAAGGATCTCAAACATCACAGACCATGTTCTTGACGGTGCTGTTTTCCTCCAATTTTTTCAATCTCCACCTTCCATTTACCCAAGCTCCTGATTGCAGAATCTTCCTCATGAGCTTGAAAGCTGGCGGTGTTGCCCTCAATCTCATGGTGCCTTCGCACCGTGAGATTGAGGGCAACACCGCCAGCTTTCAAGCTCATGAGGAAGATTCTGCAATCAGGATCTTCCTTAAATAAATGGAAGGTGGAGGTTGAAAAAATTGGAGTAAAACAGGCACTGACAAGAACATGGCTGTGATGTTTGAGATCCTTAGAGAGAAAAGGACAGTGAAACTGGAAAAACTCTTATTAAACAGAAAATCCTTTGCTCAAACAGTGGAGAACTTATTTGCTCTATCTTTCTTGATCAAAGATGGACGGATTTTGATAGTTGTGGGTGAGAAAGGCTCCCATCTTATTTATATTTTAAGATGTTAACCACCAACCACAATACCCTAAGGTGCACCTAGGGTGCCAGGATTGATTTCAGGCGCTCAAACGTAGGCGATATACATCACCGTCCGCGATGCCGTCAATCGCCCCAAAATGGGATCTAGAACCACTAAGGTAGTATGCAGTTGAATATGTTACATTATTGAGAAAGGCTCTCATCTTATTTATATTTTAAGATGTTAACCACTAACCACAATACCCTAAGGTGCATCTAGGGTGCCGTGGATTGATATCGGGCGCTCAAACGTAGGCGATATACATCACCGTCCGCGATGCCGTCAATCGCCCCAAAATGGGATCTAGAACCACTAAGGTAGTATGCAGTTGAATATGTTACATTATTGAGACATTCACCCCCCTTCCTCCCCCTTTGACTTTAAAAGACTTGAAAATTAGATAGACCTAAATTATTACTATTGTGAATAATTTTAAATATTAATATTTAATTCTTTGTTGTAAAATATATAATTTTACAATGATGAATTAAATTAACATTTATAAACAAAATGAGAGTCGTTCTCATCCACAACTATCAAAACCCTATCTCATCTTAGACCAAGAAAGACAGAGCAAACAAGTTCTCGACTGTTTGAGCAAAGGATAAGACAGAGCAAACAAGTCCTCCAATTTTTTCAATCTCCACCTTCCATTTATTTATGGAAGATCCTGATTGCAGAATCTTCCTCATGAGCTTGAGTAAATGGAATGTGAAGATTGAAAAAATTGGAGGAAAGTTCTGTTTTCTCTTCACTGGTGTTATACTGTTACCTTATTTTTACTTGTGACCGTATAACATCAGTGAAGAGTAAAACAGGCAATGTCACAAACATGGCTGTGATGCTTGAGATCTTTAGAGAGAAGAGGCTCTATCTTTCTTGATCAAAGATGGACGGATTTTGATAGTCATGGTGAGAAAGGTTCTCATCTTATTTATATTTTAAGATGTTAACCACCAACCACAATACCCTAAGGTGCATCTAAAGAATCCCACTACCACCATCACTACTATTACCACAACCACTACGTACTACCACCACCACTATTACCACTACTACCGCTACTACCACCACTACTACCACCACTATTACTAATACTACTACGTATACCACCACTACCACCACCACCACAAAATTAACAAAATAGAGAGGGGTAGAGAGAGAGAGAGGGTTTACATTTATAATGAGCTGGAGTGGAAAATATCAAGTCTTTTGCACAAGCATTTGGCCCAAAGATTGAAACTTTGAAAGTAGATTTACTATTATAATTAATCAGAAAACAAGAAAATCCCCAACTCCGAGCTTTTTGTATCTTCTACAAACTGAAGTTGGGGATTTTCTTGTTTTCTGATTAATTGCTAAATCTACTTTCAAAGTTTCAATCTTTGGACCTAATGCTTGTGCAAAAAACTTGAGATTTTCCACTCCAGCATAACCCCATGGTAGTGGTTGTACGTGATAGTAGTGGAGTTGGATTAAAAGACTTGAAAATTAGATATTTAGTAACTTATCTAATTGTTGCATATGTAACATGTTATGTTTACTAAATATGTAACATGTTATGTTTACTAAATATAACATGTTACATATTTGATTATGAGTACGGTTATTTATCGTTTTCTTTATAGTGGCATATGTTTTCTTATATTCGTTAATATTACTAACATATGTTTTCTTCTATTCGTTAATATTACTAAATATGTAACAAACTAGGATACAGAAACTGTATCCTAATTTGTTTCATATAAGGTGCATCTAGGGTGCCAGGATTGATATCAGGCGCTCAAACGTAGGCGACATAATCACCGTCCGCGATGCCGTCAATCGCCCCAAAATGAGATCTAGAACTAGATGTTCCTAAACTATTTCATCCACAGTTTTCTCACTTATTTGTTTGTAACTGAAGCAAATAATACTAAGTTTACACCTTGTCTAATTCCTCCCATTAGTGTTACCTACGAACAGAAATCATACTCCATTGAGTACTATGCTATGCTTGCCAAGGTTGGAGTCCACCACTACAACGGAAGTAAGTTAATTTGATGAGCCTAATTAGTTCCGTGTGATTGTTATTTTTGGTGAGATCATTAAGAGTCTAATTCACACTTCGATTCAAGATGCAATATGGTGAGATCATTAAGAGTCTTTAAGAAATGGGACGGAGCAAATATTATCAAAGTCTAAATATTAAATAGCAATGGAGGAGGTTAGTGTTGTTTGTCCTAATAACGTAGCACCACCGCCATTGATCATACACAATGACAACACAATATTCAAGTATGAAACAAGTCCAAGTAATTTCGTATATTTTTAGTATTTGTATATCACTAGCTACACAATATTTGTAAATTGTTATAAATTTTATTTCTGTCAAGTAATGTGACAGTTTCATCATAAAAAGGGTGGGACAAAGTACCAAGTAATATAATATTTCTGTCATAAAATGGGAGCAGAAAATTCAACAAAAATAATTTTTTTTATAAGAAAAGAAATATTAAATTAAAGAGAAGAGAAGAATTTACATGTGATGCATAAGATATCCATCCATCAAATTACAAAAAAAAAAAAAAAAAAAAAAAAACTAAACATTTACAGCAGCCCAGTCTCGCTTCAAAGGAGGTCAGTTCCTCAACTTTTGAAGCTACATAAGCAAGGTAGAGACTTACAAGTTTCAATAAACATTACTAGTACCAAAATAACCAGCCCACAAGCTGGGAATATGGAGGATGAAGCCACCTTACCTAACAGGATCCTCAAACTAACAGATCTAACAAACACAAGTTCCTCAACGTTGCCATGAGCGCTCGAAGGGAGGGAGGGAGGGAGAAGTTTCTTAATTAATTTGACAAAATGATAATTAACAAATGTAAAATTAGGGTGAATGAAAACTAAGAGGGGGAATCCCTCTGGGCATTCAAATGACATTCAAATGACAAAATGAGAAAATGGGAGAGAAGACGGGGATGAAGGGAGGGAGCAAATTAACAACAAATTACACCAAATTGAGGGGGGCAAACCAAGATTCAAGCAACTAATGTGGCGTAATTGATTTCTGAGGGGGAATCGATTATTAAGAGGGGGAATCGAAATACCTGGTTGAGTACAGAGAAGAGAGAGAAACACGGTGGAAGGAGGCGGACGGACGGAGACGACGGCGTGAGAGCTCGAGACGGACGGAGACGGCGGAAGGTGGACGGACGACGGCGAGAGCTTCTTCTTCTTCTAGGTCACAGTTCGCAGAGAGGGAAGAGAGAGAAAGCGGGAAGAGAGAGAGAGGGAAATGTTGCGTAATTGATTTCTGAATGATAAAATCTGTATATATAATTTCCCCCAGCGACGAAATATTCCGCCGCTAAATATTAATTATAGCGGCGAAAATTAAATTCCGACGCTATAATTAATATTTAGCGGCGGAATATTCCGTTGCTGATAAATCCGACGCTAACCAATACGTAAGTTCACATGGATCGATGACGTGGCACGATCACCGACGGAAATTTCCGCCGCTGATTTTAAACTCAGCGACGGAAATTTCCGCCGCTATAATTAATAAATATCATTAATAAATATCATTATTTTTGAAAAAAATAAATAAATCATAAATATTTATTAATTTTAATTTAATAAATATCATTATTTTTATTTATATAAAACATAAAAGTTATTTTAAATTACTCTCAAAAAAATAAATATGAGTCAATAAATATTATTTTTGAAAAAATAAATAAATCATAAATATTTATTAATTTTAATTTAATAAATATCATTATTTTTATTTATATAAAACATGAAAGTTATTTTAAATTACTCTCAAAAAAATAAATAAGAGTCAATAAATATTATTTTTGAAAAAATAAATAAATCATAAATATTTATTAATTTTAATTTAATAAATATCATTATTTTTATTTATATAAAACATGAAAGTTATTTTAAATTACTCTCAAAAAAATAAATATGAGTCAATAAATATTATTTTTGAAAAAATAAATAAATCATAAATAAATCATAAATATTTATTTATTTTAATTTAATAAATATCATTATTTTTGAACAAATATCCCTATACACTATACCCTATACCCTATACCCTATACCCTATACCATATACCCTATACACTATACACTATACACTATACACTATACACTATACACTATATACTATACACTATACACTATATACTATACACTATACACTACACCCTATACCCTATACCCTATACACTATACACTATACCCTATACCCTATACACTATACCCTATACCCTATACACTACACACTATACCCTATACCCCTATACCCTATACCCCTATACCCTATACCCTATACCATATACACTATACACTATACACTATACCCTATACACTATACCCTATACCCTATACCCTATACACTATACCCTATACACTATACCCTATACCCTATACCCTATACACTATACCCTATACACTATACCCTATACCCTATACCCTATACACTATACCCTATACCCTATACACTATACACTATACCCTATACCCTATACCCTATACCCTATACCCTATACCCTATACACTATACACTATACACTATACACTATACCCTACACCCTACACCCTATACCCTATACACTATACCCTATACACTATACCCTATACCCTATACCCTATACCCTATACCATATACACTATACCCTATACACTATACACTATACACTATACACTATACACTATACACTACACCCTATACCCTATACCCTATACCCTATACCCTATACCCTATACACTATACACTATACCCTATACACTATATCCTATACCCTATACCCTATACACTATACCCTATACACTATACACTATACCCTATACCCCTATACCCTATACCCTATACCATATACACTATACACTATACCCTATACACTATACCCTATACCCTATACCCTATACCCTATACACTATACCCTATACCCTATACCCTATACCCTATACATTATACCCTATACACTTTACCCTATACCCTATACACTATACCCTATACCCTATACACTATACACTATACCCTATACCCTATACCCTATACCCTATACACTATACACTATACACTATACACTATACCCTACACCCTATACATTATACCCTATACACTATACCCTATACCCTATACCCTATACCTTATACCCTATACCATATACACTATACCCTATACACTATACCCTATACCCTATAACCTATACCCTATACACTATACACTATACACTATACACTATACCCTATACCCTATACCCTATACACTATACCCTATACACTATACCCTATACCCTATACCCTATACACTATACCCTATACCCTATACACTATACACTATACACTATACCCTATACCCTATACCCTATACCCTATACACTATACACTATACACTATACACTATACCCTTGGGTTTAGTGTATAGTGTTTAGGGTTTAGGGTTTAGGGTTTAGGGTTTAGGGTTTAGGATTTAGGGTTTAGGGGTTAGGGTTTAGGATTTAGGGTTTAGGGTTCGTGCTTTAGGGGTTAGGGTTTAGGGGTTAGGGGTTAGGGTTTAGGGTTTAGGGTTTTTTTTTTTTTTTTTTTTTTTTTTTTGAAAAACCAGGACGACACCTGGAAATTTTATTAATGGAAATTAAAAAGAATACAAAAATGAGTGGGAATATAACCCAACTCTATCTCCAAAAAAATAAAACAAAAATAAAGCCCAGTAAAAAAACCAAAAAAGCTCCCCAAATCAGCCAAGCCCAAAAACAAACCTAGGCCCAATCCAGCACCAAGGGCGGCCACCCAAGTCTGGCCGAGAAACAAGGGCGTCCGCCCAAGAACAATAGCACGGGCGTGCAATGCCCAAGGCACTGCCGTGCACATCAGAAAAAAGCAAACAGCAGCTTAAAACCCATGCAACAGCTGAATCCTTCACCCAAACCAACTGAAGGCACATCATTGTTGAACAAAACCAACGATTAAAAGTCTTGGCAGACCAAACCAATGCAGTAATTACCGAAACAACAGCAACAAAGTTGTGCAGAACCAAAACCCAAGTGATTAAATTGCAAAACATCAACAACCACCATATAACCAAACAAACCCAAAAGCAAACCCATCTTAACGTCTTTCAACATAAATTCCCAACTCATCAAACCTTAAAACATTTCTCACTTCCCTTGGCAAAGCATTAACCATATCATACCTCATAAATTGACGATGCACATGAGCCATAGCTGCTAGACGATCAGCCACCCCATTAGCTTCCCTTAAAACATGTCGAATGCCAAAATCACCCAACAAACTCCCACATTCCCTTAGCTCATATGAATATTGCCAAGGACCAAAAAAACTACCTCTCAAAATCCCAACCGCCACCAAAGAGTCCGACTCCACCTGAACCGAAGACAGCTGAAGCACCCGGCATATACGTAAACCATCTCTCAAAGCAAAAATCTCCGCCTTCATGTTAGTGCCCATCCCATAGAAATTGGAAAAAGCCAGAACGAAACCACCCCTCCAATCTCGAATGACTCCTCCTCCCGAACACTCCCCATGTATCGAGGAACCATCCGTGTTGAGAGTATAGCCGTACACTCGAGAAGGCTCCCAACGCAATGTTCGTCTCCTCCTAAACTTCACCTCTGCCACCCTTAAACCCAATCTATACAATATATCCCGAGCTATCAAAGTAGGTTTTGCCTTAGGAATCATGAAAGAACACAAATCCACCAAAGCATGATTAACCTCATCAATAATCGCATCACACTCCATCTGTTTGCCTTCAAAAACCATCCTACATCTCGCCTTCCACAGACCCCAGCAATTAAACATCATAATCCCCATACGAACCAACCCAATTTGAGCCCTACAAGATTGACCCCCGCACCACATATCCCATAGCTGCTGCAGGTCTGCATAATGGTATCCTAGCCCAAAAAAAGATGCCCAATACTGCCAGAGAGAGAGAGCCATAGACGAATGCAGAAATAAGTGTTCTCTGGTCTCCCTGTGCCTTCCCGAAATACAACATACACAACAGGGAGGGATATTGAATCCCCTATCCTCCAACCTAGCATCCACCGGAAGACCATTGTGCATTAAACGCCACCAAAATCCACTTACCTTGGTGGGAATATGTTTATGCCATATCTTTGCTCCCCAATCAACCAAAGGACTTCGAATCCTATGATGATTCCACCAAGCTGCCGACTCAAAATTCCCAGACCGAGTCAAAGTACAAACCACCCTATCCTCCTCATTGGCATCAATAACCACCCTACGAATGTTATCATGCAGATGATTGGGGATCAGGGGAAGCAAATCCTCAATCCCCCTCAAACCATCCCTGACAAGCAAGCCCTGACCAACAGGTCTAGGACCCCCAATCCGCTCACCACACCAATTGTCTACCCAAAATTTGATGTCACCCTTACCAACCACCCACCTGCTGCAATCCTCAATCAGATGTAAACACTCAGCTGCTGCTTTCCAAACATGAGAACTGGAATCCGAAGGAAGCAACCCATACTTTTCACGAACAAAAGTAGCCCATAAAGAATTTCCATGCAAAGCTACCCAAGCCAACTTGGCCAACATCATATCATTTACCTCCTTTAAAGATCTAATCCCCAAACCACCCTCCTGAATGGGTTTGCATACCTCCTGCCAAGCCACCCATTGCGAGCGCCTCTCTCCCCCATTGCTCCACAGAAATTTAGCCATAATACCCTCCAATTTTCGTATCACACACTTTGGCACTTTCAACACACCCATGGAATATATCGGAATGCTATTCAAAACAGATTTCAACAAAACTAATTTACCTCCAAAAGATAGAAGACGAGCTTTCCACCCATTAACCCTCTTTAAAATCTTTGCCTCCAACTCTGAAAAATGAACCCGTTGAATCCTTCCTTTAAAAAGCGGAATGCCTAAATACTTTAGAGGGAACTGCTGATGTGAACACCCGGACCACCTCCGAATATTCTCAATCTCGAAATTTCTCATCTTCTTCCCCACATAAAAACCACTCTTCTCTAAATTAATAAGCTGTCCGGAAGCTCTCTCGTATCTAGACAAAACCCCACGAAGACCCTCTATAGAACTTCTCCGCCCATTACAAAATATCAGCATGTCATCAGCATATAGAAGGTGAGAAATCTGCACTCCCCTCCTCCCATGAGTATAAGGACGGAAAGTGTTCTCCTGCAAAGCCTTATGCATCGCCCGTGATAAAACCTCCTGCGCAATGATAAACAAAAGAGGGGAAAGCGGATCTCCTTGTTTCACACCCCTCGATGAAGCAAAGAATCCATGTGACACACCACCCAATCTCACAGTACCAATTCCCTGCACCAATCTCCAAACCAAATCCCTACATCTTCCATTGAACCCAAGAACCTCCATAGCACGAAATAAAAAATCCCATTCTAAACGATCATAAGCCTTCGACATATCAAGCTTGAACAAAACATTGCCTCCCGTTACTTTCTGATCAATCCGATGAACCAACTCATGAGCCAAGGCGATATTCTCTTGAATACCCCGACCTTTGATAAAGCCTGTTTGCTCCGGAGAAATCACCTTGGGAATCACCAAGGCCAAACGAATAGTAAGAATCTTCGAGATAATCTTGTTCATGAAAGTGGACAAGCTTATCGGTCTCAAATCCTTAAAACTCGTTGGCTTATCAACCTTGGGAATCAAAACTAGAACATTGGAAGAAAGGCCCCTTGGCAACTCCGCACCATTATAGAAAGCCTGAACCGCAGCCACCACATCAGCCTTAATAATGTGCCAGCAACCCTTAAAAAAGTGACCCGTAAAACCATCCGCACCCGGAGCACTGTCTGCATTTAAGGACTTAATGGCTTCCCATATTTCTTTCTCCTCCGGAATTGCAGAAATAGCTATATTATCCTCCAAAGTCAAAACCTCATCAATACCCGCAAATAGCTCATCATCAATAACATGCGGAATAGAACGGAACATTTCCTCAAAGTAAGCCGCCCCCAGATTACCCAAGACCGCCTCATTATCACACCAAGAACCATCCGGAAGCAGTAATTTGAGAGAATTCATCCGTCTCCTCTCCTTGATACTAGCATGAAAAAATGCCGAATTTCTGTCCCCATCTTTTACCCACATCTGCCTCGACTGAGTTTGCTTCATTTCGTATTCCCAACGTAGAACCTGAGCGAGTTCCACCCTTTTCTGCTTGAGATTTAGAGCTACTGAGTCATCCCAACCCTGCTGCAACTGAACATCCAAAGCCATAATTCCATCCCGAAGCCCATCAATTTTTCTAAAGATATTTCCAAAGATCTCCCAATTCCATTGTCTAAGGGCCTTGCGAAGAGCATGTAATTTTCTATGGAGTTTTTCCAAAGGATTACCCCCGGACCAACGACTCCAAACTTCTTGCACAAAATTCTGAAAATCATGATGATCCAACCACATTTTCATAAATTTAAAGACGTACCTTGGTTTGGAAATCTCCGAAAAGCTAACCTTTAGAGGCGAATGATCCGACATGTCCCGAGGCAGATGAGTAACCGTGACAAGCCCATGCTTCGAAAGAAAAGCCCCGTTAACCAAAACCCTATCCAATCTTTGCCATATACGCGTCGACCCATCATGGCCATTGCACCAAGTGTATATGCTGCCTTCAAAGTCCACCTCAGAAATACCCGCATCAACCATACAGGAATTAAATTCATCCATACCCAGGAAATCCCAACCATTACCTCCCAATTTCTCGGAAGGATGCGATATAATGTTGAAGTCTCCCCCTACAAGCCAAGGACCATCAAATTGAACGGAAATATTTGTCAGCTCTGTCCACAAAGCTTGCCTCTCAACCCGATCACAACTCGCATATACAAAAGAAAGAATACCGTACTCATCCCCACTACAAGAAACACGCATCGAAATCTGTTGACGCGAACTACAAACCATATCCATGTCAAAAGCTGAATTCCACAACACCCAAATGTGCGTGTTGACTGGATTCCCATGGGAAAAATTATTAAAACCCAACTGCCTCGCAATCCTTGGAAGTCTATCCCCCATGAGCTTGGGTTCTAGAATTGCAAGACACCACGGATTATGCTTAGCAATCAATAATTTCAAAATGTCCATAGTTCCCACGTTCCCAACCCCTCTAGCATTCCATATTAGAACAGTCATTGGGAAACTTTTGATTTAGAAGACACCCCCTTACGCTTACTCTGGGTTCTCCGAGGAGAAACCTTTTGCTGCACGTTTTTATTTCCCTCTTGCCCTGCCCTATCCTCTATGAGAAAAGAAGAATCCTGTGAATCATCCTCCCCAGCCGAAGAAGAAACCTCCTCATTAGAACACTCAACATCTCCCCCCTTATCACAAGCTGCCACAACATTCTGCGAAAAGGAAATATCATCCAGAGGAACTCTATCCTTCTCCTCCGCAGGAACAATTTTGTTACTTGGCTCCCCAGCAGCAAAAACCTCAGTATCACCTGTTTTTAAAACCTCAATCCCAATCCTATCCTCTTTGTCAACCCCATTTTGAGATAAGACAGTCTCCCTCTCCTTCTCAATTTCCCCATCCTCCTCCATTATAACATTCCCTGAAGGCTCATTCGATGGCTCTATACCCCCCAAATAGCAATACCCAGTCTCAAAACCCTTATTCACCTCCTCCATACTAGAAGACAAAGACACCTCCATATTCAAATGACACTGTTCCCCATTTATACCCTCACCATCAATATCCTCCAAAACTGAGAAAGCGTTCGAGATATGAACCTTATTTGTATCTACCCCCTTAGCCATATCAACATTCCCATCCTTACCAAGAATAGTCACCATTCCAAAAGTCAAATTTTTAGTATTTACCTTGTCAGCAAATTTATTGGTAGATGGCCCCACATCCTCCTTACGAGCCCCATCAGTAAGAAGTTCTTCCACCTTCTTTCCTTTCCCCTTTACTTGCCAAGCCTTTTGTTGAGTCTTTTTAACCTCCCCATTATCACTAACCTTTATCACCTCCTTGCGACCTTGGCTCTGATTATCCACTTTCTGCCTAGCTTGATCGCCCTTAGGTCTCATCTTACCTTTCCTGCATGAGCCCTTAGTATGACCCAATAGACCACAACCCTCACAAAGCTACATTACCTTCGAATTCCACTTCCGCATGAAGGCGTTCTCTTTCGACGTTCCCAAGAAAATATGGGATGGAAGAGGTTTAGAAACATCAACTTCCACACGCGTAGAAGCAAAGCCATGATGTGTGAACCTGTAGTCCTATCATCTGCCTTCAAAAATGTCCCAAGCATATTTCCAATATTTTTCATAAACGCATACCAATGCAAAGGTAAATTTGGCAAACGAACCCATACCGCAATACATGGGTTATCAACCGTGAAATCAAAATCCGGTGTCCAACGAAAACAACGAAAATTACTATTAGCAATGACATTATATTCCCTAGCTAAAGCTTTAGTAAAATCATCTTGACTTGACATATAAACAAGAACATGTCTAGGATCCAACAAACCCACATTAAATTTTTCATTCAAACCCCAAACTTGCTTAATGTGGTCGAAAATTACCTTCAGCTGTGGTCTACCCGCAGAAAATTTCAATACCAAAGTAAACTTTAGTCGATCCACTGCCGTTTGGACTTCTCTATCTGTAAGAATCAATGCATTAGCACCATCAACCTTCGCTACAGGTCTAATTGGTGCATCCAAACCTTCAAACGGATTCAAAAAAGTTCCGTCCACCCCACGATCACCCTTCACTGCTGCTGAATATGACATGGGTGCTCCAGAACCGCCTCTCTCCCCTTGCACCTCCATAACAGCAGAAGAAACCCTAGGCTGCTCTCCGCCATGCAGCACCTCCTTCTCCATTAATGGAGGATTCAGCCCAATAGATCCAATCTCCTGCTGAGAAACACACCCTACACCCTTCCCCAACGCAGAAAGATCGCCCCCCTGCATACCCGACGCCGGCATGCAGCTCGACGGCCAAAAATAATGGCCAAAACCGGCCTGAAAAACCTTGCCCAGAAGACACCTGTGTCGCCCTAAAAAACCCCAGCCGGCGCTCTCTCAAAACAAAAATTTAACTCCCAACAAAGGGGAGGGGGGTTTTTTTGCCCACTATTAAATTAATATACCTAGTTTCATTCTGCCAGGGTTCGAACACGAGACCTCCCGGAGGAAGTCATAGGTTCTTACCAACTGAACTGATGCTCCTTGGTAAAAATTTAACTCCCAACAAAGGGGAGGGGGGTTTTTTTGCCCACTATTAAATTAATATACCTAGTTTCATTCTGCCAGGGTTCGAACACGAGACCTCCCGGAGGAAGTCATAGGCTCTTATCAACTGAACTGATGCTCCTTGGTAAAAAAAATTAACTCCCAACAAAGGGGAGGGGGGTTTTTTTGCCCACTATTAAATTAATATACCTAGTTTCATTCTCGCTGTGGTTCGAACACGAGACCTCCCGAGGAAGTCATAGGCTCTTACCAACTGAACTGATGCTCCTTGGTAAAAAATTTAACTCCCAACAAAGGGGAGGGGGTGTTTTTGCCCACTATTAAATTAATATACCTAGTTTCATTCTGCCAGGGTTCGAACACGAGACCTCCCGGAGGAAGTCATAGGCTCTTACCAACTGAACTGATGCTCCTTGGTAAAAAATTTAACTCCCAACAAAGGGGAGGGGGTTTTTTTTGCCCACTATTAAATTAATATACCTAGTTTCATTCTGCCAGGGTTCGAACACGAGACCTCCCGGAGGAAGTCATAGGCTCTTACCAACTGAACTGATGCTCCTTGGTTTTAAATTTAACTCCTAACAAAGGGGAGGGGGGTTTTTTTGCCCACTATTAAATTAATATACCTAGTTTCATTCTGCCAGGGTTCGAACACGAGACCTCCCGGAGGAAGTCATAGGCTCTTACCAACTGAACTGATGCTCCTTGGTTAAATTTAACTCCTAACAAAGGGAAGGGGGGTTTTTTGCCCACTATTAAATTAATATACCTAGTTTCATTCTGCCAGGGTTCGAACACGAGACCTCCCAAAGGAAGTCATAGGCTCTTACCAACTGAACTGATGCTCCTTGGTGAAAAATTGAACTCCCAACAAAGGGGAGGGGGTTTTTTTGCCCACTATTAAATTAATATACCTAGTTTCATTCTGTCAGGGTTCGAACACGAGACCTCCCGGAGGAAGTCATAGGCTCTTACCAACTGAACTGATGCTCCTTGGTAAAAAAAAATTTAACTCCCAACAAAGGGGAGGGGGGTTTTTTTGCCCACTATTAAATTAATATACCTAGTTTCATTCTGCCAGGGTTCGAACACGAGACCTCCCGGAGGAAGTCATAGGCTCTTACCAACTGAACTGATGCTCCTTGGTTAAAAATTTAACTCCCAACAAAGGGAAGGGGGGTTTTTTTGCCCACTATTAAATTAATATACCTAGTTTCATTCTACCAGGGTTCGAACACGAGACCTCCCGGAGGAAGTCATAGGCTCTTACCAACTGAACTGATGCTCCTTGGTTCTTTTCTTTTCTTACTTCAGAAGGGGATCAACACATTTCACCGCTCCCCCCTTGATGCACTTCACAGAGGCGCCTAGCTATGCTAGGGAGGGCAATGTCATTCCCTCTAACCACTGGTGGGGGAATCGAACCCATGACCTCCAGGTTGGAAGCCATGAACTCTAACCATCAGGTTTATGGTTTAGGGGTTAGGGTTTAGGGGTTAGGGGTTAGGGTTTAGGGTTTAGGGTTTAGGGTTTTAGGGTTTAGGGTTTAGGGTTTAGGGTTTAGGGTTTAAGGTTTAGGGGTTAGGGTTTAGGGGTTAGGGTTTAGGGGTTAGGGGTTAGGGTTTAGGGGTTAGGGGTTAGGGTTTAGGGGTTAGGGGTTAGGGTTTAGGATTTAGGGTTTAGGGTTTAGAGTTTAGGATTTAGGGTTTAGGGTTCGTGCTTTAGGGGTTAGGGTTTAGGGGTTAGGGTTTTTTTTTTTTTTTGGGGGGGAACCAGGACGGTACCTGGGCAGATTTTATTAATATCAAAAAATAGGTACAAGAGGGGGACAACCAATCACTTCAACGAGTGAGATGGAGCCGGACCTCAACCTATCTATTACAATTTGATAGCCTAACCTTCTAGGCCTATCTCTATATCTAACTATAACAATACAATAGCCTAACCATCTAGGCCTATATCTATCTCTATCTTCTTTGTATATTTGCTTCATCCTGGACTTGAAAAAAACAAAGTCCATATCCTCCAAAACCGCTTCCATCCAAACTGCAACAAACCTCTTCAAACGAATAGAAGTTTCAATCACAGCCATGCTTAGACCAACTGTAACCAATCCCACTATATCCAACTCCTTTTTTAACCAAACCACAACAACAAACCACCTATACCCATATCTATACCCCATCACATTGTTATCCATAGCCTTCAAAACCGCATCAAGCCCAGCAACCACTAAAACCGCAGCCAAGCTAACTGCCTTCAAAATTGCAACAACAAACCGCCTATACTCCATTATATTTACAACCCCAATCTTGGCAAAAAAATCCACAACCGCAGCTGCAATTAAAACGATTCCCAAAGTCAACCGCAATAAGTTAACCATATGAACAACCGCATTATCAGAAGCAGCCTCCAAAACACCATTCAGATCAACCGCAATCAGGCTGACCGCATCCATCCAAACCTCCTTGGAGATTACTTTCTCTAGCCAACTCCAGCTTGACCACAACCAAATCAGCATAGCCATCAACTTCACAATCTTGGTTGCTTTCAAAACCGCAGCTAACCCAACCGCCACTAAAACAATAGACAATGTAAACCACAACAGGCTAATCGTATGAACAATTACAAATCCATTGACTGTCTCCAAAACCCCAGTCAATTCAGCCGCACCCACCTTGACCGCAACCATCCAAACCATCTTTGACACCGCCCCATCAAGCCAACTCCAATCTGCTTGCAACCATATTAACATCACCATCACCCTCACTATCAATTGTCTCCTGTACATCAAAAATCTTTGTATATACATCAATATGTGATTATTTCCTGTACGTATATGTACCATAATGATCTTTATGCAAGGCTTCACTAACTTCTGTTGGCAATCTCTTTGCATCTCTATACAATTTCTTCTCTTTATGTTTATGGGCTTCATTAGCAAGTCTATCCGCAACCCCATTGCCTTCTCTATAGAAATGTTTTATTTCCCATTCTTTACATAAATTCTTGCATTCCTTCAGCTCATAAGAAAAAGCCCAAGGACCATCATATTTTTCCTGCACCACAGCAACAGCCACCATGGAATCAGATTCCACACACACTCTCTGCAGATTCAATTGATGAGAGAGATGAAGCCCATCCTTTAAAGCTAATATCTCCCCTTTCATGTTTGTTCCTTCCCCATAAAAGTTGGAGAAAGCAGCCACCATCGCACCCCTTTCATCTCTTATCAAACCACCCCCAGTACAAATGTTATTCCTTGCTGATCCATCTGTATTCAGCTTATAAATATTCTCTCCAGGTGGTTCCCAACGAATACTTTTACACATTCTTGCTTTGGGAGTTCTAGCAGAGACATTAAGTTGCTTCAAAATATTCAAATCTCCATCTTTATGCTCAGCTTTGGGAATGAAATTAGAACACATATCTTGCAAATTACTCCTGATTCTTTTCATAATTTCCTGTATGCATATAGGCTTCTCTTCATATTTCATCTTGCATCTCGCTTTCCATAATTCCCAACAGCCAAAGAGAATAATTCCCAGTCTGATCAAACCAACTTGAGACCTTTGTGATACTCTGTGCATCCATACTTCCCACATCTGTTGAAAAGAATCATATTGACTTGGCAACCCAAAAATCTTAGCGACCTGATTCCATAACTGCAAAGCCACTTGCGATTGAAGAAACAGATGATTGCTGGACTCTTGCTGGCAATTGTCCTTGCAACATAAGCACTTGGAAACTATAGTAATTCCCCTTCTTTGCAATCTTTCATCTACAGCCAACCCATTCAACATCAATCTCCACCAAAAGCAGCTGACTTTTGTTGGTATACACATATGCCAAATTTTCTTTCCCCATTTAACAATGTTATCCTTCCTTCTTATGTGATTCCACCAAATCCCAGTTTCAAACCTACCAGAAGTAGACAACTTGAATCTCAGAATATCTGGTTCTCCATGAGTTATACTGACCCTGAGCATTCCTTCATGAAATTGACTTGGGAGGAATTGAAGCATCTCTTGAATCTGACTTATACCTTCATGAACAGTCAAATTATCTTCAGCATTGCCACTTAGAATCTCCCCACACCAGTTTGAGTTCCAGAAACTAATATTCCCTTCACCCACTTCCCAGATGCTATGTTGTTTCAGATCAGGAATCATGTCCACCACAGAGTTCCATATGTGAGAAGCTACAGAGGCTTTTCTACCATGAAATTTATCTTCCATAAACCTTGCCCACAGAGTTTGTCCTTGAAGAAAAGAACAAGCAAGCTTTGCAATTAGAGCTTTATTAATCTCCTCTAGATTTCGTATCCCCAAACCTCCTTCCTCTTTTGGTCTGCAGACTTTTTTCCATGACAGCCAATGGGCCCTTTCACCTTCTCCATTATTCCATAGAAAATTAGACATAATACTATTCAGCTGAGCTATTACCACTTTAGGAATTTTAAGAACCCCCATAGTATAAACTGGAATGCTAGTTAACACAGAACTTAATAACGTCAATTTCCCCCCCAAGCTCAACAATCTCGCTTTCCAACCTCCAATTCTTTTTGTTATACTTCTCTCCAAATTTGCTAGATAATTCCTTTTCATTCTCCCCTTGAATAAAGGAACACCCAAGTATTTCATAGGAAAAGCGCATGGTTTACAACCTGACCATTTAGCAATATTCCCTCTGTCTCTTCCACTCACATGAGCAGCAGTGTAAAACCCACTCTTTTCCAAATTTATCAGCTGACCAGAAGATCTCTCATATTTGCCCAATAACTTCCTTAGGCCTTCAATGGATCTCTGCTTCCCATTACAAAAGAGAACCATGTCATCCGCATATAAAAGATGGGTAATTAATCCTCCTCCCCTACCATGATTATAAGGTTTGAAAACTCCTTCTTGCACTGCTCTATTTAGATTAATCGACAGAATTTCCTGAGCCAAGATGAATAATAAAGGAGAAAGTGGATCCCCTTGTCTAACTCCCCTCGTAGATTCAAAAAACCCATAGGATTTGCCACCAATTCTGATGGAGTATTTGTTCCCTTTCAGCACTCTAGCAATCAATTTCCTACTTCTTTCATCAAAACCAAAAGTCTCTAAAGCCTTCAAAATAAAATCCCATTCCAATCTATCATAGGCTTTTAACATATCCACCTTAAACACCACATTATGTCCTTGAACCTTCCTGTCAATTCTGTGTACCATTTCATGAGCAAGGGCAATATTTTCTTGTATGCTCCTTCCTTTCACAAAGCCAGCCTGCTCCGGAGATATCAAAGAGGGAAGTAACTTTGCCATTCTTAAAGTCAAGATTTTTGATTGGATCTTGCTAAAGAATGTGCAAAGGCTGATAGGTCTCAGGTCTTTAAAGTCTTCAGGTTTTTCAACTTTTGGAATGAGGACAATCACATTTGAAGCAAAGCCTTTATGCATATTATGCCCAGCAAAGAATTCCTTTGAAGCTTCCACCACATCATCTTTAATAAAGACCAACACCCTCTATAGAAATGGCCATTAAATCCATCACATCCAGGAGCACTACTGGGATTTAAAGAAGAAATTACCTGCCAAATCTCAGCTTCATCAGGAATATTGGAAATCTGAGCATTCATCTCCCCCGTCACTTTAGCTTCCACGTTCGCAAATAAGGATTCATCAATATCATGAAATTCAGTGGTAAATATATTTGAGAAATATATAGCAGCAAGATCCCCAACTTCTTGATCATCTTCACACCAAGAGCCATCAACCAATTTGATTCTGATCTTGTTCATTCTCTTCCTCTCTTTCATACAAGCGTGAAAAAAGGCACTATTTCTATCTCCATCTTTGAGCCAAAGTTGCCTCGATTGTTGTTGTTTCAAGTCCATCTCCCATCTAAGAACAGTAGCCAATTCTTCTTTGATTTCTTTCAGCTTCCCCTCCAATTGCTCATTGCTGTTGACTTGCAATTCCATTTCAACTCTAATAACTTCATCTTGCAGTTTGTCCAATTTTCTATAGACATTTCCAAAAACATTCCAATTCCAGTTTTTTTAAAGCTCTTCTCAAAGCATAAAATTTTCTATGCAATTTCTCCATAGCTGTTCCCATTATCTGAGTAGACTGCCAAATATTCGAGACAAACTGTTGAAACTCAGGATGATCCAACCACATTTTCTGAAATCTAAACACACTTTTAGGTTTTGGAGTATTTCCAATTTCAATCAACAAAGGAGAGTGATCTGAAGCAATTCTGGCCAAATGATTCACTTTGAGCTGACCATGTTTGCATATAAATTCCCCATTCATCAAAACTCTATCAAGTCTCTGCCAAATCCTGTTTCTGCCCTCCTGTTCATTACACCAGGTAAATATGCTTCCTTCATGACCTGCATCCTTGAGCCCAGCAGCATTAATGAAGTTATTAAAATCATCTATGGCTCCAAAATCCCAGCCATTACCCCCCACTTTCTCTTCTGTGTGAGAAACAACATTAAAGTCACCCCCTACTATCCAGGCTTCGTTATTTCCATATTGACATTGAAGAAGATCCTCCCATAAAATTCTCCTTTCTATTTTCTCCACACTAGCATAAACCACAGACACAACACAAGCTAAGTCTTCACCATTTGAAACTTTCACAGAAATGAATTGCTTGGTTATCTGAACTATATCCAACTGAATACTTTCATGCCATAGCAGCCATATATGAGTGTTAATAGGGTTACCATGAGCTGCTTTTTTAAACTTCAACTTCTTAGCTATTTTTTCAAGTTTCTTCCCCATAGTTTTTGGCTCCAAAATAGCAATCAACCAAGGCTTATGCTGCTGAATTAACAAAGCCAAGTAATCCATTGTTTCTTTATTATTAATACCCCTTGCATTCCAAATTATCACTCCCATTGGAAAATTATTTGCCTCTTCCTCTTGACTTCCCCTTTTTTTGTTGAGGGGTTTGTGTATTCTTCTTCTTTTTCGACTTGCTTTTATTTCTTGGCCTTCCACCCAAATTTTCTTTAACTGGCTGGTACTCTTCCTCTTCTTTGTCAGTAGATACATGTTCCTCCACATTATCTTCCTCTTCCTCTGACATTCCATAGTCCACTTGATTCTCACTTCTTTCATTAGAACTTTTTCCATCATCTCCCATCCAAAATTTCCCTTTCCTAAGCATACTTGAGTCTCCTTCCTCTGAAAGCAGTTCTTCATTGTAAATTAAAACATCAACTTCCTCTTTATTCAAAATACAAAGTAAATCCTCTTTATTTTTACTTCCAGCTGCTATTTCTTTAGTGATTGTAACAAATTCCACCTCTTCAAATCCTCTCTTCTCTGCTGAGTTCTCTACATTTGTCAACACCCCATTGTTTCTCTGTTCCAACTGAGTATTACCATCACCATCAGTTTTATCAACTTGGTTTGTATCTTCCTGTTCTATTTCTGAGTGCATCCCCATTTCTTTATCATACATTTGATCATCAGTTAGGATCTCTCCATCCCCATTATCTACAATTACTTGGGTAGAATCCTTTATCTCATTTACTTTCTCTATATTTTCTTCAACCTCCTTTTCTATCTCTGTCTCCTTTCCTGGTACCATAATCACCTCTTCATTCTGAACAGCATCTGTCTGATCAATTTCATCATCAATTATTTGCCCATCTTCAATGTCCTCCTCTGTAATTTTCTCTAATAAAATCATTTGTTTTCCACCAATACTCACTTGCTTTTTCTTTTTATTTCCTTCTTCTTTCTGTTTAGTCCCCTTATTCACCACAATGATTTGATCCTTTAGGTTGCTAGTAGAGGCCTCTTTATCATGTTTCCTTTCAGTTTGAATCCATTGTTGTTTCACTTTGCTGTCTCCCCTGTTTTCACCATTAGTAGCCATCGGTTTTTTTCCTTCAACCTTTTCATGTTGTTCCTTATACCATCTTGACTTAGCAAACACATTTCTCCCCTTAGCTTTCCTGCAAATCCCAATCGAGTGCCCAAGTAATCCACATCCACTACAATACGCAATATTCCCCTCATAGTGCACCTTTTGCCAAAAACCAAATTCTTTGGATTCACCTATCCAAATCTCATTTTCAAGAGGCTTTGACACATCAACTTCCACACATAACCTTGCATACAATTGATTGGTCAGTCCCAAGGTCCTATTATCAACTCTCAAGAACCTTCCTAATTCATTTCCAATACATTCGAGTAATGCCCCATTGTAAAATGCCCAAGGAATACCAGGTAATCTGATCCACACTGCAACCACTGGATTTTCGACATTCAAATCAAACTCAGGAGTCCACCTGAAGGCTCTATACATACAATTATTTATAACATGCGACTCCTTAGACAGAGCTAATCTCAGATCATCTTCATTACAGATATACACTCCAACGTGCCTCGGATCAATTAAGCTCACAATGAATTCACCATTTAATTTCCAATGTTGTTTTATATGTTCATGAATCTGAAAGAGAGTTGGCCTACCTGAAGAGAATTTCAAAATCATTGAGTGACGAAGGCGGTTGTTTGCATCAGCCAATTCGAGATTTGAAAATAGCACTGCTGGTTTGTTATCCACACGAATCTTCCTCCTAGGAGGTAGGCGAGAATAACCTAGCACTCCATTTACTCCATTGAAAGCTTTAGATTCACCTTGGACCGCTCGTGCAAAATTCAAACTCGTAGTTTGCGTCGAACTCGAATTCTCCTGCGAAGTGATGATTTGTGGATTATTGTTTGTAATTATGGTGGGGATTGTGTTTGGGAAGGTTAATGGATCATTTAAATCCGGTGGCTTGGCCATCTGAGCCGGAATTTGGCCGGAGACGGAAACACACAGTGATCGCACCTTGAATCGCCCAGATCGCACACAGTTGACGCTCTGGCCCAGGCGCGCGTTTTTGGGTTTTTGGGTTAGGGGTTAGGGTTTAGGGTTTAGGGTTTAGGTTTTAGGGTTTAGGGGTTAGGGTTTAGGGGTTAGGGGTTAGGGTTTAGGGTTTAGGGTTTAGGGTTTAGGGTTTATGGTTTAAGGTTTAGGGGTTAAGGTTTAGGGGTTAGGGTTTAGGGTTTAGGGGTTAGGGTTTAAGGGTTAGGGGTTAGGGTTTAGGATTTAGGGTTTAGGATTTAGGGTTTAGGGTTTAGGGGTTAGGGTTTAGGGTTTAGGGTTTAGGGTTTAGGGTTTAGGGTTTAGGGGTTAGGGTTTAGGGTTTAGGGTTTAGGGGTTAGGGTTTAGGGGTTAGGGGTTAGGGTTTAGGATTTAGGGTTTAGGATTTAGGGTTTAGGGTTTAGGGGTTAGGGTATAGGGTTTAGGGGTATAGGGGTTAGGTTTAGGGTTTAGGGTTTAGGGGTTAGGGTTTAGGGGTTAGGGTTTAGGATTTAGGGTTTAGGGTTCGTGCTTTAGGGGTTAGGGTTTAGGGGTTAGGGGTTAGGTTTTAGGGTTTAGGGTTTAGGGTTTATGGATTAGGGGTTAGGGTTTAGGGGTTAGGGGTTAGGGTTTAGGGTTTAGGGTTTAGGGTTTAGGGTTTCAGGGTTTAGGGTTTAGGGTTTAGGGTTTAGGGGTTAGGGTTTAGGGGTTAGGGGTTAGGGTTTAGGGTTTAGGGGTTAGGGTTTAGGGGTTAGGGGTTAGGGTTTAGGGTTTAGGGTTTAGGGTTTAGGGGTTAGGGTTTAGGATTTAGGGTTTAGGATTCGTGCTTTAGGGGTTAGGGTTTAGGGGTTAAGGGTTAGGGTTTAGGGGTTAGGGTTTAGGGTTTAGGGTTTAAGGTTTAGGGTTTAGGGGTTAGGGGTTAGGGTTTAGGGGTTAGGGTTTTTTTTTTTTTTTTTTTTTTTTTTTTAAACCGGACGACACCTGGAAAATTTATTAATGGAAAATAAAAAGAATACAAAATGAGTGGGACTATAACCCAATTAGGGTTTAGGGGTTAGGGTTTAGGGGTTAGGGGTTAGGGTTTAGGATTTAGGGTTTAGGATTTAGGGTTTAGGGTTTAGGGGTTAGGGTTTAGGGTTTAGGGTTTAGGGGTTAGGGTTTAGGGGTTAGGGTTTAGGGGTTAGGGTTTAGGGGTTAGGGGTTAGGGTTTAGGATTTAGGGTTTAGGATTTAGGGTTTAGGGTTTAGGGGTTAGGGTTTAGGGTTTAGGGGTATAGGGGTTAGGTTTTTTTTTTTTTAAATAGAAACAATGACCATATATATAAGAATTGCAAGGGTTCTTGGAGCTATTCCCAAATTGGTAAATTGCATTCAATTTTAAATTTTTTATCCAAAATAAAACAAAAACAAGATTAGTCCAAAACTAGGAACTAACCAACTATTAGACAACACTCTGGAGATTATTGTCTCATAAGTCATAACTAAGATATCCAGAAAACAAAGACCCACATCATTACTGCTGAGCATACTGTACTCTCTGGCCCCCACCACCGTGCATGTCATCATCTTCAATGTTGACATCGTGAAGGGTTGTCTCCTCGCACTCACCAAGCTCCATATCTGTCATCTGCGATGAAGGCTTAGGAGGCAGCACACCCTCTAGGGCCTTGCATTGTTCGGAAGTCAAGGATTTTGGGAAGTCGACCGAGAAGTGGATGTATAATTTGCCCCTGTCATCACCCTTTCACTTGAACTTTGGGTGCTCTTTCTGTTGTATTACAAAGACTATGTCTCCAGTAAGAGTGTTAGGAGCTTCATCGGCTTCTCCTGGGAATGTAATTTTCTGTCCATTTTGCATACCCTTCTCCACAACCACTTCCAAGACCTTCTTCTCCTGTACAACCTTTTCGCCCTTGCATTGTGGGCAGCGGTCCTTGTCATTGATAGTTTCTCCAGTACCCTTACATTGCAGGGGTTAGGGTTTAGGGGTTAGGGTTTATAAGGGTTTAGGGTTTAGGGGTTAGGGGTTAGGGTTTAGGATTAATTAGTGTATAGTGTATAGTGTATAGTGTATAGTGTATAGTGTATAGTGTATAGTGTATAGGGTATAGGGTATAGGGTATAGTGTATAGGGTATAGTATATAGTGTATAGGGTATAGTGTATAGTGTATAGGGTATAGGGTATAGGGTATAGTGTATAGTGTATAGGGTATAGGGTATAGGGTATAGTGTATAGTGTATAGGATATAGGGTATAGGGTATAGTGTATAGGGTATAGTGTATAGTGTATAGGGTCTAGGGTATAGGGTATAGTGTATAGTGTATAGGGTATAGGATATAGTGTATAGGGTATAGGGTATAGGGTATAGTGTATAGGGTATAGTGTATAGGGTATAGGGTATAGGGTATAGTGTATAGGGTATAGGGTATAGGGTATAGGGTATAGTGTATAGGGTATTTATTGACTCATATTTATTTTTTTAGTGTAATTTAAAATAATTTTCATGTTTTATATAATTATAAAGAATGATATTTATTAAATTAAAATTAATAAATATTTATGTGGTATTTATTTTTTCAAAAATAATATTTATTGACTCATATTTATTTTTATGAGAGTAATTTAAAATAACTTTCATATTTTACATAAAAAAAATAATGATATTTATTAAATTAAAATTAATAAATATTTATGATTTATTTATTTTTTCAAAAATATCATAAATATTTATGATATTTTAATGTTTTTTAGTTTGTTATTTTGTTATTTAGTTCTAAAAATAAACAAAAATTTCATTTTATTATCAGCAACGGAATATTTCCGTCGCTGATAAATAAAAAAAATATTAACTTATCAGCGGCGGAAATATTCCGTCGGTGTTTAATCAAAAAAAAAAACATTTAATTTCACCGTCGGAATATTTCCGACGCTGATAAATTAAAAAAAATTAATTATTCAGCGGCGGAAATATTCCGTCGGTGTAATATTCCAAAAAAAAAATAAAAAATATTTTAATTTCACCGTCGGAATATTTAAAGCTGACATTTGTTAAAATAAAAAAAATAAAAAATGATATATTTCCACCGTCGGAATAATTCCGTCGCTGATAAAGATTTAGCGGCGGAATATTCCGTCGGTAAATCAACCGCGAAAATAGTGGCGGTAATTAAACGAATATTCGAGGAATATTCGTTTTAGCGGCGGAAATTAGCGGCGGAATTAAATTCCGTCGCTAAATTTGACGCCAAAATAATTCCGACGCTAAAGCTTATATTCCGCCGCTATTTAGCAACGGAATAATTCCGTCGCTGATTATTTCGTCGCTAAAACACCTGTTTCTGGTAGTGTAACTCCGGCGATTTTTTTTTACGCCGGCAACCAAACAACTGAGAACTTAACTTATCAGTCAGTTCTCAGTTGTCAACTAAACTACTAAAAACACAATTAACTCCGACGACCACCAACTCCGGCGACCAAACAACTGAGAACTTAACTTATCAGTAAGTTCTCAGTTGTCAACTAAACTACTAAGAACACGATTAACTCCGGCGACCACCAACTCCGGCGACCTCTATGACGACCAAAAAACTGAGAACTTAAGTTATCAGTAAGTTCTTATTGTCAACTAAACTATTAAGAACACGATTAACTACGGCGATCACCAACTCCGGCGACCACCAACTCGGGCGACCGAACAAATGATAACTTAACTTATCAGTAAGTTCTCAGTTGTCAACTAAACTACTAAGAACACGATTAACTCCGGCGACCACCAACTCCGGCGACCTCTCTAGCGACCAAACAACTGAGAACTTAACTTATCAGTAAGTTCTCAGTTCTCAACTAAACTAATAAGAACACGATCAACTTCGACGACAATCAACTACGGTGACCTCTCTGGCAACCAAACAACTGAGAACTTAACTTATCGGTAAGTTCTGAGTTGTCAACTAAACTACCACTATAAGAAAACTACCAAAAAGCGACGAACCAAATTCTTGAATAACGACGGAAGCAAAATAAAACGAAAAAATCAACTACCGAAGAATTTAGCAACAGACATGAATCTGTCACTAATCTGTCGCAATAGTGGCGCCAAAAAAGTCCTCCCATTTTAGCGACGAATTTAGCGACGAAATAACGACGGATTACAAAATTTTTTAACGATGAATTTTTTCTGTCGCTATATAAATAAAAAATAAATAAATATTTTTTCTTTTTAAAAATATCGACGGATTTTATAAAAATAAATTACTGACGGATATATTCTGTCGCTAAATAATAAAAAATAAAAAAAAATTCTTTTTAAAATACCGACGGATTTAGCGACGGATTTTACAAAAATAAATTACCGACGGATATATTTTGTCGCTAAATAAAAAAAATAAAAAATATTTCTCTTTTTAAAATATCGACGAATTTAGCGACGAATTTTACAAAAAAAATTACCGACGGATATATTCTGTTGCTAAATAATAAAAAAGAAAAAAAATCTTATTAAAATACTGACGGATTTAGCGACGGAAATTGTTTTTTTTAAAAAAATAACTTTTTTTCTAACTTTTTTTATATAACTTTTTGAAAAAAACTTCAATACTAAAAAATGTCCAAAAAATGTATTTCTATTTATAAAAAATAAAAAAAATCATACATTTATAAATAAAAATTAAAGGATTTTACCCGTCCCTGATTTATTTGTTATACTTTCGTTTGTTTAGTTTTTTTCTAACTCTTTTATATAACTTTTTGAAAAAAAAATTCAATACTAAAAATGTCCAAAATATTTATTTATAATCATAAAAAATAAGAAAACTATACATTTATAAATAAAAATTAAAGAATTTTACTCGTCCCTGATTTATTTATTATACTTTCGTTTGTTTATTTTTTTTCTAACTTTTTTTATATAACTTTTTGAAAAAAAAAAATCAATACTAAAAAATATTCAAAATATTTATTTATATTCATAAAAAATAAAAAAATATACATTTATAAATAAAAATTAAAGAATCTTACCCGTCCCTGATTTCTTTATTATACTTTCATTTGTTTAGTTTTTTCCTAACTTTTTTTATATAACTTTTTGAAAAAAAAACTTCAATACTAAAAAATTTCCAAAATATTTATTTATATTCATAAAAAATAAAAAAAAGCTATATATTTATAAATAAAAATTAAAGACTTTTACCCGTCCCTGATTTCTTTATTATACTTTCATTTGTTTATTTTTTTTCTAACTTTTTTATATATATAACTTTTTGAAAAAAAACTTCAATACTAAAAAAAGTCCAAAATATTTATTTATATTCATAAAAAATAAAAAAAATATACATTTGTAAATAAAAATTAAAGAATTTTACCCATTCCTGATTTCTTTATTATACTTTCATTTATTTAGTTTTTTTCTAACTTTTTTTATATATATGGTATAGGGCATAGTATATATAGTATATATAATATAGTGCATAGTATATAGAGTAAAATATATATGGTATTGTATATAGGGTATAGGCTATAGTATATATGGTATGAGGTATAGTATAAAAATGATATAAGGTATGGACATATATGGTATATCATATATGTCCAACATTATATAGTATATGATTTAGGGTATAGGGTATGGGCATATAGTATATGGTTTAGGGTATTTACATGGAGAAATTATTATCATTAGTATTATTTTCATGAAGAAAAGCAAAAATCTTGTAAAAAACGCATTTTTTGTTAAGCTTAACAAAAAACGTGTTTTTCACCCGCGGTTCAATTTAACGGACGGTTCATACGCTTTTCTGGTCCGATTCAATTTCTCACGGCGTAGTTGTTCAATTTGATTTTTCCTTTCGTCATTTGTGCTCTTCAATTCGATTTTCCGTCATTGTTCTTCATCAATTTCGTCATTGTTCTTCATCAATTTCCACCGATTTTCTTCATCTCCGAAATGTTTTCATTCGTATTTTTACTTCTTCTCCGACATTATGACCGACCAAGCCAAAGAAATCAGGAGCAAGCATCGTAACGAAGGTATAATTTTACTTGTTTTCAGTCATATTTTTCTTTGATTTCCACTTATTGTTATGGATTGATGCATTGACACATTATGTTCGTGACACTGGTACTTTAAAACATAAGCAAACATAAGCAAATGTTGACACTATTGAAACTCTAACAATGACACTTTGAAACCGTTGCACTATCACATTTACTTGCACTGGCACTATCGAAACAGTTGCACTTTCACATTTAATTGCAAACATAAGCGAATGTTGGTACTATTATAACACTGGCACTTTGAAACCGTAATACTGGCACTTTGAAACCGTAAGACTGGCACTTTGAAACCATAATACTGGCACTTTGAAATCATAACAGTGGCAATTTGAAATCATAACAATGGCACTTTGAAATCATAACACTGGCTCTTTGGAATCATATCATTGGCACTTTGAAATCATACTGCTCATTTACTTGCACTGGCACTATCGAAACAGTTGCACTTTCACATTTAATTGCAAATATAAGTAAATTTTGGCACTATTGATAACACTGGCACTTTTGAAATCGTAATACTGGCACTTTAAAACCGTAAGACTGGCATTTTGAAACCATAACATTGGCAATTTGAAATCATAACACTAGCACTTTTAAATCATAACACTGGCACTTTGAAATCATAACACTAGCACTTTGGAATCATAACATTGGCACTTTGAAATCATACTGATGGCACTGATGTAATGTTTTTTGATATTTATTTTCAGTTCTATCAAAGCGTAAAAGAGTTGTGGATGATGATGAGTTTGATACCACTAGTAAGAGGCCTACATGGGGTGATAAATTTGAGCATTCATGTACTCCTAAAAGACTTGTTGAGCTCTGTTTAACTGCACTGAAAGAGAGATGTTAGGGTTATTGGATTTGGATCTTTGTTGAGTCTTGAGGTTAAGGTATTGCCGCTTAGGCTTGTTCAGTTTCTTGTTGAGAGATTTGAACCAATAACAAGGATACAACAAATTAATTCATCAGAGAAATATGTTATTACAACATCAAATGTTTTTGATATATTTTGTCTACGTAGGAATGTTGCAAAGGCTAAGGTAAATCGATCATCCAGCATATATATGGAATTGAGAAATTGATATTTTGAAGAATTTGGGAATACTAAAGATGGTCTTCCTGCCTATAAAATTTTGGAATGCATTTCTAAATTACATCAAGGTGGGGATGAATTTAAACGCTTGTTTGTGCTATTTGTTGTTGGAAATTTTCTTGCCCCAGTAGTTACGAAAACAATTGATGTGTCACTGTTAAGTCTTGTAGAAGACGTTTCACAGATAAGCAAGTTTGATTGGTGTCAATATGTTTTGGATAAATTATGTGAGGGTGTAATGAGGTTTAAGAATCACAAGAATTCAAAGAACTGTAGTGGATGTGTGATGGTGTTGGTGATTGCTTACCTTCATAGATTTTCATTTCAAGGGGTGAATGAATCAACTGTTCTCCCTTTGATTAATCATTGGAATGCTCAAAAAATTCAAAGTGAGGATTGATTCTGAAGCGAAAGTTGGTTGGGGAAAATTATTTTTTTCTTGAAAGCATGTTTAACCTATAAGTAGCGTTGGAGACGATTTTGTGGATGAAGTACCCTGTGATTTTGAGGAAGAATATATTCCGTTAAGGATTAAAAGTGGTGTAAAGGAAAGAAATGCAGAGTCAAGCAATGTTAGTACTGTCAATTTGAAATTTTTAAACCGGTACTTTGAAATTCTTATACTGGCACTATTGATTACTTACACTGGCACAATGAATAACATGTACTGGCATTTAAAATACACACATTGACACAAATTTTTGGCTGCTATGGCACTATTGATTACTTGCACTGGCACTTAAAATACCCACACTGTCTCAATCATTTGGCTGCACTGGCGCTATTCATTACTTGCACTTGCACAATTAATATTATGTACTGGCACTTAAAATACACACACTGGCACAATCATTTGGCTGCACTGGCACTATTGATTACATGGACTAGCACAATTGCAATCTGAAACTGGCATAATTGAACTCATTCTTACTATTTTTCATTGATGTAGGCTGCTAAGGAGTCATGGGATATATTGAGGAAGGACCTTGATAATGCTGTCCATACACATATTGAAAGACTTAAATGTATCAAGAAGGATAAGGGAAACAATGCAGCAGATGAGATGTGGAAAGAGAAAGAGAATGAGGGGAAGAGGGAGGGGGAGGAAGTAGAAGAAGATATTTTTAACGATGAATATTTTTCTAAGATTGATAATATTGTTTCAGACATTTTTAAGGCAACAAAAGCTGATATGGTAAAAAAAAAAAGAAAAGGTTCAATTCCATCATTTGACCTTTTATCTCAGGTATCTGGTGAGGAAAAAAGAGAATATACAGAGCAGAAAGAACAGCAATTAAATGAGATTTTGCGGGGGATAGATGATGATGCTGAACTGATTGATAGAGATGTTGAAAATATTATTATGAATATAAATGAGAGTTGCTTTAGGAGTTGTTATGAGATGTTGAACGTAGGGTGCACATTGGATTGTGGAGCAGCTAACGAGAAAGTTGTATACTGTTCTCAATTTATGATTAGCAACCCTGATGTTTTGCGACCGATGTTGAAGCTGAGAAAGGAGGTTGTTGACCTATATATGTCTACACACTTTTCAAAAAATCTTAAGGGGTAAGCTATAAATTTATCAATACCCAAACACTGGCACCTTTTATGAATGTATACACTTGTACGTAAAAGTATTTACTAATTTATTTTTCTTTTATAGCAATTGCCATCCTGTGGACGTAAAAGCATTTACTAATTTATTTTTCTTTTATAGCAATTGCCATCCTATTTATACAAATGTCCATAGCTTAACGCTTGAAGATATTTTGAGCTTGGATGAAGACAGGAAAATAGCTTCAAATACTATCGAGTGTTGGGCTATACTTCTTAATAATATGGAGCGAAAGTTTGGTAGAATGAAGAAGTTTATGTTTGGGCTTAGTCATTGTGTAAGTTCTTTATCTATGATGCTATTACATTCAAAAATTATATTATCTATGATTGTTTGTTAATTAAATTATATTTGTGTGCATTTTTAAATTTGATGTTATTAATGTGTTATACATGCTGATTGGATTGCACGTACAACGAAGAGTCCTGACGATGTTACATCAAAAGCTGGGCATGAAATTACTGATTGTTTGATACATTGGATTGATCTTAATTTTAATGATGCAGAAGGAATTTATTTGAGAGAAGTTAAATGGGTATGCATTGTCATTTTATACATACATGTACTTGCACTTATTAACCAATACACTGGTATAAAAGATCACTTGAAGTAGGAAACAATTGATGCTGGCACTGTGAAAATATAATACTGGCACTTTCAAACAATTGATGTTGGCACTTTAAAACTCTGATGCTGGCACTTATTTTCTCGCAGTTCTTCTTGCCCTGCCATAGATGTGACAACAGAGGTGGCCATTACACACTTTATGTTGTCAATACTGAGAGTCGATCAATTCAGTTTCTTGACAACTTGAAAATGAATGATTGGAAGAGAAAGAACATGCCAAGACTTGCTCATAGCATGTTAATATTATTTATTGAATTGTTTTTTTTTTACTAAAACATCCATATTAATTTTGCTGTTTTTTTTTATTTGCAGCAAGCACCCTTCAGACACTTCTTAAATCACATAAATCATCCAAGTATTAATGATTGTGCAGTATACGTATGGCTGAAATGAGACAATTTAATGGCGCAATTTACTCATGCCCTGAGTTGTGTGATAATTCATCAAGAGTGCGTATGAGGGCCAAGATTCTAGCAAGATTACTTCTCTGTGATATTAATTTTGAAAGGCAACATTTACTGCGTGAGTTAGAGTTGTTTAGCGATAAAAGAGAAGCCTTGAAGAAGAAAGAAGAAGAAGAGCAGATAAAAGAAGAAGAAAAAAGGAAACAAGAAGAAAAGAAAAGGAAAGAAAAGGAAAGAAGAAGAAGAAAAAAAATAAGAAGAAAAGAAAAGGAAAGAAGAAGAAAAAAAGAAAGAGGAAGAAAAGAAGAAAAAATTAGATGACGATAAAAAGGCTGGGAAGAAGTATCCAACTAGGAAAGCAACAAAACAATGAATTAGTTTCAATACTTCTTCAATTAGAATTGTTTGTATTTGAATTAGTGTTTTTTATAAATGAATTAGTGTTATTTTTAACATTTTTATTGATGCAATGTTGGTACTATTGAAAATCAACACTGGCACTTTTGAAACACTGATGCTGCCACTTTTATAAACTGATGATGGCACATTCACACAATGATGCTGGCACTTTGTTACATTGATACTGACATTTCTATACACTGATTTTGGCACTTTAAAATATTGTACTACAAAACCAGTCTACACAACCAGGCCTGGCACATTCAATAAAAAACACTGGCACTTCAAAACCTATGTACTAGCAATATATTTAATAAACAGAACCAAGCCTTCACTGGTTCTTCAAATAATGAACACTGGCACATTTAAACAATGATACTGGCACTTTGTTACATTGATGCTAGTATTTTTATATACTGAAGCTGGCACTGTAAATATTAAACTACAAAATCAGTGTACACAACCAGGCCTGGCACATTCAATAACAAACACTGGCACTAAAAAACCTGTGTAGTGGCAATATATTTAATAGAACCATGCCTTCACTGGTACTTCAAATATTAAACACTGGCACATTCAATAACAAACACTGGCATATTGAATAATAAAAACTGCCACTACTTAAAAATTATAATACAATCAGTTATAATAGTCTGAAAACAATAAAGTTTGGTTACAAAAATATCAAATCAAGTGTTCATTCGGGGTCTTCGAACCATACTCATTAGTAATTGGTTTTCTCCATTCAAACTTTGTTTTAGGTTTTCTTTTTCTACCTTTTGTATTTGCACGTACGGGATCTGTCACTGTAGGTGCACTAAATGTTGTGCTTGTTGAAGCACTATTATTTTCACTTGTTGTTGGTCCAACACCTTGTACTTTTCGGGAGAGTATTTCTTGTACTAGAAATGTATCTATATTAAACCCATCTTCTAGAATTCTTCTTGTATCACTGTTTTCATGGCATGCCTTCATTAAATCGTAGTACTTTCTCGCCATTTGTTGTTTCCAAGGAATTGAATTGTGTTGCTCAGTTGGAGTAGTAGATATACCTTGTTAAGTTTTATTCCATACATTTGATTTGGCTGTCTTTGTCCACCTTTTTTGAATGTACTCTTCTGATATCCGATCAATATTTGTCAAGTTGAGAACCTTAATGCAATGAAAGCACAACCAACTGACCTGACTAAAATGATTGCATGTACAGTTGACAGTTATCTTTTCATTAGTTCGCGAGAAAAGTACCCTTTCAAAATTTTCTGGATGGTTCTCATGAGCAACATCAAACAACTTGTTGTTTTCATCTAAGCAAAAGCCAATGTTAAACTTTGCAGCAAAAGCTTCCTTGACCTCATTCTCAAAAAATCTGAATATTTCCTCTGTGTAAACCTCCCTTGCATGTCTTATTAAAGCACCATGTATTTCTGTGCGAGGCTTTGAGTTTATTGAATCAAATTCCTTTCGTTGCTCCATACTTCTCCAACGTTTTACCGTCTCATTGAATATATCAAAAAATTGTGTTAGGGACGTGCTTATATTTGCTTTGAAACATATGGCATGATTTGTGCTCTCACTTCTCTGTGAAGATAATATGCCAGCTGAGAAGAAATCTTTACTCAATGCTGTACACCATTTCTTTCTTAAGCTATATAAACGATTGAACCATCTATTCTCAAGAAGGTCATATTTTTCTAGCATTGAATGCCAACAATTTTCAAACTCAGATTCATCACTACATCCTCTCAAGCAATTGTTGAATTCATTTTTAAATTCTTCATCTGTCTTTAGTTGTCCAAAGTGTGCTATAGCATTTTGTTGAATGTGCCACAAGCATAACCTATGTCTTGTTCTTCCCTCAAAAACCTGTCAATAATTTATAATATAGTCAAACACTATAAAAGAATAACACTGGAAATTATAAATACAAGTGCATATAAATCTAACACTGGTACATTATAACACAAGAACTGACACTTCCTAACACAAGTACTGGCACTGTCTAAAACATGTATTGGCACTTACTAACCCATGCAATGGCACATATAAAAAGCTGTTACAAATCATTAAATTTATTCAAATATATTGATTGATTTGGGCAATTAATTTGGTCAGTGTAAAAGGCTGTTACACAACAATCCAAAAATTAACGGTCAAGCTGGCACATTATAACACAACAATCCAAAAATTAACAATGTAAAAAGATGTTACACAACAGTCCAAAAATTAACAGTAACATAGTAAAAAAACAATCAATGAAACATTGGAAATAAAATATAAGTTACCTCTTCAATCGCTTTCGACATTGCAAAGTCTTGATCGGTGAAAATTGTTTTTGGTTCTTTTCCTCCCATTGATTTTACAAATTATTTGAGAAGCCAATCAAATGTTTTTGTCTTTTCATTTGTTAAGAAAGCACAACCAAACATCACAGTGTTCTAATGGTTGTTCACCCCAACTATTGGTGCACAAATCAAATTGTATTTATTTGTGTCATAAGTTGTATCAAACAAAACAACATCCCCATACAATTCATAATCCTCCCTCATCATACCATCTCTCAAAACAAAGTACCGAGTCTACTTTCTTCCCCAAACTGCATTTTGAAGTAGAATCCTTCATCCTGAATTTGGCTCAGTCTATCAACTACAGTTTGTGCATCGCCCATTTCTATTTTTTCCATTCTCAATCTCTGTATAAAGTTAATATGATCTCTTCTTGTATGCCCAACATATTCTTCCCCACCAGCTGTTTTTGCCAAAACATTATATCCATCAGTTGGCTTGATGCCGGCTTCTTCAAATTGCTCTATTATTTTTCCTGTAGCTTCTGATATTGACCTCTTGCTACACTTGAAGTGGTTCCATTCTGGTCTTGTCATCTCATGGTTGTGTTCAGTTTTGTGTCGTGCAACCACATACAAGTCTTCCTTATTAACAATTTTACTCTCATAAGAGCCTGACAACCTGTCCTTTTAGAAGGGGCTTTCTTTTTCCTCAATTTTCTCTTTGGGTTTTCAATTCTTTCCAATGAAGATGGAATCTCTACTTCACCGACTTCTATTGGAGCTGGAACATCAATTTCATTTCCTCTTTATGTGTATACTTGGCATGAACACATAAAATATTTATCTATTGGCCTTGATGTTTTCTTAGAGACACGCGAGTTTGTCATTTTAACACTGAATCCCAATGCATTGGAATGGTTCTTGTACAATTGATACAGTCCTTCCCATGTCTTTGCTTTTATACCCAGCAGTGATGAAGTAATATCAATATGGCTTGCTGCAAATAAAAATAAAAAATTAGATTGGCAATAACATTGAAAAAACAGATGCTGGCATATTATATTGGAAATACTGGTACTTCAAATAAGTAATATTGGCACTCCAAATAAGACTCACTAGCACTTCAAACAACAAAGTAAAATTGACAATCCAAACAACACTCACTGGGCAACATTATAAAAAACACTAGCACATTCAAAAATTAAAACTGGCACTTCAAACCACACTAACTAGCACTTCAATAACAACAAAGTGCCTGAAGCCACAAATTAGTAACACTAGCACTCCAAATAACACAAACTGGTACTTCAAATAAGTAATACTGGCACTCTAAAGAATACAAACAGGCACTTCAATCAACAAAGTATCACTGACACTCCAAACAACACTCACTAGACAATATTATAAAAAACACTGGCACATTCAAAAATTAAAATTGGCACTTCAAACCACACTAACTGGCACTTCAATAAGACAGTGGCTGAATTACAAATAAGTAACAGTGGCACTCCAAATAACACAAACTGGTACTTAAAATAAGTAATACTGATACTCCTAATAACACAAACTGGCACTTTAAACAACATTCACTGGAATACTAATGGTGGTCTGTCATATACTCGTTCAGAGCCAAGTGGGAATACATAGATACTTCTCCATAAGCAGAGGAAGTCCCAAGATCATATGCATGCTGTAGGAGAAGGTCCCAAGTGATTTGTTTTGGCCAAATTTGTTTAGGACAAAATGGACATTCTAGCTTTTGTGAACCATCCTGTATAGAAAAATGTTCCGTCTCTGCTATTGCTTTCTTATGTAGAGCAATTTTTTCATTGAATGTCAAGTCATGGTACATTCTGCTCTTACGAGAGCTTCTAGGGCTTGTCATTGTGTTTGTGAATGTGAGGAATGTGAATTCAAGGGTTGAAGGAGTTGGATTGTTTTTGTGTGTAGTAAGTTATCTCATTCCTTATTTATAGTGATATTATATTTATTGAGGAAGTATATTCCGTGGAATATGCCTCCTTCAAGAGTAATAAATGTGTACAGTTGATAAGTTTGTAGTGTACATAAGTGGTTTCCAAGCCATTAGGTAAGTGTATTGAATTGGGTTGGAATTTGAACAGTGAAATAGTGATAAGTTTGTCTTTAATGGTAAGTTTCAATGCTTTTTTGAAAAGCATTCAAACTTACCATTGAATTCCTAGAGTAATAAATGTGTACAGTTGGTAAGTGCATTGAATTCATTGACCAATTTTTTTGACCGGTTTGAAGTACTCAGTCTATATAAATATGTCCAATTTTGTTGGTTTATATATATCAAGTTCAAGAAAAATTCTACCTTTAATAATTTATATTGTCTTTTTATTATTATTACTATATACATGATGAACAAAGGCAAGGGAAATTCTAGTGAGCCAACTTTGGGTGATTCAAATGATGACAAAAGTTGGAAAATATACATGGTGTGCTACCAAAAATTCCTCTATGGTCATCTTGTTGTTTTGCAGCCTTCTTCTGGAAATGGAACTCCCTCATTTCGTTGTCCATTGGAGCCATGTAAGGGACGCAATTGTAGGGATAAGGATTACGTGGGGATAGTCAATCATGCTCATGAGTTTGTCAACGTTCACAATATTGACGAAGCTGCTAGGATTCACCACAAATGCATTGGAAATGTATTTGGAGTGTATTTTGAATGAATATGATCCATAAAACAAATTGAATGACAATGTTGGCGATGATGGTGCAAGTGGTAGTGGTAGTGTTTAGTGGTAGTAAATTCTTTTTTTAAAATTGTTGTGTTTGATGTATTGTACTATAGGTGATGTAATGAATAATTTGAATGTAGTTCAAATAAGTAATACTGGCACTCCAAATAACACTCACTGGCACTTCAAACAACAAAGTAAAACTGACAATCCAAACAACACTCACTGGACAACATTATAAAAAACACTAGCACATTTAAAAATTAAAACTGGCACTTCAAACCACACTAACTGGCACTTCAATAACAACAAAGTGACTGAAGCTAGAAGCTACAAATAAGTAACACTGGCGCTCCAAATAACATAAACTGGTACTTCAAATAAGTAATACTGGTACTCCTAATAAAACAAACTGGCACTTCAAATAACAAAGTAATACTGACACTCCAAATAACACTCACGGGACAATATTATAAAAAAACACTGGCATATTCAAAAATTAAAACTGGCACTTCAATAACAACAAAGTGGCTGAAGCTACAAATAAGTAACACTGGCACTCCAAATAACATAAACTGGTACTTCAAATAAGTAATACTGGCACTATAAATAACACAAACTGTCACTTCAATCAACAAAGTATCACTGACAATCCAAACAACACTCACTGGAAAATATTATAAAAAACACTGGCACATTCAAAAATTAAAACTGGCACTTCAAACCACACTAACTGGCACTTCAATAACAAGACAGTGGCTGAAGCTACAAATAAGTAACATTGGCACTCCAAATAACATAAACTGGTACTTAAAATAAGTAATACTGGCACTTCAAATAACAAAGTAACACTGACACTCCAAATAATACTCACTGGACAATATTATAAAAAACACTGGTATATTCAAAAATTAAAATTGGCACTTCAAACCTACTAACTGGCACTTCAATAACAACAAAGTGGCTGAAGCTACAAATAAGTAACACTGGCACTCCAAATAACACAAACTGGTACTTCAAATAAGTAATACTGGCACTCTAAATAACACAAACTGGCACTTCAATCAACAAAGTATCACTGACAATCCAAATAACACTCACGGGACACTATTATAAAAAACACTGACACATTCAATAATTAAAACTGACACTTCAAACCACACTAACTGGCACTTCAATAACAAGACAATGGTTGAAGCTACAAATAAGTAACATTGGCACTCCAAATAACACAAACTGGTAATTAAAATAAGTAATACTTGCACTCCTAATAACACAAACTGGCACTTCAAATAACAAAGTAACACTGACACTCCAAATAACACTCACTGGACAATATTATAAAAAATACTCACACATTAAAATATTAAAACTGGCACTTCAAATCCACTAACTGGCATTTCAATAACAACAAAGTGGCTGAAGCTACAAATAAGTAACACTGGCACTCCAAATAACACAAACTGGTACTTTAAATAAGTAATACTAGCACTCTAAATAACACAAACTGGCACTTCAATTAATAAAGTATCACTGACACTTCAAACAACACTCACTGGACAATATTATAAAAACTACTGGCACATTCAAAAATTAAAACTGACACTTTAAACCACACTAACTGGCACTTCAATAACAAGACAGTGGCTGAACCTACAAATAAGTAACACTGGCACTCCAAATAACACAAACTGGTACTTAAAATAAGTAATACTGGCACTCATAATAAAACAAACTGGCACTTCAAACAACATTCACTGGAACATACATATTATAAAAAACACTGGCACATTCAAACATTAATACTGGCAAATATAATTACAAAAATTGGCACAATCACTGATACACATTATAAAAACATTGGTATTGGAAAGACAATCAAAACCAATGTACTAGCATTATATAAAAAAAAATGGCATTATGAAATTGTCTTACCTGTATCGTGATTATCATCAACTTCGTGCAGAATTTGATCAATCACAGTAGCATTATCTTCAGTTTCATCTTCGTGCGGAATTCGATTAATTACAGTAGCATTATCTCCAGTTTTATCTTCAAAATCACGTAAGCCCATCTTAACCTAATCAAAAATCGCCAGTATTGAATAAAACAATTAGGAATGATTGTAAATATATGGATTGATAGTCTATAATTGACAGTGAATCATATATTACCTAAATCGTCTGAAACGGAATGATTTTCGATTGGATTTTGATTTAGCTCGATGAATTTCTCTGTTGCGGCGTCGTAACTCTGTGTTTTACTATTTGTGTTCGTTTGGATTTGTGTTGATAAAAGGCGTTTCAATTTTGTTAGTGAACCGGTCTCCGGTTCAATACGCGTATCATAAGTTTAAACCGGGTCCAAAAACTAGTTTTTTCATAATGTTATGAAAAAACTAGTTTTTCATAAGAGCAACTCTGAAGAAAATTAGAAAATTTTATGAAATACAAATAAATATAAGATGTGACAATCCTTAACTGGACAAGTATTTACATGGAGAAATTATTATCATTAGTATTATTTTCAATTATATAATAATCAATATTATTATTTACTATTACTGTTACAATTATATTTATTTACATGGAGAAATTATTATCATTAGTATTTTTTTATATAGGATACATGGTACATAGTATAGTATATAAAAAACTATTTGAGACATTTTTCAATACTGAAGATTTTTTCAAAAAGTTATATAAAAAAAGATATAAATTAACTTAACAAATGATAGTATAATGAAGAAATGAGGTTTAGGGATAAAAATAGTTTTCTTTTTAGGGTTAAGGGTATAGGATGTTGGTTATTAGATATATATATATATATAATTTAGGGTTTAGGGGTTGAAAGTTGAAGTATATTTTTTTTTTATTTTTTGAATATAAAAATAGTTTTCTTTTTAGGGTTTAGGGTATAGGATATGGGTTATAAGATATATATATGATTTTGAGTTTAGGGGTTGAAAATTGTTAATAAGTATATTTTTTTAATTTTTTCTAATTTAACACTAATTATTTTTAATTTTATTAATAGTTACTATTAACATTGTGTATTATAAATAATTATATAATTATTATTCTTAATAGGCATTATTAATATATTTTTAATTATTTAATTACCAATAATAGATAATTGTTGATAAATGTTATTAGAAATTATAATTTTACTCTTTAATGTATAATATAGTTTAGTTAGAATTTTGGTGTAAGTCTTTCAAAATAGAAAAATAATTTAGGTGTAAGTTAAATAAAGAGGTGGCATTGTTTCATTGGAAATTGGAAAGTAAATGTTCACATGGATTGTAAGAATACAATGATCTTAGCCGTTAAATAGATAATCTTTTATTGAAATCAATGGTCCACAACATACACTTCTATCTCTCCTCTCTCTCTCTCTCTCCAATTTCTATCAACCTATTAACCCATTCTCCTTTCCCATTCTCAAACAAAAACACACAGCTCTCTCTCTCTCTCTCTCTCTCTCTCTCTCTCTCTCTCTCTCTCTCTCTCTCTCTCTCTCTCTCTTATCTTTTCTCTCAAAACTCAAAAGCCATCCATTTCTCCCTCTCTCTAAAAATTCATTCACTCACCAAATGCTTCCACCCAAACCCCACCATCACCACTCCCATCCGCCGATTCCCTTCCCACCACACCACCTCTGTCGTTCACCCCCCATCCCACTCGTCGTTCGCCGATCTCCACCCTCCTAAACCATCTCTGTCGCCCCTTGCTGCGGCCGTCGTTGTCCACAACATCAAGCCGGTAAGGCTGCCCCAATGCCGTCTTCCTCCTCCGCCGCCGGTCCTTCTCTTTGCTCCGCTGCGTCGCCGCCACCACAACACCCTTTTCTTTGCCGTCTTCTGCCACCACCACCTCTGTCGTTCAACCCCCATCCCACTCGCCGTTCGTCGATATCCTCACTCCTCAACCATTCATGTTTGCATCTCTCTCTCTCTCTCTCTCCCCTTTCTTCTCCATTTTTAAGATTTAGAGCTTCTCTCTCTCTAGATTTGGATTTGATTGTTGATGAATGTGATTGTTGATTTAGTTTGATTTTTCAGAAACATACACACTCATATCTGGGTGTACGTATGTAGATCTGAGTGTATTGAGTGTATGTATGCTTCTATGGGTGGTGGTGGTGGTGGTTGTGGTGGTTGTGGATGGTGGTGGAGCAAAGTGTAACTTTTGAAAAATGTAAGGATTGATTTGAATATTAGAAAAGTTAAGTAATTGATTTGAGAATTAAATAGTTAAGGGACTGATTTGAGAATTAAAAAGTTAAGGGACTGATTTGAGAATAAGAAATGTTAAGGGACTGGTTTGGAAAAAAAAAGGTTAAGGGACTGATTTTTAATTAAAATATTTAGGATATATATATATATATATATATATATATATATATATATATATATATATATATATTATAAAATGACAATTTAGTGACGGATATATTAGTCGTTAAATCCCTCGATAATTTGGTATATATATAAAAAGAAAATTTTAAAAAATTAATAAAATTGTGAAAATATGTAATAAATTTTAGCGTCGGTAATTTTCGTCGTTACATCTGTCGCTAATAAAATCAAAATCGGTCGTCCCTTTCTCAACATTAGCGACAGATTTTTTGAGTTTAACGACGAAATAATTCGTCGTTAATTTAACGACGACTCAAAAATCTGTCGCTGTCATTTAGCGATAAGGGTTTTAACGACGGAAAATTTCCGTCGCTAATCCGTCGGTAAATACATTTAGCGACGGATTTTTACTCTTTAGCGACGAATTTTTCCGTCGCTAAAACGTGATTTTCTTGTAGTGTACTAAGAACACGATCAATTCCGATGACCATCAACTCCGGTGACCTCTCAGGCAACCAAACAACTAAGAACTTAACTTATCAGTAAGTTCTTAGTTGTCAACTAAACAACTAATAACACGATTAACACTGACGGCCACCAACTTCAATGACCAAACAACTGAGAACTTAACTTATTAGTAAGTTCTCAGTTGTCAACTTAACTAATAAGAACATGATCAACTCCGCGATCACCAACTCGGACGACCAAACAACTAAGAACTTAACTTATCAGTAAGTTCTCAATTGTCAACTAAACTAATAGGAACACGATCAACTCAGGCGACCAAACAACTGGGAACTTCCCAGTTGTTTTGAGAATAAGTTCTCAATTATTCTCGTTTATCAATTGTTCTTAATTGTCAATAACTAAGAGCGCGACCAACTTCGGCGATTAATTACAGTCGACGACCAACTCTGGCAACCAACAATTGAGAACTTTATATTTGTTATCAATGGCGACCAACTCCGACAACTACCGACTGAATCAGTTGTTCTTTTTTGTTCACTGAACAATAGATAACTTCTTAGTTGTTGTCAATGAACAATTGAGAACTTCTCATGTTCCATTAGACATATTACTTTAATTGAGTTTGATTTTTTAAAGGGTATAATATATTTTGAGAATACAAAATTACCAATAATTTAAAAGTGATTGCAACACTAAGTTCTCAGTTGTTATATTGAACAAAGAAGTCAACCAACTAGGGTGAGGATTATAATGAACCAACTTTTTCCCTTTATTATAACTCCCTCCATCCTAAAATGAATGTCTGAATTTTTTTTCCTCCGTCCTAAAATGATAGTCTGAATTTTCTCTTGATAAAGATCTAATCGAAAATTCATTCGGGGACGAAGGAAGTACCTAATCATAAGAAAAATCATTTACTAAAAATATAGAAATTTATTTTACATAAAAATACTACTTGTAAAATAGTAGAAACTTCCAATCTAGTTATAAAGTAACTCTATTACACTGAATCAATCAGTTATACAACTCGAACAAAAACCTGGCTATCGTGGTATGGTCAAGCACTAATTAAAATCTGCTCCTTAAAGTTGTACACATGTATTCTATACTCAATCTCACTTTTCTAATTAGCCATGGCGATTTCAATGTCAATGGCAACACCCTCCGTACTATTCAGCTCTCTAAACACCTCCTTCCTACTCCCCTCCCCTTTAAACTCACTAAAAATCCCTCATGTATCTTGCCATGGCAAAAGCTGAAAATGGGGCCAATGACGGTATCTCCCATGGGGTTCAGAACCTGGGCTTGGGGAAACCAGCTACTTTGGGGTTACCAAGAATCCATGGACACCGAGCTTCAACAAGTGTTTAACTTGGCCTTTGATAATGGAATCAACCACTTTGACACAGCTGATTCATATGGAACTGGTAAACTGAATGGCCAAAGCAAAATTCTGCTCGAAAAGTTCATTCGTGAGTATCAAGGTAGATTGTTAACTTCATTTCGAGTCAGATCTGGGCGGTATGAAGGATGTGGAGGAAGAAGAAGAAGGGGATTATGGAAGGCGGTGATGGAGGGCTGCAATGAGCTAGCTTATATTTTTGTTCACTGGTGGAAATATAACGGGGAAATGGAAGCTTGAGGTCAGGAGGGTAGAGTCGCAGGAGTTAGGGAGGTACGGAGTGGAGCAGGTGACTGGAGTTTTGTAAGTCTAAGGCTGGCTAGAGGTTAGGGAGGGTACAGAGTATAGAGAGAGAAAGTAGAGAGAGGGGATTGTGTGTGTGTGTGTTTTGTGAGAGTGTGAAGAGGTGGGTGTTTCTTTTTCTTAGTGTTATGGGCTGAGTGATTATATGGTTAATATATTTTTGGGATAGGAGTAGGATGTAAATATGATTTTTCATTGTCTTTGGATGTATATTTGATTAGAATGAGGGACCAGGATGTAATTTTCTCTATTAATAGGCCCAATTCCTCTAATACTCCTGTGTCGAGATTCAAACCCAATATATGACACATTATATCTAAATTTCCATATACACCCCTCGCCTTTTATAACTGACTTATAAAACTAATTCATCTTTTATAAGTAACTTATAAAACTTATTTGTCTCTTATAACTGACTTATAAGATAATTTTTACTACAAAAAAATCATAATTTTCAATAATAACAACGAATTAATCTCATAATTTATGCATTAAGACTCTTATAGCTGAATTATAAGACCAATTTGCCTTTAATAACTACTTCTTCTCTTATAATTATCTTATAACTGACTTATAAGACTATATAATCTCTTATAATTCAGTTATAAGACTATTTTTTCAACAAAAAAAACAATCAAAATTCAATAATAACGAATTGATATCATAATTTACACATTACAACTCTTATAAGTAACTTATAAGACTTATTTTTCGCTTATAATTGACTTATAAGACAGAATCTCTAATCCTCTCGGAAGTAGAGAAGACATGATCACAGAGGATTCGTTCGCCGTAGAACAGCCTCCGTACAACAACCTTCACCGCACTCAACCAGCTCTTAATTTTTGGCTCAATAGCGTCCCAATCCATCTTATTGAGTTGCGAGAATGTAAATTTTGTAACGCCTGGATGATATAAAGTCTCATCCACAATCAATCTTTGAATAAGTTTGTAAATCTTAACACAGTCCTTTCCATAATCGGCAGAAATCATACAATCCGCAATAGCTTTCAAATCCGCCATAGCCATATACGAAGATATCTCCATCTCAAAAGAAGAAGAAATTGAATTAGCAAATGACCGGTCATCCTCTTCCGTTGATCCGCCTTCATAATCGGACACGCTAGATCTCGATCTAGACGAAAATCGACTAGAAACCGAGCCAAGATGAAGCAATTCACGTTTCGTCGATAAAATTATGTAAAACTCCTTCTCCAGCCGCTTCATTGCCGTCTGCATCAACCGGAGACGGTGAAGACGACGACGGCGGTGGAGACATTGAAAACCTTTTTGAAAAGAGAATATGGGCTCGGGGGTCAGGTTACGTGTTGGGAAGAACCGAGAGTTCACCCAACACGCCTCGTTCATAAACGAGTCTTTCTATGTTCAACATCCAATTCATTCAAGAGTGTGTGCAATTGTGTGGGACAAAATATGTAATAAAATGCATATTAATGCTTTGTTTTATTGATCAAGCTGAAGAATTACAACTTGTGAATCATTTGATAAGGGAGGCCACATCCCAATTACAATGAAATCTGAACAGAACATACAACTAAACTGAACATTCTACAAGGCGCTACTTGTGTCGCGTGACACATGACTCCACATGTCCAGTTGTGTCGCGTGAAACTAATGGCCACCTTGCAGAGGTTTTACAAGGCTCAAATTACAGCAACATCAGGTAATCATAATATCACATTACGGCATAATTTGAACACAGAGATCAACACAGTCACTTCAAATGAGTGTGGATATTGAGGATCCACACTCTACTTTGAGTGACAAGTAAACTAGATGAACGAATTACAATTGAAACGATGGTCTGTGCAGAGTGGCTAGTTATGTCACATTACACAGGACCTGGAGTGGCCAGTTGTGTCGTGTGACATAATCTGCTTCTCTGTAGAGACTTTACAATTTGAAATCAGAATCAACAGAGATCCAATCAGATCGAATTAGAAAACCAACTCAACTCAGAAAAAAAATGAATCAACAAAGGATTGTCCAAGGGGGTGTGGCTATGGGTGGATCCACACTCCCTTAATGAACAAGCAACAAATATACCAAGATCAACCCATGAACATGAAGTAATTATGGAACAATGAGATTAAACAGAGAGATGGCAATTGTGACTTGATAATCAGAGCGGATGGAGCTTGATTATCAAGTCAATGAACAGAAATTGCAATGAATTATGCAATGAACAAATATGAGAGAGAGAAAGAGGAAGGGATTTATTACCCTTGTAGATCCACAATCACTACACCAAGTTAGGTATAGTAACCTTCAAATCAGCTGCAGGATGTGGATTTGAATCCATAGATTGAGAGTAGCCTTGGATCTTCAGTTGGTATTGAGTATATGAAGGTAGATGGATGGATTATGTATGAGAGATGAGGGAATTGAAGGAATTGGTGTGGGTTTGTATGGAAGGAGGAGAGAGACAAGGTTCTGGGCATATTTTGGCAGGGTAACAGTAAGGAGGTTGGAAAAGGGATCCAGAAATGAGAGGGAGAGGGTCCAATTTATAGGCTCTTGATGAGGGCCAGTTGTGTCGCACGGCGTAACGCTTCTGTTTTCCGTGGCTCATTGTGTCGCACGACTAGACGAGCCACTTAACCGTTTTTGGCGCCCACAACTGATTCTGGAACATTTCGAGTTAATTCCCAACAAGTCCAAAATAATTAATTCCTTGTAGGTCCTTTTGCATGGGAAAAATACTTAAAAGTACTTCCTTCGCAAGAAACTTATAAAAAGATTTCGGAAGTCTCGAAATGGACCAAAATTTACCAAAATGCCCCTAGTGCAATTTTATTATATTAAAAGGCACCTGTAAAGGGTCGCGAATCGGATTGGCGTACTCACAGAGCCCCTCGGCAACGTCACTTATGGAAGAAGTGAGGTTGTCGATAAGAAGGAACCCAATCCCAATGAGCGGCTGGGGATATGGTAGATGGAGGAAAATTATTGATGAGGACGGACGGCTGGACCTTTTTGGAGAAAGGATTCCTATGTATCCCTAGGAGGGAATCAAGCCAGATCGTAGTTCGAAGATGCCAACAAGGAGCAAAAATGGTAGTGCAGATAGAGATATGTTTTCATACATTTGCTGTGCTTACCTGTAGCTGCCAGAAGGACTGAGGCTACGACTGATGATGATTGGCCGTCCAACACGGGAACTTGATGATGAATCTCCGTCCAATACGGGATATGATAATGACTCTCCGTCCAACACGTGATTTGATGATGAAACTCCGTCCAACACAGGAATTAGATGCTAAATCGCTGTCCAACATGGGAATTGATGAAGAATCTCCATCCAACACGGGAATTTGATGATGAATCTCCGTCCAACATGGGATTTTGATGATGATCCTCCATCCAATACGGGATTTTTGATAAAGACTCATCGTCCAACACGAGATTTTGATGATGATTCACCGTCCAACACGGGATCTTGATGAGGAACCTCCGTCCAACACGTGCATTGATGAGGAATCTCCGTCCAACACGGGCATTAGATGACGATTCTCCATCCAACACGGAATTTTGATAATGACTCACCGTCCAACACGGGATTTGATGATGAAACTCCGTCTGACACGGGAATTAGATGCTGAATCCCCGTCCAACATGGGAATTTGATAAGGAATCTCCATCCAACACGGGATATTGATGATGAATCTCATCGAACACAGGATATTGATGAAGAACCTCCATCCAACATGGGAATTTTGATGATTTGCCATGCCAGATGGACTCTCTTAATGATTCAGCCTAGCAAAACTGACTTTTGACGATAATTTGTCGAAGCTGATGAGCACTATTGCTTGGAGATTGAGGCAAGCTCTCTTTTAGACGATGCTGATGAATCCGAAGATGATAAGACTGATGAAGATGATGAAGGCAGAATATGCCACCTGCAGGATTTGAAATCCTTGTCCAGATTTTGATTTGAGGAGCAGTTCCCATGATCAAATTATGATCACTTGATTATTGTACCCTGTGGGGGGGGAACACAACACTCTAGGCACTTTGCATCTTATTCAATTATTGTTAATTTTATGCATTGTTAATTTTGATGCACGAGTCCACCTCGGCTGGGGATGAAAATGGAATGAAGATTTTGTATGGCTTGACGAGCTGATATGTGTATGTAGCAAATGATGGATTGTATATGGGATGAATGTGTATATGATGATGCATGTATGATTATGAATGGGGTGATTGTGTATAGGGATGTATGTGGTGAAGTGAACCCTCTCCCATGAGGTTGGGAAATGTATGAGTGATAAATGATATGGCACAGCCTAGGCAGGTTGGGGATGCTCCCGAGAGTATAGATTGCAGCAGGTTGATTTGTTGCTGATAGGAACAAGGTGTGTCGAGCGCCCGAGACGGCAAGCAGCAGCGAAAGTGCAGAGAATGCCCTGGCTTTGCAGAGATGACTAGGCAAAGCCCCGATCTTGAGGAGGTGACTTGGCGAAGCCCCTGTTGGTAATGCCAAGCAGTCCCAAAGTGAACTTGATAAGGAGCACATCCATCATGTAGCAAAGTGAATCCAGAGAATACCCTGGCAAAAATACCATACGGGAGAGCCTGAGAGAATAGCTTAGCAAAAGCCCCAGCTTGAAAAGATCCAATGTAGCGCTATTGCAGATAGAATCATCATGTGGCCAAGGAGGCATCCATCTTTTCGGACCTTAGTCAATCAGTCATTGGAAAAGACTCGGGAATATATACGTACAGGGGCACATCTTTTGAAAAGTGGGAATGAATCCCGATTTTGCGTATAACACACTCGCTTTGGGTTTGACTCTTTTGAGAGAGTATAAGAATCACAAGGTGTGGAAAAGTGTATGGAAGCCCCTGCGGATAGAAAGACAGTGTTTGACTCTATTTTCCTATGATGTAGAAAAAGAAGACTTGTCGAGACATTTGAAAACTTGTCTTATTCATGATGATGACAAGGCTTCTTAAAACCCTTTATTGATGTTCGGGTTATTCAAACACTAAGCTTGATATGAACGAATATTTTGATTAATCACGAGGAGAAATCCAACTGATATCAAAAATTAAATTTGGAAAGGTGGAAAGAGGATTTGTGTATAGGGACGGCCCTTGATGAGATCGGATTTTCCGAGATTTAAAAGTGTTTGTGACCGGACCATTTCTGGTTGCCTACGTTCCCCTCATAGCGAGGAGCTCAGGTCGCAGTAGTTCGGGCTTATCCCGATTGAAGAGATAAGGAATGCAAAAATTTGAGATTTTGAGGACCTTTGAGGATTTTGAGGATGGGAGAGTTTAAGAACATGTCCCCTTGGAGTGTCAATGAAAGACACAGATGCGTAGCCCCAGTGAGGCATTCACGGGAAGTGTTTCGTGGAGAAGAAATGAAATATGCTCACATGAAATGTCAAATGAATATGATTGAATTTGCACAATCTTTGATTGAGGACCTTGAATCGAGATAAATTTGATTTTAATTTAAGCAAGCAACAAAGCATTAATTTGATTTAGATCTCAAAGATATTAGAGTGAAACTGCTATTCGGTAGGAACTGTAGCTGGATTTCAAGGATTCGATCGGCCATCGGGTGATTTGGAACATCATGACCTCTTAAGATGAGAGGTCGGCTGGGCTTTTTGCTGACTGAACCTCTAAAGATGAGAGGTTGGCTTTCGAGGATGTATTTGGGATTTCTAAGGTGAGGAAATTGATTGCCTCTAAGAGTGAGAGGTCAAATTTGTTTCGGCCAAGGGAAAGGGTAATGGGAATATCCTCTAAAAGCGAGAGGATGGCTTGGGATTGGTTGTAAGGTGTTGGTGAGAGGAAGTCCAAGCTATCGAGAACTTTTGTGAACTCGTGAGAATTCGGGCTCCTTTTGAACATTGGAGAGCTTCTTGAGAAGTCGGGGACTTTTGCTGAATTGTGAGGATCTAATGTCCTTCTTTTGATAATTGGAAAGGCTTCCTGAAAAGTTGAGGACTCTTGATGAATTTGTGAGGATTTAAAATCCTTCTTTTGAGAATTGGAAAGGCTTCCTGAGAAGTTGAGGACTCTTGCTGAATTTGTGAGGATTTAAAATCCTTCTTTTGAGAATTTGGAAGGCCCCCAGAGGGGTTGAGGATTATATTAGTCCTTCCTTCACAACTTGGGTATTTTGCGCACCGCCGATTCTCGAAGATAACTTCTTGGCATTGCTTGGACTTCTCTTTACAAAGAGCAAAGTTGATGGCTAAACAGGGTTTCAAAACATGCTTATCTTGAAATGAAAGGGTATTATTTAGTGAGGGTGAGGTAATGGTTTCCCTAGGGTGAAAGGCTTCAACCGCAATCCCTACCGGATGACCTAAACGAGATTAAGGCTTCATTGTTTGCTTAATCTTAATTGAGAGATTAATGCAAATTCATTGAGCGACGAACTGATGCATATGATGAAAGAAATGTGAGCATATGAGATGCGAGATGGGAAATTGATGAGCCCCAATTTGAGAAGAATATCAGTAGATTTTCTCACTCCGATTAATTTAAATATTAATCATTTCAAAGAATTATTGGTTGAGCTGCACAAGTGATCATATAGAATAAAACTGTTTCAATTAAGTGTAATGTGGGTGCAAGTGATGTCTCGAGTCTAGCAAGAAAAGAAATAAAGACTTTTATTGCTGAAAGACTCATAACATGAACATGACAGACTCAAGCCCTAACAGGGACATTTACTACTAAAGTGAAAGACAATCTAGACCCTACGATGACTGATTGACTTCTTTAACATTGGACGGAAAGGCCTCCTGACTTCTGCTGATATCACGGAAGGGGATTGGTGACAACATTGGGGCGAGCCTTCTCAACTTTGCCCTCATCAACAAGCTTTTGAATGAGCACCTTCAGAGGGGTGCAATCATTGGTGACATGGCCGGGATACTGATGGTATCGGCAGTACTTGCTATGATCCAAATCTGGATTAGGTTTGACAGGGTTGTAATTTTTGATTGGCTTGATCATCCCAGCCTTAACCAAACCGTTAAATGCCTCCTCAGTAGTCTTACCAAAGATCATCATACTTCATCTTTTGACGGAATCTCCCGCTTCTTTGACCAGTGCTTCCTCCCTGAAGGTTGTTGATACTATTGCCTTTTGGGACCAGGGAAACTGGATTGACCTTCTTGGAACTATAACCACTAACATTACCGGCCTTGGCATCTGGGGTAAGATTGAAGATTCGATTCTTGCTACGAGCTCCCATGCCTACCATCTCCCTTAAATCGGGATACCAACCATTTCCAATAGCTTCGCGAAGAACTGGCTTCACACATGATAGAAAAATGTCCTTTCGATCCTACAAAGAGATTGGCTCAGAAAGCTCATTAAGCTTAGCATTCCATCTCTTGAAGAAATCAATGATTGACTCATCATTTTTCTGGATTGTGCCAACCAGATCATCCCTGGTTGTGTGCCACTCAAGGTTTCCGCGATATACTCAAGAAAGGTTTTGGTGATCTGGCTCCATATAGAACGACTCTATTGCTTCAAGGAGAGGAACCATGTGAGTGCTGGGCCTTTAAGAGTAAGATGGAAGTGCGAAGCCATGAATTCAGGAGTACAACCCATCGCTCCCATGGTCATCACATAAGTATCAATATGAGTTTTTGGACATGCCGAGCCATCAAATTGCATTTTAGGCATCTTGAACTTGTAAGGAAGGGGTGTCATCTGACCCAGATCAACTACCTTGAGACCACTGGATCCTATTGTCAATTTGTCGATCTGCTGCTGCATTTGTTTTAACAACGCAGCCACTTCCGGAGTCATCCCGGGAAGCTGAGGAATAGCAGGAGCAATAGTTGAAGAAGGCACAGAGATGGCCGACTGGAAGGGAGAGTTCCCAAAAGCATGCCCTGTTGGCAAAGCATCTGATGACAAACCATAATCAATTGGAACATTCAAACCATGATCAAACAAGCCGACTGAACTTGGAAACTGAGCATTCTGGACCAAAGGACCTTGAGATGGAGCACTAGCAGCCACATATGGAACTAACCCTGGGTATTGAACTGATCTAAAACCAAGAGATACACTTGCCATAGGTTGAGAAAACCCGCCCTGAAACTGGGACTGATCAAAAGGAGCTTGGAGAAATCCTTCGCAATTAAACTGACTGCCATAGAAAGGATAGTGAGGACCTTGAGGACCTTGGAATTGACCATACTGAAAGTTGCTTTGCTGCTGAGAGCTTCGGATCCAAAAGCTCTGAGGGTTTTGATGAAACTGGGGTTGATAACCACCTGGAAACTGCAATCCATATTGAGTTGGAGGCAAAGAAGCATTAGGCAGAGGGTGAACTTGAGTCTGAATGGACTGAGACATTGGATAAGAATTCCTACCTTGTGGATACACATTCATCTCATAAGCGGGAGGAGGTGTAACTCCACAAGTAGGCCGAAAAAGGAGAGAAACATTGCCAGCCCCTAACTTGGTATCATAAGCCTCAGTAATCTCCTCATAAGAACCGTCATCTCGGCGAAGCACCGCAATCCCACAGGCATGCATAGACTCAACGAAGCGAGCATGCACTTCTTCCTCTCGAGCCTTAGCAGCTTGAGTAAGCAATTGAGCCTCACGCTCACGGACTAGAGCAGCCTCCAAATTAGCTCTCATCTCCTCCATAGACAGATCATGCATGCCTTGTTGACCCATGGCAGATGAACCCCCAAATTGAGTAGTCATACCATTCTTTGCACTAGACATCTCTAAAACTGAATCAGATGCAAACTCTACCGAAACTGTAACTTCCTCAGAAACGCGAACCAAACGAGCACCGGGAATCGGAGCACGCACCCAACTTGCTGTAGCTTTAGGAGCAAAGAGGTTGTATAAGGCGTAGGAGAGGAAAGGACCTTGAGAAGGTATGGGAGAGGGAAGAGCGGGAAAGGAGATGGACTCATGCAAGCGTCTTATTAATGTGCAAGTAGAAAGCAGTGTCTTTTAAGTCCTAGGAACGGTTGGAAAAGGATAAGCCTTTACTTTCGCAATCTAAACCTCGGGGGAACCTAGGGACACACCATCCAGAAATATACCAAATGTATTGATCAAAAATAAATAATAGGCAATAATACCTAAATAAAACCGAAGCATTTATGGGACGGACGAGCAATTCCAAATTCTAAGGAAATTTGGGTAGCATAACGGGTATTCCCGAAGAATTTCAAGGAAAAATCCGGCATGACCTCTCGTCGGTGCACGTTGACAAGGCGACATGATCTCTCATTAGAACATGCCGTGAGAACGACATGTGCATATGAGAAACCATGTTGCAATGGCAACATGCCCACACGTTCTAGGTTTCGGGATAGGTATGAAAGTCTATTATTAATTTTAAAATAATTCATTTTAGTGTATTTGAAAATGTTATGTCAAAAACCAACCGTTGGGTAAGCTGAAAAAGTGTGGCTCCACATATGATGCGCTAGGGGGATAGGATTGATTTTAGGCGCTCAAGCGTAGGTGACGTACATCACCGTCCGCGATGCCGTCCATCGCACCCGAGGATTCTAGATCTAGTGAAGTAGTGTGCGGATGACTAGATTCCTTTATTTGCGAAAAATGGTTTTTTTTTTTTTTTGCTTTTTTTTTATTTGAAAAAGGGGGTGAGAAATGGAAAATAACACACACACACTAAACCCCACAGAGCATAATAATCAAAATAATCATAAATTGATCATGGGGAACTGCCCCGCAATCAACAGCCTGTACCAAGACCAAAACCTGCAAAGTTGCAAATGTTGTCACGTGACACAGGAATGGTGAGGCATGTTCTGTCGCGTGACAAAAGAAGCCAAGTTCCCAGAATCTGAACAAAAGCAGAACTAGCCCCAGTCTCCAAGCAAATGCCACAGCTCAACATCAAGCCCCAGCACCACAGAACAGGAAGCAAGGAAGGAAAGGAAAACCACAAAGCATTAATATGCAAATATCACATAATATCACACACAATGCACACACAAATGAATGAGATGGATGTTTAAATGAGAACGAAAGTTTGACCCACTTTTGAAAACAGGTTTCAAGTCCCCAGCGGAGTCGCCACTGAATGTACGCTCGCCGAAATTGCAAAAAGTTTTTGGGAGTCGCCACGCCATTTAAAAGGAAACATTGAAACCTTTTTGAAAAGAGAATATGGGCTTGGGGGTCAGGTTACGTGTTGGGAAGAACCGAGAGTTCACCCAACACGCCTTGTTCGTAAACGAGTCTTTCTATGTTTAACATCCAATTCATTCAAAAGTGTGTGCAATAGAGTGAGACAAAATATGTAACAAAATGCATATTAATGCTTTGTTTTATTGATCAAGCTGAAGAATTACAACTTGTGAACCATTTGATAAGGGAGGCCACATCCCAATTACATTGAAATCTGAACAGAACATATAACTGAGCTGAACCTTCTGCAAGAGGCTACTTGTGTCGCGTGACACAGGACTCCACATGTCCAGTTGTGTCGCATGATGCTAGTGGCCACCTTGCAGAGGTTTTACAAGGCTCAAATTACAGCAACATCAGGTAATCATAATATCACATTACAACATAAATTGAACACAGAGATCAACACAGTCACTTCAAATGAATGTGGATATTGAGGATTCACACTCTACTTTGAGTGACAAGTAAACTAGATGAACGAATTACAACTGAAATGTTGGTCTCTGCAGAGTGGCTAGTTATGTCGCACTACACAGGACCTGGAGTGGCCAGTTGTGTCGCGTGACATAACCTGCTTCTATGCAGAGACTTTACAATTTGAAATCAGAATCAATAGAGATCCAATCAGATCGAATTAGAACACCAACTCAACTCAGAAAATAATGAATCAACAAAGGATTGACCAAGGGGGTGTGGATATGGGAGGATCCACACTCCCTTGATGAACAAGAAACAAATACACCAATATCAACCCATGAACATGGAGTAATTATGGAACAATGAGATTAAACAGAGAGATGGCGATTGTGACTTGATAATCAGAGCGGATAGAGCTTGATTATCAAGTCAATGAACAGAAATTGCAATGAATTATGCAATGAACAAATATGAGAGAGAGAAAGAGGAAGGGAGTTGTTACCCTTGTAGATCCATAATCACTACACCAAGTTAGGTGTAGTGACCTTCAAATTAGCTGCAGGATTTGGATTTGAATCCAGAGATTGAGAGTAGCCTTGGATCTTCAGTTGGTATTGAGTATATGAAGGTAGATGGATGGATTATGTATGAGAGATGAGGGAATTGAAGGAATTGGTGTTTGTATGGAAGGAGGAGAGAGACAAGGTTCTGGGCCTATTTTGGCAGGGTAACAGTAAGGAGGTTGGAAAAGGGATCCAGAAATGAGAGGGGGAGGGTCCAATTTATAGGTTGTTTATGAGGGCCAGTTGTGTCGCATGGCGTAACGCTTCCATTTTCAGTGGCTCGTTGTGTCGCACGACTAGACGAGCCACTTAACCGTTTTTTGGCATCCACAACTGATTCTGGAACATTTTGAGTTAATTCCCATCAAGTTCAAAATAATTAATTCCTTGTAGGTCCTTTTGCATGGAAAAAATACTTAAAAGTACTTCCTTCGCAAGAAACTTATAAAAAGATTCCGGAAGTCTCAGAATGGATCGAAAATTTACCAAAACGCCCCTAGTGCAATTTTATTATATTAAAAGACACCTGTAAAGGGTCGCGAATTGGATTGGGGTACTCACACTACCCCTATAAAAAAGGCATTTACCAAAATTAATTTTGAAAGATGGATATTATAAAAAACAATCACACACGTTGAATATTACAAAAAACTCTTTTTGTAATATTACAAAAAACCCTCTCTATCTCTCTCTCTCTCTATATATATATAGAGAGAGAGAGAAAAAAAAGAAGAAGGAAGAGAATAGAATAGAAGAGAATTAGCAACAAGAAATGGGGCGGCCGCACCTATACCAAGGGGGAAACCGCACATAATTATCGAACATAAAGATTTGAGCACAGATCATGGGGCGACCACACCTCCTCCTAAGGGGAGACCGCACCCCCTGCGCACCAGAATAGGCTTTGCACTTGTTCGGGATAGTGGACATAGCCTCTCTTACGGGTGTCTCTGTCCTCTCTCTCAGTATAAAAAGAGATCGAATGTTTGGGCAGAAGTACGAAAACATATTTCTCCTTCTCTACTCTCTAATTTCTCCTTGAGTTTTCATAATTTTCTGGGCTTATCATTGGGTTTTCATAATTTCCTTATTGTGAAAGGCATTTCATCCCAAGATAGTTTTTCTAATCAGTCGTCTGCAAAATTGTTTCACCCTAAAAAATCCACTTAGAATGTTCTGCATCTTGGACATCCATCTTGAGGTAATTGTAAGTGCTCCAATTTGAGTTGTTAGTATTTTCGTTAGAAAATTAACGAAAGTTTTAACATTCCTAACATTTCTAACATTTCTAACCAACCAAGGGTAGATTAGGGTTTGCCATTTAAAGATAAACCAAGAAAAGAATCTCAAAAAGCAAAAGAAATTGGAAAAATCCGAATTGGGCAAGTTGAAAAACATAAACTGCTGGAATTTTGAATTTTATTCTTCCTGTCCAAAGTCTGGAGCAAGATTTAATGAACAAAGTGCACGTTACAGAACCCTCCGCGCGGACATGTTTGTCAATTTCAGTGGCCTATAAATTGAACCCTCCTCTCTCAGTCTACACAACACAATTGGCTCATAGAAGCTGTATTCTCAAGGAAAATAGGGAGAAAACGGTGGGAATTCACTAGAATTGCCACCATTTTCTTCAATCTTTCCCAAACCCCACTCACTCAAAATACTTTCAAAACACTCTCATACATACTCTCATACATACACCAATCCAAGCTCAAATCACCCCTTAGGAGGAGGATTAGAGAGAAAACATAGAGGACTTAAGTGTTATCTACTTGTTTTCTCTTTAACCAACTCTATCATCAAACCCTAAACACATTCAAGCCTTGAATCCACCCAAACACAAATCCAAACACCAAATCTTGATACTCCTCAAGTCAAACACCAAATCTTGATACTCCTCAAGTCAAATTCCAAGCCTAGGAAGATAGGGTGACACCATTGGTAAAGCCCTCCTTCTCTAAACCCTAAAACTCCCTTTTAACTTCTTGTTCATCTTGTTCTCCTTACTTTGATTTACTTTATGTCTAGTTTAACTTAAATCTTGACCTAAGATGGTCATCTTGAAGTTCATCTTCATGAATGACCATCTCAAATGGTCCACATTTTAAATCTCTAGTTGATTTTTCTCTTTAATTTCATCTCTACAAAATTCCCCTTCCCAAGCAAATGAAATGCTTAAGTCCTAATGTACCCCAAGGATGGTTTGATATAGCATTTCTCTAAGACCTCTGTCCATGGTCTAATTTTTTGGACACAGATAAACTTGGAATTTGGTGTTGACTACAAAATACTTTTTGTAGCCAACATCCATAGCTTTCCATAAATATTTTTACTTTATTTTTTACGTGAGTAAAACTCCCTTTTTTAAATTTTCCTTTAAAGGTCAGTTCATCAGTCTCTGGAAATCCAGATTTCACATCTGAGATTTCCAGAAGATTTTGGTACCTCAAATCATCTCCAAAATGAAAAGTTCTTTCAAAGAAACCTTATTTAAGGTGTTTTGAACATTTTTCATTCTCGGACTTTTCCCATATTCTGGAGTTTTCAAGCCCTAAAGTCCATTTCAAAATTAAGTGTCCACTGCCTTTTTTATTCTGGCAGAAATGGTTTCCAACTTCCAAAAATCTTTTGAGTACCAAAATTCAACCCAAAAATCACACCAAAAATCATGGGATCTGTCCAAAGTCTAATAAAGTGTTGGAAATGGATAACGGAAAGTTAAGTTTAACTTAACATTGATCTAGTTTCTAACGGAAGTTCGTTATATGTTAACGGAACTAGTTACAAATTATATTCTACATTTGTTGTAGATTATTATACTTATTTAATGTCTCTAAAACCATTTAGGGTGAATGAGAATTAATGACAAGTGTTTTTGTAACTTAACGGAAGTTAAATAAAGGGTTAAAGTTAACTTGGGTTGACTTGGACTGATCCAAATGAGTTTTGGGTCACAACTGTTCTCAAAAGGTTTTCGTGACCTTTCAGTTCTGGGCTTCAGCGCGGTCGCGCTCCAGCCTAGAGCGGCCGCGCTGATCTTAAGTAAATCATGGCCTGGTCTCGGGATGCCAGCGCGGTCGCGCTCAAGGCAAGAGCGGCCGCGCTCGTGCTCAGATTTTGAACAGGTTTGGCACCTCTTGGAGTGAACAGCCATGAACCCTTTAACTTCTTTTAAATAGTTTCCCTCCGAATTTCAATTATAACATACAGTCATTCTGAGCCTTTTACCCTCTAGAGAGATAGATTAACATACCCAAATCATTGCATATTGTTGCATTCAATCTTTCAAGTCCAAAGTTCTAAAACCTTTGTTGTTCGTTAGATTAGTTATATTGGAGTGCTCCTTATAACTAATAGTAAGTCGTTTTATCTTACTAGAGTTTTGTCATACAACCGTAAGCACCAGTGCGGGACAAATAACTCTTACGGAGATTGTATTAAATACAAGACTCGACTTGAATCCCTTTGTTTTTTCAATCTCCGTTACTTTTGCTGTCAGTTTTTTCGTTAAGTCTTAAAGAAGCCATAGCATTTATCCAACAATCGTAAGAGTTATTTGCGCTTCTTCAAGAGATGGCAAATGAGAAAGACACCACTTCATCTAGTCAAGGGAATGTGACGCCTCCACCACAAGGAGATACTACATTCAACAATGTTGCTCCCGCTCCTACAACTCATCACATCAGTCATGGTGAGAAACCTGCGAAATTCACCGGTGTGGATTTCAAGAGATGGCAACAGAAGATGCTCTTCTACTTGACCACCCTAAGCTTGCACCGCTTCTTAAAGGAAGATCCTCCGGCGGTAGAAAAAGGTGATCCGGACCCCCAAAGGCAAATGGCAAAGGAGGCTTGGGCTCACGGTAATTTTCTTTGTAAGAACTATATCTTGAATGGACTTGACGATGCACTATACAATGTGTATAGTACAGTCGAGTTAGCCAAGGCGTTGTGGGACACCTTGGAAAGAAAGTACAAGATCGAGGATGCCGGGTCAAAGAAATTTGTCGTCGGTAAGTATCTTGACTTTATGATGGTCGATTCCAAATCGGTAACAACTCAAGTAGATGAATTCCAAATCATTCTACATGGGCTTGATGCCGAGGGGATGATCATGAATGATCCATTTAAGGTGGCTTCTATCATTGAAAAGTTGCCTCCTTCGTGGAAGGACTTCAAGAACTATCTCAAGCATAAACGCAAGGAGATGTCCTTAGAAGACATTGTTGTTCGTCTTCAAATAGAAGAGAACAATAGAATGAATGAGGCCAAAGTTGCTAAAGGCAAGATGGAGGCAAAGGTCAATCTCGCCGAGGCTAGCACGAGTGGCACAAAGAGAAAGCATTCCGAAAATACCGGGAATGCTAAGAAAGGGAAGAAGAAGACCTCTAAAAGGTTCAAGGGGTCTTGCTATAATTGTGGCAAACCGGGCCACTTGTCAAGGGATTGTCGTCTCCCGAAGAAAGAGGCGAACAATGTTGACCACATGGACCTAGACTTTGCAGCGGTTGTGTTTGAAGCCAACGTTGCAAATTTGGAGGAGAACCCTAAAGCATGGTGGATAGATACCGGTGCTACCCGCCATATTTGTGGTAACAAGGAAAGTTTCTCCTCCTATACTCCCATCTCCTAAGAAAGCTTTACATGGGAAATTCTGCGACCTCCGATGTTCAAGGCATTGGAAACGTGATTTTGAAGATGACTTCCGGAAAAGAAGTAACCTTGTTGGATGTGCTGCATGTTCCAGACATCCGTAAAAATTTGGTGTCCGGCGCTTTGCTTAGTAAGGCCGGCTTTAGACTAGTATTCGAATCCGACAAATTTGTACTAACCAAGAATGGGTTGTTTCTTGGAAAAGGTTACCTCGAGGAGGGCCTTTTTAAAATGAATGTAATGACTGTAATCCGCCAAGGTGCGATGAATAAAAGTTGTGTTCCTTATGTTTACTTGTCGGAAAGTTCTAATTTATGGCATGATAGATTAGGACATGTAAACCTCGACACCATTAAGAAATTAGCGAGACAAGATTTAATCCAAATGACTAAATCCGACTCGACTAATAGGTGCGAAGTTTGTGTTGAGGCAAAAATGACTAAGTCACCATTTAATGCCATACAAAGAGACACGACTCCTCTCGAGTTAATTCACACCGACATATGTGATTTAAAACTAGTGCAAACTCGAGGAGGTAAAAAGTACTTCATTACATTTATAGATGATTGCACTAAGTATTGCTATGTCTATCTCTTAAGAAGTAAGGATGAAGCCTTAGGGGCTTTTGAGACTTATAAGAAAGAAGTTGAGAATCAACTTAACTTGAAAATTAAGAAAATTAGAAGCGATAGAGGTGGAGAATATGAAGCACCGTTTGAAGGACTATGTTGGGAATCCGGCATAATTCATCAAACAACGGCTCCATATACCCCTCAATCTAATGGAGTTGCTGAACGCAAAAACCGCACTCTCAAAGAGATGATGAACGCGCTTTTGATCAGTTCAGGCTTACCCGACAACTTGTGGGGGGAAGCAATACTCACTTCTAATTATGTTCTTAATAAAATACCCAAGAAAGGTATTGATAAGACGCCCTATGAATTATGGCATAATCGTAGGCCATGTTTTAAATACCTTAAAGTGTGGGGGTGTTTGGCCAAGGTTGAAGTACCTAAGCCTAAACAAGTCAAGATTGGCCCAAAGACCATTGACTGTGTTTTTATTGGATATGCCAATAATAGTAGTGCCTATCGGTTTATAGTGCATAAATCGGACATTCCGGATATGCACATAGGAACTACTATAGAATCAAGGAATGCGGTATTCTTTGAAAACATTTTTCCGGTTAAGGACAGGAAAGATGTAGGTTCTAATAAGAGAACACATGAGTCTACAACCGGTCCTTCTCAAATAGAAGATGAAGAGCCGAGACGTAGCAAAAGGGCAAGAGTGGAAAAGACTTTTGGTCCTGATTTTCTATCTTACATGTTAGAAAACGAACCATCAACTGTTAAAGAAGCTTTGTCCGGTCCGGATAGTTCGTTCTGGAAGGAAGCTATTAACAGTGAAATAGAATCCATAATGCTCAACAATACTTGGGAATTAGTTGATCTCCCTCCAGGTTGCAAACCATTAGGTTGCAAATGGATCCTTAAACGGAAGTATAAGGCGGACGGATCTATCGAAAAGTACAAAGCTAGGCTAGTTGCCAAAGGCTTTAGACAGAAAGAGGGATATGATTTCTTCGATACATACTCCCCTGTCACAAGGATCACATCTATTCGTGTTCTCATAGCTATTGCAGCAGTGCATAATCTTGAGATACACCAAATGGATGTGAAGACTGCTTTCCTAAATGGAGAACTTGATGAAGAAATTTACATGGAACAACCCGAAGGGTTCGTGGTTCCTGGTAAAGAAAGAAAGGTGTGTAAACTTGTAAAATCCTTGTATGGACTAAAACAAGCACCTAAACAATGGCATGAGAAATTTGATAGAACCATGTTATCGAATGGATTCAAGATCAATGAATGTGACAAATGTGTCTACATTAAAGGAACATCTGAATAATTCGTTATCATTTGTCTTTATGTAGACGACATGCTCATAATGGGAAGTAATCATGATTTAATCATGAATACCAAAGGCATGTTAAAGAAGAACTTTGACATGAAAGACATGGGATTAGCTGATGTAATATTAGGGATAAAGATCTCTAGAACATCTGAAGGATTAGTTCTTTCACAATCCCATTACCTAGAGAATGTTCTTCGGAAATTCAATGTCTTTGATGACCCTCCGGCTAAGACACCTGTAGACTTGGCTCTACATTTAGCCAAGAACAAAGGGGAACCAGTTTCTCAACTGGAATATGCAAGAATAATTGGCAGTCTGATGTACTTAACAAATTGTACTCGTCCAGACATTGCATATTCAGTGAGTAAACTAAGTAGGTTCACAAGCAATCCTAGTACTGATCATTGGAAAGCACTAATGAGAGTACTAAGATATTTAAAGTATACATTAAACCATGGGATACTTTACAATAAATATCCAGCAGTATTAGAAGGATACTGTGATGCCAATTGGATATCGGACACGAAAGACTCTAAATCCACAAGTGGATATGTATTCACTATAGGTGGAGGAGCAGTGTCATGGAAATCCTCCAAACAAACGTGTATAGCCAGATCCACGATGGAATCTGAGTTTATCGCGTTAGATAAAGCTGGGGAAGAAGCAGAATGGCTTAAGAACTTCCTGGAGGATGTTCCTTGTTGGAGCAAACCTGTGCCTGCTGTACTAATCCATTGTGATAGTCAATCAGCAATTGGAAGGGCACAAAATAGTATGTACAATGGTAAGTCTAGACATATTCGTCGTAGACACAATACCATTAGACAGTTGATCAAGAATGGCGTTATCACCATTGATTATGTAAAATCATGTGATAACTTAGCGGATCCATTTACCAAAGGTATAAATAGAGATCAACTGTATAAACTGTTAAGGGGAATGAGTTTAAAACCCACAACAAAAGAACTTATAGCGGACACTCAACCTTGAGAAATGGAGATCCCAGGCCCTTGGTTCAATGAGACAACCAAGTTATAAGTTCTAGTAGAGTTACTTGGAAACAACAACTCGGTTTATTAACCTGGAGATGTTGAATACTCATTCCCAGAACATCCAAGTACAAGCACATGCAGCAGTGGTAAGGGTAAGTTGAGAAAACTTTTAATGATTTCTATACCTACGGGTGGAGTAGTGCATGATACTCCTTATAGTGAGAATCACCTATATAAAGCGAGAGGTAATTAGGCCGCCTTTAAATGAACGCTTATGAATGAAATACGGTCCAGGGCCAAAATGGACAAAACGTGAGAACAACAATTGTTAGAGTTGTTATTATGTGAGTATTATTGTCTTGGTATACACCCGACGCCACCGGTTCAAAGCGACTCGCTACCAAATGGCTAGTATATCCGATAATATTTCACTAGGGAAGATTCAAGGCCACAAGCTATCTATCCCGATGTAATAATAGTTCGCCGGAACTTTGGACGAAATTGCATTCATGCATTAATTGTCATTCATGTGGGGGATTGTTGGAAATGGATAACGGAAAGTTAAGTTTAACTTAACGTTGATCTAGTTTCTAACGGAAGTTCGTTATGTGTTAACGGAACTAGTTACAAATTATATTCTACATTTGTTGTAGATTATTATACTTATTTAATGTCTCTAAAACCATTTAGGGTGAATGAGAATTAATGACAAGTGTTTTTGTAACTTAACGGAAGTTAAATAAAGGGTTAAAGTTAACTTGGGTTGACTTGGACTGATCCAAATGAGTTTTGGGTCACAACTGTTCTCAAAAGGTTTTCGTGACCTTTCAGTTCTGGGCTTCAGCGCGGTCGCGCTCCAGCCTAGAGCGGCCGCGCTGATCTTAAGTAAATCATGGCTTGGTCTCGGGATGCCAGCGCGGTCGCGCTCAAGGCAAGAGCGGCCGCGCTCGTGCTCAGATTTTGAACAGGTTTGGCACCTCTTGGAGTGAACAGCCATGAACCCTTTAACTTCTTTTAAATAGTTTCCCTCCGAATTTCAATTATAACATACAGTCATTCTGAGTCTTTTACCCTCTAGAGAGATAGATTAACATACCCAAATCATTGCATATTGTTGCATTCAATCTTTCAAGTCCAAAGTTCTAAAACCTTTGTTGTTCGTTAGATTAGTTATATTGGAGTGCTCCTTATAACTAATAGTAAGTCGTTTTATCTTACTAGAGTTTTGTCATACAACCGTAAGCACCAGTGCGGGACAAATAACTCTTACGGAGATTGTATTAAATACAAGACTCGACTTGAATCCCTTTGTTTTTTCAATCTCCGTTACTTTTGCTGTCAGTTTTTTCGTTAAGTCTTAAAGAAGCCATAGCATTTATCCAACATAAAGAACTCCCAAATTTTACTTTCCTCAGTTTCAATTTATTTTGGCCAAAGTAACACACACACACACACACACACACACATAAACAAATGCTTTTGAATGTTTGGAAGACTCGTTTTACGAGGCATTCCGGGTGCACACTAACGTCCTTCCCGGCGTGTAACGTGACCTCCGAACTCAAATCTCTAATCTCGGGCATTTTTCAAAGTTTTGGCCCTTAAAACAAAAATGGCGTGGCGACTCCGTTTGATTTCAAAAATCGGGTACATCACAGTGGCGACTCCGCTGGGGATAAGAGATAAGCTTTTTCTAAAAAAAAAATTGATATTTGGTATATTGGTGGAAACCATTAAACTTCCCGTTATCGCCTCCTAACACGAGTCGGGGATAAATTGTGGTTTAACAATCCCACGTACCGGTATCATTGTTTTTTAAAAAAAAAAAGCTTTTGAGGGTCAAGCTTCCGTCCCGGCATTAAAAATCATTTGTTGTGTGTGTTGATTTTTGCACATTTTCGTGTTGTTTTGGCCGCCTCGGAAAAAGTCAAAATTTTGACTGTCGAAATCATGTCCCTAACTGTTGGAATTTTTGTGTTTATGTGCTTATGTGTGCATTTACTTTCAAAAAAAAATTTCAAAAAAAAAAGAATTTCAAAAAAAAAGGAGTTTCAAAAAAAAAAAAATTCAAAAAAAAATCATGCATCATTCTTTTTAAGACACATGAAAAATTTCTATTTTACTCAGAAAAAGAAGATAGACTGCTTGCACACTACGCGCACGTGACCTTACACTGCACACTACATCCCTAACCCGGGGAAATCCTTGTTGCGACCCGTTTGGTCTTATTACGCCTCTCGGTGCAAGCACAGGACTACCCAAACATCTCATGGAGCCTCGTGTCGACCATGCACTTGTCCGTGACACACTTTGTCCGAGACCCGGTTGGTTTTTAGTCTGGTCTGTGTCATGCCCTGTCTGTGTATAGACCTTTCCTTTCAAGCCTTTGTCGGCACACCGACTCAATATCTTTCGGGGACCCTAATCAGTCGAAGTCATGCCGGTTTTCCGCCGCAGACTTTGACCAAGATATTGACCGGCGCCTTGACTTCGGCTCTGACTGGCACAAATTATACACTGACTCCCAGCATGACACTGAGTCATCAAGGATTAATGATTATTCCATGCCTAATTACGGCCTAATTGACGACAAGTCAAGATCAATCGTGGACATTTATCAGTCCAAATCATGCCGACTTTTTGTCGAGCTCTCGGACATGATCTTGACTTTGACGTCAGCTTTGTCCGTAATTTACATCGAATGCTCATTAAGACTCGATTACCCGCCAGACATTTAGGATCCTTTTTATTTCGGTCGGTGGGACCCGCTTGCCCTATAGGACCCTCGCCCGGGGCTGTCCACCCTGGGAGGTCGAAATACAGGTGGAATACGAGGGGCTTATAGACGTAGTGACGAGGCCCACTGATCCAGGATCCAGAGTAGTTTGCGAAAAAGAAGAGCAATCTTTTCCAATCAATTAGGTTAATAAAACATGTTTTAAGTAAACAAGAACAAATAACTGCATGTTGCATGAGCCCAAAGCCCAAACACCTACCCACCTTCAATTCCCAAACATCTGAACCCTCGTGTCTTTCCCCCCGCAGCTCCGCACAAAGCTTGGTTTCGGGCACCGGGTCACCGTTTGATCAGTTGGGAAGAGTCAAGCGCATCGTCAACTTCACCGTTTGTTCCGACTCCGGGTTTCAGAATGTCTGCATCAGCTGGTAACGATGGGGACAACGTCACTCCGCCTCCTGGGACTCCTCAAACAGAACCGCAATGGAATCAGTTAGCCGAACAGATGAGAGTGCGACAGGAAGCACAACTGAACAGCCTTATGGAGGCTATCAAAAGCCATGGATTGGCCGCCAGTCTCAACCCAGATGGCACCTTCACTGTGGAAGAAGAGGAAGACCCCAATCCCGCTCTTGGTCAACCCGACTACTCCATGATGCCACCACCGGCTTCCCACGATACTACCACCAGAGCCCATGCTCCTCGACCCCTGGGTCAGCCGGCTCCCCAACTGCAGACCACTGGATCCATGCAGCCTAACGGGGACGAGTCAGTTCGCAGTACCTCAGTGGGGACAAAGTCAGTACGGATTGTCTACTCATGGTTGGGGGTGCCTCGGAATGCCACAGCAAATGGGGATCCCACCTCAGTTTGGAACCGATCAATCCGGACCTTCACAGCAACAGTTTGGAATGCCGCCACGATGCAGTTACGGGCCACAGTCAGGAGCCCTTCCTCAGAATGATGCTAGCTCAGCTGCTCCTCACACAGCTTTCACAAATCCATGTATCACTCAGGGTTCGATGGGTTACCAAACCTCCATCCCGGTTTCATCAGAATCACCAGGACCGCAGTACCCCCTGGTTACACACCCTCGCCACAGGCAGCCATGCAATTCAACAACCAGGGACAGCAGCCCGCACTCAAGCCTACTTACGGGCCTCTCCCCGGAAATCCGAGCTATCCAGCTACCTCAGATCTGCCTCCATCTTCTCTGCCGATTGGAAGCCAACAGCAAGTCTCTGGGTTCTATCCCTTTGCCCAAGCTCCTACCTACACTCCCCAGGGTAATTTGGGCCAAGGACAGGTTTTCACTTATGCTCTGGGATATGGTATTCCTTCCACCAATGCACCACCAACATCTAGTCCTCTTCCTAGCTCAAATATCGGCTCAGGCATTCCCGCTCCACCTTTGGATCCCCAATTGGCTTGGTTTATGGAGCAACACAAGGAAATGAAAGCGCAGATCGCTGAATTAACCGTCAAAAAGAACACTGCTCTTCGGCCTACAGATCCCGACTCGATTGTACCCCTGCCTCACAAGTTCGTAATGCCCAATCTCGAACTGTTTGATGGAAGTACGTGCCCTAAAACTCACTTGGACACCTATACTTTGGCAATGAAAGCCAAGGGATGCACAAACCAGCGGTTGGGCGACTACTTGATCTCTCTTTGAAGTCAAGGGCTTTGAAATGGTTTTTCCGATTGCGGCTGAAGCTAGGGCTACTTGGGAGCAGTTACCGGTACTTTCACAGATAAGTATAAAGCCAACTTGGAATGGGAAACAAACAGAGTTGACCTGCAGACAACGATGCAGCGCCCTGATGAGAATATTGGGGATTTCTATAAAAGGTGGAACTTGAAGCTCAGTGAAATGGTCATTCCTCCCTCTGACGAGGAACAATTAGACATCTTTCAGTCATGCTTGAAGCCGCATTTGAGAGCTTCCCTCGGTCACTTCCCCTACGCCGACTTACGTGCAATGGTTAATTCGGGCTAAGTTCGAAAAGGCTTACAATCAGCAGCAAGTTGTTGCACACCTTACGAGATACCGGGTTTCTTCCACCTCCAACACGGCTCTGCCCAACCAAAAGGTAAAGAAGTGATTAGCTATGCGGGACAGGACTGTAACAATGCCACTTCCTTTGTTCCCAAGAAACCTGATGCATCCAGATCCCGGCTCCAAGACTTGAGAAACTTTGGGATGCCTTTGAGTGATATCTTCAGAGGTTTGGTGAGAGAAGGTTTGCTCCGGCCCTTGGAAAATTATCAGCCTAGAAACCCCAATCCTCCTTTGGATACCTCCAAGCATTGTGCCTTTCATCAGTACCACGGGCACTTGACAGATGATTGCGTCCCCCTGAAAAAGGCAATCCAAAGTTTGATTGAACAAGGGAGGTTAGAGGTTCCTGAAGGGCCTAATACTATCAATAACCCGCTCCCCAGAAATAACGACATGAATGTCAACATGATCGAGTTTGGTGGTTCAAGACCTGGGAACATAATGGAATTTGACTCACCCCTTTGCGAGGTCAATGAACCAGTTATCACAGGCAAGGAAAATGGTTGGATTGAGCAAGAAGCTGACAAAGAAGTCCGGATGGGAAGACCTGCGATAGCTCCCGTCTCCAGCATCGAAGAATGGATGCATGGGCTAGACTAGGGGCTACCTATCTTTAAAATAGTCTTTTAAGTCAACCTTCGTAGGTTCTAGTATTTTTCTTTCACCTAAGTCCATCTTGGACACTTGTCGGTTTTGTCCACCTCGAATGTTGTGGAAAGATAGCTTAACTATCATTTAAAATTTATATATATATAAGTCTTTCTTCTTTTCTTGCTAGACTCGAGACATCACTTGCACACCCATGTTACGCTTAATTGAAATGGTTTTATCCTAGATGATCACTTGTGCTGCTCAACCACTAATTCTTTGAAATGATTAATATTTAAATTAATTGGAGTGAGAAAATCAATTGATATCCCTCTCAAATTGGGGCTTACCAACTCCCCATCTTGCATCTCATATGCTCACATCCCTTTCATCAGCCTCATCATCTCGTTGTTTGATGAATTTGCATGGATCTTTTCTCATTTAAAGCTTAAGCAAGCAATGAAGACTTAATCTCAGGTCATCCGGTAGGGATTGTGGTTGAAGCCTTTCACCCATAGGAAAGCCATTACCTCACCCTCACTAAACACTACCCTTTCATTTCAAGATCGGCATGTTTTGAAACCCTGTTTAGCCATCACCTTTGCTCCTTATTGAGAGAAGTCCAAGCAACGCCAAAGAAGTTAGCGTCGAGAGTCGGCGATGCATAAAATGTTCAAGTTGTGAAGGAAGGAAAGATAATTCTCAACTCCTCAAAGAGGCCTTCCGAATTCTCAAAAGAATGATTTTAAAATCCTCACAATCTCGGATATAATTCCAAGCTCCTCAGGAAGCCTTCCAAAAAAAAAAATAAAAAAAAAAAAAAAAGAGAGAGGCTCTCCAATGATCAAAAAGGAGCCCGAATTCTCGCAAGTTCACAAAAGTTCTCGATAGCTTGGACTTCCTCTTATCATTACCTTAAACCAATCCCAAGCCATCCTCTTAATTTTAGAGGATACTCCCATCACCATTACCCTCGCCTTTGGCCAAGGTCAAAATTTGACCTCTCATCCTTAGGGGCAATCAATCTTCCCTGCCATAGATTTTCCAAACACATCCCTGCAAGCCAACCTCTCATCTTTAGAGGTTCAGTCAGCAAAAGGCCCAGCCGACCCCTCACTTTAAGAGGTCATAACTCCCAAAATTACCCGATGGCCGATCGAAGCCCGGAAACCCAGCTGCAATTCCTATCGGATAGCAATTTCATCATAATATCTTTAAGATCTAAATCAAATTAACGCTTCATTGCTTGCTTAAATTGGAATCTAATCCATTTTGGCTCAAAATTACCAATCAAAGATTGTGCAAATTCAAATTTGATTCATGTGAGCATAATTCATTTCTACTCCACAAACACTTGCCGTGGATGTCCCACTGGGGCTTCGCATCCGTGTCTTTCATGGACACTCTAAGGGGATATGTTATTCGAATCTCCAATCCTCAAATTCCCAAAAGAACCTCAAAGTCTTGAATTTTCACACTCATTCTCTCTTCATTCGGGATAAGCCCGAACTACGGCGACCTGAGCTCTTCATAATGGAGGGAACGTAGGCAACCAGAAATGGTCCGATCGAAATCACAAACAAATCTCAAAAAAAAAAAAAAAATTCCGGTCTCATCAAGGATCGTCTCTATACACTTTCCGTTCATCCGAGCTTGATTCTCGATATCAGCTGATTTTCTCCTCGTGATTAATCAAAATATTTGTTCATATCAGATTTAGGAGTTGAATAACCCGAACATTAACAAAGGGTTTTAAGCAGCCTTGTGTAAGTACCCAAATCTGGCTCATGCCTTCCTGTTAAATTTCCCGGCAATTTCGGTAAGTTTTCCGGTAATTCCCCAGACCTTCCTAGTGTTCCGGAAACATTCCGAAACTGTTTTTAATTAATTTAGGGCTGAAGAGGATCCTTCCTAATTAAGAAACACGTTTTTCTTAATTAGGAGAAAAGGTTCTAGAATTTGCCACCTTGCATGGTTCTAGAATGCTGAGTCATTGTGGATAATGCCGCACGGCTGCATTAGCTCGCTGTCCTTAGCCGCACGGCTTCATTAGCCTTATCCAGACTGCCTATAAATAGAGCCATCCTCTACCCATTTCAACACACAATTAACACAACAAATCACCCACAAACACTCCAAATACGTGAAGAATACTGCTGGAAGCTCAAGAAGGTGAAGAAGAAGGCCAAGAAGCTCCCTCCCACCTCCTTAAAGATCCAAGACCAACCTCTCCTCCTAGCTCCGCCCGAAGAAGAAGGAAGCCATTGGTAACCTCGCACGCCCTAACCTCGCATCCTAATTGCTTTATAAATTGCTCATTGCATTACCTTTATATTGCTTGGGACTTGGTAGATTAAAGATCATATCTTCATATTCCCCCTTCCCCTTTTTGCATGCATTAGACATCATTTGTCATAAAAATGTAGTCTTTTCCCATAAAGGTGCATCCTTTGCACCTAAAACCCCCATTTTCAAATAAAAATGTCATCTTTATGCATCCTTTGCATATAAAAATCAAATATTTTCAATCAAAATGCATCATTTGCATTCAAAATCCCTTTTCCAAGCATCATTTGCTTTAAAGACCACGTCTTTACCATAAACTAGCATCATATGCTTTTCAAAATGCAATCTTTATGCATCATTTGCATAATGAATGCCAATTTCTTCAACAAAAATGCATCATTTGCATAAAAATCAAATCTTTATGCATCATTTGCAATAAAGATCATTTCTTTGAATTAAGTGCATCATTTGCAACCCAAAAATGTCATCTTTTCATTAAAGTGTCATTTTTACATACATTTCCCCCATTCCCCCATTAGCAACCTAGGAACGGACCGGTGTAAAAGATCCTATCTTTACATCGTTCCTTCCATAAAGGTTTCATAATCTCTTTAGAAAAGGGACACCTTCGAACCCTATATCTCCGATTATCACTTAAGATGAGTATGAAGCATCTATACAAGCTCGACCATCTTAAAGTGTAGGATTGATGGGCTAAGGACCCTCTTTTTCTAAAGAACCTCATCTTTGACTACAAAGAGAGTCATTCTCTCGATCACGCAAGTCCCAAGGTCTAAAAAATGCGATGATCACATGTCCAAGATGAGGGCGGGATCATAATTCCGAATACATAAATTCCAAGAAATCCCGAGCGACAACCAACAAATGGTTTGTACGTCCGGAAGACGACTTGGGACATTCCCTCCTTATTTTCAAACAAATGCACGCAAGAAAGCACGCAAGCAAGCACGATTAATGAAATCTTGGGAGACTTGCTCCGGCAAGGCACCTTGGGTGAACGCCAAACGTTCTTCCCAAGGGGTAACTTAACCTCCGAACCCATAAAACCTTTTTTTCAAAGTTTTGAGGTAATCAAAATGGCGTGGCGACTCCGATTTTCAAATTAAACCGGATGTCTTCAAACTCGCGTGAATCCAACAAAAACAAAATTTGGGCACACATTCACAGTTTGGCGACTCCGCTGGGGATCATCCCAAAGGAGAAAAGCTTTTATTTTCAAAACAAAAAAATCGATACTCGGTATATAGGTGGAAACCACTTACCCTTCCTGTACACTCCCTGATGTGGGAGTTGGGATAACCGGTGGTTTAACAATCCACGTACCAGTATCACTTTTTCGAAAAAAAAAATAGAAAGCTTTTCCCTTTGAGCGGGTTAGACTCCCGTCGCCGATTTCATTAATCATGCTTGCTTTCTTTACCATGCATTGCATCATTTGCATCTTGGAATCTGTGCATACTTTGAACGGGAAACAACCCGAAAAATAGCAAAGGAGTGGAATCTGGAAAATTGATCCATGCAGTCGTACGGCTCAATCCTCATTGGATTCTGACCGGGCGACCTCAGTGGCAATTCCACCAGGAAAAATTGAGGTTAATCTGGCAGTCCTAGCAGCTTGGGGCTACTCAGCTCCATGAGCGGCCAGGGCTCCCAGAAAATTTACGTGCTTATGTATTGCATTCTCCTCGTCCCGAAAATCATTCCTTTAAAACACATTTATGAAAATCTCTGTTTTAACTCAAAAAGGAACATTTTTAGGAGACCGCACACTACGCGCACCTGATATATCCTGTACACTTTTGCACACACGTCCTTCAAACCCGAGGGTGGTTCCAGGTGCGATCACGGACAGCCTTACGATGCTCCCGGGCGCGCACGGAATCATCCCAACCTCCCCATGGCGGCCGGTGTCGACCAATGCACGGTCCGTGTCACACGTTTCAAAACCGTGACTTTTGGTTGGTTTTTGGTCTAGTCCGTGTCATATAGCCCGAGTTGCATACCCTCGTAAAGGTCAAGCCTTAGTTCATAACGGAAGAAGAGCTACGCCAAAATTCCGACAAGGAAAAATTGGCGAGATCTCAACTCCGACATTGACTATTGACCTTGACCTGCACGGAATGCGTAAGAGTCAAGACCGAGTCTTTGCCAACAAATCAAAAGATCTTTCGCTCAAGCGAAGCTCTGCTAAAATTCCGACAAGGAAAAATTGGCAAGATCTTGACCCGGCATTGACTTCGATTCTAACTCACGCCCGGCGTATGCAACGAAGTTCAATGTGACACTGTGTCATCCGGCTTTTGCCGCCCGACCCATGCCTATTATCTTCTCGGACATTACCGAAAGCCAAAACGTCATTCTGCCAAAATCCTATCAAGGCAGAAAGACGAGACTTTCCCGGTATTGCCTTGACTATAATCCGCATCGCTCGTGCGTTGAAAGTTCCTATGACCCGCTAGACCCGTTAGGAGCGTTCTTTACTCTCGGTCGGTGGGATCCGCGTGCCCTATAGGACCCTCGCCCGGAGTTGTCCACCCTGGGAGGTCGAAATACAGGTGGAATACGAGGGGCTTATAGACGTAGTGACGGAACCCACTGATCCAGGATCTAGTGTAGTTACGAAAAAGAAGGGCAAACCCCCTTTTCCAACCAAATAGATATTAATAAAAGACACTGTTTTAAGTAAACTGGAAGATTCTAATTTGCATATTGCCTGAGCCTTCAGCCTAAACACCTACCCCGAGTCTAAACCTTTCCTATCCCTTTCCCGCAGCGAGAAAGAAGTGGGTGAGAACACCGGGTCAGCGACTTGTTAGCGCGGGAATTCTCGGGCAGGTTCGCGAGAATCCTCGGTTTGGTCGATCCGAGAGAGTCGAAATGTCCGATTCGACAGAGAATGACCGGTTTGGGTAACCAGATGACTAGGGAAGCAGAGCTAGCCTATAGCCCATCCCCTCCTAATCCTTTGCCAAAGATTGTCCCTTTTCAGTCTTCCCCAACATCCCGAGCCATCAGGGTCCCGACACCCTCACAGCCTTTGCATCCCCCCGTGGGACTCTTTCCCTCCTTTCAGCCTAATCCAAATCCCTTTACTTTGGAATCCCAGTACCAACCTGACCTCTCTAATTTCGTCAATGCCTGTGAATTTGCCTATCTCTCAGACAGTGGTAGTGAAGAATCAGTCGGGAACGAGAATAGGAATGGATGGATTTACAGTGATGATGACAGTTCCGTAGAAGGAATGGACTTGGAGTCAGCAGAAGTGAAATCCAAAGGGCAAGATGAGGTAGAAAACCACCGACCCGGAATAGGAGATGAAATCACTTCAAAGTGTATTTGCAGTCTGTGTGAAGGCTCAGAAAAGGAAAAAGATGCTAGCTTAGATGAAGCAGTATATGAGTCCTACATCCTAGAGTTCAATACTCCTTACAAAGACTTGGTCGGTGAATGGAGGGATTTAATTGAAGCCCTAGCTGAAAGAGGAAAATGGGCTCCACCCACCGATCTGGAAAACGTAAGCATTGCGGAAGCCAAACTCTCATCAGGAAGAGTAGACTCTATTATGGTGTTAGTAGTCACTCCTGAGACCTTGTCCGAAGAAGAGTGTATGGATGCCCTGGAAAGAGTCTTAAGTCTCGAGGCGACCCCAGTCCCCTTTATGTCCTGTGATGACAATGATGTTTTCTTGGTAATTCCCAAGTCAAAGGAGGAGTCCAAGATACCTCTTATATGGCGTCAAGTATCCCGACCTGCTTTTGCCCTCATTGGTCATCAGAGTCAAGATGAAAGTTCCCGCGAGAGTTACTACGGTGATGCGATGAAGACACGGTCGAAGTGTCGGAAGGAACAGTAGAAGAGTGGTTAGCCCAGAAGCCAAAAAGCCTAGAAAACCTTCCCGACAGTGAAGAACAGAAACCCGCCATGAGGTTTGACCCCGCAGAAATCCTTATTGATGATGGAATTTCTCACTTCAGAAAATGTTTGGCCAATGTCAAAGATGCCATCAGAAGGCTGACCCCTAGAGAAAGAAGGGACATGCTTGACAGTGATGAGGAATGTAATCCCACTCTGTTGAAAAAATTGTTGGACCCGGATGAGAAAGTCAGTTGCCAGGCTCCAAACCCTGAAAGTGATAACTCCTGTTGCATGTTGACTTTGAAAAGTTTGAATGAGACTGTGAAGGCTCTAAACGGAGAAGGTAAAGGCGAAACCACCACCGCTAAGCCAATCAGAGAGTCGAACCCCGAGAAGGTCGAGAAAGCCGTTAACTTGGGATCGTATTCGAGAAGCAGCCTACGCCTCCCGGCAGTGCCGTTAATCGGATTAATCAGCGAAATTGGCCGGACGCCGGCAAGAGCCCGCCTCGACTTTGAAAGAGCTAACGAGAATCCTCCGGTAGGAATAATGACTCGGGAAAATCTAATGTTTATGTGATGACTCGATGGACGAGATGAGTATTGAGCGGCTAAGGGTGACAAAAAGAATGCCATTTCGGAGCCAAAGACAGATAAGAGGCCTTATAAGCTGGAAGTGGAAAAGCCAGACTCTGACAAAGAGGATCCACTGTTGACTCAGTTGAAGTGTACCCAAGCCAATATCTCCTTGTGGTCCCTGTTAACCTCTTCATACCCTCATAAGTTGAAGCTAGAAGAAAGTTTGGCCAAGACCATGGTGCCCATAGATGTCACCCCAGATGAGGTCGTCCAAATGATTGGAAGTATCCACTACGGAAACATCATTACCTTCACTGACTTGGACCTGCCAAAGTATGGGGCTAGTCATAACGAACCTCTTTACATCACAGTCCAGTTAGAAGAGCGTCGATTGCCACGGGTATTAGTCGATGGAGGGTCTGCAATGAATGTCTTGCCAGCCAAGATGATGGACTTATTGGACTGAAACCAACAGAAATGAAGCCTTCTAGTCGGACTATTAAGGCTTATGACTCCACGCACGGTCGAGTTTTGGGGATTGCTACTCTCAAGCTGTGGTTCGGAAAAAAGGTCATGGACGTCGATTTTCAAGTGATTGATATTCCGATTTCATTTCTTGCTCTCTGGGACGGCCTGGATCCACCGAGATAAATGGGGTAGCCTCTACTTTGCACCGGTGCGTCAAATTTCAGTCAAATGATGGTACTATCACCACCATTTATGGAGACGGTGTCACGGTAGAAGGAACCAAACCTTTGGAGACATCCCGATATTGGAAATCAAATATGATGACGAAGGGTTGGCATTGACAGGATTCTCTGTAGCTCCTTCCAAAGCACAAGTGTGTTGCACTGACCTCACTACTACTTCCGATCAAATCCCTCCTTCCATGAGAATGATGAGAAAAATGGGTTATCTTAGGGACTTGGATTGGGTGGAAGACTTCAGGGTCGCAATACTATCATCGATGTAAAGGAACAGAATACCGAGATACGGCTTGGGGTACAAACCAAATGGCAGAAAAGATAAAGGGTCCAGCTTCATCCCTACGGTTTATCACGACCCATTATTTTACAAAAGGCGAGACACAATACGATAAAAGTGATCACCGGATCTCCTTGCGAGAAAACCCTTCGGAGAATCTTGAGAAAGTAAGGGAAAGCCGGCCAATCCTGTTCGAAGAATGTTCCTTGATTTGCCGGACATTCCCGGGGCTACCACTACCGTTCGAACGAGTATGTCTTCAAAGGGAACTCAGACGGCGTTAAGAGTCAGCATCCGAGGGTAATGGATTTCTCCGCCTTCGAATTAGCTCTTCCGAAGATCACCGGATAGAAGCCGCCGGTAGTGAAGACAGTGAGTGGGGCTTGCTACGGTTGTTTGATGAAGAAGCTACAGATCCCAGATTTGATCGACTTCAGCTCGGATGATGAGATAGTTGCCGTAATTGGAGACGGTGGTGAAAATCCTTTTGATCCCCTCACTTTGGGAACTAAGACAGAGATGCCATGGAAGAATTGGGAGACGTTCTCGGGACCGATAGCTAGCCGACGGACAAATGATAGAGGAGCTTGGATTGGTACCTCGTCCTTCTCAACCTAGTCGTGTCAAACACCCTGTTGTCCATACGGTTGAGTCGGGAATCTTTGAATTCCGATCCTCCGAGTCATCCGAAGGCCTCACGCCCGAGGACTACCAAAATGTAATCGATGTCATCTTTCCCCTTATTTTGAATGAAATGACAGATCTTTCTGAGTATCCTCTTATTGCCAACTTAACAAATGATAAATTAACTCAAAAATTAACAACAGTTAATAATGAATCATTTGAACAAGATGCAAACACACTAAATGAACAATACATTAAAGAAATCTTTAAGCAGGTTTCAGAAAAAGAGGAAAACCGGGCCCAAGCTGCCGAGGAGGTTTTGACAAGTGTGAACTTGGGTACTGTCAAGGAACCTAAAGAGACACAGATCGGAAACTTCTTCCAGGGGGTTGAACGGGACAGACTGATCGATCTGCTCAGGGAATACGTCGACGTGTTTGCATGGTCATACAGGGATATGCCGGGGCTAGACAGTTCGATAGTAGAGCACAGAATCCCTCTAGCACCATGTGAGGACCCCGACCCGGAACCTACACGTGTCCCGAGTTGGAGCGTCCTCAAACTAACCCAATTATCCTAAACTTTTAAAAACTTTGATTTAACTTTCAAACGCTACACCATTTACATACCCATTTCAAAAATAACTCTACTCCTTTCTACACTGGGGGAAGAGTTGACCAACTCCGAAAGTAATAAATGATTTACAAAAAGATGTTGAATATAAAATAAGATTAAAGTTTATAAATACAAACCCTTTAAAAGAATTATATCAATACACAATTTCTACGCCAACCTATACGTACCCCGACAAACCCAAAATACCACATCCAACTCCTTTCCGCCCTTACTTGGCCGGTCCACCTCTCGGGATCTAAAACAAGAAGGGAGAGGGGTGAGAATAAATCTCAATGAGCTATTATGATATGCAGCAAGATGCCAAACAAAGGCAACACATAGCATGGTAGCACATAACACATTATAAAAGCGGTAAACACCTTACGTTACCTCATTTTACCTTTTTCCCGTCTGAACAATAAGTCGTACAACGTGGGAGTAAAACTCCACTCTTTGGTGAATTGCCTCCAGCACATTCACCTCTTATAGGTCTCATGCCCCAGAGATCCATATAAGAAAGGATACCTATATTAGAGTATCCAACAATAATCTCGTCCCTCCTTACAACGATCGCAACAGGTCTGTAAAGCTTTTTGGGTCAATACAGTCGTTAGCACAGCCCCACCCCGTGGCCACAGAGTGGGGAAGGGTCACCGATATGACGAACCTTCAATCACTTATTGAACAAATCAATAATTGATTGAAATCCATCATACCCACCCGAACATAAACACGCTCAAGCACATGATAGATACTTGAGATAATCCACAAAACGGGATAACAATATAATAACATGGTAATGCATACTCATGAAATCAACACCATAGTGCAACAACCATATAATACACTATGCATTATAATATAACAACATGGTAAAGTATACTCATGCCAATCAATTCCATCAATGAATATAAATTCAAGTAAGGTATCCATATAACCACATAATCCACGCCGGGATACAATATAATCATATACCAAATAATCCACACCGGGATGCAATATAACCATATACCAAATAATTCACACTTGAGATACCACACAATAACTTGCCAATTAATCCATACTCAGGATGTTAAGGTATACACCAAATTCAACAGTTCAACAAATTGGGATAATAATGTCACAAGGCGATACATGCTCATCTTCAATTAACGAAGTAGGGAAACTCATGGTTTCTACGCTATTTCTAACTAATCACCAAGGATAGGGGAACAAGTAAAGTCACCAAATACCATAAACCAATCCTACAAAGTCATTACCCAACCTTGAATAATCTTAATAAAAGTGCAAGACCTACTTCCCATGTTTGGACCACTTTCCGAACAATATTTAACTACTCCTACAATTCCATTTTGATCACTTAGGATGTCAATGTGTAGCCAAAGTATTCTACTTTAATCTAGGTTAAAGAGATTCCATTTTGGTTCGAGTTTGATTAGGTTTGAACAACTCTAAACTTGGTTCAGGGTCTTGGGCGACCGCCCTTACACTTGGGCGACCGCCCAAGTGGACCTCAAGAGAATTTATGGTTTCTGCCAGCTTGGGCGACCGCCCTTAACCACTTGGGCGACCGCCCAAGTGGACTTCAAGGGAATTTAGACCTCCTGCCAGCTTGGGCGACCGCCCAAGCCAACTTGGGCGACCGCCCAAGTCTCCTCCAGCCCCTTTTTGCAGATTTTTAACCCTTTTCAACCTAGTTCTTCTTTCCCTCTACCATGGCTTGATCAAGAACACCCAAGAACACCCTCATCTTACCAAGTCCCATTCAAAACATATAAACCCAAACCCAAGTAACCCTAGAAGGATTATCACTACAAATCCCACCCATTTCAACCCTTTAGATTCTCTTCCTTAAACCCTAACTTCAACCAAGTTCATTTTCTAATCAATCAACTCCCATTTAGGTTTCCAAGCAAGGAATCAACATCACAAGATCAAGAATAATAATCAAAGAGCTTATGAACACATAGAGGAAGGGAATCATAACAACTCACTTGGATTTTACAAGGAAATGTTGATCTTTCTAGCTAGATGGCTTCCTCTAGGTCATCCAACTCCAATGGTGCCCTTAGACTTGATTTTTGGTGAAGAAATGCTTGACTTCAAAGCTTGGGCAAAAGGGGACTTCAATGGAGGTTTTCTCTATGCTTTCTCTAGGATGAATGGGATGAATGAAGGAGAAGGGAGGGGAAGGGAGTAAGAGGAGGTAAGGGGAGGTGACACATGGCAAGGGAGGAAGGACTTCTACAAATTGGCCCCCCATGGGAAATTAGCCAAGGCTTTCACCCACCCATTTTAATTAATTTAAATCTTTATCCCATTAATTCATCCTACTCATTTAACCTCCCTACATTATTTATCATTTTTCCATTTTTATTATTTCTTCAAGTTTCTTTATTTAATGTCCAATAAATTCTTAAAAGATCCTAAATTTACTTTTCACCCAATTTATTCTTAATTTAAGAATCTAAAGACATAATTGAACACATAAAGCTAGCATGAATATTAAAAGCATATAATTAAATATTTAAAAATGAGTGCCTAGGGTTGGGGTCGTCACACTCACTCCCCCTTAAAGAAAATTGGTCCCGAATTTGACTGTCACTTACCCTAAGGTTCAAATAGCAAGGTTACCTTTCACACATTCTAACTTAACATTTTCAATTAGACTTCTCAAAGGCATGATTCTACTATACATTTTCACAACTTAAATACTCTAAGGCTTCAATTCCCAATCAGTCTCATCAATGCTATGATTCTTTCCCAGATTCAAATTTCATTAATAATGTGATATAACAACTCAATACGCCGAGAATACCATACCATTATTGCTAACCCGAATTTTCACGACCTCAAAGAAAGTATATTAAATGAAAAGTATTACACCTTATGTTACCCAATACATTACGATATTACATTTAAAACTTCAATTACTCTATAAGCTGCTCCAAGTCAGTCTATAAGCAAAATCACCAACCCTTTCTAAAACTTCAAATGGATTAACAAAATTTTGGCGCCAATCTACCTTAGGCCTTGCTTCTCAAATCTCAACCCAACAAATTAGAGGTCGATATTTTCTTCCCTAACAACGCCTCATACGGTTTTATCTCAAAGTTAGAATAATAACTGCTATTATACGCATCCAACCACTGGTAATCATACGACCTATCGACTACCAAAATCCATTGTACATGCCCGTATCATATCCTCAACAATACGTAATGATTCCTCAATTTTCACAAGGTTAAACTCAATAACATTCCTACATTCCAAAAGGACTTTCCCAAATGAGGTCTATCCAATCCATTTAATACTAGGGGTTTATACAACTAAACGATCCCCTAACATATGTGAGGACTTGATCAAAGAATTGTATCACTTATAAACATATACAATGAGTGGAAAATACAATCAACTTTCTATAAACAAAACAACATACTACTTTTTACTTCCAAGGTAACTTAATCAAAAATTTTATAGTGATAATACTCTCAAGTTCAATCTAGAACTCTAAATATTTTAATTAATCTTCTAACGACAACATTCTATTATCACCATTCAATGTTCCAATTATGTTCAGGACTAGTGACAATTCAATATTCAAATTGAATGGTTGGTCGCCCACAACGGAGCCGATCCAACTCCATAACAACAACCGAGTCTACTGCGACTTCCACATTAATAACTCCGCAATTTATCAATTATTTCTCGGATCAAAACTTTTAATACAATTAATCACTATAGGGGAACTAGGTTGCTTTTCTACTTGCTTCTGTACGAACTATAACTTTAAAGTAACATGTCTTTCGAAAATTTACAACATTTTTCAGAATTTCAAATGATAACATAAGAAGAGATCCAAAGAGACCCGAATGGTTTACTTCTTTAAAACCGGCCCATACCAGTTTTAATTAACTAAATCACTCAGAAAATTTAAAGGATTGATAAGCTAACAAAAATAGCTCGAGTGATTTAATTATCTACCACCGTCCCATACCAGTGGTAGATAGTTAAATTACTCACAGATTTTAATTTACGCGAAAATGGTTTACTGACCTTATCAACTATCCCCGAAGGGCACAATTGCTTACACAGAGGTCCAATATATATTTCAAAGTTTTAAAACACCTTTAAAACAATTTTAACAAAATATTCTTGATTGACCTCTATTTATAGTGTAGCCACCACTCATACTATTTAGACTTAGTTAATTTCTCTCTAAGAAAACACAATCTCGCAATACTATTACTATCCCCGATAAATAACACTAAAACAATCATTAAGATTATAACTAGGTAAACCATCCTCAATTCAATAATTCCTCAAGTTGAAAGTTCAACACTTTTATTTAATTTGAGTCATCTATTCACCACCTTTGATATTGGTATTGTACTTAGCAACAACATATTGTAAAACATCTAGTTCCCAATCAAATACCATAATTTCTAAATCAGTAAAAATATAATTGGAACTCACATAGATCAATCATTTCCGAATTTCAATTAAACATTACAAAGTATAATCTAACTTAACTCTCAATAACCATCAACAAACTCAAAATCCGTACAACGTCAATATCTTTCGAGCATCACACAAATCCCTCATATGACTCACGTAACTAAGTCGAACTATAGTATATAACCATCCTAAAGTATCCCGTCTCCCAATAAGATTCATCCTCATTTTCTCAACTAATGATAATCAATTCTCAAAACGAACCCTATACCTATCTTACCAATTTCTGAAGTTGACCCTATAAGTCACCAATAACTACATCTATTATACTTCTTCACATTTACCCTATTTACCTCTCCATAGCTAGTACACAATCCATAAATCAAAACGGTCATACTAGATATAAATGTTGTCTTAAGTATACCCTTAAAGCAAATTTTTTTTTTTTTTTTTTTTTTTTTTTTTTTCAGAAATTGTAACACTCGAAAATTCAACTAATAACCATTAAGTATCCTACTAGTTTCTAAAATCATTCATACAAATCGTCAACAAGTGCTAACGAATACTTATTCTTCACAGTTACCTATTTAAGATCTCTATAACCCTTTGATTAACCACCAAGTATCATCTTTTCTGATTACAGTAACAATTTATCCTTACTGAGAATCGCTAAGCTAGTTATCTTCTTTATCAATTAATTTCTTAAGTTGAATCATCGATTCCATCATCCAAATTTGTATACTCTATCTAGGGATCCGAATACCGAAATAGTGACTTATATCCATTCAGCTTCAATACCCTGGTATGATACCTGATGAAAACCCATTTTGGAAACTCACTTGAAAAACACCACTTAGTCAACTTATAGGGTGATATTACTTACAAAAATATCTGATTTCCTATTTAATTTAGTAGCAAGAATTCAATCAATCTCTCCTTAGAGAATACTTATAGCACCTAAGGCAAAGATATATTAGTTCCATAAGATCTCTTACTCGCGATAATTTATAACTCATATAATCTCACTTAGACTATCACTTTCAATACTAGTCTTCATATATCTAGTCTCCCCACGAGACACCAATGCATAATTACTCACACAAGTACACAACCATAAATCTCTCTTAATTAGGCCATACTTTAGACAATTACGCGTATGTGACATAATATCAATTAATAATTTACCCGACTCAATTACACACGTAGGTAATCAAACGTAGATAAGGAGACTCGCTTCTTGCGACACCCTCCTCCAACACAACAACTACTCAAATAATTCAAGTTAACATAACGATGATTCACGGATAGGTAACTCGCCCAAATCCACCGGCAATACATGCCCACTTAATCACAATTACCAAGATAATTAAGGATGATTCGAGGTACGACCCTATCGGAGTAGAACCTCCAACACATAAGGCAACTCTTAGGCCAATTATGCAAATAAAAGATGAAATGTAATGCCACAAGAGAGCGTATGAACGAGGATTTATAAAAGTATGAATCCTAACTCCTGAGACAGGTAAAATACCTCAAATGATGGTGGGGAAATCTATCTTTCCAAAACTCACCTTTCCTTGATTCCTTGGTTGGTCAATATCATTTTCTCGTCTTTGAACAAATTCACGCATTAAACTCTCGACGTCGGTTATCACACACTCTCACTCGCCTAGACTCTACCCGAGAACTCTAACCGAGCTCTGATACCAACTGTGAGGACCCCGACCCGGAACCTACACGTGTCCCGAGTTGGAGCGTCCTCAAACTAACCCAATTATCCTAAACTTTTAAAAACTTTGATTTAACTTTCAAACGCTACACCATTTACATACCCATTTCAAAAATAACTCTACTCCTTTCTACACTGGGGGAAGAGTTGACCAACTCCGAAAGTAATAAATGATTTACAAAAAGATGTTGAATATAAAATAAGATTAAAGTTTATAAATACAAACCCTTTAAAAGAATTATATCAATACACAATTTCTACGCCAACCTATACGTATCCCGACAAACCCAAAATACCACATCCAACTCCTTTCCGCCCTTACTTGGGCCGGTCCAATTCGTCTCGGGATCTAAAACAGTAAAGGGAGAGGGGTGAGAATAAATCTCAATGAGCTATTATGATATGCAGCAAGATGCCAAACAAAGGCAACACATAGCATGGTAGCACATAACACATTATAAAAGCGGTAAACACCTTACGTTACCTCATTTTACCTTTTTCCCGTCTCGAACAATAAGTCGTACAACGTGGGAGTAAAACTCACTCTTTGGTGAATTGCCTCCAAAGACATTCACCTCTTTATAGGTCTCATGCCCCAGAGATCCATATAAGAAAGGATACCTATATTAGAGTATCCAACAATAATCTCGCCCTCCTTACAACGATCGCAACAGTTCCGTAAAGCTTTTTGGGTCAATACGGTCGTTAGCACGGCCCCACCCCGTGGCCACGCGAGTGGGGAAGGGTCACCGATATGAGCGAACCTTCAATCACTTATTGAACAAATCAATAATTGATTGAAATCCATCATACCCACCCGAACATAAACACGCTCAAGCACATGATAGATACTTGAGATAATCCACAAAACGGGATAACAATATAATAACATGGTAATGCATACTCATGAAATCAACACCATAGTGTAACAACCATATAATACACTATGCATTATAATATAACAACATGGTAAAGTATACTCATGCCAATCAATTCCATCAATGAATATAAATTCAAGTAAGGTATCCATATAACCACATAATCCACTTGTAGGGATACAATATAATCATATACCAAATAATCCACACCGGGATGCAATATAACCATATACCAAATAATTCACACTTGAGATACCACACAATAACTTGCCAATTAATCCATACTCAGGATGTTAAGGTATACACCAAATTCAACAGTTCAACAAATTGGGATAATAATGTCACAAGGCGATACATGCTCATCTTCAATTAACGAAGTAGGGAAACTCATGGTTTCTACGCTATTTCTAACTAATCACCAAGGATAGGTGAACAAGTAAAGTCACCAAATACCATAAACCAATCCTACAAAGTCATTACCCAACCTTGAATAATCTTAATAAAAGTGCAAGACCTACTTCCCATGTTTGGACCACTTTCCGAACAATATTTAACTACTCCTACAATTCCATTTTGATCACTTAGGATGTCAATGTGTAGCCAAAGTATTCTACTTTAATCTAGGTTAAAGAGATTCCATTTTGGTTCGAGTTTGATTAGGTTTGAACTACTCTAAACTTGGTTCAGGGTCTTGGGCGACCGCCCTAACACTTGGGCGACCGCCCAAGTGGACCTCAAGAGAATTTATGGTTTCTGCCAGCTTGGGCGACCGCCCTTAACCACTTGGGCGACCGCCCAAGTGGACTTCAAGGGAATTTAGACCTTCGCGCCTTGGGCGACCGCCCAAGCCAACTCTGGGCGACCGCCCAAGTCTCCTCCAAACCCTTTTGCAGATTTTTAACCCTTTTCAACCTAGTTCTTCTTTCCCTCTACCATGGCTTGATCAAGAACACCCAAGAACACCCTCATCTTACCAAGTCCCATTCAAAACATATAAATCCAAACCCAAGTAACCCTAGAAGGATTATCACTACAAATCCCACCCATTTCAACCCTTTAGATTCTCTTCCTTAAACCCTAACTTCAACCAAGTTCATTTTCTAATCAATCAACTCCCATTTAGGTTTCCAAGCAAGGAATCAACATCACAAGATCAAGAATAATAATCAAAGAGCTTATGAACACATAGAGGAAGGGAATCATAACAACTCACTTGGATTTTACAAGGAAATGTTGATCTTTCTAGCTAGATGGCTTCCTCTAGGTCATCCAACTCCAATGGTGCCCTTAGACTTGATTTTTGGTGAAGAAATGCTTGACTTCAAAGCTTGGGCAAAAGGGGACTTCAATGGAGGTTTTCTCTATGCTTTCTCTAGGATGAATGGGATGAATGAAGGAGAAGGGAGGGGAAGGAAGTAAGAGGAGGTAAGGGGAGGTGACACATGGCAAGGGAGGAAGGACTTCTACAAATTGGCCCCCCATGGGAAATTAGCCAAGGCTTTCACCCACCCATTTTAATTAATTTAAATCTTTATCCCATTAATTCATCCTACTCATTTAACCTCCCTACATTATTTATCATTTTTCCATTTTTATTATTTCTTCAAGTTTCTTTATTTAATGTCCAATAAATTCTTAAAAGATCCTAAATTTACTTTTCACCCAATTTATTCTTAATTTAAGAATCTAAAGACATAATTGAACACATAAAGCTAGCATGAATATTAAAGGCATATAATTAAATATTTAAAAATGAGTGCCTAGGGTTGGGGTCGTCACACACCAGATGCTAAGCCAGTAAAGCAGAAACTGAGGAAGATCAAGCCAGAATGGTCTCTACAGGTCAAAAAAGAAATTGAGAAGCTACTGCGGGTAGGATTCATCAGAGTCATCGAATATCCGACATGGTTGTCCAATATTGTGACCGTCACCAAGGCCAATGGGAAGGTGCGCTGCTGTGTGGATTTCCGAGATCTGAACAAGGCCAGCCCCAAGGACGATTACCCTTTGCCAAACATAGACATCCTGGTAGACTCCACTGCCAACTACGAAGTCAAATCCTTCGTTGACGGCCAGGATACAACCGATCAAGATGGTGAGGAAGACCAAGAAAAGACAGCCTTCACCACGCCGCGGGGAACTTACTGCTATACGGTGATGCCATTTGGGCTTAAGAACGCCAGGGGCTCCTACCAAAAAGGGCGGCCTGACCGCGCTTTCATGACATGATCCACAAGGAGATCGAGGTCTACGTAGACGACATGATAATCCACTCCAAAGGCGAGGACGGGCAGCACTTTGTTGACTGCGGAAGTTCTTTGAGAGACCGAGACAACATTCCATGAGACTAAACCTGCTAAATGCACCTTCGGAGTGACAAGGGGAAAAGTGCTTGGGTATATGGTCACGGAGCGAGGTATCGAAGTTGACCCCCAAAAGATCAAAGCCATTATGGATATGAGGCCACCTCGGACCTGCATAAGTCAAGAGCTTTATGGGAAAACCTGAAGTACATTAGCCGTTTCGTCAACCGATTGACCACTATGTGCGAGCCCATCTTCAAGCTCATGAAGAAGAACGTAGACACGTAATGGACCGAAGAATGCCAGGATGCTTTTGACCGCATCAAGGCATACTTGGTACACCCTCCAAGTGCTATGCCCCCCACATAGACGTAAAACCTCTTCGCTTCTATCTCACCGTCACCGACACGGCAGTTGGGGCTATGCTTGCTCAGAAAAGAAAGACTCTCGGGTAGAAAACGCCATTTACTTTGTCACCGAAAGCCGCAGGAAGTGAGCTCAATTACTCGGCATGTGAAAAGACACGTGCAGAGCGGTCCGGGTAGTCGGCAAGTTGAAGCATTATATGCAAGCCCACCCCCTAGTGAATTTGGTCTCAAAAATGGACCCCATCAAATACATCTTTGATATGCCTTCCCTCTCGATGCGTCTAGCAAAGTGGTCCTTCTTCTTAGTAGAGTACGACATCGACTATGTGACCCGTAAAGGCTATCAAGGGTCAAGCGTTGTCGACCACCTGGCAAACTTTCCCGCATAATGAAGACAGAGGGCACGAACTCCAATTCCTGATGAAGGGATCTTTGCGATCGAACCTGAAAACCGATGGCGCTTTTTCTTTGACGGAGCCGCTAACAAAAGAGGAAACGGTATCGGGATGCTACCGGTCAATCCGAAGGATGAGCATACACCCATAGCCCTCAAGTTGAACTTCCGCCACGAACAATGTTGCCGAGTATGAAGCTTTGCATTCTTTGGTTTGGAAGGTTGCCTTAGAAAGGAATGTCAAGGAGCTAGAAGTTTATGGAGACTCACTCGATCATCAATCGGGTTTCCAACAAGTGGAAGACTGTGGACCCTAACTCCGCAGCGGTATCATGCCCATATGGAGGAGTTGACTGGACAGTTTAGAGAAGTGACCTTCCACTACTTGCCAAGGGAAAAGAACAGGTTCGCAGATGCATTAGCTACTCTAGCCTCATTGGTAGAGATCCCCGAGGGAAAAGCCATAAAACCCTTCCGAGTGGGTAGAAGAGAAGCCCCAGCCTTCTGTTGTGAAGTAGACCTGGGACCCGAGCCTATGAAGGAACCCTGGTACAATCAAATTTACCAGTTCCTCAAAGATGGAGAGTCAGCTTTCAGAGACGAAGAAGGTAGACCGAAAGAAGGAGTCAGAGCCAAGAGCTTGCAAGCTCTGAAAAGGTTGGCCTCCCATTATGTCATTCTAGGAGGCAACCTGTACAAGAAGCGATACCAAGGACCACTCCTCTTGTGCGTCACTCAAGAAAGGGCCAAAGAATTGATGACCGAAGTCCACAATGGTCCCTGCGGTCCTCATATGAATGCCAGAGCCCTGATGCAAGTGATCCTCAGAATGGGTTACTACTGGATTTCCATGGAAACAGACTGTGTCCAGCACGTCCGAGCATGCGACAAGTGCCAGCGGTTTGCCAACCTCAACCATCTCCCGCCTCATGACCTGTATTGCATGACGACTCCTTGGCCGTTTGCAACTTGGGGTATTGACGTGATAGGGAAAATAGCCCCGGCAGGAAGCAATGGGCATGAATTTGTGCTAGTAGCCATCGACTACTTCACCAAGTGGGTAGAGGCCAAGTCTTACAAGGTCCTCACTTCCAGAAAAGTGGCCCAATTCATCAAAGAAAACATAATGTGCAGATATGGGGTGCCCAACGAGATCATTTCCGATAATGGGTCGCACTTTGAAGGGGACTGCGATAGGTTGCTGTCAGAATTCAGAATCACTCGCCACAAGTCGTCTCCGTACAGACCTCAGACTAATGGAGCCGTGGAAGCTGCTAATAAGACGCTCGAATGGATCATCCGGAAGATGGCCACCCGTGGTCGTGATTGGCCCGAAAAGCTGCACTTGGCACTTTGGGGCTACAGAACGTCTGTCAGAACGGCTACAGAGAAACTCCTTTTGCCTTAACCTACGGGATGGAAGCGGTGTTACCGCTGGAGTTGGAAATCCCGTCATTAAGGGTCCTCCTGGAAAATGTGTCAATGAAGTAGAATGGTTGCGCAGATGGCATGATGAGTTAGCCCTGCTGACGAGAGAAGGCTAAAAGCCATGGAACACACCCGAGCCTACCAGAGGCGGATGGCAGAGCGTTTGATAAAAAGGTCAAGGCCGAGAGACATCAAAGAGGGTGACTTAGTGTTGAAAGTGAAGCCCCCTACCGAGACAACCCAGGGAAAATGGGAACCCGTTTGGATCGGCCCTTATGTGGTGCGTAAGATACTATCGGGAGGAGCCATGAAGCTTGCAGCACTGACGGCAATCCCTTTATCCACCCAAATAACGGTGATAAGCTCAAAAGATACTATGTCTAAAAGAAAAAAAAATATAAAAAAAGGTGCAAAAAGAGTAATACCCAGGCTAGTGAAAACCCCAAAAAGAGGCGGTCTAGGCAAAAGACGGGGTTGCACATAAAAAAAAAAGAAAAAAAAATCTTAGTGCAAAAAGAGTAATGCCCACTAGGCCGAAAACCCCAAAAAGGGCGGTCTAGGCAAAAACAGTGGCCGCACATAAAAATTTTTATAGTTCACCAGAATGAACTACGAAGACCTGAGCCCCTTAGTCTTTCTTGTAAAAGGGGAACGTAGGCAGCCATATATGGTTCGGTCTAAATGATAAAAAGGACGATTAAGTTTCCATGAAATGTGTCCTAAACAATAAAAAGGACAATCAAGCTTCCATGAAGTGCGTCCTAAATAATAAAGGGTATTTATGTTTTCATAAAACGGGTCCCAATAAATAAGACATTTGAATTTCCATGAAATGTGTCTTGACTAATTTTTAAGATAATATTTCTTGTTCATTACAAGTTAAAAACTTCTTGATGAGTTCAAGCACGGCCTACCTCTTAACTCGCTAACCTCGCTACAAAGATCTAAAATACAATAAAATGCCTAAATAAACTAATGTGTTTGCAAAATGGCAATAAGGGAATCCTAAGAAAAGATCCGTCGCCGTCATTCGCCGAGTCTTCTTTGGTCTTCTTCCCTTTTCCTCGGCCCCCGTCGAGTCTTCTTCCTCTTTTTATCTATGATGTCGGTATCCTCATCCCGACCTCCTATCCTCACCGGAGCCTCCACCAAACCCGTGTCAATAAGTGCTCTCTATCCGAGCACGAGTCCGCACCTCCTCCCTCCGAGCCTCAGCCAAAGGAGCGACCTCTGACAACCTCTTGTACCGAGCCTCCATATCCCCGACCAAGTCACTCTGACCGGTTATGGCGACTCGCCTTAGCCTCGCCTCCTCAAAGTCCTACTCGAGTCGCAGCCGCCCTCCCAATAAAGCTCGACGTCTCTCCTCCAAGATGACTCCGAGTCGCTCCCATCTCCCTCTCGTACTACCCAAGTAGACAGTGGTCAAGATGGTGCTCTTCCCGCTCCCGAAGATAGCCCCGGGTGGGAAAGCAAGATATGTCCAAGCCCTCGAGAAGAAAGAGAAGCCGGGCCGGATCCTCATATCCAATGGCATCACCTCCATGGTCCGGATGTCCTCCCAATCACTCAATGGCTCTGTAAAGCCCCAAACCGCCCGGGATACTAAGCAGGGTATGTAGAAGGATGACCAGCCATAATCCTCGGAACCCTCACAAAGATAGGACTCCCGAAATATCCTCCGGTCCGCAACCTCCAATGAGGTATCCACCAACGGATGTCCGAAGTGGATAGCCTAGCCATCGTCAGCCTCCGCCTACCCCGGTCCCGTTGCCTCGGTGCACCTCTCCGAGAAATCACCCAAGGGCACCGAGTCGGCAAAGCCCCCGGCAAAGCCCCGAGCCTCTCCTGCAGCCATAAGGTCAACACGGCGGGACTCCCTGATCTCATGAAATGGTCTCCCGAGCCATCCCGTCAATCCCATGAAGTGTCTCTCCCAAAACCAGCGGGACAATATCCTTCCCGGCACTTGCAGCCTCTAACCATGTCCAAGAGACCACTATGACGAGATCCCCACGGACTCAAGCGGTGAACAGAGCAGAATACGCAAAGGATGAAAGCGTCCATAGCCACCGTGGTCGCAGCCATATCCGGAGACCCAAACCTGCCCGGATATCGAAAGGTCAATCCTATCCGGGCTATCATCATCCTCTCAGGCCTCTCCCAAAGGAATCCGCAAAAAGATGCAAGCTTTACCGCCACCGCACGTCTCCGATCAGCGGAATAGATATAGCCTCAATCTCGGGACCCCAATCAAGGCTCGGAAGTCTTCATGCGTCGGGACAATCTCGTTGTAAGAAAAGCAAGAACATGTCTCCTGACGTCCTTAACTTTGCTTTGCGGCTCTCAAAAGGTCCCAATCGGGCGGGAGATCCCTCAAATGCCATAAAGACTTGATCTTGAAGGAAGAATCAAGCAGCCCCTATGAGATTGGAAGTTGTGTCTCACCCAAGATTGAAGATCGGATGTAAAACGGTCTCGTTTCCCCTTTGCAATCCGACGGGCTTCTCCATCGCAAAATGACCAAAGATGGTGCTTTTAGGTCCAAAATGTGCTCGGGGAACAATTGGGACAAGTCTATGTTGAAAATGAAATGAAATGGCCAAGCCTTGCTTTTATTCGTAAAATAACCAGTTCGACAAACCGTGAGCCGCACGGCTTCATTTACCCTCAGACCTATCCGCACGGCTACATTAGCCCTCTCGCAGAAATTCTGCAAAGCAACCAAAGTTGCTGCCCAAGGGAGTTTTCACCCCACTTTTTCAACCAAAACACTGTACAAAAACATATCCAGAAGCCATTCAAGCATTTATATACCATTATAAATCATTTTGGCCCAGTTTCGCCCCAATTCCAAGCAAAAAAGTCGCCCCAAGGCTCAGATAATATGCAAAGTGAAAAAGCATGAATTAGAAAAGCAAATAAAACATAAATACAATGTCTTCGCCCCATCGGCGCCCAAATAAAGCAAAAATAAACAAAGTGTGCATAAAAATTGTAAATTGTTTGTTTTTGTTCCAAATCCATTCTAGAGACCTCCTAGGCCTCCGATTCTTCCTCCTCATCGCTACTCACCATAAATGCTAGCCTCCCTCATCAAGTCCTCTTGGTCGCTCACATCGTACAAATGGACATTATCGTGCCCATACTCGCCCACCGCCTGCAATGTCGGCGTTGGGTCCCCCGCCCTCTGAGGCATGGCACCGGAAGAGTACTCCGAGGCCGATGAGGTAGACGCCGTGCCCCCGACATGCCGTCTCTGCGCCTGTGCTCCCGTGCATCCGCCGCCGCCTTCGAAGCGCAGCGCCTTCCTCGAAGAGACCGGCACATGTCCTTCCAGCCCCTATTCTCGCCCGACCACCTATCGTAAGTGCGAGCCGGAACCCGAGAAAAAGAAGAGAAAAATCTCGTAAAATCTCGTAAAATTGCAAAAGAAAAATGCAAAGCCGAAAAGGGAAAGACCCTAAAAGTATACTTACGTGCTTGCCGGCAAGGTGTACCGGGGCTCCTAGCATCGGGGACAGTATCCTCATCCTCCTCGGTACTCCATGGACCACGTAGGACAGATGATGCGCAGGAGGGATCGGCGGGTCAAGAGGCTCATCCTCCCCATATCCCCGAGTGACCGCCGCCTTCACTAGCTTCGTGGCGTCCTCAGCGCCGCTCCACAAACACAACGTAGGGGGTGTCCATGTCAAAGTACTCCTCTGCGGCCTATACCTCCGCTGGTATCTCTCAATCTCATCCTCCGGCCAATCCCTCGGCCGTAGCATCCGTGCTGGAGGATCCCGAGGAGTAATGGCGTCCAATGGAGGGACATGGCCACGCCGCCTCGAGAAACGGTCCCCCAAGTAAATGACATCACATGTCGCCCAGTGAGCCACCTCCTCTCGCCTCGTCGCCTCAATGGCATCTCCCAAAGAAGATCTCCTGATACCGCCCCAAGGGTAGAAGTCCACTCCGTCGTGCCCATCCCTGTTGATGACCGGCCTCACCATTTTGTAGTCGAAAGTGATCCGGGTCTTCCCCGTGAACTTATCTCTCGCATCTCCTCCAAATAACCATAGCAGGGAAGATGGTGACATCACTCGCTGGGTTCCAAGGGAAGAACCCGATCACCTCGCAAAACCAGCCTCGCATGTTCAAAACATCAAAAGGTCATTCTCTCTCTCATAAAAGTCTCAAGACAGAAAAGGGAAAAGAGAAAAGAAAGGAGACTACCTCAAGGGCAAATGAGAAGTACCCATGGAAGCACTTTGTTCCGACTGTACATGTCCAACGAGAAGTAGAGCTCCGCCTAATCCGGCCTCTCCCAAGAGACCGTCCCCTATCCCATCAACATCCTCCAGAGAGTCGAGGAGGCAAGTCGCGGCGTGTCCCATAATTAGCAAAAATGGTGACCGATAGCATCAACCATACAAAGGCTCTAGCCAACCGCTGGTCATTGCCACATCGTTAGCAAAGCAAAGTTCTCGCATGCAAGTCTGGATCGCCACCTCGACGTTCCGTGTCTCCATCCCTGCCCCTTGGGAATCGCCTCAAACCCAACCAAAGCCTCGGAACTCCTCACCGTAATGTGGTCTCTCCAAGTCACGGGCCTCCCAGGTGAACTCAGTAGGCCGCGATAGCCGCTGTGAAGTCGGCAGGAGTCACCGTAAGCCTCTCCCACTCGGTGAAAGCTATGGGTACTATCCCACCAGAACTCAGAAAGGGCCTGGATCAAGCCCTTGCTCTTCGAGGTGATGTGAACACCCCTGCCGATAGCCTCGACGAACGAATCTAGGCCGGTAGCCCTCACCAAATTTTTGGGGTTCACCCCATTCTTCTCAAAACCCGGCATCCTCTGCCAAAGCTTGACTGCAATCTCCGATGGTCCTCTAGACTTGTTCTCATGTAGACAAGCACAACAAAGAAGTGTGTCAGACCTTAATCATTTTCAAAAAAACATGCATATATTCACAAAAGCGCACATGTTTTCAAAAGAAAAGCATTCACAAAAGTTTTTCTAGCATTATTTGCATCAAAAAAGCGTCTTTCATCACTTGAAACGTGTCATGTCAAGTCCCATTGCTTTCCTAAAGCACAAAATCACAATTTTCACAATTATTTGCACATAAGCATTATTCTTTCAAAAATGGCATGCATGAATCCTTTTCATCTTCCAAAATCAGGTTTTCTCAAAATTTTGACCTAGTTCTAGCACATGCAAGAACTCCGTCTCACTTTAGACAATTTTCTCATTCTTACTTTATTTGCGAGAAAAAAGTGGGTCATTCCCATTATTTTTGTCAAACAAATTGCACATTGCATATTCTTAGCCTCATAGGTTATTCATCAATGTCTCAAAGTCATTCAAAAATCCTAGAAAATTCCTAAAATTCGGGTCAATCCCTAAATCATTCAAAATTCAATCAAAATCGACGGAATTGAGCAAATTAAGAATGCTTACCCCAACCGATCGCGGGTTCGTTGATTTATGCTCCCTTCTCCCCGGGTAAAGCTCCGACGGAGGTGTATGAAAGTCATACTTTCTTTCCGTTCGCACGAGCTCCTTTCTCCTCCTCCGAGCGGCCGCCGAGATGTTTCTTCTTGCTTGCCTCGGTATGGGATTGCCCTCCGGATCCATTCCAATCGATAGAAGCAAAGGGAATTGAAGAATTTTGAAGAAATTCTTTCCTTTCTCTCTCTCTTCCTCGGCAGTTCTTGGGCGGCAATAATGCCCAATGCCCGTTCAAATCTGTTTTAAATAATCTGGAAAAAACAGGCTTTTAGCCGTACGGCTCCTTTTTCTCCATCTCATGCCGGGCGGCCTCATTCGCTCTGAGCAGAAAATTACAATCCTGCCCCTGGACCTTCCACTTGGGCATGCAATTTCCGTTATCTTTTAACCAAGATAACATCTTTTTCAGTAGATATCCCTTAAGCAATTAAGCTTTCTTCTCAGACGCCTCCGTTAATTCCGTTATAACGGGATAACGCTAGGTGACAACCTCCGAATTGTCAAAACTCTAAACTTAAGCTACCTCTATCCCGAATAGTGACGTATGCTAAGTTTCTCTCAACTTAAGCTACCTCTATCCCGAATAGTGACGTACGCTCAAGTTTCTCTTAACTTAAGCTACCTCTATCCCGAATAGTGACGTATGCTAAGTTCTCTTAACTTAAGCTACCTCTATCCCGAATAGTGACGTACGCTCAAGTTTCTCTTAACTTAAGCTACCTCTATCCCGAATAGTGACGTACGCTCAAGTTTCTCTCAACTTAAGCTACCTCTATCCCGAATAGTGACGTATGCTAAGTTCTCTTAACTTAAGCTACCTCTATCCCGAATAGTGACGTACGCTCAAGTTTCTCTCAACTTAAGCTACCTCTATCCCGAATAGTGACGTACGCTTAAGTTTCTCTCAACTTTAGCTACCTCTATCTTCTCGATAGTGACGTAAGCTCCGAGTTTTCTCAGGGTGACAACCTCCATTAATTGTCAATCAGGTGACAACCTCCATTAATTGTCAATCAGGTGACAACCTCCATTAATTGTCAATCAGGTGACAACCTCCATTAATTGTCAATCAGGTGACATCCTCCATTAATTGTCAAACCCTCGAGGATCCTAGACATCGTTCCTACCTATCTAGTGATGCTCGAACTACGATCAAGGCTTGATTCCTCCGGGATACGTAGGTAGCCTTTTATAAAAGGTCCAGCCATCCGACCACTTTGGTCACCCTTTTTCCTCCGTCACTCCTCAGTGATGAAGTAGTCTCTCATAAGAGACTTTGTTATCTCGACCATCTTGGTCACTTCTAGCATATCCCCGTAGGATCAATTGCTTGACCTCCTAGGTCATTTTCCATTCTATTTCCCCAGCAAGAGACCAGTTTCTCTTCTCCATTCCCCAGTGGATCTATTCCGAACTACGGCCTGGCTTGATTCCTCCGGGATACGTAGGTAGCCTTTCATAAGAGGTTCAGCCACTCGACCACCTTGGTCTCCCAATCCGTCTCGGCATTCGCCAGATCGGATCCTTTTCTATCGACAACCCCACTCGCCTTGCAAGTGACGTTGCCGAGGGGCTTCTGTAAGTACCCAAATCTGGCTCATGCCTTCCGGTTAAATTTCCCGGCAATTTTGGTAAGTTTTCCGGTAATTCCCCAGACCTTCCTAGTGTTCCGGAAACATTCCGGAACTGTTTTTAATTAAATAAGGGCTGAAGGGAATCCTTCCTAATTAAGAAACACATTTTTCTTAATTAGGAGGGAAGGTTCTAGAATTTGCCACCTTGCATGGTGCTAGAATGCTGAGTCATTGTGGATAATGCCGCACGGCTGCATTAGCTTGCTGCCCTTAGCCGCACGGCTTCATTAGCCTTATCCAGACTGCCTATAAATAGAGCCCTCCTCTACCCATTTCAACATCAACAAATTCCAACAATACCACATATAATACGAAGAAATACTCCCAAGAGGCTGTTGAAGATCCAAGAAGGTGAAGAAGAAGGCCAAGAAGCTCCCTCCCTCCTCCTTGAATATCCAAGATCAACCTCTCCTCCTAGCTCCGCCCGAAGAAGAAGGAAGCCATTGGTAACCTCGCACGCCCTAACCTCGCATCCTAATTGCTTTATAAATTGCTCATTGCATTACTTTTATATTGCTTGGGACTTGGTAGATTAAAGAGCATATCTTCATATTCCCCTTCCCCTTTTGCATGCATTAGACATCATTTGTCATAAAAATGTAGTCTTTTCCCATAAAGGTGCATCCTTTGCACCTAAAACCCCCATTTTCAAATAAAAATGTCATCTTTATGCATCATTTGCATATAAAAATCAAGTCTTTTCAATCAAAATGCATCATTTGCATTCAAAATCACTTTTCCAAGCATCATTTGCTTTAAAGACCATGTCTTTACCATAAACTAGCATCATATGCTTTTCAAAATGCAATCTTTATGCATCATTTGCATAATGAATGCCAATTTCTTCAAAAATGCATCATTTGCATAAAAATCAAATCTTTATGCATCATTTGCAATAAAGATCATTTCTTTAAACTAAGTGCATCATTTGCAACCCAAAAATGTCATCTTTTCATTAAAGTGTCATTTTTACATACATTTCCCCCATTCCCCCATTAGTAACCTAGGAACGGACCGGTGTAAAAGATCCTATCTTTACATCGTTCCTTCCATTAAAGGTTCCATATTTCTTTAAAAAGGGACAACCTTGAACCCTACATCTCCAATTATCGCTTAAGAAAGAGTATGAAGCATCTATACGAGCTCGACCGTCTTAAAGCGTAGGATTGATGGGCTAAGGACCTTCCTTTTCTAAAGAACCTCATCTTTGACCAAAAGAGAGTCATTCTCTCGATCACGCAAGTCCCGAGGGTCCCGAGGTTAAAATGCGATGATCACAAGTCACAAGATGAGGACGGGATCATAATCCCGAATACATAAATTCCAAGAAATCCCGAGCGACAACCAACAAATAGTTTGTACGTCCGGAAGACGACTTGGGACATTCCCTCCTTATTTTCAAACACATGCACACAAGAAAGCACGCAAGCAAGCACGATTAATGAAATCATGGGAGACTTGCTCCGGCAAGGCACCTTGGGTGAACGCCAAACGTTCTTCCCAAGGGGTAACTTAACCTCCGAACCCATAAAACCTTTTTTTCAAAGTTTTGAGGTAATCAAAATGGCGTGGCGACTCCGTTTTTCAAATTAAACCGGATGTCTTCAAACTAGCGTGAATCCAACAAAAAACAAAATTTGGGCACACATTCACAGGTATGACTCTTGATTCGGGTCATATCGACATTTCTGCGTTGCCGGAGTGATTTATGAGCGATGACGACAGTGACGTCTCGTGGGATGCATTTGCCTTGTGCGTGATAGCGACGCTTTTCATGGTTGGCTCCCTTGGGGTATGCGACGGCGCTTTGCTGGATGTGGTAGGGCACTGCAGGGCCGGAGAGGATATTGTGCCATTGGTGTCGGAGAGGATATTGTGCCATTGGTGCTGGGGGAGACCCTTCACGGCATTGATCGTCTGGCGACTGGAGATAGGTTTATGAGAGAGGGAAGCCCCGCTTTACTCACTTTGTGGTTGCGAGAGAGACTTCAAGCTATGCGTGAGGCTCCGGCGTCGTTTTGCCCGTGGACATTTGCTCAGCGTCCTCTTGTATTGGATATGGACCAGTCCGCCTGGGAGAGATGGATGGCACAGCTCGGCACGCATCAGATCCGTTGGTGGGTTCCGCACTGGGGGATTGAGACTAGGAGGGCCTTTCAGGAAGGGACTTATGTTGTCAGAGTTCCTGGTTTGTCTTGGTCCTCCTTCTACATTCCGTCGCTAGTTTCCCGGCAGTTTGGGATGAGGCAGGAGCCTTTGCTGGGCTAGGATGACCTTGCCACTGCGGAGGTAGCTCCTCTTTGTATGGCAGCTCCAGGTGCTCTTTTGTATTTTCTGAGGGTATGGAAGTATTTCGCTTTCCCTCCTGTGGTGCTCCTTCGACGTCGGGAGAGTGTTGTATTGACCACCGAGTACCTGGATTGGTACAAGCAGCATGTTGGGCAGTCCCAAGTGGTTTTGGGGAGCAGGCGTGAAGCGATTCTGGGGCCCGATTGCCGTCGCAGCTATTGCCTTAGGAGTGCCGAAGCTTGGTCTGACCCTCAGGATGTTACGGGAGACGCTTTGTTTGACTACGAGACCAGAGTTGACCGACTGACGGAGAGAGGTCCTCTTTTGCAGACTCGCAGGGAGGAGATCCGAGCCGAAGCACGAGCGAATGAAGCCCTGCGAGCTACTGGATTGTTTGACTCTACGGGGAGGACCCCTAATCTCGGATTGAGAGAGACGGAGCTGGCTCGCGTGGAGCGAAAGAAGACTCGTCGGGGACGAGGGAAGAAAGGGAAGAATGGCGAGGGGACAAGCGCAGATGGCGCGGAATGACCTCCTAAGTATCCATTCATTACATTGCAGACACATTATTTGTTAAATGTATTAAGCTGTCTTTTAGCATGTTGTGAACTTGAGAGTAGACCGTGCTTGAACTCATCAAGAAATGTTGTAATCGTTAGTGATTTATGATTTGCTTTTAAAGCTTTGTCGAGACGCAAGATCTCTTGTTCGCCTTTTGTTTCTTTTGTGAGCCTTGATGGCGTCTAGCTTTGGACCCTTCTGTTGTATTTGCGGACTGAAGCAGCCAGGGCCTTGAAGGCAATCCCTTTTTGCTTGGATTTTTTGTTTGGATGGGAGGTTGGATGATCCCTTGACAAGTCGTTTTGACGGTCTTTTCCGTGGCTTCCTTGCCTCTTGTTTGTTGGCATCGGGCTCTTGACCTCTTTTTTTTTTGTAGCTTCTGCTTGAGCTTATTATTTTTTTTTGAAAGCCTTTGCTTGAGCTCTTTTTTTTTTGAAGCGCGTGAGGGCGAAGACAAGCCAAGCCCCTAGCTTAGAAGTTGACATGGGTCAGTCTTTTGACGCTGAGTGACCTTCGGATGTCCTTTGATGTTGCGGCCGTCATTTGACTTGGTCAAGGTGATGTTGGGGGCATGCTTTGGAAAGTGTGTAGTTTGATGGAGGTCTTGGTTGACATTCAAACTTTTGACTTTTTTGTGTGTTTTTAGATCGGACCAATTAAGGTTGCCTACGTTCCCCCGGACTAGAGGGCTCAGGTCTGCGTAGTTCGACACTACAAGGAGTGCCAAGAGATGCACAGTTGGTCTTCTTTAGGCGAAGTATCTGCGAAGTTTGCTTCCGTTGACTGAATTCATGGAGGGATTGCCGTCTAGGTCTGTCAGCTTCATGGCACCTCCGGAGAAGATCTTTTGAACCACGAAAGGGCCGATCCATGTTGGTTCCCATTTTCCCAGTGGGTTGGTTTGAGTGGGAGGCTTTTCTTTAAGTACCAGATCGCCTTCCCTGATGTCTCCGGACTTGACTTTCTTGTCGAAAGCTCTAGCCATTCTGCTTTGGTAGGCTCGGACGTGTTCCATGGCCTTTAGTCGTCGCTCGTCTACCAGAGCCGGTTCGTCGTGTCGACTTCGGAGCCATTCAACTTTGTTGATTTCATTTTCCAGCAACACTCGAAGTGAGGGAATTTCCAATTCCACGGGCAGTACTGCTTCCATCCCGTATGTCAGGGCGAATGGATTTTCTCCCGTGGCTGTTCTTACTGATGTTCGGTAGCCCCAAAGTGCAAGGTGCAGCTTTTCGGGCTAATCACGTCCTCGGGTGGTCATTTTTTGGATGATCCGTTCGAGGGTCTTATTTGCTGCTTCTACGGCACAGTTTGTTTGTTGTTGGTAGGGAGAAGACTTGTGGCGTGTGATCTTGAATTCGGCCAGCAGTCTGTCGCATTCTCCTTCGAAATGGGAGCCGTTGTCTGATATGACCTCATTCGGGATGCCGTATCGGCAGATGATGTTTTCCTTGAGGAAATGTGCGACTCTCTTGGAGGTGAGCACCTTGTAGGACTTGGCTTCGACCCATTTTGTGAAGTAGTCGATGGTTACCAAGACGAACTCGTGGCCGTTGCTACCCGGCGGAGCGATTTTCCCGATGACGTCGATTCCCCATATGGCGAAGGGCCAGGGCGTAGTCATGTAGTAGAGATAGTGAGGAGGTAGATTATTGAGGTTGGAGAACCATTGACACTTGTCACAGCTTCGGACAAAGTGGATGTAGTCTGCCTCCATGGAGATCCAGTAGTAGCCCATCCGAAGAATGATTTGCATCAGGGCTCTGGCGTTCATGTGGGGGCCGCAAGCCCCGTTGTGGACTTTGTTCATGAGCTCACTTGCTTTTTCCTGGCTGATGCAGCATAGGAGTGGTCCCTGGTAGCATTTTTTGTATAGCATGTCTTCCAAGGATGACAAAGTGAGAAGCGAGGCGTTTTAGGGCCATGATGCTCTTATCTTTGACTCCTTCTTTGCGTTGACCTTCCTCGTTCATGAAGGCGATCTCCCCGTTTTTGAGGCATTGGAAGATCTGATTGTCATGCAATGTTGGTGAAGAGGCTTCCGATTTGCGTCTCTTTGGCTCTTCAGCAGTTCTCCAAATCTATCATTATTAAAACCTTCTCGGCAGCTTGGGCTCGGTTTTTCTCTCGTTTGACAATATGCTTAAATGTTTGTTTAATGCATTCGTTTAATGTGTCTGCTTCTTTATCAAGTGAATCGATATTAACTGTTTGTGTGTTAGTTAATTTATCAGTTGTTAAAGTTGCAATGAGAGGATACTCAGAAATATCGAAGCTTTCATTAAGAGCATACGGGAATACATTATTGGCAATGAGCTCATAATCTTCTAGCGTAAGGCCATCAGATGACTCGAGAGACTCGAATTCAAAGATAATGGACTCAGGATGGGCTTTGACACTGAACTCTAGGACGCGAGGGGTCAGACCAAGTTGTTCGATCATGTCCCTTTTGCTGGCGGTAGGTCCGGAGAAGGTGGCCCAGTTATTGAGTGGCAATGAACTTGATAAGAGGCGGGGGTCGAAAGGCTTCGCGCTGCCATTTCCGATCATGGCTACCATGAAGTTATCAGAAACAAAATCGATTAGGTCTGGCACCTCAATTTCTTCACTGAAGAGCTGATGGAGCAGTGGCTCATTCCAGGCATCGTCTGCGGAGTCTTTCGCTCTTGTCTTGGGCATTGCTAGTTCGAATGCAGACTCGTCCTGTTTGTTGGTGGCAGGGATGCTGACAGAGAGTTTTTCGAGTTCTTTCACCAAAGAGGGGGTTTTCTCGAACCAGAATTCATTGTGAATAGTGGTGGTAGTGGGTCCCAGCAGAGTTGGTGCGTCGAGAAATGCTCTTCTGACGGGATTTGGCTTGAGGCCTCTGAATCTTGCAAGGTTCTGTTGGAGCTTGTCCATGGTTGTCGGCCAGTTTTGTTTGGCGTTGATCAGCTCTGTTCCCTTTTTCTGTGTCTTCGTTCAAACTGTCAGTTTTCTTTGTTAAGTGTCTGGTCATGTCGAAGCTGTAAGGGCGGAGATCAGAGATTGCGTGCAAGCCTTTTTTGTTAGTAGCGGAGCGTTTCCGTGCATCTTTTCTATTTTTCGCAGCGTCTTTGGGAGTAGGAATGTATCCCAGGCCATGTAGGGTATTCTGTTCCTTGATCTTGATGATTTGTTGGGTACCTTTATGGCGTTTTCCCAAACCAAGCCCCGGGATGTAGTTTATTAGCTTCATCATTTTCATTGTGGGAGGGATCTGGTCCCAAGTCAAAGGTAGGTCTATGTGGCACACCTGGGCATTTGGGCTTTCCGTTGTGAACCCTGTCAGCATCATGCCGTCATTGTCGTGTTTGATTTCCACGATCGGGATGCCGTTTGTGTCGGTCCCTTCGGTGGTTATGCTGTCACCGTAGATGATGGTAAGGTCTGTTCCTTGGACGAACTTTACGTAGTGGTGGAGGGTGGATGCCACCCCATTGATCTGGTGTAGCCAAGGGCGTCCCAAGATGGCAGTTAATGTGATCGGGATGTCGATGACTTGGAAATCGATCGGGACCATCTGCTTTCCGAACCACAGGTTCAGGGTGGCTATTCCCAAGAGTGAGCGAGACGTTGAGTCGTATGCCTTGATTGTCTGAGTTGAGGGTTTCAGATCAGTTGTCTTGATCCCTAGCAAATCCATCATTTTGGATGGAAGGACGTTCATGGCTGATCCCCCATCTACCAAGACCAGAGAGAGGCGGCGCTCGTCAAGTTGAACTGTTATGTAGAGAGGCTCGTTGTGGTCAGCCCCTAATTTCGAGAGGTCGAGCTCCGTGAAAGTGATGATGTTGCTGTAATGAACGTTGTCGATCATCTGAACCGCTTCATCTGGTGTCACGGTGATGAGTACCATGGTCTGGGCCAGGCTTTCTTCCAGCTTGAGTTTGTGCGGGTAAGAGGAAGTGAGTAAGGAACAGAGTGAGATGTTAGCCTGAGTACGCTTGAGCTGAGTTAAGACAGGATCTTCAGCCTTCGGGTCAAGAGTTTCGGCTTCTTTGGCGTAGGGCCCCTTCTCAGTTCGAGGCTCAGGCATGGCTGGCCTTTTGTCTGCCCGTGGAGGATTCGTCGGGATTTGATCAGAACGTGTCAGTACGTTCACCTCTGGCTTTACTGCTTTGCTTGTCCCTCCTTTTTCTGTAATGAGAGGGCCTTGGTTGGCGTAGGGCCATGCTTCGCATTTTAGTTCGTTCACTGTTATTGCTTTCGTTGAAGCGTCAGCAGTGGCTTTGAGATCTTCCCAAGACAGAGGCTGGGGTATCTGGACCCTCGGGTCGTTGGTGGCGATGCGGAAATCGTCCCAGCTGATCATGGAGCAGACGTTGCCGTCGTCTTGTACAGAGCTAGGCTGAGGAGATTTGCTGGAGTAGATGACGTAGTAGTCAAACTTTCCTGATGGTTCTCCAAGGGTTCCAATTGTGGGGTCGCCGGCTTCGTATCTCTTTTTCAGTTTTTGTTGAGAAGATGGTTTCTTCTTTCTTCGAGGGTGATCCTTGTTCATTTCATCTTGAAATTCCATTTCCAGACAAGCTGTGCAATCGCAGACGTCCCACCAGATGTGTTCATTGTTCTGCGGTGGTATCGGGACCTCAGGATGTTGACCGGACACGTCTTCCCCAGGGGGGTCTTGTGGCTTTATGTCGTAGCTGCATGGCTCGTACAAGGGCAACAGATTGACTTCTGGGAGACAATGAGAGACGTTAGGAGCTGCGGGAGTGGTTGGGGGATGGCTAATGTTCCGAAGTAGTGCATGGCACCTTAGATCCAGGCTTGCTGTTCGCCTTGGCATTTTTCGAGGGCTATGACGGCTTGCCACACCCCTTCCATTGTTGGGAAGTTTCTCGGGGGTAAGGGCCCGTTTTCCTCGTTGTTATCCGCTGATCTGGCCATGGGGAGTTGATGGACTGCCCTAGTGGGACCTTGCGGTTTTGACACTGGGAGAATAGTTCCCGGGTACTCTCGATCACTCTCGGTTCACTGGAGGGGGTGACGGGTAAGGTTTAGACATGGGAAGGCCTTTTGGATAAAAAGGGGGAAAGCTCACGTGACATGCAGTTTCTGCTTTTATTTATTTATTTTTTTTGTTTTAATTTACTTAAAACAGTATTTTCGCAGAATCTTAGGTAGGTTGGAAAAGATTGCTCTTTTTTTCGCAACTATGCTAGATACTGGGTCAGTGGAGACCATCTGTGCGGCTATAAGCCCCTCGTTTTGCACTTGTATTTCGACATCCCGGGGTGGACAGCCCCGGGCGAGGGTCCTATAGGGCAAGCGGTTTTCACCGGCCTAAAAGAAAAATCGAACCTAAGGCAGCAGTGCGCATCCAAGAGGCCTAGGAAGACCAAACGGACTGCAACTGAGACCACCCCGGGTTGAGGGTTGTAGTGTGCAGTGTATCCAAGGCAGCAGTGCGCGTAGCGTGCGGTGTACCGAGGCAGCAGTTCGAGTAGTGTGCGGTCTCTAAAATTCTTTCTCTGAGTAAAACAGAAGTTTTTGAAGAATTTTAAATGTATGTACACAGATGTATATTGATGCTTTTTTTTTGTATTTTTATTTTTTTTGTAAATAAAAAGTAAAGCACATGCACACACACACAAAAGTTAAAGAAAGGGGTAAAATGAAAGTTTGACCCTCATCATCAATTTAAAAATCTTTTATTTTTTGTTTAAAAGTTTTTTTAAAACAAAATTTCCCCAACGGAGTCGCCAACTGAAATTCCCCGAATCCGAGAGGCGCAGTGATTGCGCCCCGGCATCTGGAATTCCATATTGCGTTGGTCGATGGAGGTGTCTCGCTGTATTTTTGTTTTGTAGAATCGTCACGCCGTTTTGATTAAGCCCAAAACATTGAGAAAAGGCATCAGTTTAAAAACTGTTTTTGTGTGATGAGATTTTTGAGTTCGGAGGTCAGGTTACTCCTCGGGAAGAGAATATTATAATATTAGAGCTCACCCGAGTCGCCTCGTAAAAACGAGTCTTTCGGTACCCCTTCTTTCTTTAAATGTTGTGTGTGTATGTGCTTTTAAAAATGCATGTTGTATCGGATGTCTACATTGTACACTACGTATTGAAATGTATTGAAATAGTAATGGAAGGAAGCCTTACCAATGTTGGTTCGTATCTGTCTTCCGGTGGGGAATAGTGTTTGAGGATGGAATAGTGTTCCGGGACGGACCGGGATTTCTTCGGGATGTGCCGGTTGTCTGCGGACAGAGCTTCAGCGTGCCTCGGGATTGTCAAGTGTGTACTCGGGCAGAGTTTCGGCGTGGGTCGGGATCGTCAATTGCGTTCGGGCAGAGGTTCGGTGTGCGTCGGGATCGTCGGTTGCATTCGGGCAGAGTTCCGACGTGCGTCGGAATCGTCGATTTGGCTCGAAAAGGGCCGGGACGCCTCGGGAAAGACCAGGAAAGGCTTCGGAGTACCACGAGGGGCCTCAGAATACCTCGAGATTGCCTCGAGGCAGGGCGGGAGCGTCTCGGGAGCGCTCGGTAGGGCTTCAGAGCACCGCGAGGGAGCTCGGAAGGCCCCGGAAGGAACCGAAAGGTACCGGGAGTGCCCTGAAGGGTCTTAGAGGGGCAGCCTGAAGGCTTAGGGAGAGAGGAGAAGAGGGAGGTGTGAAAAATGAGGGAGGGGGAGCCCTCTATTTATAGTAGAGGAAAATTTGCAAGAAGGTCCGTACGGACCTTCCATGAAATCCAAAATTTTGGTTTTTCCGGATTTGAGGGAATAATGTGGACTTTAAGGGGATTTTCTAATTATGATGTCCCTAGGCTAGTTGTGTCGCACGACGTGAGTAGCCATTACCAGATTTTTGGTTTTCCTGGATTTAAGGGAATCTTGTGGAGTTTAAGAGGATTTTGTAATTATGATGTCTCTTGGCTAGTTGTGTCGCACGACGTAAGCAGCCAATTTCATATTTTACAAAATTCCTTAAAAGTCCCTTTGTACTTTTTAATCCCAGAATGCCCCCCCTTGGTTTGGTTGGTGGTTTTTGAGATATTGAGGGTTACGGGTGTTCGAGACTGCGTTTGTGTGAGTCTGCGGTGTTTCCCGTGTGTTCGGAAGAGAGTGATCCAGATTGGGGTACTTACAAGGACGCCCTCAAAATTTAATTCGTGTAACAACTTCCAAGGCATGTCAGGTATTGGGGCCCACACGTCATCATCATGCTATTAACCGGCAGAAAATGGAACGGCGTCCAGTTGAAGCGACTCCGACGCGTGGCAACCTGTTCGTATTCTCATAGCCGAGGACGAGATGACTTTCTCCTCGTCCTAAGTCGAGCTAAAAAGTCGGGGGGCCACTGAACAGGATAAACCGAGATACGAACATGGGCTTGGTCGGGTCAGGCCCAAGTGGATTGGGCCTTAAACATAATCCATATATGAGTTACGAGAAGCAACGATGAGCTTCCTCGGTCTCGTACTTCATCATCAATAAGGCCAATCTAGGCCCAACAAACAAGCAGAATATGCCCCAACTACGAGTGCCGAGGAGACCTCCCTCGTATGTCGAGATCACCTCCATAGAGGACGAGGTGCCTTCCTCGGCCTTGATGTTACCAATGGGCTCTCTATGTTACTTATTCCTTCCCTGGCTCTTCATGCACCGAGAGGTCATGAATGACAAGGAGAGAAAAGTTCGCACCTCGTCATATCTCCATATGACGAGGAGACAAAATTATTCACCTCGGCATTTCTTCAGGCCAATAGAGTTTTATATGACAAGGAGACAAATTCATGCATCTCGGCCTACATGCAAATGACGAGATAAGGAAATTACTCTCCTCGGCTTACCGGCAACCAGTTATCACAATCCTAGTCAAGCAAGGATTTAGCAGTTACAATCTTATCAGAATTGTAACCACCTCCTACAATTCAGATCAAATAAGGACTCTCTAACAGATATAATCCTCCTAGGATTATATCTTATCTCTTTACAGTCCAAGTTCAACATGGATTCTGTCAATCCATCCCTATAAATACAAGCCATATATCACATTATTTGGTACGTTACTTTTTATATTCCGAAACTCTGTCAATTTAGTTTCTCACCACAAAATCGTGAACTTATTCTCACGCCGGAGGGCCTTCGCCGCTGAAGCCCCGGCTTAGTTTACGTGTTTTGTCTTATTTTTAGGTTAAGCAATCGCCGGAGCAAACGATCGCTTGGATTTGGGCTGAATTGGCGATTTTTGGCATCATCAAAGATATTAAATGTAAGCTATATTTATTATCATTTTTTTTTCAAAATAATCCCTAAGTAATTATTTGATCTTATGAAAAACGTGTTTTACACTGAAAGAAGGAAAAACAAGTTTCCCGATAATATCAGTTCTAATATTACAAAGTGTCACTTTTAATATTATAAAGTGTCAGGGAATCAAAATGCCATTCAAACCGTATTCAAACTGACACTTTTAACATTTGCAAAAATAGTACTGTGTTGGCGTTAAAGATTGTCGGTTGTAGTGTCGGGGGTAGTGTTAAGAATTGTCGATTTTAGTGTTAAATAGTGTCGTTGGTATTATTGTAAATAGTGTCAGTTTTAGTATTAAAAAATGTCGATTATAGTATATAAAAGTGTCATATATAGTGCCGAAAAGTGAATGTGAGTTTTTATAAGTTTCGATTATTTACAAAAATGTCACCGCGCATTTTGAAAAGACGTTTTACACTAAGCGAGGGTAAAACAGGTTTTTCATGAGACTTTGTGCTAATTAATTCTTCATTTTCAAAGATAGGTGTATTTTTCAAACATTTAATATGAGAGAATCTTAGTAATTGTAACTTATTAAGACAATATCTTAATATAACTAATTTCTTACTCTATGTAAAAGAGATCGATTTCTCTCGAGGAGTAACATTTTAAGCAGAGAATGTAAGAATAAGGAAAATCACCAATCAAAAATGAATTGATATCTCTATTAATGTGATATTTCATTGACATGATGGATAACCCCTATGTCATTTTCATGAAAGGAAAAATGATACCAAAAATCAAAATGTAGCCCACAAGCTGAAAAAATGGGTTTTAATTTATTGCTTTGAAAATTGATTTTCAAGCAGAACTTCACTTATAAATACTCAGATAGTCAGCACCAAGAAGCAGCATAAGAAAAAAAAATATAATGTATCTGTAAAAGCTAAAAAAAAAAAAACAAGATAAAAATGTCACAAGTACCTCAGTTTGATTTTGTTCAACCAACTGAACGGAAATCAAAATGGCCACGAATCTTGTTGATAGCAAGAATTGTCACGTTACTCTCCGTCATAGTGTCTCTCATCCTCCTTAAAGTTAACAAATTCAAGGAGGTCGGCTATGCTAGATACAGTTATGACGATGTTTCTTCGTATAAGTAAGGATTAATAATTTAAATTTTACGTCCTCCCACTTTGTATCTTCAACAAACACACACATTTTGCTGTGTGTATATATATATATGCATGCATACGTATATGAGTATAAGTTGAACATGTGCAGGTACGCGTTTTTTGTTATGGTGGTAGCTTTTGCATACACGTTCATGCAACTCCCTTTTGCAATCTACTACGTTTTCATGGGAAAACGGTTGATCAAAGGCGATCTCTTTCTCCAGTGCGATTACTATGGTGACACGGTTAGTCATTACTTCAATCCCTACCAAACAGTATCCAGGTGTCAGTTATCAAATAATAAAAAATAAAGGGTGTCAGAATCCCAAGTTCTTGATGATACTTAACTTGATGTTCGGCAATTAATGAAAACAGAAAAGAAACTTGTATCAATCTTCATTTTTCATGAGTGAATATTTTGTGATTTTTATTTCTTGTATGCAGATGATTTCGTTCCTATTGGCGACAGGACTAGGGGCGTCGTTCGGGGTTACTGTTGACTCTAAGAGATACCTTAAGAAAGATGATAAGATGCCTTCGAAGATTAAATCAGATTTTGAAAGATTCTATGATATTGGATACACTTCAGCTGGATTTCTTTTGTTAGGGTTCCTTGCCTCTGCACTTCTAACTAGTTTATCATCAAGGGCACTTTGGTCTGAGAAGATAACTCAGAAGAAGTAGGATCTCTTTTCTTTTTTGACTTAGGTAAGAAATATATTGCAGACAATAATGTAAGACACCCACTTTTAAATTTTTATTTGTCCCAAAATATAGTAGTATAGTGTAATTTCAAGAATTAATGTACAACGAAAATATTGTGGATTAGTGACGACAGTTTATCGAGGAAACTTTTTTCCATGGTAATTCCCAATGAATTTACCTAGGAATTTTATTTCCTAGGAAAATACCAAGGAATTTTTTTTCCATGATGAATTTCGAGAAATTTAGGAAGGAGAAATTTTCCTAGGGAAATTTGCAAGGAATTTACCAAGGAAACATTTTTCATTGTAACTAGTGGGTAGCCCGTGCTTCGCACGAAAAATTAATTTGCCATTTTTTATATTACTTATTTTATGTTTTTATTTGATAAAGTAGCATGACATTTTTTTGGTGATATAAATCTATTTTATATCAATCAAAATATTTACATTTATAAATTCAGGAGATTTTTTTCTTTTAGCCTTTGTTGTATATAGTTTGTACTTATTATCATGACAATTGAAATTTGAATAATAACAATGAATTATTATTGTAATTAGTTAACTACTAATTTTATAGATGATTGAATTAATAATATTAAATATTTTTGATAATTAATGATTTTATACTACATACACGTATTATGATTAGTAAATATAATTAAAAAGTTATATGAGAATAGTGATCTGGTATAGTAAGTTTAATACCTAATATTTATCAAATACGGAGTATAGTAACTATTAAATTAAATATTAATAGTTATCCTATGTATGTAACTAATATTGAAGCATTATCTAAGATATTCTAATATATTAAAAAATAATATTTTTAATTAATATTATATTTAACTAATAATATTAGCTTATATTAAACTAAATAATAATAATTACCCTATATAATTAATATTATGATTAACTAATACTATTAATAATAATAATAGTTAACATAGTATTAACTATTGAGTCTTTTCCACTTCCACTTTGCTCTATTAGTTATATATTTTCTTCTATAATATAAATTCATTATTATATAGAGAGAGTAGATGAAAGTGTATATGATTTAAGTTACTAATTATTAACTATCATTAGTAGAATTTATTATAAATAACGTTTTACATATGTAACATTTAGGTTAATTGTATTTAGTTAGTGACTCTTTAGATTACATCTTAGTATGTGTTACTTATAACTTATAACATGTCTTTATTACATATTATCTTTTTGCATAGCTATAAGTTATCTACTAAAGTTATTAGTTAATTACAATAATGTAAATAGTTGCATACGAATGAAAAGACATATGACATGGAAGCTTGAGAAATTAGATAAAGTCATTCGGGTCTTATGTGTCATCACCAGATTTAGTCTACTTTAAAATAATATAATATAGATTTAGTTTCCACCAATAATCACTTGGTGACTTTTTATATTCCTCATCAATCATCTTTATTTAATTTTTTTGTAACTCTTTTTACTAATACCTTTGATTATCTCAATTTATCACCAAATTTATATTTAGTTTTCATCAAAGGTATTAATAGTAATTATATAGGGTAACTATTATCATTTAGTTAACCATCACTATTATTTGACATATTCGTTAAGTTCATCGTGATAGTTATAGTAATTGTTATATTTAACTAATAATATTAGCTTATATTAAACTAAATGATAATAGTTACCCTATATAATTACTATTATGATTAACTAATAATATTAATAATAATAGTTAACATATATAGTCACTATTATAATTAGCTAATAATAGTAATAGTAATATTTAATCTATATAGTAACTATTATAATTAAATAATAATAGTAATAGTGATGATTAACCTATATAGTAATTATTATGATTAAATAATATTATTAATAGTAATGTTAACCTATATAGTAACTATTATGATTAACTAATACTATTAATATTAATGTTAACCGATATAGTAACTATTATAATTAACTAATACTATTAATAGTAATTGTTAACCTATACTACTCCGTCCCAATAAGAGCTGTTCATTTTTTGGGCAGCACGCAAATTAAGGAATTGGGGGGGAAGTAAAAATGATGTGAGTGTAATTTGAAAATAAGAGAGAGAATGAGTGGAGAGAATAGTAAATTATAATGGTGTTGTGAGTATTAAAATAATGGAGGAGAGAGAATGAGTGGAGGGAATAGTGAAGATTTTTTTGCCAAAAAAGGAAAGTGAAAGCTATTAACGGGACACCCAAAATGGCAAAATGGGAAGCTACTATTGGGACGGAGGGAGTATTAACTATTATGATTAACTAATACTATTATTAGTAATATTTAATGTATACTCCCTCCGTCCCATAGAACATTACACGTTTACTATTGAGAACGGAAAATAAGGAATAATGTTATTAAAGTAGGTGTTGTGAGTGGGAGGAGAGAGAATGAGTGGAGAGAATAGTAAATTATAATGGTGTTGTGAGTATTAAAATAATGTAGGAGAGAGAATGAGTGGAGAGAATAGTGATTTAAGGTTTCCTTTTTAGGAAAGTGGGACTTTAAAGAGGGACGCCCAAAATAGCAAAAGGGGTAATGTTCTATGGGACGGAGGGAGTATAGTATATATAATAGTTAACTAATATAATTAATAGTATTAGTTAACTTATTGTAACTATTATAGTTAACTAATACTATTAATAGTAATAGTTAACATATATAGTAAATATTATAGTTAAATAATACAATTAATAGTAATAGTTAACTTATATAGTAACTATTATAGTTAACTAATACTATTAATAGTAATAATTAACATATATAGTCACTATTATAGTTAACTAATACAATTAATAGTAATAGTTAACTTATATAGTAACTTTTATAGTTAACTAATACTATTAATATTAATAGTTAACTTATATAATAACTATTATTATTAACTATTAGTATTAGCTAATAAGAAAAATATCAAGAGTCTTTAGATTTTGGAATGGTGATGATGTGGCTTCTCCAAAAGCAAGAGTTTGCCTAAACATGTCTATGTGGCGAATTCTTAGGCCTCCTCACCAACTTTAATATATATATATATATATATATAGATTTCTGATGAAAATACTAAGGAATACTTTTTCCGTGGTGAATTCCAAGGAATTTACCAAGGAATATAGTTCCTAGGTAAATTTCCTTTTTAAATTCCTTGGGAAGTATTACCCAAATTTCTAATTTGGTGCTAAACTTCCCTCCAAAATTACGAAGGAATATATTACTAGGCAATCACTCAAAATATTTTTAAAAATTGGTGGGAAGATTTCCGCCATAATTACCAAGGGAATTACAAAGGAATAAATACCAAGAAAATATTTCCTTGGTGAAATCCTTGGTAAATTTCAAAGGAATAGAAAAAAGAGGGACGGACAATAGCATTTACTTTTTTAATTTTTTTTTAGATAAATAAAACTATTTGAGATGTTAGTTAGTAGTGAAATTTTTTACAAAAAGTTATATAAAAAAAGTTAAGAATTTTTAAAGAAATGAAAGTATATAATAGAAAAAAGAGGGACGAAAAATAGCATTTACTTTTATAATTTTTTTAATTTTTTTTTTATAGATAAAACTATTTGAGATGTTAGTTATCAGTGAAATTTTTTACAAAAAGTTATATAAAAAAATTAAGAATTTTTAAAGAAATTAAAGTATATAATAGAAAAAAAGAGGGACGGACAATAGCATTTACTTTTTTAATTTTTTTTGATAAATAAAACTATTTGAGAAGTTAGTTAGTAGTGATTTTTGTTTACAAAAAGTTATATATAAAAAAGTTAAAAAAATTTAAAGTAATGAAAGTATATAATAGAAAAAAGAGGGACGGACAATAGCTTACTTTTTTATTTTATTTTTTGATAAATAAAAATATTTGAGATGTAGTTAGTAGAGAAATTTTTTACAAAAAGTTATATCAAAAAAAGTTAAGAATTTTTAAAGAAATTAAAGTATATAATAGAAAAAAGACGGACGGACAATAGCATTTATTTTTTTTTATTTTTTTATATTTTTTTTATGATAAATAAAACTATTTGAGATGTTAGTTAGTAGTGATTTTTTTTACAAAAATTTATATAAAAAAAAGTTAAGAATTTTTAAAGAAATGAAAGTATATAATAGAAAAAAGAGGAACGGACAATAGCATTTACTTTTTTTATTTTTTTTTAATTTTTTTTTTTTGGGATATATAACACTATTTGAGATGTTTGTTAGCAGTGAAATTTTTTACAAAAAGATATATTAAAAAAGTTAAGAATTTTTAAAGAAATGAAAGTATATAATAGAAAAAAGAGGGACGGACAATAGCATTTACTTTTTTAAATTTTTTTTTGATAAATAAAACTATTTGAGATGTTAGTTAGTAGTGAAATTTTTTACAAAAATTTATATAATAAAAGTTAAGAATTTTTAATGATAGTATATAATAGAAAATAGAGGACAATAGGGTATTGGTTATATTTTAGGGTAAATGTTATGATTTAGGGTATATGTATATGGGCTATGATTTAGAGTATATGGTATGTGTATATGATACGGAGTATATGATTTAGGATATAAAGTATGGCTGTCTAGTGTATGGAGTATATGGTATATGATATGAGTTATGGTTTAGGATATAGGTTATGGGTGTCCGTTGTATGGATATATGATATATGTTTAAGGAATTTGGTATATTAAAGATTATTTTATTTAATTTTTATGTGTATGAGTTATAAGGTGTTTAGGCATATGATTTATGGTTTAGGGCATGGGGTATGATTTAGGGTTTAGGGTTTAGGGATTAGGTATATGATTTTATTTAATTTTTTAAATTTTTTTTGAATAAATAAAACTATTTGAGATGTTAGCTAGTAGTGAATTTTTTTACAAAAAATTATATAAAAAAAAGTTAAGAATTTTTAAAGAAATGAAAGTATATAATAGAAAAAAGAAAGACGGACAATAGCATTTACTTATTTTTTATTGTTTTTTTGGATAAATAAAACTATTTGAGATGTTAGTTAGAAGTGAAATTTTTTACAAAAAGTTATATAAAAAGTTAAGATTTTTTAAAGAAATGAAAGTATATAATAGAAAAAAAGAGGGACGGACAATAGCATTTACTTTTTTTAATTTTTTTTTTGGATAAATAAAACTATTTGAGATGTTAGTTAGTAGTGAAATTTTTTACAAAAAGTTACATAAAAAAGTTAAGAATTTTTGAATAAATGAAAGTATATAATAAAAAAAAGAGAGACGGACAATAGTATTTACTTTTTTAATTTTTTTAATTTTTTTTGGATAAGTAAAACTATTTGAGATGTTAGTTAGTAGTAAAAAATTTTACAAAATGTTATATAAAAAAACTTAAGAATTTTTTAAGAAATGAAAGTATATAATAGAAAAAAGAGAGACGGACAATAGCATTTACTTTTTTATTTTTAAAAAAAAAATTGGATAAATAAATTATTATTATGATATATTATTATTTAATTATTATTATTATATAATATTACTTATATTTTAAATTATTTTTGATATTTTTAATTATTATGGTCATTAAGAGATTTTTGCCATTAAATACATCACAAACAAGATCTTAGCCATTAAATACATCACAAACAATATAATTCAGTGGTCCAAATTCATTTAGCAAAATAATGACACCCTTTCATTTAATTGGCTTATAATTGTTCCATGGATTGATGACGTAATCAATCTGGACCATTAATCATAAACATTCAATGGTCCAAATTCATCAAAACAAAACATTTCAATTTTTTTTCTTTATCCTCTCACAAACTCTTTCTCCTCACAGCACACACACACACACACTCTCTCACACACTCTCTTTCTCTCTCTACAATCCGGCCGGCCACCCTTACCAGATCCGGCCGGCGCCCACAACCACCCTCCTCTCTCTCTCTCTCTCTCTCTCTCTCTCTCTATATATATATATATATATATATATATATATATATATATATGTATGTATATATATCATCTCTCTCTTCTCAAGGCTGCCTCTTCCCTCTTCCCTCTTCCCTCATCCCACCATCACACCCGGTACATCCCAAGCGACATACCAGAATTTCGGCGAGATGAAGACCTTCATTAATTCCGGCGAGAAGAAAGAAAGAAACGGAGAGAAGAAGAAAGAAAGAAATGGCAGATTTTGTTTGTTTTGTTTTTGGATTTGATTTGTTTGTTTTGATTTTTGGTTGTTATTTTGAATAGAAATGTTATTTATGAGAAAAGTACCTTTTTAGCCCTTAAACTATTTTATTTGAGACTTTTTAGTCCTTGAACTATTTTTAAGCCTTTTTCATCCTTGAACTATTTTAATTGGGACCTTTTAGTCCTTCCGTTAAAAGTTCCGACCATTAACCGTTAATTAGGACCTTTTCGTAAAGAGTTCTATAGGTCAGTGACCTTTTAGATACTTAACTCCATTGTGAAACTATTTCTTTATTTTATTTTTTACAAATTTGAACATTCATTTAGGGACGGAGGAGTAAACAAAAATGTAAAAATATTGAACAATACGTTCATTTTGAAACTATTTTTTCATTTGCAAATTTGAACATTCACTTAGGGACGGATGAGTTGCAAAAAAAAAATATTAAAAATTTTGAATAGTATATTCATTTGGAGCTAATTTTTTTTCAAATTTAAACATTTAGGGACGGAGTCGTAAAAACAAAGTAATTTTGAACAGTTATTGTATGGGTTGACAGAAAATTTTAGCTTATTGGGTTCAAATTACTTTGTTTTTGGTTACGCACCTCCGTTCCTAAATGTTCAAATTTGAAAAAAAAAAAATAGTTCCAAAATGAATATACTGTTCAAAATTTTTACTTTGTTTTTTTTTTCTACTCATCCGTCCCTAAGTAAATGTTCAAATTTGCAAATGAAAAAATTGTTTCAAAATGAACGTACTGTTCAACATTTTTACTTTTTTTTTACTCCTCCGTCCCTAAATGAATGTTCAAATTTTCAAAAAAAAAAAAAAAAGAGTAAAAATGTTGAACAGTATGTTCATTTTGAAACTATTTTTTCATTTGCAAATTTGAACATTTACTTGGGAAAGAATGAGTAGAAAAAAAATAAAGTAAAAATTTTGAACAGTATATTCATTTTGAAACTATTTTTTTTTTCAAATTTGAACATTTAGGAACGGAGGTGCGTAGCTAAAAGCAAAGTAATTTGAACCCAATAAGCTAAAATTTTCTGTCAACCCATACAACAACTGTTCAAAATTACTTTGTTTTTACGCCTCCGTCCCTAAATGTTAAAATTTGAAAAAAAAAATAGTTTCAAATTGATGTAGGAGACGATTTCAGCCCAGGCGGGCGCCCCAGTTCAGCCCAGGCGGCCGCCCCTCGTGGTGTCAACAAGCGAGATCCTTTTGGTGGCCAGGCGAGCGCCTCGATCAAGCCCAGGTGAGCGCCTCGATCAAGCCCAGGTGAGCGCCTCACGACGGAAGGAACGACCCATCAACTGTTGGAGTCCAGGCGGGCGCCTGACATGCCCCAGGCGAGCGCCTCACCATGGTTGTCGAAAGCCCTAGTTTATGTTGCCCAGGCGGTCGCTTGATCTTCTCCCAAGCGGGTGCCTCATTGACGGACCAATTTCCTTATTTTTCCTGTTTGCTGAATAATTGATACTTAAGTTGGGTTATTTTGGTAATTGTTTTTCTATTTTGTCTTAGGGTTTTGGGGACGTATTTAAACACTTTTAGGGCTTGATTAAAAGACAGTTTTTGATCAATTAATTTGAAGAGTTTTCTCTCTTTTTCTGGTGGATTCCAGTTTTTGTGTTTGTAGGGTTCATCGCTTGTGAACTCTTGTGATTAGTGCGCTAATCACGAATCTATCGCTTCCGTGCTGCGTCACAAATGAATATACTGTTCAAATTTTTACTTTTTTTTTTTTTTTGCAATTCATCTATCCCTAAGTGAATGTTCAAATTTGCAAATGAAAAAACAATTTCAAAATGAACGTAGTGTTCAACATTTTTACATTTTTTTTACTCCTCCGTCCCTAAATGAATGTTCAAATTTATAAAAAAAAATAGTTCCACAACGGAGTTAAGTACCTAAAAGGTCACTGGCCTATAGAACTCTTTACGAAAAGGTCCCAATTAACGGTTGATAGACGAAAGTTTTAACGGAAGGAAAAAGGTCCCAATTAAAATAGTTCAAGGATGAAAAAGACTTAGAAAATTGTTCAAGGACTAAAATGTCTCAATTAAAATAGTTTAAGGACCAAAAAGCTACTTTTCTCTGTTATCATTTATTGTTTGGAATTTTGTAGATTCAAATTTGGAAGAAATGAAAATCCCAATTTGTATGTTGATTTGATAATCATGGTGGTGGGGGAGTGGTGGGGAGGGCTGTGGGGGATTGATGATGGTGGTGGTATATTTAAAAAACAACCCATTAATAATTCTAAATACACATTTCTTTAATTATGTTTAATATTTTTTAATTACTAATTTAAATGATTTTTGAATAAATATTTATTTAATTATACAAATATATTTAATATATTAATCGTATATGATGCTGCAAGAATGGTGCCGTTTATCAATATGCGTCCAGCTGCAAGACCAATCTCCTTACTTCTGACCTGAAAACAGAACCCACGACTAGCCGGAATGGTCTCTGGCGAAGACCCTCGGGTGTGAGAGTAAGTACGGTGTATGAGAGCTAAATAACTACTCCCTCCGTCCCGTAATACTTGACACAGTTACTGTTCCGCACGGGAATTAAGGAAAAAGTAAAAAGGTTGATGTGTTGTGAGTGTAGATAGTTAAGTAGGAGAGAGAATGAGTGGAGAGAATAGTAAATTATAATGGTGTTGTGAGTATTAAAATAATGTAGGAGAGAGAATGAGTGGAGGGAATAGTAAAGATTCTTTGCCATTTTAGGAAGTGTGACTTATCAGTGGGACGCCCAAAATGGAAAAGTGTGTCAAGTATTGTGGGACGGAGGGAGTATAAGGAACAATATATTCTCAATAATCAAAAAGCAATTACCTTGGAACGGTTGACATTGCCTTGTATTTATAATATTTGATGAGAGATATAATTGTGGTAGGATTGTATTAAATCCCTATAATCTCGGATCAGATATACATAAGAGATCTTGTCCACGAATAACTCCTGATTTGTAGGGAGTCTGTTATGGAAAGACTTGTGTTCACGCCCGGACTCTGTAGGTCGTCATGTAATATAATAGGTCGAGGTCACCTATTGGGTCTAGGTCGACCTGACTGATGGATGGGATCGGATCATGCCCGAACTGAGATCTGGATCGTATGTCGGACCATGCTATGTCGGGACCTCGTAGGTCGGACAAAGAGCTTAGGTCAACTGATCATGCGGTTGGGCCATGGGCCCGGTAGTAATTGGGTCTAGTCCACTGAGAATGTGGTGGCAATAGTAGGTAGATAATTGGGCTTGCTCATTGGGCCTAGCCCGTCACATTTATTCCGTTCAGTGGCCCCCAACTTTCTGAGTGGGCTTTGTCGACTAGAAAGTTAAAAGTATTTTTGATTTATCTTTGAAGTAGATCGCAGGTCGATACTCGAGCTGATAGTTAGTCGACAAAGGGTGACGTGGCTTGATCCTGGACGTTGACTGCGGACGGTTGGATCAATTAAAGCGCCGGAATTCCGTAATGATTACCGCCTCAAAAACTGCCCGGGTATTTAAATGTGACTTTAACTGTTAGGAAACCCTAGCCTTTCCGGTTTCAGTAAGGAATGAGAGAGAAAACCTTTTCCCCTTTGGATTTTGAGAATCTTCGATATTCAGGCGTACAGTTCCGGTCGGTTAAAGTAAAGCTCTTGATTTTCGTTGTCGTCAACCCTTTATTTTCCTCGTGTGACCTTCGTCATCAACTCAATTTAAGGTATTTTTCAATTTCTTTGCCTTTCTATGTTATTCTCAAATTTTCGTTGATTTCTGCCATGGCTAGAACTTTTAGTTGCGAACTTGGGGCCTGGTATGGGTATTGCACCGTTAATCACCGAGTATATAAGCACATAGGGGGAGTGTGGAAGGAGATGGCCATAGCTGAGTGCGCCTCTATTTTGACGAGGTTTACCCGTAGGAGAGAATTTGGGAGATTTAGAAGTAGACGACCCCAATGTTGTATCTTTTCATCTATTCCACGAGTTACTCGACCATATATCACTGCTTTATGTCAAGGACCCCAACAAACCTTCCTTCCTTAGGAATAGAAAGGGTTTCCCAGGGGAATCTAGGTTGCCTGAATATGAGCATAGGTCTGATTCCCCTATTTCTTCTACTTCTTGTACAGATATGGCAGCTCAAGGGAGAGCTACAGCTTCCACTTCGTCTAGTCCGCGGATCATGGACGCATTTGATTCCTCAGTGGCCAAAGGGAGGAATGAGAGGGGCTATGTTCCTCCCAAACCAATTCGAGGGAAGAGGAACTCGGAATCTCGAATAGCCATGGTATATGACTTCTGTGAGGTGGATAGTAAAGAGTTCAACGTGACCCATTTCAGGAAGAAGGAGTTTATGTCCTTGTTTGGTAGTACCTACGCCACTGACCCAACTAGGGTGGCCTTTTATTATGGCCAATTCAAGGCTGGCTTAAGATTGCCATTAGATCCCTTTATCAATGAATTCTTGGAGTGCATGAATGCTTTGCCCCTCCACCTAGGAGCTAATACTTGTAGGGTTTTAGTGTGCTTCGCCATAGTATGTCGCTTCCTTGGATATGAGCCCTGTATGAAAGTTTTTAGGGAGTTCTTTAGTGTCAAGACAGATAAGGTCGACCTGGGAATTAGCACCCCCTCCAAACCAAATGCCCCCAAGCTGTTTGTCAACCTTCCCAGCAAGGTGAGTGGCTGGAATGCCCACGTGATGGTAGTGGAGAGTAGGAGAGGATGGGAGTTCCCCTTACCCAATACTGAATCCAAGAGGCCCAAGAGGTCACCGCTGCTGAGGTCGAGAAGGCTGAGCAAACTCTGGAGCCGACGAAAGAGGTTCCACAAGTCAGGACTAGAGCCCAGTCTAGGGCCAGGACGTCTGTGATTGATGTGGATGAAGAGGAAGAAGATGAAGATGCTCCTCTTAGCAAGAAAAAGAGATCTGAGCCCAAACTTCGATCTGAACAAGGGGATGCTACTACTAGCACCCTTCAGCCACCAACCAACCAAGTGTCTTATCCCGAGCTAGTTCAAGCTCGTGTTGACAAATTGAGTAATGTTCCTTTGCTGACGGGGGTAGACAGCTTGTGTAGAGAATACCCGGAGCTTGAATTTGGGAAGGTCGTAGTGAGGCGGGCTGCTGATCAGGACCTGGTGAACAAGTTCACGAGCAAGGGAATAACTGCAGAGATGTTCCAAGCCAGGTCAGGGCTGATCCATTTCGAGGTAATACTTTGCCTTAATTTTAAAAATCTATCATGCTTTCTTTTGGCTCGTATATTCCCATTAACCCTTTCTTATTTGGGCTGATCCTTTGGTCTTTTCACTGTAGTCTCTTGCCATGATCGAGCTAGCTACCAGCCACTGGAAAGTGGCTGAGGAGCAGGAGAGACTGGCCAAGACGTGTTGGGTTTTACGGGTCCATGCGCAGCAAAATTAAAAAATCTAATAACATAAAGCCCAAGGAGCCTAGGATCCGTTCTATACAATTAACTTGAATTCCTATGAGATAGAAATAACCAACCTTGAACGCTTTCCGTTCTTGAGCTATCGAACTATGTATTGATGTGATTTTGAATACAAACTTCGAACTCTAGGCCTTGATCGTTGAACGAGCGAAGACCCTCTTATGGTATCCACACCTTTGAATGAACCAAGAACGATTTCTTGAAGATTGCTAGATCCTTTAAACCTTGAAGAATATTGAGAATTTTGTTGTGATTTTCTTTTCAGAAATTCGGCTAGAATATTAGGGTTGACAGTAGAGCCGTCAAGTTGGGACTGTCCCGTCGGGACGTCCCGTCCCGACCTATAAATGGGACGGAATGGGACAGCATTTTTTCATCCCGTTTGAAAACGGGACTATTCGGGACGTCCCGTTTGGGACGCGGGACAAACGGGATACGGGACGGGACGTCCCGTTCCCGTTTCTTAAAAAAAAAAAAAAAAAAAAAAAAAACGCACACAAAAACGAAATAAACCCTAACTATTCTGTTCTTTTCTTTTATCTCTCTCTCTCTCTTAGTCTCTTTCTCTCTTCCGCCGCAGAACAGAACAGAGCCCGGCGATTCCACCTCTCCCCGCCGTTCCTTCTTCTCCTCTTCTCTCGAATCTCGATCTCAGTCACCGTGATTCAGCGGCGCCGCGGCTCAGGTACCCTCTTTCTCTTAGATCTGATTCGATTTTTGAAACCTGAGATTAGTGTTTATTCCGAAAGTTTTTCTCCAACTCCAACAACAATTATGATTATGCTTCTTCATTTAGATCTGAGAATTTCTCTCTCTCTCCCTCTCTCCCTCTCTCTTCTTGATCTGGGCATTTTTCTCTTGGTTTTATGGTGAACCTGATTTTGTTGAATATTACACCGATGACCGATCCTTGTTTCAGTAATACTATGGACTCCCTCTGTTCTTCTCGAAGAGTCAACTTCTCATATGTAAAAGACAGAATGAGATTAAATCAAATCAAAAGTTTGGACACCTTAATTATAGAAAATAATATTTCATTCATCAAAAACTACATTAAGACTACTATGAATTGCAATTTGTGGTTGTCTGTGAGTTGTCTTAGACTTGCTCCATTGAGCTGATCTACCAGTATGAAAGTAATTTAATTGATTATGTATGCATTATAATCTGTGGTTGTTATTTATGCTTATTCGATTTTGAAATCTGGTAGTTTTATCATTTATATAGGAAATCTGAGATTATTTCATTGATTATGTATGCATTATAATTGTGGGATATTGTTGTATTTGTTTTTTTCATTGTAGTAATGGAATCTAATTATGCACAACCGAGTGCAAATGTGGATGATAATGAGGTAGACAAAGCAGAAAATACCAAGAAGGCTGAGTCATGCAAAAAGGGTAAGGTATATTCTGATGTGTGGCATTTTTTCAACCAATTGATTGATATAGATCATGGGGTTCAAAGAGTAAGAGGTGAGTGTAAAGGGTGTAAAAAATTATTTGCAGCTGGTGGAAAATCTGGGACTTCGGGAATGAAACGCCATCAAAAAGCATGTTCAAAGTTGAAGTTTCATGATGTAGGACAAATGATTATGGATAGTGAGGGGAAGGTAATAAATAGAAAAATTGACCAAAAGATTGTACGTGAAAAGTTAGCTTGTGCGGTAATTAAGCATAATATGCCATTTTCACTGGTTGAATATGATGGATTTAGAGATTTATTGACGTATTTGAATCCTGCATTCTCTTGCATTAGTAGAAATACTCTTGTTTCAGACATTGAGAAAATTTATTTCAGGGAGAAAGATAAACTTAAGCAAGCTTTGTTTGATACTCCAAATAGAATTTGCTTAACTTCTGATTTGTGGACAGCATGCACTAGTGAAGGTTACATTTCTTTAACTGCTCATTTTGTTGACACTGAATGGAAATTGAATAGTAAAATACTCAACTTTACCCATATGCCGCCTCCACATTCAGGAGTTGAATTGGCTGCAAAGTTGTTTGAGTTTTTGAAAGAGTGGGGATTGAGAAGAAAGTGTTTTCTTTGACATTAGATAATGCCTCTAGTAATGACAACATGCAAGATATCTTGAAAGAGCAGCTTTGTTTTCAGAATGATGGCTTGTTTTGTGATGGTGAATATTTTCATGTTCGTTGTTCCGCTCACATTTTGAATTTAATTGTTCAAGAAGGTCTGAAAGTTGTTTCTGGTGCTTTGTATTTGATTAGAGAATCTGTATGCTACAGGTTATGAGAGTAGGACTAAAAAAATTGAAGAGTGTGTAAGGCAAGTGGGTAGTATTGACACGAGTATTGGTTTGCGATTGGATGTGCCTACTCGTTGGAATTTAACATATTTGATGTTAGCTAGTGCCATAAAGTATAAGAAGGCTTTTTTTCTTCTTCAGTTGAGTGAAAAGAATTATAAGTGTTGTCCTTCACAAGATGATTGGCAGAGGGGTGAGAAAATATGTGATTTCCTTGAGCCTTTTTATGACACTACCAACTTGATCTCGGGCTCTTCTTATACTACATCAAACTTATATTTCATGCAAGTTTGGAAAATTGAAAGGTTGCTTCAAAATAACTTGTATAGTGAAGATGAAGTGATAAGAGAAATGTGTAAAAGGATGCAAGGGAAGTTTGACAAATATTGGGCTCAGTATAGTATAGTGCTTGCATTTGGGGCTGTTCTTGATCCACGAGTGAAGTTGACAATGTTGCATTATTTTTATTCAAAGGTTGAAAATAGTGTCAAAAAAACAGAAAAGAAAATCTTACTTGTCAAGGGACATTTATACAAGCTTTTTGAGGAGTATTCTAAAGATAACATTGATCACATGACTAGCTCTTCACAACCACATACCTCTTTTGTCACATCTTCATCAACGAACAACAAAGGAACATTTAAAAACAAAGGCAAACGGATGTTTGATGTAACTGTAAGTATTTTTTTAATACTTTTTTTTTTGTTTTCTTTACTTGATTTATATTTTGTTTGATCTATGTTTTATATCATGTTAGGAATTTATGGAGTATGAGAGTCAAACTGTCATTGTTGCTGGAAAATCTCAATTGGATCTTTACTTGGAGGAGCCTAAGCTTGAATTTGCTTTTCATGAGGATATGAATGTCTTGGAATATTGGAAATCTCAGAAACAGAGATACCCAATTCTTGCACGCATGGCATGTGATGTTTTAGCCATTCCTATTACAACCGTTGCATCAGAGTCGTCATTTTCTATTGGAGCTCGTGTGCTCAACAAGTATAGAAGTTGCATACTGTGAATACCCCGTCCCGATGCAACGCGCATTCGGAGGTTTGAAATAATTAATCATATGAAGTCGGATCGAAATAGGATATTCATTTAGTGACACTCGCTTTAAACCATATTAAAAATATTAGTTTAATTTTGAGAGTCGCCACGCCACTTTGATATAGCCCAAAGCTTTGAAAAAAGGCTAAACAGTTAATTGGGTTCGGGGGTCAAGTTACAACAGAAGAAGAAACGTTATCACTCCTATTGCCCGACGAATCGGTCTTTCTAGCATGTGGGGTGTTGGTTGTGTGCGGTGTTTACGGGAATAGATAGAAGAAACGGGATCATGCATAAGGAGGAGGGGAGAGAAAGAATTAATTGATGATCGCACCCTAGAACCTTTGAGTTAGGCCCTCGGAAGGTGCACTAATCAACGTTCATCCTTGGGGGATTGTTGATCATGGGATAATTATAACTAAGGTGAAAGGAAAGAAATAGTTCCTAGATCCATTGGGTTTCTTAGGGCGAAACCTTAGATCATCCTCGGCTATTGCATATTTAAATATATTAAAACAACCCTAAATCTAGCATATATGACATAAGCAAGAAATAAAGTAATTAAAATACTAAGCATAAAAATAATAATAAAAACAATAATAATAAAGACAGAAAAAATAAACAGAAGACTTACCTAATGATGGCAAGGCTTTTGGATCGAATCTATGAAGATTCGAAAAACGTGCTTGATAAAATATTTAGACTTAGAAAACTCGAGTTTAGTCTCAAGTTTTCTATGGAGGAAACATCAAGTTTTGTCTTGAGTTTTCCGTAGAATAATTCTGTGTTCAAAGTGTGAGGCGGAGTGGGGTTTATATAGTGAAAAGAATTGGGGAGGAAGAGGTACGGACGCGATGTGGGAAAAGGGAGAAGGGCCGATCGGCCAACCTTTTTTGGCCCAAAAATCTGCCTTGGCCCAAATGGCCTAGAATGGCCCCAAATTGCCTAGTATTGGCCGGCCACCTTGTCCAATTCCTCGGCCACATCCTCTTTGCAATGGCCCTACAGCTCGGCCAAATCCATGCAACTTAAATTCATTTTGCATCCTTAATTATTCGTTTCGTCCCGCGATCTTCTCGTTGCATTTTGACCACTTTAATGACTTCTTTTGCAATTCGCTCTTTAGGATTTTATTTTTCATTTAATCCCAGGAATTTTAATATATCAATTTCGTCCCAAATATTCCATATTTCCAGTTTAGTCCCTGAATTTTCCAATATTTCCTATTTGGTCCAAAAGTTTCCAAATGCCAGTTTAGTCCCTGAATTTCCGAATTGCACTTCAGTCCCTTTTTTCGGACCGGGTACTAACACATACTCCCTAAGAAAGTGCAATATCTTATTTGTGCTCGTAATTGGTTACATGGCTATGGTAATTTTATTCTTAAATTCATTTGAATGTGTTAAATTATTGTTACTTTTACTTAATATTTGTGTTTTTATTTAAATGTAGAAACTGATGATAATGAAGATGAAGCGGATGCTATTGTCAAAACATCTTTACCAAGTGAAGGGTCCAATAATGTGCAAGTTATTGAAGATTGATAGGTAACATTTTTATGCACAATGGCATGCTGATATGTCTTCATTCGTTTTCATGTTTGAGTCAGTTCTAAACATGTTTAGAGTGCTTTCTTGTTATGATGTTTGAGAATAGTGAAGAGATGGCAAGATTTAAAAAAATAAAAGATAAAAAAAATGTGAAAGCTAGGAAAGATATTTGACATTAATCATTTCCATTACAATTCTGGTCATTGTATGAAGATGAGATAAAAAGTATGAAACTAAATGGTGCCTTAGAAGTATATCTTCTTTTAACATTTTGATAACAGATTTTCTGGTTATGCACATGCTACTGTCTTATATGTGGTTGATTACTTTAAATTTCAGAGTCATTACCCAATGGAGCTTCGCAAATGGACATGATTCTCGTAATGTAAGCGGGTGGAGCTGAACCCCCATCATCCAAAACTTGTTCTGAAAAAGATGGAATTGATGAAATTTCAGCTTCTAGTGAAAAGAGAAACACTTATTTTGTTATTAACTAAGTTCTAGCTTGTTTGTAACTTGTAATACACTTGATGGGACGGAGTATTTTCGTGTGTTGAATGCTTTTTTTTTGTGTTGAATGCTTTTTTTCTCTTTATTTCTCATAGTCAATGGGTCCCGTATGGGTCCCGCGGGATCCCGCGTCCCGCAAATGGGACGGGATGGGACGGAGTATTTTCGTCCCGTCCCGTTTTGCTCCCGTCCCATTTTGTCCCGCTCCCGTCGTGGGACAACGTAATTTCGTCCCGTCCCGTCCCGTATTCCCGTATTGACGGCTCTAGTTGACAGACCTTCATGTATATACTACTTTAGTATGGTATTTGTTTCCTAATCAAATTAGGAAACTAGTCTGTCAAACTGCCTTAGGCTCATCTTGTCGCACGACCACACGCAGCCCATGGCCTAGTTTTGTCGCGCGATGACATGTGCCACATCAGGAATCTCAATCATTCTTCCTCTGGTTTAATCAATTCATTCTAGTTGTCTGTAACCCAATAGGATTATATTATGTTGGCAATGAGCTCGATCATATCGACTCTCATAAAACATAAGCGGACTCTAGTAAGCCATTATGTCTACCCAAATAATATAACGTAAGAGTTCACGTTTCCAATGGTGCACTTCCATTTCTCCCTTTGTCTCACGATGTTATATTGAACACAAGTCATGGTCCTCGTCAACTTGTCTTTGTTCAATGCTTTCTCGATTCCGAGTATAATGATAATTCAATCGCATTGGGGTATGGCCATACACTTTCATCATTATCACTCATCGAGGGGCCCAAGCATAACATCTCTCTTTCGAGGGACAAATTCCATCTTGACTCATCATCCTTCCCATCATGATTCCGGTCATGCCAAAGATAGTCTTTATAGATATCGTGTTAAGATATCGTTTGACTAAAATCAAACATAACTTTCATCATATGTAAGATCATGATAATCTCAGGTCTAGGGACTAAATGAAGTGACCATATGAGATTTAATTATGACATTTGACCATGACATAAATCTCATACGGGTCAAGTCCAGTTACTTGTTCTCTAACAAGTACCCATAAATTTAATGTGCATCTCTATGCATATAATTATCATATGATTATCCATTAACATTTATACTAATTATTATCTTAATAATTAGGAATGGAGATTATTACAGACAAATATGCAAAATATATAATAATTAAATAATAAACTTTTCATATAATAATAAATAATGTCAACACGTAAGTCTATCAATCATTGGCCTAGGGCATAACACCAACAGTCTCCCACTTGCACTAGGCCCAATCTCCCATGTATCGAATACCCATGGACCTAACATGACCATCATGCTTAGCTTGCGGGAGAGCCTTAGTTAATGGGTCTGCCACGTTGTCATCAGTGTATACTCTGCATATCTTTACGTCTTCCCTTTCGCATATCTCTTGGATAATGTGGAAATGTCGAAGTATGTGTTTGGATCTCTGGTGTGACATTGGTTCCTTTGCTTGTGCAATGGCACCGTTGTTGTCACAGTAAAGTTCAATAGGGTCTTTGATGCTTGGAACGACTTCCAAATCACTAATGAACTTTTTGATCCAAACGGCTTCCTTAGCTGCATCAGATGCCGCTATGTACTCAGCTTCGGTTGTAGAATCAGCGACGGTACTTTGCTTGGAACTTTTCCAACTCACAGTGCCTCCATTCAACGTAAACAAAGATCCTGTCTGCGATCTGAAATCATCTTTGTCGATTTGGAAGCTAGCATCTGTGTAGCCTTTTACTACAAGATCTTCTTCCATTCCTCCAAAGACCAAGAATACATCCTTAGTTCTTCGTAAGTATTTGAGGATATTCTTGACTGCTATCCAATGTGGTTCGCCGGGATTCGATTGGTACCTACTCATCATGCTTAGAGAACGCGAGACATCGGGTCTAGTACATAACATAGCATACATGATAGACCCAATTGCCGAAGCATATGGAATACCATTCATTCTCTTTCGCTCATCATTAGTCTTAGGACTTTGAGTCTTGCTAAGAGATACACCATGCAACATTGGCAAGTTTCCTCTTTTAGAATTTTCCATTTGGAATCTTCTAAGAACCTTATCAATGTAAGTACTTTGACTTAAACCAATCATCCTCTTAGATCTATCTTTATAGATCTTGATACCAAGGATATATGCAGCTTCGCCCATATCTTTCATCGAAAAGCACTTTCCCAACCAAGACTTGACAGTCTGTAGTCCCGGAATGTCATTTCCAATGAGTAAGATATCGTCGACATACAACACTAAAAATAGTGCTACGCTCCCACTAATTTTTCTTGAATACACAAGGTTCATATATCTTCGTTCTTGATAAAGCCAAACTCTTTGATTGCTTCATCAAAACGTAGATTCCAACTCCTAGAACCTTGCTTCAATCCATAAATGGATTTCTGCAACTTACACACCTTGTTAGAATTTTCTGGACTGACAAAACCTTCAAGTAACCTCCCATTTAGGAAAGCTGTCTTGACATCCATTTGCCATATCTCATAGTCATAATATGCGGCTATGGCAATTAAAATTCTAATAGACTTAAGCATAGCTATAGGCGAAAAGGTTTCATCCTAGTTGATGCCATGAATCTGCCTATATCCCTTAGCTACAAGCCTAGCCTTATAGGTGTGCACCTTCCCATCCATGTCGGTCTTCTTCTTGAAGACCCATTTGCACCCTATGGTTTTTACACCTTCGGGTGGATCAATCAAGTTCCAAACTTGATTATTGGCCATGGATTGTAACTCGGACTTCATGGCTACTTGCCATTTTTTCGAATCAGGAGTGGACATCGCCTCTTGATAGCAAGTAGGTTCATCGTTTTCGATTAACTCCACTTCATCACTTTCCATAACGAGGAATCCATATCTCTCGGGTTCGGATCGTGACCTACCACTTCGTCAAAGGACTTGTGCATCTTGAACCGGTTCCACAATTCCTTGTGAACTTGGTTCAGTTTCTACCATTGGTTCAATGTTATTTTCGGGTTCTCGAATTTCTTCGAGATCTATTTTACTCCCACTGGTCCCTTTGCGAAGAAACTCCTTTTCTAAGAAAGTATCATTTCGAGCAACAAACACTTTGTTCTCGTTTCGGTTGTAGAAATAGTATCATTTGGTTTCCATAGGATAACCCACGAAAACACATTTATCAGACTTAGGTGCTAGCTTGTCAGAAGTTAACTTCTTGACATATGGATCGCAATCCGAAATCTTCATGAAAGACAAACTAGGTTTTCTTCCATGCCACATCTCATATGGGGTCTTTTGAACCGATTTAGTAGGAACTCTGTTTGTAGTAAAAGCAGCAGTTTCTAGTGCATGTCCCCAAAAGGATAAAGGAAGCTCAACTTGACTCATCATAGAACGAACCATGTTCAACAAGGTTCTATTCCTCCTTTCAGACACACCATTCCATTGTGGTGTTCCGGGTGGAGAGAGTTCTGAAACGATTCCACAACTCTTAAGATGACTGTCAAATTCTTGGCTCAAATATTCGCCACCTCGATCGGATCGAAGTACTTTAATAGTTTTGCCAAGTTGATTTTGCACCTCATTTTGAAATATTCGAAATATCTCAAACGATTCACTTTTATGTTTCATTAGATAAACATATCCAAATCTACTATAATCATCAGTGAATGTTATAAAGTACCGAAACCCTCCCCTAGCATCGCTACTCATAGATCCACACACATCGGTATGTATGAGGCCTAATAAGTCACCCGCCCTTTCACCAGTTTTGGTAAATGGGTCCTTGGTCATTTTGCCAAGTAAACAAGATTCGCATGTCTCATATGATTCATAATCATGTGAGTCTAAAAATCCATCTTTGTGGAGTTTAGAAATGCGTTTCTCATTTATATGGCCAAGACGACAATGCCATAAGTAAGTGTGGTTTACATCATTGGGTTTAGATCTCTTGTTAATGTTATAGACATCATTATCACGATTTTCAACATCAAGGATATAAAGGCCATTGAAAGAAATAACAGTACAATAATGCATATCACTCTTGTAAATAGAAAACTTCTTATCACATATAAGAAAATTAAAACCTTCATTATTCAAACATGAAATCGAAATAATATTCCTACTTAAAGCTGGAACGTAATAACAATTGTTCAAAACAAGTATTAGTCCACTAGGTAAAGTAACTCCATAAGTTCTTACGGCTAATGCAGCAACTCTTGCTCCATTCCCCACACGTAGGTACACTTCACCCTCTTCAAGCATCCTTCTGTTCTTTAGACCCTGCACATTTAAACAAATGTGAGTTCCACATCCGGTATCCAATACCCAAAAACTAGAAGTAGATAGGAATAAATCTATAACAAAGATACCTGAAGTCGAAGCAACTCCTTTACTCTTCTTCAGTGCTTCCTTGTATTTTGAGCAGTTTCTCCTCCAATGTCCAATCTCATTGCAATGGAAGCAGAATGCGTCCTCTTGGGACTTGAGCTTAGCCTCTTTGGGTTTGGCACCCTCTTTGGGTTTGGGAACATTTGCCTAAGGATTAGCAACCTTTGCCTTTCCCTTACCCTTGAAACCCTTCCCCTTGTTTACCATCAACACTTGATCAGCTTTCCTTTTGACAATATTGGTTTCCGCAGTGTTCAACATTTGAACTAACTCGGAAAGGTTCTTATTCATGCCCCCCATGTTATAGTTCATTATGAAATTACTAAAACCTTCGGGCAATGAATTCAATATCATGTCAGTAGCCAACTCTTGGCTAATCGGAAAACCGAGCCTCTCAAGATGTTCGATGTGTCCTTTCATCTTTAGAGCATGAGGGCCAATAGCTTGTCCTTCACTCATCTTGCATGAGGTCAGGGCCTTAACTGTGTTATACCTTTCTTGCCTTGCTTGAACTTGGAACATTTCCATCAGTCGATTGTTTAGATCAACTGTCCCCAAGTGCTCAAGATCCTTTTGAAGGCTCTTGCACATGGCGGAGAGCATGAGGCAACCAACATCAGTAGAATCACGCTTGTGCTTCAGATATTGATCCCTCACTGCCCTAGTAGCGTTGGCAGCAGGTTCAGGTGGAATAGGTTCCTCGAGAACGTACAATTTCTCCTCTTGCCTGAGAACGATTCTCACGCTACGGATCCAATCTATATAGTTTGTACCATTCTCCTTCAACTTTTCCTTCTTAAGGACAGATCGCAGTGACAAATGATGATTATTGTTTGATGCCATTTATTCTACAAAAGATATACATAAAATATGCACACATATAAGTAAACATATTATATGAGAAGTATAATGCATTTATATAAAATGCTCCCACTAAATTATATACCTTCCAATGCAAATAAGCATAATATACATTTAATGGGCTAAGATCCAATTTTAATTTAATTTCAAGTTTGCTATGGCAAACCGCTCAAAACTAAGTTAATTAGGTAGAAACATCAATCATATCACATATATGACTCTTAGATCTTTTATGAGATTTATTCAAGACATCATATGTCTAAGCATATTTTAATCTCATCTTATGCCTTGGGTCCAAAATCATTTTGATAACCCAATTAAGTTCATTCACTTTAAACGTATAGGAACCACCATTTCCTCATCTTGCTCGCAAACGAATAGAGTAAAAGTACCTTGCTATGGCAAGCCCACCCAAAACTATCTGAATGGTCTCAAGTGTTTTAATCATGAATTGGCATAAAGAACTTAAAAGTTAAATGAAGGTTCTTTAAAGTAGATTATAAGCATATCAACAAAGATAATCATAATCGTGCACCAGGTAAGTTCCCAGGAAGATAGGTGAGCCACAAGGACTACTTAAGTACCAAATCTCTCCTTCGACAGAACTCTCCTAGACATGCACAATCAGAAATCAGCTCTGATTTGCAACATAATCAATACTTTGTATAAACAATCAGTTTCCTTTTAAATTTTGCGTAAAATGACTTGTTACTCATAAACAATCAGAAAACCAAAATTTCAATGTTTCAATCTAAACATTCAGGAAATTACTATAAAATGTTTCAACTAAACATCTAACAAAATTCTTAACACATAAGAACACATAATTCATGCATCGCAACAATTAATAAAATCATATTTTAATTAAGCATGCATAAGCAATGGATTAATCTAGCATAGCCCTATAAATTTAATTTCCAGAAATTTATAGCATCCAGATTAATACATAAACATATCAGGTTGCAGAACATATTCACAGATTAGCAGGATTATGTAACAAACTGATTCTGCCCAGATTGGGCTAGTTTTGTCGCATGACAGAGGCAAGCTTTGTTGCGTGACACAAGCATGTTCTGTCGCGTGACACTGGCCTCCTTTGTCGCGTGACACAAGGTTACCAGATTGCAGATTTCCAGTTTCAATCAATTCTAAATCACAGAGCAATTAAATCATGCAACCAACTTTTAACAGATTTAATTCAATATCAATAGAACATGATTTAGGCATATTGTTTCAAAAACAATCAAACTATCGCATACAAAACATGCAAAAAACCATATAAACAATTTATATCAATTTTCTAGCATGTTAATTCAAATTTAATCATACGAACGGGGCTCTGATACCACTGTTGGGTTTTACGGGTCCATGCGCAGCGGAATTAAGCATCTAATAACATAAAACCCAAGGAGCCTAGGATCCGTTCTATACAATTAACTTGAATTCCTATGAGATAGAAATAACCAACCTTGAACGCTTTCCGTTCTTGAGCTATCGAACGATGTATTGATGTGATTCTGAATACAAACTTCGAACTCTAGGCCTTGATCGTTGAACGAGCGAAGACCCTCTTATGGCATCCACACCTTTGAATGAACCAAGAACGATTTCTTGAAGATTGCTAGATCCTTCAAACCTTGAAGAATATTGAGAATTTTGTTGTGATTTTCTTTTCAGAAATTCGGCTAGAATATTAGGGTTGACAGACCTTCATATATATACTACTTTAGTATGGTATTTGTTTCCTAATCAAATTAGGAAACTAGTCTGTCAAACCGCCTTAGGCTCATCTTGTCGCACGACCACACACAGCCCATGGCCTAGTTGTGTCGCGCGATGACATGTGCCACATCAAGAATCTCAATCATTCTTCCTCTGGTTTAATCAATTCATTCTAGTTGTCTGTAACCCAATAGGATTATATTATGTTGGCAATGAGCTCGATCATATCGACTCTCATAAAACATAAGCGGACTCTAGCAAGCCATTATGTCTACCCAAATAATATAACGTAAGAGTTCACGTTTCCAATGGTGCACTTTCATTTCTCCCTTTGTCTCACGATGTTATATTGAACACAAGTCATGGTCCTCGTCAACTTGTCTTTGTTCAATGCTTTCTCGATTCCGAGTATAATGATAATCCAATCGCATTGGGGTATGTCCATACACTTTTATCATTATCACTCATCGAGGGGCCCAAGCGTAACATCTCTCTTTCGAGGGACAAATTCCATCTTGACTCATCATCCTTCCCATCATGATTCCGGTCATGCCAAAGATAGCCTTTATAGATATCGTGTTAAGATATCATTTGACTAAAATCAAACATAACTTTCATCATATGTAAGGTCATGATAATCTCAGGTCTAGAGACTAAATGAAGTGACCATATGAGATTTAATTATGACATTTGACCATGACATAAATCTCATATGGGTCAAGTCCAGTCACTTGTTCTCTAACAAGTACCCATAAATTTAATGTGCAACTCTATGCATATAATCATCATATGATTATCCATTAACATTTATACTAATTATTCTCTTAATAATTAGGGATGGAGATTATTACAGACAAATATGCAAAACATATAATAATCAAATAATAAACTTTTCATATAATAATAAATAATGTCAACACATAAGTCTATCAATATTAGGCCTAGGGCATAACACCAACAAGACGATGCTGGGCAGGAAGAATAATGAGCTGGAGGAGTTGAAGGGGGAACATGCCAAGCTGAAGGAGGAGCACTCTGATTTAGATTCGGCCTACGAGTCTCTGAATCTTGTTAAGGAGGATGCTTTGATGGCCAAGCAGGATGCTTGGGGCAAACTGGGAGGCGTTAAGAAAGAACTTGTTGCTGCCAAGCTGGATAAGGAGAAAATCGACCAGGAACTTGAAGTGGGGACCAAAATGCTAGAGGAGAGCACTGCCATGTTGGCCAAACAGACTGAAGACTTCAAGTTAGCTCGCCTAAATTGGGAAGAGGACTGGAGAGTAGCTGTTGAGGCTGCCAAGGAAGCTGCTAGCAAGGCTGCGGTTGAGGCTTACAAAGAGAGTGACGAGTATCACGATTACGTCACTGAGAAATCTAGGTCGTTCTTTGACGTAGGTTGTAGCCACATGGCTCGACGCATCATGGTGGACCCCTCTATCGACTTATCCCTTGAACAGCTGGCCAAGTGGGCCTCGGCGGATCCGTATGATATGGTAGCTCATCAAGGACATTCTCAAGTGCCTTATACTGAAAATGACTTGGCTGCCTTGGCTCAAGAAGATGAAGATATGGCGGCAGAACCTTGGGTCCATCCTCCCGTTGCTCCTGTTAACTTTGATACTATACTGAAGGAGCTTGGAACCGATGAACTGGCTTTCGAGGGTGATACCCCTAAGCATGGATTCACTGATTCGGGTAAACTCAACGATTTCCAACAGCAGGAAGGAAACGTAGATGATTGAGCTGCTACAAGTGGCCAAGTTGAAGTCGATCCAGCTGCTTGGCTTTTCCTTGAACTTTTAGGGTGGTTGTGTAATGAAACAAGTCTCAAAACAATTTTTCTCTTTTTGCTTTGTGTATGTATTATGCCTTGGCACAGTTTTTGGGAGGCATCCCAACTCGTATCATTTTGCTCACTTAAGTCCTGGCCCATTTTAGGGGGACTTTAATTTCTTAAATCGTAGTTGACTTTTTTCTTGATCCAATCTTGCTTTGATTTGGCTTGATTGTTTTGAATGTCGAACTAGATTTAATAGGACTAGTAAGTCGCTATAAGCTTTTGATCGGACTAGTTTTTTAACAACAAAGTTGACCTTATACTTGCATGATTTTTGAAAACGAGGTTGACTAAGAGTCAAACCCGTTAAATAAACTAAACTGACTAAGAGTCGAGCTTGTTAAAGCGAAGTCGACCAATGATCAGACTTGTTAAATGAACGAGACTGATTAAGAATCGAGTCTGTTAGAACGAAGTCGACTATGAGTCGGACTTGTTAAATGAACGAGACTGATTAAGAATCGAGCCTGTTAGAACGAAGTCGACTAAGAGTCGGACTTGTTTAAATGAACGAAGCTGACTAAGAGTCGATCCTGTTAGAACGAATTCGACTAAGAGTCGGACTTGTTGAATGAACGAGACTGATTAAGAATCGAGCATGTTAGAACGAAGTCAACTAAGAGTCGGACTTGTTGAATGAACGAGACTGATTAAGAATCGAGCATGTTAGAATAAAGTCGACTAAGAGTCGGACTTGTTTAAATGAACGAAGCTGACTAAGAGTCGAGCTTGTTAGAACAAAGTCGACTAAGAGTCGGACTTGATTAAATGAACGAGACTGATTAAGAATCGAGTCGTTAGAACGAAGTCAACTAAGAGTCGGACTTGTTTAAATGAACGAGACTGATTAAGAATCGAGTCTGTTAGAACGATGTACAAATGTAACACAATTTTTGTCGAAATAGAACTGCAACTTTTATTGAAGTAGTAACATGCTTATATCGAAAAACTGAGAGCTAGGCTAAAACTAAACTCAAACTTTGGAAACGGAAACTAACTTTTGAAACTGAACTAGAACTGAACTAGAAGTAGTACTTGATAAGGTGAGTAGCATGCCATGGGTGCTTCAACTCGTCTCCATCCAAATGTGCGATCATGTAAGTTCATTCCTTAATAATCCGAGTGACGATGTAGGGACCTTCCCAGTTGGGAGACAACTTCTTCATCTGAGTTTGCCTTCCAGTCGACTCGATCCTCCTCAAAACATGGTCACCTACTTGGAACGATCTTATCTTCACCTTCTTATCATGATAGCTCTTGGTTTTTTGCTTGTAATTTACCATCCTTAGATGAGCAGTATCTCACTTTTCGTCAATTAAATCCAGGTCGATCAATCTATTGACCTCGTTCTGCTCTTGGTCGAAGAAAATTACTCTAGCTGTGGGAAATCGTATCTCGGCTGGTGCCATGGCCTCTGATCCATATGCAATTGCGAATGGGGTTTCCCCCATGGGCCCCCGAATGGTTGTGCGGACTGCCCAGAGAGCAAGGGGGAGTTCGTTCAACCAGTTGCTTTTACTACCAACCAAACCCGTTTTCAATGCTGAGAGGACCAACTTGTTCCCTGCTTCGGCCTGCCCGTTGCCTTGGGGATAGGCGACTGACGACTTCCAATGCTTGACTCCAACTTTTTTCATTTCGTCTTCGAAAGCTTGGGAGAATTGTAACCCGTTATCCGATACTATTGCCCGAGGAATCCCAAAACGGCACCAAATGAAGTCGTGAATGAAGTTGATGGCATTTTCCTCGGTAATTCTGGCTAGTGGCTTGGCTTCAACCCACTTTGTGAAATAATTAATAGCTATGATAACATACTTGCAATTTCCACAGGTGGGTGGAAAGGGTCCAATCAAATCGATGCCCCACATATCAAAGGGCCAAGTAGCGATCACAGGAGTTTGCTCGGTTGTAGGCAGGTGAGGAAGATTAGCAAATCTTTGGCACTGGTCGCACCCTTGAACAAAATCGTGAGCATCCGCTCTCATGTGAGGCCAATAATAGCCCATTGTAATCAGCTTGTCGGCCAAAGTTCTAGCCCCCGGGTGTCCACCTCAAACTCACTATGTACGTCGTACATCAGCTGGGTTACCTCTTGAGGGTATACACATCTCAATAACGGTTTACTGAAGGACCTTCTGAACAACGCGTTTCCTTGAATTACATATCTCGAAGCCTTTTTCTTGATGGCGTGAGCTGCTTTCTCGTCTTCAGGTAGCTCGCCAATTTCCAGGTATGCTCGTATTTCCTCGATCCAGCACTTGGTGTAGACCCAGTTTCTAGTAGTGTCCTCCAAACATTGAATCTGAACTCTCTCATAAGCTGGATGTTCGAGATAAGAGATAGGCTCCTTGTGTGGCTCGTCTGATGTGGCCAGTTTTGAGAGTAGGTCGGCCAATTCATTGTCATCTCGACCAACCCTCTGTATCTCCCAAAATTCCAAGTCCTTGATCAGCTTCTTCACCAGGTCGCAGTATTTGACCAAAGTGGGATTCAGCACCTCGTACTCCCCTTTGACTTGGTTGACTATCAACTGAGAATCACAGTAGGCTACGATCTTGGTCGCCCCAAAACACTTCGCGTACTCAATAGCAGCGACTAAAGCTTCATATTCGGCCTGGTTGTTGGAAGCTTCAAACTTGAATCTCAGTGCCTACTCATAAACGGTTCCTGATTCTGGCTCGACCAACACAATTCCAGTACCACTGACGTTCTTTATTTCCGACCCATCAGAGTACACCTTCCAGCAATCATTGGGCAAACTTGTGGCGAGCTGAGTCTCTCTCTCCTTTCCTTTTGCCTTCTCCTTCTGAGCTCGAACTTCGCTATCTCCAGTTGGTGAACGTAAGCTCGACCAAGAAGTCTACGAAAGCTTGAGCTTTTAATGCCTTTTGAGGTCGATACTCAATGTCGAATTTTGTGAGAGCAATTGACCAGTTGAGTAAGCGGCCTAAACTTTCTGGCTTGTGTAGGATCTTCCTCAGGGGTGCATTTGTAAGTACGACAATCGGGTGAGCCAGAAAATAAGCTCGCAACTTCCTGGAAGCTACGACTAAAGCATATGCTACCTTCTCTGCATTATAGTATCTGCCTTCCACGTCAGACAAGGCCTTGCTTACGTAATATACGGGCTTCTGAAGCCCTCCTTCTTCTCGAACTAAAACCTCGGCCACAGCTTGGTCGCCAACAGATAGATAAACAAACAGCGTTTCCCCAACAACCGGGCTGCTCAACAATGGCGGAGTGGCGAGGTACTCCTTTAGCTGCTGGAACGACGAATGACATTCGGCCGTCCACTCAAAATTTTTCGTCCCCCTCAATGATTTAAAGAAGGGGAGAGATCTTTCCGCCGACTTAGCTATAAAGCGACCTAGGGCTGCAACCCTACCATTGAATCACTGTATCTCCTTGATATTTGTAGGCTCCTTCATGTCGACCAGAGCCTTGATCTTTTCTGGATTGGCTTCAATACCTCGCTGAGAAACCATAAAGCCAAGAAATTTGCCAGCTGCCACGCCGAACACACACTTACTCGGGTTAAGCTTCATGTCGTTTGCTCGTAAATTGGCGAACGTTTCCCTTAGGTCGACCACGTGACGTCCAGCCTTTGTTTTGATGACCATATCGTCGACGTAGGCCTCCATGTTTCGGCTAATTTGTGAGGCAAAGACCTTGTTGACCATCCTTTGATAGGTCGCTCCTGCATTCTTCAAATTGAACGGCAACATAGTATAAAAATAGATACCTCCTAGAGCTTGGAAAGCCGTCTTCACTGTGTCGTCCTCATGCATTTTGATCTGATGATATCCCGAGTAACCATTGAGGAAGTTTAATGTGGTGTGTCCAGCTATTGAATCTACGAGCTTGTCGATCCGAGGCAGAGGATAACTATCTTTGGGGTAGGCTAGATTCAAGTTGGTGAAGTCGACACACATCCTCCACTTGCCATTGGATTTCTTCACCATTACCACATTAGCTAGCCAAGTAGTGTGAGTAGCCTCCTTGATGATACCTGCACTTAAAATCTTTTGTACCTCAAGTTTGATTGCTTCCTTTTTGTCACGAGCAAAGCTTCGTAGCTTATGTGCTTTGTATTACATGGTTGGGTTAATCTCTAGCCTGTGGACAGCGACCTCCTCCTTTATTCCTTTCATGTCTTCTACTCGCCAAGCAAAGACATCACTGCTCTCCTTTAGTAGCTCGATGATTTCTACTCGTTCTTCAGCTGACAACTGCTTACCAATCTGAATTTTTTGTTCGGGATAAGAAGGGTTTGTTATCACTGCTTCTAGCTCGTCAACAGCCTCAAGTTCCGGACCATCTCTAAACTGCAGGGTCTAGATAATGATCTCGCGAACCCTCCGTCTTTCTTTGGCCCCCAAGTGTGGAGCCTCTTCAACAATCATATCGTCCAATTCAGCTGCGATCTCACTGGTGGCCCCCGAGTTATTGTCGATCTGTAGGCATAGCTCGCCTATGAAGACTTGGTCGACCATAACTGCATCTGAATCGACCATGGTGTTTTGAGAAGGACGTGTCGGCTTAGTCATGACGTCGTCATGTGAGTGATAGGTCGCTTCTTCCACGCAGGTGATCGTAGATAGCCGCAAAGTTGTGGTGACAGACTTTGATAGCTTCAAATACCCCTCAGGAGTTTTAACCTCTAGCTCCCTCTTCTTTCTCATTTTAAGGACATGATCAAGGTAAGCTCGAGCTGTACTTTGCACGCATCCCACTCCAGCTAGAGTGGGAAACTTAACTCGTTGATGGGGGATAGAGGCCACTAATCCAAGTGCGACCTGGCCAGGAATACCCAAAATAGCATCATAGTCACTATTTACATCAATAACAATGAAAGTTACTTTGGTAGTGACCCTGAATGGATGATGTCCTATGTCAACATCTAGCTCGATCTGCCCCTTTGCATCCACCCTATGATTGGTGAAACCTTCAAGTCGACCATCATATCGTGACAGCTGCTCCTTTGAGAGTCCCATTTCCTTGAACGTTTTGTAAAATAGAATCTTTGCAGGCCCCCGTGTCTATCAAGAGTCTGCTCGTCGTACACCCATCAATCAATCCTGGGATAATGAGAACTTGCTCTCTGACCACATTATTAGTCGCTAGTTCGTATGGATAGAAGCTGATAACCTCATCCCTGATGTAGCTTCTATGCGGCACGTGAGGGGCCTTGTTGAGCTGGAATATCTTGTGTTTCAGGGCGGTGTTGCTAGCTTGCTCAGTGATTACTCCCAAATTCAATCTAGGTTTCCTTGGTTCTTGCATACCGCCAGCAGGTCGCTCACCTCCACCAGGCTGGGCGGCCTTCACATACCTGTCGAGCTTACCATCGTCGACCCACTTCTGAATGATACGTTTCAGACTCATACAATTTTTCGTAGCATGGCCCGTATCCTTATGATATTCACAATATTTACTGATGTCCCTTCTGAACTTATTTCTTGGGTTCATTGGGGTTGGGGGACCTAGCTCGACCGTATTAAGAATTTCAGAGCGACTCACTGTCAGGGGAGTAAATGTCTCGGGCACTCTCTCAGTCGCCCTGGTTCTGTTCTTACCATTCTTCTTGTTACCACCGTTTTTGGCTTGGTCTTTCTTATCAGCATCTACGACCTCAGCCTTGGAACCTGTCCCTTTCTTCTTTTATTTCCTCTCTTCAGCAATGGCAACATTGTAGGCCCTTTCAAACAGCTCTTGACGGGTCGTCACGCTCCTGACTTGCAGCTCGTAATCTAAGTCAGTAGAGGAACCCCATTCCTGAAGCAATTTATCACTTCCCTATCTGTCAGGTCCTCCTCAATCTTGTCAACCATCTCCTTGAACTTGGTATAATAGCTCATCGAGCTTTCATTTTTTCCTTGCACCAAATTGTTCAAGTCGGTGACTGTCAATTTTCGAGCTCCAGCCGTCGAGAAGCGATCTAGAAACTTCTTTCTCATGTAATGCCAGGTGGTAATACAACCTGGTGCCAAACCCTTAAACCAAGTCAGGGCTGCTCCTGTGAGAGTGCTGGTAAGTGCCTTGCACATCATATCATCCTCGTTGGAGACGAAACACATAGTAGCTTCCAGATGCTGTATATGACTCTGAGCGTTGGTCGCCTCTGAATATTTTTCGAGAGTGGGCAACCTGAAATCGTGGGGAGGTCGACGGTCGAGCAATTCCTTGGACAAGGGACGAAGAGTAAAGTCGTTTCATTCGCCCTTTCCAGTATCCTCTTTCTTGTCGGCCTCCCATTGTTCAAACTTTTTCTTCCACTGCAACTATTCCCTAGCATCTGGGTTGTCGTCCCTTGCATGGGAGATGCCATTGGATCTTTGTTGCTCATCACAGTGAGGTTCTTTTCCTTGAGTTGGCCCTATGCCTTTCATTCCTGGGGGGAGTCATCTCTCTACCTCGCATATCCCTGTGGGAAGGCGACCTCACTTAATTCACTGGCGACCTGCGCCTATCTTCTCTGACTGGCGACCTGCGCCCATCTCTATCCCTGTGGGATTGCGATCTAACTGATCTGACTGGCGACCTGCGCCCATTTCTCTCGCGGTGGGACTGCGATCTCTCGGTTCCAGCAGGCATCATACGCCTATTCCTTTCAGCCTCCCTATGTCTTCTCAACTCAGACTCAACTTCCTGCTCCCTATTATTGTTGAGATGACTTCTCAGGTCGTCATTGGGAACAGGCATGTGCGTACGGATAGATCGCTCCACAATTCGGCGCTCCTCATTCGTCATAGCATTTCCATTCTGCCTGTCATTCTCACTCTGCGGCCTCTGAGAGATCTGAGAGGGAGCTGCCCTTTTCGACTTTCTATCATTCTGCTCAGGCTCCTCCTCCATCTCTATCAGTTCTGCCAATAGTCTAGCCCGCTCCAGCATCATCTCCTTCTTACTGAGGGGATTGGTTGAGGGACCTGGTCTGTCTCCTGCAGCCATTTGCCCTGCTTGCTGACGCTTTGGAGGGGGATGTGTTCCTGTCTCCGTCATTGGCCTTTCTCCCTTCTGTTGCCGGGTAAACCTCTTGGTAGGCTTAATCACACACCTACTAAATTAAACCGGGACTCGGCCACAAGAATGTAGCAAAGGTAAGTCCAGGGTCGAACCACTGAAGAACGGTATTGCAAACGAACTCGTCACACACACAAATGGGGGGTTTTTGTTTGTTGAATAATTAAAATCCTAAGACGGGAATTAAAATCTAAGTTATAAATAATAATGAAAAAGAACACTTTGGACATGCAAAATTATCCCCGTCTATCAATCAATATCACCGGAATGATTCTTTCTTTCTTTTCCCTAATTACTTGATCACGAGATATAAAATCCCTATCTCTTCTTTGTTAATAATTACTAGCGGCGACACGCTCAACTAATAATCCTAACCAATACCAAAACCTAGCCGACACGGTCAAGATTCAAAGTATTAATCGATGAAAGTTTTAAGAGATTAAGATCAAGAAATTAATCTATTAATGTTTCAAATAGAATTAAAGCCAATTTTACTTTAATTACAATCCAAGATGACACATTCAAGAATCGCAAAGATGCTACAATGACAACCCTAGTCTGACACGATAAAAGGGAGATCTAGTAATAATCAATTTAAAGGATTAAGGGATTGATCAATTTCTCAAAACCCTAGAAATTGATTTGAATTAAGCACAAGCAAAATTGCATTTAGGGAAGAATAATAAAAAGAAATCAAACCTCAATTGATAGTCAAGATGGTTCAAAAGTTACAAGCCCAAAGCAATGAGTTTAAGCTTCCATGAAAATTCTCAAGCTCTCTCTAGAAAAATTAAAAACTAGATAAAAACCTAAAAATAATGTTAAAGGAGTTTATATACTCCCTCCGTCCCATTGGGTTTAAGAAAAAGTGAAATGGCACGGGAATTAAGGAATATTATTATAGTATTAGGAGAGAGAATGAGTGGAAGAAGTGTTGTGAGTGTGAAAAATTAAATAGGAGAGAGAATGAGTGGAGGGAATAGTAAATTATAATGGTGTTGTGAGTATTAAAATAATGTAGGAGAGAGAATGAGTGGAGAGAATAGTGATTTAAGGTTTCTATTTTGGGAATTCTTAAGATTTATGGGACGCCCAAAATGAAAAGTTTTCTTAAGACTTATGGGACGGAGGGAGTACTTCCTTCTAAAACTAAACCTAAACTAATTATAATAATAAGAAAAAGGAAAAAGGAAATAAAAACCAATCAAATTACTTTCTCTGCGTTGGTCAATGCAGCTTGCTCGGTCAATGCCTAGGTCCACACGCAAAATTGGTCTTTCCTCCGCCTTGGATTCACGCACTGCACAGTCACCTAATTAACAAAATTTTTGTTTTCCACTTTGATCATCCAACTTTTCAAAAACTCATTCTGATTACTGAATGTTGCTGCTTTGCAGATTGGTCCCTGAACTTCTGATAATAGCAGCTTTGTCCTCAGCATTAATGAACTTTGCAGGAACATCACAAAATCACTCAAAATATGTCTCAAAATTACAATAATTTCCCACAACTTACCAATTCATAGTCTACTCAAAATTACAACGAAAATAATCTAAATTACATTAAAATAAGGATAAAATGTCTAGAAAATTAGGGAATTACACATAATGAAATCCGTCACATCAAATTCCCCCACGCTTAGACCATTACTCGTCCCTGAGTAATATCCTATCCCCACTCTAAGCACCGGTCTAATCAGCGTAGCATGGGAGAAAATGACCCCTAATCTCCTCTAATCCACCGATCCATGTCAGACAAAAATAATACGGAATATAAATGCTTCCATCTCCTTATCACTCCTCAAAATCATTTGAATACACGGCCCTAGTTCGATACCAACTCCAACCTGTAAATGGTCATCAGAACTAGGGCCCACACATAAAAGCCAAGGGGAACTAAATATGTCCTATGTTTCCCCCACGCTTGGCTCACACTGCATACACCCTCATAAAAAGAAATAATTGCTAAGGTAGTGATCTTTAAGCAAAAATTTACCTCGTGAAAGCACCAACGCCCCCTTATTACTCCAAGAAAGAACGAAGGTTTCTATCCTAATCACCTCTAACCGAGCCTCCTACACCAAGTATGAAAATCCTAACCCGAGACTCCAAACCCCCTTATGACGCCAACACCGGTGATTTAAACGATAGAAAGTATTTCACTCACTCACCTTTTTCCTAGGTGTCGTTTCCGGTTTTCATCTTGACTCTCGTTTTTTCAAAAAAAAAATTCTTTTTTCAATTTTTTTTTAAATACACTCTCTCCTTTTGCCTAAGTGCCCTCTCGTATTTTCACTTAGCCTCTCATTTTTTTTATTTTTTCAATTTTTTTTTAGACGAAAACAAAACAGCATATACAACAACAAACATGCACCCCACCCCCTCACTAAAGCATGCATAGTCCCATATGCATCACAAAAGTATAAAATAAGTAAGACAAGGGTAGGGATACCTCTCGAAACTACTGCGGCGGCCTGAAATGATAGTCCCATGGACCATGCTGACTGGAGCTGCTCCCTGGAAATGGCCACCTCTGCCATCTCCCGTCGTCATGCTGTGGTGCCATGCGCACCAAATAATCATGGAGCTGCTCCTGACGATCCATAGAAATAGCAAACTGCATATCCATACGAGCAATCAAACGATCCACGTCTCCACCATCCTGACTAGCTGACCCAGAACCATATCCACCATATAGTCATCATCATCCTCATCCTCATCCTCCTCAAATTCAGCTTCTTCCTCAACCTGCTCCTCAACAATTCTAACATTCATCCCTCTTACTTCTCTCTTATTGCTTTCAAGGGAAGCTCGAGAGATAGGCCTAATCACCTTCACCTTGTCGCCCCCAAAGCTCCAATGAACCCCCGCAGCCTTTACTAAACCGGTAATCAGTGCTGGATACGGAAATCCATTTCGTTTACTTTCCCCCACGTCTTGCATATGGTCTGAAATAATATGTCCCAACGAAATCATTCCCCCGTTAATAATCAAATGAATCAACACCGCGTGATTCCAAGGAACCCTTAAATGCTAAGACGTCGGAAAGATCCTTGAACACACAAATTTGTTCACCCCCTTTGCCACTATGTTAAACTGAGTCTCGATCACATACTTAGGTAAACCATCCGGTTTGTTAGTCCATTGGAGTTGGTTACCCTCCAACGTCCTCACCACATCAGCAAAATACACCCGCCAATCCCCATTCATTGCTTGCACATACTCACATTCCCCTTGTTTCACTCTTGGGAGCCCGTAAAATCTGTTAATGTCCTCACTCCTGAATTTTATCGTCTTTCCCCTCACATAAGAATGCCCTCGGTCCGTGGGGATTTTATTCATATTCGAGTAGAATTCCTTCACAATCAAACTATTACCCTCCTCCGTAGGCTCGTCACATAAACGTTGCCATTTTCGAATCCTAAACTTAGAAGTAAGCCCGAATGATCCAATGTTAAATTGTCTCTCAGCAATTATGGCCCTATCCGTATGGAAATAGAAGTAATTTTGGGACATGTAATAATTGAATCTCGAGGAATTGTGGGGATCCTCACAACGGAGAAGGGTTCCGAGGGGAGGGGGAGGCACACTACTAGAAGTACCATCATCATGCCTTTGCTTTTTCCGGGTTTCTTTGGATTTACCTCCTTGTTGCTCTTTTGTTTTGCCCATATTCAAGAAAATAATATCCACACACAACACCCAGCTACTTAACAAGAATTGAAATCCAAAAATAATAGGAGAGAGTAGCTTCACCTTTCAAAATTTCTGGATAAACCCACCGAAAAATTCAAACCTCGCCGGAATCTGAAAAGGTCTCGCCGGAGAACTCAAAGGTTGGAGAAGAAATCGCCCCGGATTTGCACAATGCTTGGTGAATCTTAAAGCTTAGGGTGAGAAGAGTAACTATTGTGGAGGAATGGTGGTGAGATTTGGGGTGGAAGGGGATGAAGTCGCCGAAGGTATAGGAGTTTTTGCCTGAATTTTTAGAGGGTTTAGAGAGAGAGAAGAGAGAAACCCGGTGAGAGTTGTTGTTTATGAGGGAATCCAGTTCCAATTTTTATTTATATCACGACCCAAACCTCCAATCAGTCCGACCCAAATTGGAAAACCCGACCCGCTTCATTCCTTCACGACGTTGAAAATCCGAATATGTAAGACGCCAGGCGGCTGCCCAGCCTAAAGTGAGGCGGGCGCATCAATACCAGAAAATTGGGCCTGGTTTGAACATTATGAGGCGGGCGCATGAAGGGGGACGGGGCGGCCGCATGAAGAGCCGAAGCTTGGGCCAAATTTTTCCACCGCGAGGCGGCCGCATGGACCCTAATGAGGCGGGCGCCTCATACACAGATTGTTGGCCTTTTCTTTTTGAACTTGATGCGGACACCTGGAATAAAGTGGGGCGGGCGCCTCGTAGCTTGCTCCATTGCCCCCAATCGTCTGCTCTTGAGGCGGGCGCATGGCCCTTTGTGGGGCGGCCGCCTGAATTTATTTTTTATTTTTTTTTATTTTTTAGAGAGGCCCCAGAATTGATTTTTTTTTTTTGGCACCCGCTTTGCTCCTTTCTTCTTTGCTTCTCCCTGCACAACACCACAACACAAAATACCTTCAGTAGCACCTATTCTAGACATGAATAAAAATTACAAAAATTAAAAACATAATGTACAGAATGACCAAAAACAAATAAAAATAAGCAATTAAATCCCGGGTTGCCTCCCGGTTAGCCGCCCTTCTTTACCGTCTTTAGCTAGATCAAACGCCGAGAAAGTCCCCGGCAACAGCGTCAAAATTTGGTAGGCTTAATCGCACACCTACTAAATTAAACCGAGACTCGGCCACAAGAATGTAGCAAAGGTAAGTCCAGAGTCGAACCACTGAAGAACGGTATTGCAAACGAACTCGTCACACACACAAATGGGGGGTTTTTGTTTGTTGAATAATTAAAATCCTAAGACGGGAATTAAAAGCTAAGATATAAATAATAAAGTAAAAGAACACTTTGGACATGCAAAATTATCCCCGTCTATCAATCAATATCACCGGAATGATTCTTTCTTTCTTTTCCCTAATTACTTGATCACGAGATATAAAATCCCTATCTCTTCTTTGTTAATAATTACTAGCGGCGACACGCTCAACTAATAATCCTAACCAATACCAAAACCTAGCCGACACGATCAAGATTCAAAGTATTAATCGATGAAAGTTTTAAGAGATTAAGATCAAGAAATTAATCTATTACTATTTCAAATAGAATTAAAGTCAATTTTACTTTAATTACAATCCAAGATGACACATTCAAGAATCGCAAAGATGCTACAATGAAAACCCTAGTCCGACACGATAAAAGGGAGATCTAGCAATAATCAATTAAAAGGATTAAGGGATTGATCAATTTCTCAAAACTCTAGAAATTGATTTGAATTAAACACAAGCAAAATTGCAATTAGGGAAGAATAATAAAAAGAAATCAAACCTCAATTGATAGTCAAGATGGTTCAAAAGTTACAAGCCCAAAGCAATGAGTTTAAGCTTTCATGAAAATTCTAAAGCTCTCTCTAGAAAAATTAAAAACTAGATAAAAACCTACAAATAATGTTAAAGGAGTTTATATACTTCGTTCTAAAACTAAACCTAAACTAATTATAATAATAAGAAAAAGAAAAAGAAAATAAAAACCAATCAAATTATTTTCTCTGCGTTGGTCAATGCAGCTTGCTCGGTCAATGCCTAGGTCCACACGCAAAATTGGTCTTTCCTCCGCCTTGGATTCACGCACTGCACAGTCACCTAATTTCCAAAATTCTTGTTTTCCACTTTGATCATCCAACTTTTCAAAAACTCATTCTGATTACTGAACGTTGATGCTTTGCGGATTGGTCCCTGAACTTCTGATAATAGCAGCTTTGTCCTCAGCATTAATGAACTTTGCAGGAACATCACAAAATCACTCAAAATATGTCTCAAAATTACAATGATTTCCCACAACTTACCAATTTTTAGTCTACTCAAAATTACATCGAAACTAATCTAAATTACATTAAAATAAGGATAAAATGTCTAGAAAATTAGGGAATTACATATAATGAAATCCGCCACATCACCTCTGCCATCAGCTATGCTGTTAGAGCGAGTAGCCCTCCTAGGCGGATTACCCGGGGGAGGAGGAGGAGGAAGGTTAGCCATCCTGTTTCCTGTACAAGCCTCTGCATTTCTCACCGTTAAACTGAGCGTCGGATCGCTGGAAGAGGATGCAGTCTGTCCGTCTTGAGCCATATTACTCTCTGGTTAATTTTCGAGGTCAAATAAGCACGATTTCCGGCAATGGAACCAAACTGATGCTGCAAGAATCGTGTCGTTTATCAATCTGCGTCCAGCTGCAAGACCAATCTCCTGACTTCTGACCTGAAAACAGAACCCACGACTAGCCGGAATGGTCTCCGGCGACGAGGATGCAGTCTGTCCGCCGGATCGCTGGAAGAGGATGCACTCTGTGGAGGCGTTTATTTTTTGACCATTGTGGATGAATGCTCTCGTGCCGTGTGGGTTTACTTGGTTAAATCCAAAAGAGATGTTTCTCAAATTTTGAAAAATTTTCTAGTCATGATCGAACGGCAATTTAATAAACGTGTCAGGAAAATTAGGAGCGACAATGGGACGGAATTTACTTGTTTAGAAAAATATTTTATTGAAAATGGCATTGAGCATCACACGACTTGTATTCGTACGTCCCAACAAAATGGAAGGGTGGAAAGAAAGCATAGACATATTTTGAATGTGTCTCGTGCTTTAATGTTTCAAGCAAAATTACCATTGAAATTTTGGAGGGAGTTTGTATTAGCGACATGGCATCTTATTAATCGTACCCCTTCGAAATTATTGAATGGCAAAACCCCCTAGGAAATTCTTTTTGGAAAATCCCCTTCTTGCAAACACATTAAGGTTTTTGATTCTCTGTGTTATGTTCATTATTCTCAAAGAGATAATGATAAATTTGCTAGTCGAAGCAGGCAATGTGTTTTTTTGGGGTATCTGTTTGGAAAGAAATGTTGGTTAGTGTATGATCTTGATGAGCATAAAATGCTCATTTCTCGCGATGTTGTCTTTGTGGAAAAGGAGTTTTCCTTTGCCAGTGATTGGACTGATCCAGAAAAATCCTATACAGATTCGGACATTTTCCTTTATCCGTTTACAGATGAAGTTGCCTATGAAGAAGACAATGTTCATGTAGGCAATCAGCTGCCTGAATAGTTGTCTGACCAGTTGTTTGAACAACTTGATGCACAGCATGAACAGTTGACTGAACAATAAATGGATAGAGCCATCGGGCTATGGTTAGATTCGATCTCAAAAATTGGCAAATCATATGGTTCGATTCGATTTGACTTGGTCTGGGATGGGTCTACCACAAACAAAACCATATCAAACTAAACCATGCAATTTGATTCGGTTTTCAAGCATTAATAAATGGATAGAGCCATCGGGCTATGGTTAGATTCAGTCTCAAAAATTGGCAAACCACATGGTTCGATTTTGTTTGTGGTCAGACCCTTCCAAGACCAAATCAAATCGAACCAAACCAAACCAAACAGCAGTTGAGACCGCGAGATCAAACCACTAGATCAAACTACATATCACTAGACCAAGCCACTAGACTAAACCACCGTACTATTTGTATATTGATTAACATTTACCTTTAGATCAATAAAAAAACCTACATTATAGAGACTAATCATAACTCCCGTTTCGTATCTTATTCAATATTAATTTAATCATTTTTTATATTTATTGTGACACATAACTTACCAAGTTCTCTACACGATCGACATTGTATAGTGTTTTTCTTCCTTCGGCTGCTCACTTTCTCTAGTCTCTCTCTTCCTTCAACTTTCCTTTTCAACACCCACATCTCTCTTCTTCCTCCGTGATCACAAAAACGTTTAAACAAATCTGATAATGAGTTGCGGTCTGAATCATATTATGAACCGTGATATAAACAATGGTCTAAAACACGGTTTGGATTGCGATCTAAACCACGTTTTGGACCACGGCCTGAACTGTGTTTTGAATCACATAATTGAACCGCGGTTTGAACCAAACTGAACCAAATCATAATGGTTCGGTTTTAATTTTTTCATGATTCGATTTGGTCTGAAATTTTCCCAAACCAATAACTAGTGGCTCGGTTTGTAAATTGGCCCAAACCGAGCCATTTACACCCCTACTCAAAAAGTATAATCAATGCAATGAAACAAGTATTTTGAAATAAATTTTAGCTTCCAAAATGTCATATATTTGACAGGGTAAATTACAAATAAGGGTCCAAAGTATAGGGGTGTTTGCACTACAGGTTTTTCTTTGGATATTGAGGGTACAAAGTTGTGAAAATTGGCATTTTAAGTTAAGTGCTTTTAGATGAAAATTTTAGATTTTTTCGTTAAATCATCGGGTGTCGTCCACGTGACTCTTAACGGGGGACATTTTGGTCATTTCATCACATTTTTTTTCTGTTTAGTCTTTAATTTTAGCCTTTATAATTTCAGTCACAACTTAAAAACCCCTCCCCCAATATGATATTTTCAAACCAATCTTATTTTCACCATAACTAAACCATCACCACCATGACTACCAACACTAACACCACCACAACCAATAACACCAATAGTATCACCAATTTTGATGACCAATTTGAGATCTTCTTTGAGCAATTGCAATTTGAGATCTGCATTTTCGAAAATTTTATTTTTTATTTTTTTGGAAAGTTTATAGATCTTTTTGACACTGATAGAGCCAGATTTGATGAAATTTATCAACGCAAATTTTATTCTACACCATGATATGTTTACATATACTATTTATTTGTTTAATTTGAAGTTAAATCGAAAGAGTTATGACATCTTTAAATTAGATTGGCGATGACATCTTTAAATTGGATTGGCGAAACAAGTTTGACGAATAATTCAGACAAACACAGAAGAACCAATATGCAGTAGAAAGATAAATGGAGGAAATCTAAATCTAGTTTAGATCTGAGAGGGAATGAATCGAGGAAGAGGCGAGGGGAGGGGATGGTGAATCGCCGGTGCGTGGAGCAGTGTGGGAGGAGGTGATGGTGTGGACACGAGAGACGACGAGGGTAGACGGTAGTGGGTTAGAGATGGGACGAAGAAGGTGAAGAAAAAGGGATTGTTTTTTGCTTTTCTGGTTAGTTCTAGGGCTAAGGACATTAATAAGAGAGAGGGGACAATGTGGGTAGGAGGGGCGGCGGCAGCCGCCATGGAGGTGGCGTGGGAAGATGGCGTCAATGATGGTGAAGAATGGTTGTTTGTGTTAGTCGGTTACATGTGTTTTGTTTAGGAAAAATTTTATTTTAGCCCTTTCAATTTTCAAATTTTATTATGCCTCTTATTTACTAATATTTATCTTCAATATATCCTCTGTCTGTTAAGTGTCACGTGAATGGCACGTGATGATTTAACGAAAAAATCTAACTTTTTCGTTCAAAATCACTTAATTATCAACTTTTCACGACTTTGCAACCTCAATAGCCAAAAAAATACATTGGACCCTAAAGTGTAAACACCGCCAATACTTTGAACCCTTGTGTGTAATTTGCTCTATTTTACAACATGATAAGGGAGCAAAGTAAGGCTCCGTTTGTTTCACCGTAAAACATTTTCCGGAAAATGTTTTCCGGAAAATAACCTGTTTTACGGTGTTTGGTTAGCCCCCGGAAAATGTTTTCCGGAAAATAACTCGTTTTCCGCTGTTTGGTTGCCTAAGTAAAACGTTTTTCGGAAAACATTTTACGCCCTTCCTAAGTAAAACGACCTACTGACCTTGTCCTAAGTAAAACATTTTCCGGAAAATGGAGGCCTTAATGTACAACTCATATTACGCCCGTACAACCACCCCCGCCTATCCCACCCACCCCCCCGCCCCCAAAAATTTTTTTTTTTAATTTTTGTGTAATCGCCCCCTACCCCATGCCTCCCCCACCCACCCACCCCCCCCCAAAAAAAAATTTTTTTTTTTGTAATCGCCCCCTACCCCTGCCTACCCCACCCCCACCCCCCAAAAAAATTTTTTTTTTTGTAATCGCCCCCTACCCCACTGCCTACCCCACCCCACCCCCAAATTTTTTTTTTTTTTTTTTTTGTAATCGCCCCCTACCCTGCCTACCCCAACCCCCCCAAAAAAAAAAAAATCTTTTTTGTAATCACCCCCAAAAAAAAATTTTTTTGGGGGTGGGGTGGGGTAGGCAGCGATTACAAAAAAAAAAAAAAAAAATTTTGGGGTGAAATGGGGTAGGCAGGGTAGGGGGCGATTACCAAAAAAAAAAAAAAAAATTTTTGGGGGGGTGGGGGTGGGTGGGTTGGGGGTGGGGTAGGTCACCTTGTAAAATATGAGTCGTTTTACCAAACACCCGAAAACATTTTACACCCTTCCTCCGTAAAACATTTTACGCTCTACCTCCGTAAAACATTTTACAGGAAAACATTTTACAGGAAAACATTTTCCAGAAAACGTTTTCCGGAAAACATTTTCCAGAAAACGTTTTCCGGAAAACATTTTCCAGAAAACGTTTTCCGAAAAACATTTTCCAGAAAACGTTTTCCGGAAAACATTTTACGTCGAAAAAAACGGAACCTAATAATCTTAAACATTCCCCTCCCCACCGGATTTTATGGTTCCAAGTACACGTCATATATTTAGGTTATTTTTTTCCTGTTTTTTACAGATGATGGATATTCATTCACCTTCTCTGTTTCAACAGAATTTACCACAACGGCCAAGCCAAATAAATTAAAAAAAAAATAAAAAATGATTACAAAAGGGGGCAAAAATTAAATAACATAACTAAGACACCCCCACATTGTAAAGGGGGTAAAAATGAAGTATTTTAGGGTAAAGAAAAGGAGGGGGGGAGGGAATATTTGTTTTTTAACCTAAAATCCTTTTTAAAAAAAATCAATATAAACATACATACTAACATAACATAAGATGACAGGGTTCTGCTCAAAAAAACATAAGATAATTAAATGGGGACAACTACCCCGTATTAGATAAATCATGTGGCTCGGCAAGTGATCTGCCATGATTGGCGAAATACAAAGGATGGGATGAGTTGTTCCTGACTAAGCTTTCAAAACTTTTCCAAAGCTAGCAGTGGAAAGCATATACTCCCTCCGTCCCAAAAAATCTTCACCTTTTATCCAAAATAACGTCCCGTTTAAAGCTTCACATTTTCTAAAATGAAAAAATTTTATTAATATTCTATTATACCCACTCACTATTTCTTCCACTCATTCTCTCTCCTAATTCACTATTACACTCACAACACTTTTTAAATTTACTATTTCCTCCACTAATTCTCTCTCCTATTTTCAAATTACACTCATAACATTTTTTCTTCCCACCTATTTCCTTAATTTGCGTGCCAGGTTAAAAATGGTGAACCATTTCCTGGGACGGAGGGAGTATAGCATTGATGGATTTGAGGTTAATGATCCAGATTTAATTTAATCTCCCAAAAGGGTGGCTCCTATGGGGTAAAACCATTGGAGAAGCCACTCTACTGATGTCATTCGACCCTCTTATTTTAGAGTTATGTCATTTTTTAACCCTTTTTAAATTTTTAAAATAACATTTTAGCACTAAAACTAATAAATTTACAATTTCTTAAATTCTGGAAAAAAAATATCACTATGTAATAATTTTGCCCCTTCTACTAAATTTTTGGCTTCGCCACCCGATAAAACGACCATAATAATTTAAAACGACAATAATAATTAGGGGTGTAAATGGTTCGGTTCGGTTAAATTTTAGGTCAATTTACGGACCGAACCACTAGTAATTGGTTTGGAAAAATCTCAAACCGAACCGAACCATGAAAAAATTCAAACCAAACCACCATGGTTTGGATCGATTTGGTTCGAACCGCGGTTTGATTTTACGGTCCGAACCGTGGTTTAAACCACAGTTCAAACCGTGGTTCAAACCATGAAATAGAACACGACTTAAACCATTAATTAGAACATGATTTCAGACTACAAAATTCACCACCCGGCAAAACGACAAAAATAATGCACAATAATGCCCTTAATGAATTATCGGTTGTGAGGAAAAACAACTGATGTGCAGTCCAATAATGCATTTATTTAGGGACAGGATGAGTAAAATTATTATCTTAAAACCATTTTTATGCAACCAAAATTTGATTGCTCACTGACGAACCACGAAAAAATTAATATAATACCATTCTCTACAAGTAGATTATATACTTGGAGCAAATAAGCTGCTGGCTCTACATGTAGAAATTTGAATCTTACTTACCCCAGTTGCCTATATGAACCCAGTCGATGAATCGCTATGATAACAAAAATAAAATATCAGTCCAGAAAAATGTATTTAGAAATACCAGAAAGAAAGTCTCAAGTCGATACCTCTTCTCTGCACCACCTGCATTGCTTTCGCTTGAGACCTTTAGGCTAAAAAACAAGTCAATAGCGGATTAGAGATATTTGGAAGACCAGATCTAGCTCCCAGGGATCGACAACAGATAGCTGCCTGCACTCGGTAAAATCAAGCAAATTATAGTACTTACTCCGTTCCAGAAAAACAGTCCACACTTTTTTGGGATCAATTTGAGTGAAGTTTGGCCAAAAAATTAGGAAAAAACACTTATCCCGATGAAATTCTAAAACTTGTTATTAATATACTTCTTTACCATTATTTTCGTTGGAGCAAAAGACTCACTATTTTTTGGCTCGGAAATATGATGGAATAAAGCAAAATGACTCCTTAAACTGTCTGCGATTCTTTGTTATGAAGTAGCAGTTAGTCCATGCAATTTTTGACGCAATTTTCATCATGACTCGTCCGAAAACAGCCTCTCAGTGCTTTAATACAGAGGCAGGGTTGCGTACATCCAAATCTCCCCCCCCCACCCCACCGTAGGTGGGAGCCTTTGGATGGGGTAATGTTGTTGTTGTTGTTGTTGTTAATATACTCCATTAAAAACACTAGCAGTAACAGTTTTTAGACTTTAAAGGGCAAAGGGCAAACCCCGGTGCGCCAAGCGCTCCCCGCCAAGCGGGGGTTGAGAGAGGGAGCCATTAGCTATGCTAGAGCCTTCCCCTGACAATTGCCAAGAGGCTGTTCGCCAAGGTTCGAACCCGTGACCTTATGGTCACCAAAGGAGCAACTTAACCGTTGCGCCAAGGCTCGCCCCCAGTTTTTAGACTTTCATTAGGATAATTAAATTTATATAAACTATTGATCAAAACTATCAAATTTATCAGTAAAAAATGTGACTATCTTTTTGGGGCAGAGGGAGTAGATTTGGCTCTCGAGTGTATAATATTCTCAAGAAAAGAAAGAAAATGGGAAGTTAAATATTTCAAAGTTTGTCGCATTTACTAACCACTTGGGCTGCGAATGGTAACATCTTCTCTGGTGGTTTGTTGGTGCATAGAGCTGCAGGCAACGTAAGCAATCGAAAAGGAGAAGCATCAATAATCCTCAAGTACGTTTCTAGAGTTACAAAATCAACTCTCACATGCTACGAAATTTACTATCACCAAGATTATGATATGTAAACTCCCTCAGCCAGGGAAAGATAGTCTCACTTTATTTTTATGGTCAAATCATCAAGTGAACTTTGACCATAGAATATATGAAAATTTAATAGTCCTAATGACAGTAGTTATTGATACTATTATTAAAGGTGCGTCAATAACAATTTTTAGAATGACATTAGGATAACTATTTTTTCTCACTAAATCTTGGTCAAAGTTCACTTGAGTTGACCACCAAACAATAAAATGGGACTATATTTCCGGGGCAAAGGGACTAATACAAAACAAGAAGAAAACGGATACAAAGATGGGCTGAATCACGTGAGTCTTTTACATACCATAGAGAATTGCCCCGATAAATGCATCTCCAGCACCAGTTGTATCAACAAGTTCGGTGGGTGGTATCTTCACAGCTGTTCCCACAAATAGCCTCCCGCTCACTGTCCCCACCCCTTTGGCTTGTAAGCTCATCGCCTTCTGGAGAATCAGAACAATATCATCATTATACTGAAAATAGCCAATTTCAGGAAGTAATGACCGGCACATAGAACACTTTAGAGATAGAATCAAGCATTCTACATAGCACATTAGAGTAAGCTTCTTAACATACTGTTTAAATACCGTTTAATCCTAATCGTACACTCCCTCCATCCGGGAAAGATAGTCCCATTTTGTTTTTCGTGGTCAACTCACTTAAATTTTGACCAAAATTTTATGAAAATTTGATTACCCTCCAGAAATTCTAAGAATTGTTATTTACGCACTATAAAAAGAATACTAGTAACAACAGTACATTTGAGCAAGTTTAATGGCTATAGTGTTTCTATATCAACGTCAAAGAATTGTATTCCACAATGTTAAACCAATTATTTCTAGCTAGCATACATTTTCTTTATTTATACTTGTGCACATACGCTGACCTATCATTTAAATAGGAATGTCAAACTGCATTTTTTTTTGAAGAAGAGATTTCCTTCCGGGGTTAACCAGTTATCTACCACCAGCAAAACTCTTTCTCTATGTTTATGTTAGCAAGTGTATTCATTACACACAAAGTTGAAGTTGAACAAGACATTGTCTCGGCAAATAGATTGGTCCCAATATGCAAACAGTAAGCAGTGTGAGCACAAGGTCGGTAATTCTAATGGGGTCTCTATCTGCTTCGTAGCAAACTTTTATTTCGCTCCATTTCATGTACCTGAAGCAGGAAGGAAGCCTAGACCTATCGCATGTGCAACTTAGTATTAATTTCAAATGGAATTTTACGATTAAGAGATTTCCTTCATAGATTATCAGCTTCAAAAGTTCAGCCATATCTCAACATAAATGATGAACTATTGTATGAACACTCTACCATATGGGGTTTACTATAGTGTGCTAAAGATCTGGGAAAAGTTAATATCACATTAGATCGGTAATTCCAAAATGATTTTGCATTGCTGTGAAAGTTGCAAGAGATCAGCCCCTTCGCATTGGGAGATAGTTTGGGGAAACAGAAACAAGATAAACTTCCAGTAAGAACATGGGAAATTGCACGCATCAATGATACTCTAACCAGATTCCCAACAACTATGACCTAAACTTAATGTTCAAATATTACTCCCACCGTCCCATAATGTCGCACTTTCCTTTTTGGCCATCCCAAAATAAATGTCACGCTTCAATTTAAGGAAAGTTTTGGCGCAATTTTACCATTGTACAACTAATGTGCAAACAAGTAAAACACATTTCTTAAAAAGTTGAAATGCGACATTTATTTTGGGAACGGAGGGAGTATAGATGAGCTAAACAATCAGATGATCTTGGATATGTAAATTCATGAAAAAAGAGGAATACCGATGAAATGCATGTTGGGATAGATGTATTATAATTCATTTTCTGCTTCAATTCTTCTACTACACAGTCCACATCCATTTCTTCAGATTGAACACCCTCAACTAGAAAAACATTTCCAGTCAGAAGCTGCAACTACTCGAATATAAAAGAAAACAACATGCCCGGGGCAGTCAGCAGATTTTCAGTGTCAACAGTAACAAAATGCATAATCATATACGCACCACCTACACTTCTCTCGAGCATTATGCATCCATCCTCGCCTAAAGTCACAATGACAAACTTGACTTTCGGCAACCTCAAGAGCATAGAAACAAGAGCACTTGGAACAGTTGAGGCCTCAGTCCATGCCTATCACATAAAATACATACTGAATTCCTTGGTTCCAACACGTAGAATCAAGCAACAATGCAGCCATATAAATCAAGGCCAAACTAACTTTCAATTTTGTTCTTCAAGAAATCAAGGAGGTTAGAGTTTTAAACAATTTTTGTAGTACATATACATAAATACGCTTCGTGTTTACATTATATCATTGCAAGTGCACGTTCGGGCATGGTAGTTGGCAACTGTTATTTTAGAAACATCACTAGAAAAAGGGGATAATATCAGTTCCCACCCCTGAGCTTTGTCCTAATTCCACTGCTCAAGCTTCTATAGTTATAAACTTATAATTGAAGGTAGAAATGTGAGGGAAAAGGGTAGGCATTGAAATTTGAACAAATCTCAGGGGTGGGGTCTGAAATTAACCCCTTGAAAAGAGACATGTTTTGGAACAATTTTCTTTTTGGAACAATTTTCTTTTACGGCACCGAATGTTGGGCCGTGAAACAGTGTCACGTGCATAAGATGAATGTGGCGGAGATGCGTATGCTTCGATGGATGTGCGGTCATACAAGAAAGGATCGGTTGGGGAATGAGGTGATCAGAGGTAAAGTAGGAGTTGCGCCCATTGAGGATAAAATGAGGGAAAATCGTCTACGGTGGTTTGGACATTTGAGAAGGAGACCGAGTGATGCACCGGTTAGGAGGCCGGAACAGTGGAGAAATGATAAAATGGCGAGGGTAGGGAAGACCCAAACAAACTTGGATTAGAGTAATTGAAAATGATATGAATTTACTTGGAGTGGATGAAAGTATGGTATTGAAGAGGCCGGAGTGGAGGGCAAAAATCCGGAGTGGGGGTTGATTTTTTTTATTTTATTTTATTTTATTTTATTTTTTAATTTAATTTAATTTTTTTTTTTTTTCACGATAACATATGAGGATTCATGTTAGCCGACCCCAAATTATTTTGGGACTAAGGCTTTGTTGTTGTTGTTGTTGTTGTTGTAAATGGGCAACGATCAATGGATCTATGGAGAAAATATTTATCTCTAATGATTGAACTATTTTCAAACAAATGCATAGCGACATTTAAATTTCAATCATACGGCTACAAGCAAACTAAAAGTAGTCTCTATGAATGGAGGGTGGGAGGAAGAGAGAGGGAGGGAGGTCAAAATACAGAGCAGTATAAAATACTTAGTTTTTAACAATATATTTATGGAGATGATTAGTTGGGAATATCAAAATGGTTTAACATCCTATTCTCTGGCTTCCTTAAAGATGCCGTACAATTTAAATTGTTTGACCTGTAAATAAGTTCCTTCCTAAAGACTGATTTTTCAATGATTTCAGAACTTCCAACAAGACGTTTGTCAATGTCTAGGGCACTAATAATTGAATGGCAGTCATTTAATGAAAACAGGCTTGCATGTAGGAGAGCATTAATAACCTATTTAATTATCACCAACAAAATAAATTCAAGGACGGTAACTTATGGGCAAATTCATAATGGTAATCAACATGATTCAACCACTTCTTCTTCAAATGATTGAATGATATCAATACTTTCATTATGATTAGATCTGAAAGAAGAGCAATGCTAGAGGCACAAAATGTTTAAAAAATCTTGCTCACAAAATCATAGTTGGCAATCATCGATTGGTGTTGAAATCATGTAACACTTGGGCCCACAGTTTCAATATCCAATCAATAATATCACCAACTAGGATTTTGTAAGCAAGATTTTGTGAGCATTTTGTGCCCCTAGCATTGCTCCCGAAAGAAAGAGATGATTGAGAACATTCCAAAATCGAGTATCAGCTTTGTAATCATTTTGATATTAGTAAATATGTTAATACAGATTTTATGACAGTCAAGTATGATGGTTGAGTAAAAAGCACAAAAGATTTAGCACTTCACTATTGCCACTTCCAGCCCAATAAAGGAATAATTTCAATTGCAATTTACAAGTATATATCAAATGGAAACTATCGACTGTTTTTTTGCAAAAGGAGCTGCTTGCCTGGGGAAATTTTGCTGAGCATACTACATAATCAGACAAATTTAGAAGATCGTCCAATCCTTCTCTTTTCTTTTCTGCATCAATAAGAATAGGAATATTCTTGCGTTTAGCCTGCACTGGTAGCACCAAAAAGGAAAAACCTTTACTTCATTTCAATTTCGATTGAATTTCAAGAAGGAAAGAAAAAATCAATGGCATACACATCCTATCAGGTTATGCAGGGAACATGAACCAGCCAGAAGAATCCAGACAAGGAGCAAGTCCTTAGATTTAAATAACACATAACATGGCTATGAATACATAATGCCACATTTAATGATCAATATCACTGTAGACCTACAAATTTTCTCCACTTATCTTTTATTGTATTATTAAAAGATCACATGTAAACATGAACATCGTTCCCCTCCTCTATCTAATAATCCCTCCAGTCTGCTCAAAGAGTTATACTACCTCTGTCCCAAAATGAATGTCCACAAAAATTACAAATTTACTCTTAATCAAGAGCAAAATTGAAAAAAAAAATGCATTCATTTGGGACGGAGGGAGTACTTTCTATCTTGGATGTTCCAGTTAAGAGTACCGTCTTAAATATTTAAGCGAACACGTTGTACTAAGTATTAAGAATGCATTTTAACATCTACATTCGATTATTAATATAAAAGTATATCCTTAATTTCTTTGCTTTCTAGGGAAAATATGGAGCATTATTAAATCAAATGGGCAAACCCCCCCCCCCCGGTGCGCCAAGCGCTCCCCGCCAAGCGGGGGTTGGGAGAGGGAACCATTTGCTAGAGCCTTCACGACAATTGCCAAGAGGCTGTTCGCCAAGGTTCGAACCCGTGACCTTATAGTCACCAAAGGAGCAACTTAAATCAAATATCCGGAAAAAAATATTTGTTAAATCCAACTGTTCCTCTTTTATTAATTTGAGCCATTTCTAGTATTGAACTATTATCTTGGTTTATGCTAACCTTCAAGGTCCAGAAGCACATGTTATAGCTATTACCAAACATCACTATTGCATAACAGGCAAAAACAAATCATCATGGAAAGAAACTTGGTTATTAATGACAATGGCAACTGATAAATTTATCATTCTCCATTCAAAGTATATTTCGTCCCAAAAAATAGTCCCATTAGACAAGTCAAACTTCTTAAGGATCTTGATTGTACGCATAGTTATTAAAGGCCCAAGGCGCAAAAGGTGTGCCCGGAGCCTAGGCGCAAGGCGGGCGCGCGCCTAAGTGACGACGCAAAAATACCTTAAAATACTAAAAATATAGTATACATACAACATCAAGATGAGTAATAAATTAAATGCAAGTAGTAAATCAAACATACGTTATAAGTCATAAAAGAAACAAGCACAAACATACGTTATATGTCATAAATGTATGTATACTATACTAAAAATATAGTATACATACAACATCAGTGATCGGGTGATCGCGGAGTTCTTCAGTCGGAGTCGCTAGGAGGTCGTCATTGTTAGTTTGAAGGAGTTCCTAGTGATCGCTACTCTTATACGAGTTATGACGGATGTTCGTGAGAGAGTCGTGGCGAGAAGAGTATTAGTCGCGTATTAGGTTTAATTACGATTTAATTGTTGGTCAATTATTGTGCCGGAGCCTAGGCGCGCACCATCAAGGCTCGCGCTTCGGCCCAGGCGCGCCTAATCCTCGCCTATGAAACGGCGCCTCGCCTAGCACAATTCGGGCTCCAAAGTGAGCCTCTGCGCGCCGGAGCCTCGCACTTTTAATAACTATGATTGTACGTTCTTGAAATTGAACTATAATTATTGCATTTAAAAAAAATCGGACTACCATCTTGGGACAAATCAAGAAGGAAAGTTGGACTATCTTTTGGGAAATAGTGAGTTTCATATACAAGATTATAATATAACTTGACCTGTAAAGGAGCTTTCCCCACGAAAAGAACAAAGAGGTCAAATAATATTAATTTATAAGTGTAGATTATGGTGCTCATGGTAGGGATGAACACGGATCATAGAGCTAAATCCCCGTTTTTTGTGGATCTTGAAAAAACAAAAACTAGCCTCTGCTTAATCAAGGTTGGACTGATTGATGTGAAACATAGAAATGTGAGCTACCCAGCCGAAAATAAAATCTTTGGAAAATACATTCACATTTCCATAAAAAGAAGAAAATTTTTGTATTCAATTTCAAGCAAATAATAATCAAAGACAAGGAAATCTATCAAAACTCAACAGGAGTAAGATCAAACAGTTAATGAAACTAATTAGCGACCAAAATAAACCCTTAATCATTTGATTGTTTTTATATAGTCTGTTGATTAAGAAGTGCTTCATAGATAAGAAATTGATAACAAATCCACCAAAACAACCAAATCAACAGACACTACTGACACTACCAACAGTACCAAAGAGAAAGTAAAAAAGACAGACAAACGGCAAGAAACTGCTTCCACTATGGAGCAGATCTAAAATAAGACACCTTAGATAGGAACTAACAGGACACTCCCACCACCATCACCCCCCCCCCAAAAAAAAAAACTCCTAGGCATAGTATCACCGTAATTAACGGAGGACATCAACCTAAGCATCTCTACGACCTCTCTTTCTTTATTACGTTGTGCCAAAGACACCCTCTCTCACAAACTAGTAAACCATAGCCGACTACTATCACATTACTCGGGATTAAGATCTAAACATACATCTTCTCTTTGCCCTTTGCAGATCCATTCTTAGGCTTCACTTCAGGAGCAACAGGCATAGAATCAGCTTGCATAGCAGACTGATTCTTCTCATCAATCATAGCAATAGCCTCATCCAAGGCAGCGCATAAGTCTTCAGGATCGCCCAAATCGCCTACATTCCCATCAAACAAATAATTCAGTATGGCAAGTTCCATCTCACACTGTTTGTTCTTCTTTTCATCCTTGGCTATATCCTTGCTTAGTTTCTCTATGCTGCGCCCAAGAAGCCCTTCCTGATCCAGCTTGGTCCTACTTGTAAACATGGTGCTTGAGCTATTAAACCTTTCAATCACATGATGCACTTCAGGTAACGAAGGCCACAAATCTAGGTCATTCGTTTCCTCGTTGTAAATAATTGCACATATGTCGGTATCGCAGAGGGTTCGAAGTTGACTAGCCTTTTTGAGCAGACCTGCTTTCCTCTTTCTAAGCGTCTGCTTCCGGGCGTATGGCTCAGCAACATATTTGTAAGTAACCTTCGAGCGAACCATCGTGATTCCGTGAATGGTACTAAGAACAACTAATACTGAGATTAGAATCAGGTGGTTCTCTTTTGTGCCTCTCGTGTCTTCTCAGGTGGTCATACAGTTATATATAGAAAATGGTCATGAGATTTGGCAATGTGGTTCCCGTAACGTCAATAAGTCATTAATTTTTGACTTTACAGACTTGGTCGCATTCAGCAATAAATTAAAAGGAATTGACATTTTCTAGAAGATTTATAATCTATCTAGATATTGCTGTACTTTTAGACTATTTCAAGGATTTAAATTATGAGTGATATCAGCAATATCACATCTCGTGAACACTGAATTCGGATAATAATAAATTAAAAAAAAAAACTCTCCTAAGTAAAAGAGGAGTTTTCTTTAGAGCTATATGTTTACATTTTTATTATGGTGTAGCAGTGGCAACAATTAGCAAGAAACTTTACCTTTTTACGACCTTCCATATACTTAATTTGACTTCAGTCCTTGATTATGTAATAGGACTAAAATGTGGCAATCTCGCATTATATATATACACATATTTGTAGATTAACTATGCACAATGAACCCCTATTGCAATGAGTAAAGTAAAATTTGGGAGAGTCTGCCGGCTACTATAGAATTACTTTTAAGCGTCAAGCCGTCAACAATTATAGGAGCTCTAGAATTCTCTGCTCATTAAAAGCTAAAACTTCCTTTACACTGTAAGAGTACTTTCAAATGCCAGAAATAATTAAAGAAGGCAAATTCTCCTTAGGCAGACTCTCCTTAAAGTCGTGAAGGCTATTTAAGATGAAAGACTCCCAATAAATTAACAAAAAGAAGACGTTGAAAGGAGTGAAAAGGGGACTGGTGTAATATTGTAAAACAAATCTGATTTTGGAAATTCTGCAAGTAAACTATTTTAACGGACCATAATCTGATCTTATTCTGGCCTTTGTACTAGTCAAAAGTTGCGGAGTCGTGCAATGACATCAAAAAGAGGAAAAAGCCTAACCATGAGAATTTAACACTTCTTTAGTTTCTTTTTCCATCTTTCCTTATTCTTCCCCTGTGACCCATTGATAATATTGGCCAAACCACCTGAGCACTAGGCTATCTTGTGAGTACACCTTTCTTTCCCTCTGTTATTTCCCCTTTTGACCCTTAGTGCTCACTGCTCATTCTAATAGGTTTTGCATATTTCTGTAGTCAATCATACCTCAAAAGAACAGAAAGAGAATGAAAAACTGAGTTCCAAATAAAATCAAAGCATGAATGTAGCTTCTACTATACATCTCGTCTATTTCCATGTACTGAGTAATAATGCAACATACACAGTATTTATGTTTGAAATTTACTTATCAAAATAATAATACTAATAATTTTATAATTGAGATGTATAGTTATTTGATTTGGTTTAGAGGGTCTGGTGCTTTATAGATTTCTATTTGCCAAGTAATAAAATAGCACACAGGAGAAATACAAATCGAGTAGCTTTCCTCAATCCAAATTCAAACCTAAGGAAGCACATATCAGCATTGAGTTTGATATGCCTAATTTTAAAGGTTCTAATCAGCCCATGTGAGGAAGTTTACCAGGATTACATAGTCAAATAATGAGATTTTATGTTGCAGTAAACAATTCTAGAAAAATATGAACATTACCTGCAGAAATGGATCACCAAAATTCAACAACTTGGAGGTAACTTTCAGCATGGAGTTTGATATGCATTATTGGGCCCCTGTCTAATAGCTGAAGTATATTGGATGAGTTCATAACTTAACATGTTATGACAATTCTGTTTGGCAAAGTCTGGTTCAAGCCATCCCACTTGCATTTGCTACCATAAGATTGTGACTTAACATTTTGGCTGTAGTTTGTGATAAACAATGTGATATATCAATTGTTCATCTCTCCATGTGTGACGGGTAACACATGAGGAGGAGCTTTAAGCTTACGATGAATTATTTGGCCCCTATGTAATAGATTAAGCATTTAGATGAGTTTGTTGCTTCACAAAGATAAAGTAAATAATTTGGTAGCATGTTGTTGCACCCTAAGCTCCAACCACGTATGAAAAGAAATTGAAAAAAAAATAGAAAATCCTTTTTCTGCATATGCAGCTAAATTGGACAATAACATGTGTTGCGAAAAATGTAGTGGATGAATGGGAACTGCTTGTTGACCTATCAACTAAATATCGGTTGACAATTCAAGGTCAAGAAGATTGTTAAAACAGAAATTCAGAAATCAAATAGTAGTATATTTACCTCGTGTGCAACAACTAAAGCTGTTTCATGTAATCTGACATCAAAATAGACAAGCCTGGCTCCGTCCAATGCCGATAGCATACTGGACTTGGAAAGGTCATCAGGAATCATTGGAGGAGACCCGGGAGTATGAATGCATGTGCGAGTCTTCCTGGAAACACAAAACAAAGATATGCAACCTGGTCACCTTAATATTCAAATTTCCTGGATGTTTCCAGATAGATCCATTGGCTTCAATCAATGATATATCAAAGACAGTAAATTAAGTAATATTCTAAAGCACATGATGATCACACTCATCCAACAATTCGTTTTCTTGAGCCAAAGTACAGTAATTGAGTTAGCGAAGAGGCAATCACCACACTGATTATTACATACATACATACATAGATGTGTGTGTCATGAAATTGGGCAAGATGGAAGCACTAAACATTTCAACTATAGGACACTTATTAGGTTGCTACAACCAACACACTTGCTTGAGAATAATGAGCAAGTAGCAAACAGATAGTAAAAAGGATTAGAGCAGAGATGTCAACATGTGAGCTCAGAGATGCATATCCACTTGCAGAGGGAGACAAATTAATTTTCTATCATTTATGGTCCGTCTCTTTATTGTCCCTCTTCTTTTATAGAATAGTCTAAGAGACTCCCTATGTTTCTTTTCCCTGTATAAATATGGGCTTCTTTTATGAATCGCAATCAGTCAATTTTCATATAACTGACAATTATACGTTCTTTCTTTTGTCTAATAGGTTTATTCTATGATTTTGGCTACAATTATCATAGGCTGGGTATGAAAGCAGATTGTACTTATTAGTTCTCTTAAGTCTTAACCCATCAATGCACCATTATCGTAGGATAATGAATAAAGCGGGTAGCAAGGAGTAGAAAGACAAGATGCCAATATCCACATAAAGAGCACGGTCTCAGACCAGACACACACAGAGAAAGAGAGAGAGAGAGAGAGAGAGAGAGAACGATCTTTCTTCTGTTTTATAGCTTTTCTTACTTTTCTTCCCTTCAATTTGTTAAACACCCCACCATCAACCCTCGATACGATCTCAAATGATTTGCATTGGTTGGTGCCGTACACTTGCAAAGCGTACGGATTCTCATGATATCATCTGATCTATGAGAATAATTGTCTGGCTCTCTAATGAACTTGGGTAACTAACCTTTGAAAGGAATATTTATTTCATCTAAAAACTATAGAACTCAGAATATGACCTAGGATTGGTACTCCCTAGCATGCATCATCAAAAAAAATCAATATTGAATATTAAGGATCTAAAAGCATCAGAAGTGTTTATCATTTGTGTATTCAATTTGGTTGATATGAATGAAGGAAAAAGGAATATTCTACCCCGCTGCAATCACCGAATGGAGAATAAATTGGGGACTTTAATAAGAGACCCTCACGTTTGTTTGTCAACAATGACATAGGTAAATGGAGAATTTCCTTCTTCAGAAACCTGTGACCAGTAAAATTCTGTGTCAGAACACGCATAAACATAATGATTGTGCAAAATTAATTGATAGAATAGCATGCTTCAATCATAGTAAGAAAAGTTTGGGCTACTTTATTGTGTGTGTGTGTGTGCGCCTATGTCTGCCAGTGTACACGTTATAACTTGCCCGCTCAAGCAACATTACTGAACTATAGAGGGAAAAGGCAAAGGGAAAGAAGGTCGAAAACCCTAAAAATATGAGTTGACTCGAGGTGAGATCCTCTTGCGTTCTTGAATAATTCGACATGATAAATTCTTTTAAGACATTAGTGTTCTAGATACATAATGAGTCCATATAGTTTCACAAAGCGAAAAGAGAAAGAAAAAGAAGTGAACAACAGAGATAAGCTTTTCAAATGTTAGAGGCAATAAGTTTGATAGTACAACAATCGACATCATGTTTGAAGCTAAGTAGATCAGTGGCATCCACAGTAGCATTTCTTTATAGGATATTTTTTTTGCAAGGAAAACATAGATGCATGCGTACAAGACTGGGCCAGATAATTCATTATTAGGTACATTTGATTTATGTGATGTGCATGTCATAGATTGGATGGCAATTTCCGACATGTCTAAAGGGATCCACAACTGTGTATACACTGGGAAAAGTTATAAGGTTTGACATAGTGATTGATAGAGAAATCAAGAAACCATTTATTTGAATCTTATAGTGAATGATAAATGTAAAAAGAAAAGTTCAGCAATAGCAATCTAGAAAGGAAACAATGACTAAGTTTCTTCATTAATCATGAACTAATAGGTATGCTTAGTTTTACCACGAGAAAAGATGTATCCACACCATCAGCCTCTAGTTCCTCCAAAATTCCCCGACCTTGAGTGTCATTCGCAACCTAACAAAAATTATGAGCACTTAAACAAAGAAAAACGGGAAGTATCACGACAAATTACTATAGAGTAGAGAGTCTAGAGACAAACAGTTTTCTGATTGTTCCACAAGATAAAAAGATAAGCAAATCTCACAACTTACAATGTTAAACTTCCTTCAAAAAGATAAATGTTGCTAAGAGAGCAATACACAGAACAAAAGTAACGTGGCCCTTCAAATGTAAGGGGATAACTACAGAATCCATAATGAACGTTCTTATCGTCCGAATGACTGCAAGTCTCTAGTTTAATAAATGTATGTCATCGATTCTACCCTCTAAACACTAAATCAAAATAAACACAGCAATTTGGATACTCACCCTATTCTAAAGAAGTTGACAAGTAGCAAAGAATAAGAAGCTACACTGTATGGTGAATGGATAGGAAATAAAGAAAGAGAGGAAAATAACATAATAGAGAAAGAAGGGATAGAGAGGGGGGAAGATCTGCCAATATATAAAAGTATTGGAAAGTGTAAACAAACGCAACTTGCACATAGTCAGGTTAATAGAATTTGTACAGATTAAGAGCTTAAAAGTTAATATACCTAAATATTAAGCGATAAATGTGGATATGAAATGTGCAAAGTAGCTCAGCTAGTGCATCAATGGAAGAAATGCCGTTGTTCATATTCCATCTTCTATCATTTTTAACAGTTTTTTTTTCCTTCTTTTCAATTTTGTGAAATGTCATTAATTCCTTGTCCACCATGATATTCTAAGTTAGTGAGAATAGGATAATATTTATGTATTGTATTGCTTAAACTTTTTCAGAAGAACAGAGTATTCTCTTATATCTATATTGGGGACGTTTACAAGGAATCCAAGTTACTTAGTCTTGCATGACGCTTCAATATCAAACAGCTTGTAGTTTTGCATTATTGTGACATTCATAAATCCAATTTTTTAATTCTACAGTACCAATGCAAGATGTATCATATCTTCTTGAATTATCATTCAAACTCCCTGTGACTTCAGATATTACTGCAATTCACAAATCTTCTTCAACAATGAAGTCAAGCTAAAATGCTAGAGTTGTGGAGGAAGCATAATGAACATTATTATGGAAATAATGTGGGATGGAAAAAATGCGTACCTTTGATATCAGCCTTGCATTTAATCCCAGACGAGCTGCACATGTTAAAGCATTCCCTGCATTACCGCCTCCTTGAACCTGAAGAGCAAAGACGCATGAATAGCATCACAAAGTCTCCTCAAAGTTACAAGTTAGCTGCTACCCATTACAAGGAGTCCAAGGTGATTTATGTTCCCAAACATGAAACTGAAAAGTAATGATTTTAAATTAACCTTAAGATATTAGATTGCTAACAAGCATAGGTATCCTTTCACAACATAAAAGGTTGATAATAGAGGAACATATGAAAACATAATAACTGCTGACGATGGTTTGCATTCATTCAAATAGGGCGTTATATGTAAGTTTGTAACTAAACGATAAAATATTTATTCATCCATGTGGAAACATTATTATCACCAGCTCTCCTGTAATACTACTAAGAACAATTTAGTAGGAAAAAATGGATTGTGAATCAAACTATATGGCGTCAAGTACTTGGGCAAAGGCTGTGAGTTGAGTATGAGTCAAAAAAACTCTTGTGTTATGCAACAGAAAACAAGATAATGTAAAAGGAATCATTAAAATAAATGTCGTGTCTGACCTCACCCTCTTTCTAAACTGAACAGATTATGACATATATAAGCTAAAGTCAATCAAGATCCTAAACCTGAAAATTCTAACTTCCCTAACATTTAACAAATCACATTTGTGTAGAAGATATAGTCCTTCATTAAAACAAATGTCCTGTCTGACCCCGCAACAGTACGATAATTGAATTGACCATGTTATAAATATAACTATGTTACGTGTTATTCATTGATGCCCATGTGTGAATGTGACCATTAATTTCGGAAGTAATCAATCAAAGATAAAATGGTAAAACCCCACAGAGTACAGTTCTTCTCAAACGGCCCAAAAAGGAATAATAGACATCTATTTTTAAACAAGCAGAAACTAATACTCCCTCCGTCCTAGAAATTTTGTCCCACTTTGACTTCATGGTCAACTCAATCAAACTTTGACCATAATTTTATGGAAATTTAGATATCTCTATGCAATTTTAGAAATTGTTATTGTTCCACCATTAGGAATACTTTCAATATAAATTTTTAGAATTGCCTAGAGATGTCTAGATTTCAATAAAATTATAGTCAAAGTTCGATTGAGTTGACCATGAAAGTCAAAGTGGGACAAACTTTACGGAACAGGGGGAGTATTTAAAAAAGGGGAGGAAGACAGAGAGTAAGTATCGAAAAACCCTACCACACATGATTTTGCTTTAATAAAAAAATATAAGGAACAACCAAATTCATTTACAATACTAGACTGTGGAAGACTGTAGGAACCCAATAACAAAACATCTCGGTATAATTATTCAATAATATTGTGATCATGACTGAGTAACTCAAACAACTACAATGGCGTTGACGCCTTCTGTTTCGTGTTTGGCCAAGTGAGAACGATACAAGGACCTGTTAAAATATCTAATCAATTCCCTGCAATGTTTGCAGTTCTTTCATTCCACATAGGAAAATGACTATATATAAATCTGAAAGGCACCAACTTGACATTCCAACTCATACTGATGAGGAATACAGCAAGTAGTTAGCATTTTTTTTGATATCTTTTCTCATGTTCAGCAATAAAATCAGTGTAACAGTCGTGCAATTTAACAAGGGACAAACTAGGGATTGGGTAGCAGACCATGAATTCATTTAGAATTAAAAAGGGAATTCAGATTGATTTCACCAATTGCAGAACAATAACAACGAAGAACAGAAATGGAATTAAGAAAAATACGACTAAATTACTGCTAATAAACTATATCTAAGCTATGGCTATGAAAGAGAAAGCAACAATAATCAATCCACGCCTCCTGCCTTTCATCGTTGCTCCCTATATGCTGCGCAAAACCTAAACACGCGTCCAACCTCCCTCACGAGCAATTCACGTGCTCGTTAAACTCTTTTACCAATTTAACCTCACTTACGTCAAATGACTAAATTACCCCTCGTTGTAGTTGGGCTGTTACAAATACTCCCCCCTTATAACAGCCTTGTCCTCAAGGCTGGAAATCAATAAACCGGAAACGGTAGCCATTGTGAATCTGCACTTGCTGCATCCTCCAAAAAGCATCTTCCTCCACTAATTTGGACAACAACAATGTAGTAACATTCTAGCTACTTCATGGCACCCATAATAATCTGTAGCCATCCATTTTTCTGACTAACCTGTTGAATAACTTCACCCTGACAACCAAGAACATCTTTAACATCACACAATTGGACCATATCTGTGGCATGGACTAGAGGCAGCTTCTCCATTTCGACCCAAAGATATTTGCAACGTTTCACGAGCCGGCAGATAATATTGTTATAGTTCAGCATTTTGTAACTATCACCAATCATACTAACAAAAGCTGACAAGTCTCGCTCAACAACTTGAAACAAAAAAAAATTGTAGGAACTTCAAGTAGCTTAACTGATTGAATCCCCATTTCCATCATCATTGATGGTACTATATTACCACCAGGATCCCAAGGATGGGTTTGAATTCATCTCTTTCACTAACTCTCATTCCAAAGCAGTAACCCAGCATCATTTTATCAACATTTAACGGCTTGTCACAAACATTAACCCTACAACTTGCACTACCTTTATACTTCAATCCGTGGAGCTCGGTAACCCGTGAATTGCAAGCAATCTAAAAACCAAATATGGCTGCGTTTCTCCAGCAGTTAACACCAGCCGACTAGCCTTCTCGATTTCTTGCGCATCAAATAAGTCCAAGAGTCTACTGAGACGAGCATAAGTATCAAATTTCTGGTTTGGAGTACGGTGGAAGACCATGATCTCCAAACATTTCAAGGTTGTTTCTACCTCCATTCGCAGCCTCTATTGACATCAAAGATGAACTTGAAGCCACTGTCGAAAGCCATTACAAACCGCCATACATTTGTCTATCCCCTTTCCCTTCCTTTTGACCTTATTCTTTCCTAAAATTAATGCAATCCCTCTTATTGATATGGATTTTCGACCATTGCACAAATCCAAACACTATGATCGTCCACATAATGTCATATCGAGCAGAAACCCATCATATAGCCTCAGCTTCTAACAAATCTCCATTCGAGTATAACTAGAAATCATTGAAGTCCATAAAACTTCATCTCTCACTGACATTTTATCAAACAGATATCTCGCACCAAATAATTCCATCTTATTCTTCACATACATTCTCATCAAATAGATCCAAGATATGACCTCCAAAGAAGACTTCGATACAAATAACCGATAAGCCTCCCAGACTCTTTCGTTCCGCACATACGCGAGAAGCGACCCATTCGAACGCAGAATCAATATCATTTGATTTCTCCTTTGTTTTGGCACCACTATTTCTATTTCCTCGAAGCTCCTTCTCGGCTTCATTAACACCCAAGAACATCGTTAACTCGATAGACCCATTTTGAGCGGCCAATTCATTAAAACCAAGAACCCCTTCCCATCAAACTCATCCCCTTCGTCATCATAATCAATTTGTTAGTTTCATTTCTTTCCACGTGAACGGGAAGTTCATCAAAACCAACAATCGTTCCCTCATCTTCGGATCTGAATTGAACTCTTCTTCATCATCGAAAACCACAGATGACAAATGAGGCATCGTATTGATTCACTAAGAACCTCGGCTCTACTTGCTTCTGACAAAGCTATTTGGTGTTCCAATTGTTGCGACGGCGGTTGCATCATTTTGTTGTCCCTGATACCACTTGTAATGGTCTGGATCGATTTTGCGACAATTTGGGAAAACTTCTGCAATTTTGGGCTTCACCCGGAAGATCGCCTCAACAACTTTTCCTTTCCACCTAGTATTGCCATGAACTCTGTTGACCCTAAGCAGAGTATCCCATGCAACATTATTAATCCTGGTAAACTGGCAGTTCTTCCTCATTAACCTCAAGATCAGTCTCAGCTTAGTCTTCATAATAAACTCATCTGACTCCTTGTCACAAATCAGTCCCAATGCTCCTTTCATCATCATCAGATTATGATTAGCTAAGGCAGAACATAGAAGACCTTGCACTGTGAACTCTACTCCATCTGATTTTGCTATCAGGGTTCCATCTTCCAGTGAAGTTTCGTGCTTGGCCAATACTTCATCAAAGTCCATAGGTTTCTCCCATTTATCACCTTTAGAAAAAATGGTTTGTGGAATATCAGACTCATAAGCCGACTCCAGCGGGAATAGCGAGAAGAGAAATTTCACCTCTTCATTGTCCTGATGCCCGGGTCCCATCTTTTGATTACTTGGCATTGGCCTAGAATGAACTTGAGTGGAGTTTCCTTCTTGCTACTAGATTCAAACTGAGTCCCATCAAGCAAAGTTACAATGTAATGAACTTCAACCCCATTGCAATTTTCAGAAGTTTTCCAACCTCCGACATCAATCTCGAATGATCTTGTCCATTTCATTTTTCTCATTTAGTGCACTGCTATGTCTACATCTTCAAACTCCGTAGCCTCGACCACACCATTAATGTCGAATTATGATATTCTCGGTTTGATCGGACAATTCATAAACACCGTGACTTTCCTTCCCATCAAGTTTTTCAACCGAATTAAAATGATTCACATAAACTTGAGCCCGATAAAGCTGAAGAAGGTGCAAGACCTTTTTATATAAGACTTACATTGTTCTTTCAATCCAAAGAATGAAATATTCAGAAAAAATCCTTGGTGAGTTCTTCGCTCGTGTGCGAGGCTATGTTCTCCAATTGAGATCGAACAATTTGAAATTCCTCGAGGTATTTATTGAACGATTTTAAGCTGGACAATTCGCTCAAGGAATGCGGATGCGGTCATTTCTAAATCGTTCTTATCTTTAGGAAGCTCGAGTAGGATTTGTGGGCCAACTCCGAGTGGAAAATAAACATCAACCCGAGGAATAGTTTGAATCAATTGGGATGATGGTTGATTATATGATAGTGTTTGGTTCAAATCAGGTGTCGTGTAATGAGTGTTTTGGCTAGGAGTATATTCATTATAGATCGGGGCAACTGGGTTTATATATGATGTATATGAGTTCGGTGTATCAACATAAAACTGATTGGAATTAATGGAAGAGGTAACATAAACATCATGAGAGAAATTAGAATACTTAACTTCCAATTCGTTGTTTCTATCAAAAACTCTTGCAATCCTTGTGCCATTTTCACGATTGGAAGCCAAATTCTCCATCATAGAATTCACCGTAGCATTCATTTCTGCAAGTCTACCTTCCATTCTTTTCCACTGTTTATCAATTTTCTCCAACTCACCAAACCTAGATCCATCCGCCGTGGATACGAAGCTTGATCCGAGGGGATCGATCGCTCGATACCACTTATGATCGTGCAATTTAACAAGGGACAAACTAGGGATTGGGTAGCCGAGACCATGAATTCATTTAGAATTAAAAAGGGAATTGATTGATTTCACCAATTGCGTTAACAATAACAACGAAGAACGTAAAATGGAATTAAGAAAAATACGACTAAATTCTTTTGCTAATAAACTATATCTAAGCTATGGCTATGAAGAGAAAGCAACAATAATCAATCCACGCCTCTGCCTCATTTGTTGCTCCCTATATGCGCAAAACCTAAACACGCGTCCAACCTCCCTCACGAGCAATTCACGTGCTCGTTAAACTCTTTTACCAATTTAACCTCACTTACGTCAAATGACTAAATTACCCCTCGTTGTAGTTGGGCTGTTACATCAATTGGGATGATGGTTGATTATATGATAGTGTTTGGTTCAAATCAGGTGTCGTGTAATGAGTGTTTTGGCTAGGAGTATATTCATTATAGATCGGGGCAACTGGGTTTATATATGATGTATATGAGTTCGGTGTATCAATATAAAACTGATTGGAATTAATGGAAGAGGTAACATAAACATCATGAGAGAAATTAGAATACTTAACTTCCAATTCGTTGTTTCTATCAAAAACTCTTGCAATCCTTGTGCCATTTTCACGATTGGAAGCCAAATTCTCCATCATAGAATTCACCGTAGCATTCATTTCTGCAAGTCTACCTTCCATTTTCTTTTCCACTTTGTTTATCAATTTTCTCCAACTCACCAAACCTAGATCCATCCGCCATGGATACGTAAGATCCAGGATCGGCTGCTTCCGATACCACTAGCGATGCGTGCAATTTAACAAGGGACAAACTAGGGATTGGGTAGCGAGACCATGAATTCATTTAGAATTAAAAAGGGAATTGATTGATTTCACCAATTGCGAGAACAATAACAACGAAGAACAGAAATGGAATTAAGAAAATACGACTAAATTGCGCTAATAAACTATATCTAAGCTATGAAATGAAGAAGAAAGCAACAATAATCAATCCGCGCCTCTGCACTCATTTTGTTGCTCCCATATCTTTGTGAAAACCTAAACACGCGTCCAACCTCCCTCACGAGCAATTCACGTGCTCGTTAAACTCTTTTACCAATTTAACCTCACTTACGTCAAATGACTAAATTACCCCTCGTTGTAGTTGGGCTGTTACAATCAGGTCAACATAAATCACGGTTCTTTGACTGGATGATTTAAATATACTAGAAAATAAATTTGATATGTTAAGGTTGATAAAATCTGCTATATTAATAGTAAACATAAACTACTAAACTGAAGTACACTGTGGAACATACAGCTCAATGTTCAACGAGCAAGTCAAGTGTACCTTTAAGCTAGTGCTTCGAATCTTGTCATCAGGCTTTGGAAAATTGTCCACTGTCGCCAAGAAATCAACGGCCACGCCACCTAAACCCAGCTGCAAATACAAAATCTTCCACTCTCAAGCATATATGTAGATTTTTATACAAAAATGTACAAGACGCAAACTTCATTTAAGCTTTACATCAAGCAATTGTGAGATAAAACATTTGAGCTGTTTACTTTACTCTCTGTAAAGGGCTAGTTTCTCGCACAGGTTAAATAGAGAAAAGCGTCACGACAATACAATGTCATTTCTATCATCATCCAATTAAAATGCACCAAATAAGCAATTTTTCCCACTAAAGTGTGATCCTGCTAATCAAGCATCAGCAAGGTTGCTGATTTGGTGCATTTTAGTTAGATAGTGGAGCAATAAAAATAACTACGCATCACCATAGCATTTGATATTTTGCCCAAGGGTAAATGCTCGAGTTTTTAGCCAAACATTGCAGGGAATTGATTAGATATTTTAGTGGGGGTGAAAATTGTTAAATTTCAATTATGGATGGAACAACGCCCGATGATGATCAATGCTTAAATGTAAGTTTTTGGAGAATTGTTATTCACCCCCGCACATTTAATACCCCCGCATTACTAAGTTTAGTTATAAAAATTAAAACTACACCCCCATTATTACTATTCTACCCTTTTAAACATTTCAATAAACACCCTCCTAAACTATCAAAATACACCCACACCCACCCCACACCCACCCACCCACCCACTTACACATACAAACACACACAAAAAGGCAAAAAAGGAAAAAAGTAATCAAACAAGGCAGCTTTGGATGAGAGGCCCCTTGAACCCCGGGTAATATACTCTTTTCTTTTCAATTTTAGTGAATCCTTGTCATATTTAGTTAATAGAATGTTTAAATTGTTGATAGTCATATCAATCAAGGAATCAAGCAAGGAAGGAGTTAAATCAACGTCTTAAATTAAAACAAGAGCAAGAAACAACTACTAAGTAGTGAATGTCGAGCATTAAGTTTTTCATTCGAAATTGAAAATTGAATTTATATCTGTATTTTGTTTAACTTGTTTCAAGAATGCATGAAAAACTAAATTTTTGAAGATTTTGTGTTCAAAATCATGGTTTGGTATATAGTTGTGCGTCGGCCCTGGTTTACCGTGCATAGCGTTAAAAATCGGCCACACAGTGCCGAACAGATAGTCCATTGGCGGCCAATAGTGGACGAATTGATGTATACTTCGCGGCATGCCGTGGCCGAACAACAGGCTTAAGAGCGACTGTCTAACCGAACAATCATTAAACTGACGGCCATTCGTTGCCGAACATTGGCTAAATTGGCGGTTTCTATTCGCCGAACATTAGCTAAATTAGCGGTCGTTGTTGGCCGAACAATTGTTAAACTGGCGGTCTCTGTTGGCCGAACAAAGCCAATTGCATCAAAACTTAGTTTTATCAATGTTTTTTTTAAATTTACTCACTAGTGATTAAATTTGCTCAATATTTTCACTATTAATATTATTGTTTTTTTCTCATTTGCTTTTGTAGTTTTGTCATACATGAGGAGGGGAAAACGACCAACTATGTCCGCCAGAAAAGAAATGGAAGAATCACGTATCCAAGTATACCATGAAGAGAAAGTTGATCATGGAAATGAGCAGGGTATTGAGGAAGCGGAAGGAAAAAGAGAAGGCCAAGTAGTAGTTGGTACATTTCCTTTTCCTGGGGTCCAATGGTGGATACTTTGCTTCATTCATATTCATATGGGAATCATGTCGCCTTGAGGAATATGGATTGGTAATGAGCATGGGGTATTGAAATGCATCAATCACACAACAAAAATGAAAGAATGGACTTTGGGACCGGAAACATCTCGCGAGGTTCGCCGTATCATCAAGAAGTGTCATTTTCACCGTGTAAAAAAATTATCATATTCTGACGTAGACAAGGTGTTAGTGAGTGCCTTTGTAAAACGGTGGCATCCGAAAACCAATAGTTTCCATTTGCCCTTTGGGGAGATGACCATCATTAGATGATGTGATGTGTCTTATGGGGCTTTCTACTGAAGGCCGTCCATTGATCTCCAATGGAAAAAAATCTGAGTTGTTACCTGTGTCACTTATTTCTGAAGTCTTGGGAGTGACAAAGGACGAGGCTTTAGAATCGATGGCGGGTTAAGGGTGCGTCCATTAAACTTGAGTCATTGCGCAGTAAATTTGACGATGACTTAACATCAAACGACCCTGCCACTTGTGCATATGCAGCGAAGGGATACATGTTATACATATTAAGTTGCACATTGTTTATCGACAAGAGTGGGAGTCGTATGAGCCCTAGTTATTTAGAGTTTTCGAGAGATAAGCATGGTGTTGGTGGGTATGCTTGGGGAGCCTGGAGCCTTGGCTTTTCTCTAGAGTACAACTAGAGGCGAGCATCTAGACACATTTACGGGCAGTTGATGGCTATCTTACGCTATTAGAGGTATATAACTATTACTTGAATATATTATGTCTACATCTCCTATATGTTTCTTATTCAATAATAATAAAATATGTACGTATGTATATATATATATATATACATACATATATATATATATATCTGTCATCAATATATATATATATATATATATATATATGTATGTATGTATATATGTATATGTATATATATATGTATGTATGTATGTATATATATATATATATATATACATACATACATCTATATATATATATATATATATACATATATATGTGTGTGTGTGTGTGTGTTTGTGTGTGTGTGTTAGCTGTTTATACATTTAGTAATATTTATTATCAATGTATGTGATTTTGCGGGCATGGATATATGAGAGATTTCCTACTTTTAGGCCGTCATGGCGTTGAATACGATGGTATCCCGGGCGATTGCGAAGTGGCCGCCACTTTAAATTTAAGGAAGATAGGTTGACTCTTTGAAGTCTAACCGATCTTCCTTGGCCCTTAGGTGGTGGCCACTTCATTGCAAGCGCCTGGATACCATCGTATTCAACGCTATGATCAGGCCTAAAAGTAGGAAATCTCTCATATATTCATGCCTGCAAAATCACATACATTGATAATAAATATTACTAAATGTTTATAAACATATATATATATACTCCCTCCGTCCCATAATAGCTTACTCGTTTACTGTTGAGAACGGGAAATAAAGAATAATGTTATTAAAGTAGGAGTTGTGAGTGGGTAGGAGAGAGAAAGTGGGGTAGAGAATAGTAAGTGTGAGTATGACAAGTGGGTCCCATAAATAAAGAAGTATTAAAAAGTTTCCTTTTAAGGAAAGTGAGACTTTAAAGTGGGACGCCCAAAATAGCAAAATGGGTAAGATAATATGGGACGGAGGGAGTATACATATTTTATTATTATTGAATAAGAAACATATAGGAGATATAGACATAATATATTCAATTTATAGTTAAATACCTCTAATAGCGTAAGATAGCCGGCAATCTATCTGCGTCCGTGTCTGGATGCTTGCCCTAGTTGTCTGTAGAGAAAAGTCAAGGCTCCAGCTCCTCAAGCATACCCACCAACACCCTGCTCATCTCTCAAAAACTCTAAATAACTGGGGCTCACACGACTCCCACTCTTGTCGATAAACAATATGCAACCTAATATGTATAACACGTATCCCTTTACTGCATACGCACAAGTGGCAGGGTCGTTTGATGTTAAGTCATCGTCAAATTTATTGCGCAACCACTCAAGTTTAATGGACGCACCCCTAGAACCTGCCATTGATTCTAAAACCTCGTCCTTTGTCACTCCCAAGACTTCAGAAATAAGTGACACAGGTAACAACTCAGATTTTTTTTCATTGGAGATCAATGGACGGCCCTCAGAGGAAGCCCGATAAGACACATCACATCATTTAATGTGATGGTCATCTCCCCAAAAGGCAAATGGAAACTATTGATTTCCGGATGCCACCGTTTCACAAAGGCACTCACTAACACCTTGTCTACGTCAGAATATAATATTTTTTTTACATGGTGAAAATGGCGCTTTTTGATGATACGGCGAACCTCGCGAGATGTTTCCGGTTCCAAAGTCCATTCTTTCATTTTTGTTGTGTGATTGATGCATTTCAATACCCCACGCTCATTACCAATCCATATTCTGGATGCGACATGATTTTCATATGAATTAAGCAAAGTATCCACCATTGGACCCCAGGAAAAGGAAATATACCAACTACTACTTGGCCTTCTCTTTCTCCTCCCGCTTCCTCAATACCCTGCACTCATTCCCATGATCAGCTTTCTCTTCATGGTATACTTGGATATGTGATTCTTCCATTTCTTTTCTGGCGGAAATAGTTGGTCGTTTTCCCCTCCTCATGTATGACAAAACTACAAAAGCAAATGAGAAAAAAACAATAACATTAATAGTGAAAATATTGAGCAAATTTAATCACTAGTGGGTAAATTTAAAAAAACATTGATAAAACTAAGTTTTGATGCAATTGGCTTTGTACGGCAGACAATGACCGCCAATCAACAAACCTGCTTCGACCGTGCTAGCGCCGGTTTAACAAACGTTCGGCTAACTATGTCGCCCGATTTAGCGAGTTCTGGCGACGAGACCGCGGTTTAACAATTGTTCGGCCAACAACGACCACCAATTTAGCCAATGTTCGGCGAATAGAAACCACCAGTTTAGCTAATGTTCGGCAACGAATGGCCGCCAGTTTAATGATTGTTCGGTTAGAGACATCCGCTCTTAAGCCTGTTGTTCGGCCATAGCATGCCGCAAAGTATACATCAATTCGGCCATTGTTGGCCGCTAATGGACTATCTGTTCGACACCGTGTGGCCGATTTTTAACGCTATGCACGGTAAACCAGGGTCGACACACAACTTTATGCCAAACCATGATTTTGAACACAAAATATTCAAAAATTTAATTTTTGATGCATTCTTGAAACAAGTTAAACAAAATCAGATATAACTTCAATTTTCAATTTTGAAGGAAAAACTTACTGCTCGACATTCACTACTTAGTAGTTGTTTCTTGCTCTTGCTTTAATTTAAGACGTTGATTTAACTACTTCCTTCTTGATTCCTTGATTGATATGCCTATCAACAATTTAAACATTATATTAACCAAATATGACAAGGATTCACTAAAATTGAAAAGAAAAGAGGGCAAATATTACCCGGGGTTCAAGGGCTCTCTCTCCCAAAGCTGCCTTGTTTGATTATTTTTTCCTTTTTTGCCTTCTGTATGTGTTTGTATGTGTAAATGGGTGGGTGACGTAGCGGAAGACTTGATAGATGTCAATTATTAGAAGAATTTAATCGATCCTAGCAAAAGACCTTCAACCTTGTAGAATTTAATCAATACAAAAGTTGGACGAAAGGAGAACACTCCACTTTCGGATTTAACAGAGTAAACACTCAAATTTTATTAATCAACAACTGATTTTCGGAATTATATATAACCCTAATTATATAGTGACCCTAGGACTTAAAAAACAAGTCAAAAACTTCCCAAATTAACCCTAGTCTATATAGTAACCTAATCAATCAATAAAACCTTAAAATAAAGTCCTAATATACTTCTAATACCAAAAATACTAACAACCTAATATTAAATCCGAAAATGACAATAAAAACAATAATAATTATTAAAATTAAACTTAAAACCCTAAAATACGTTGAAGCCCGTTTGCAGCTGCCGCCGCCTTGCACGGCCGCTCCTCATCCTGCTGCACGGCCGCTCCACACGTTGACCTGCATCATTCTCGCCTCCTTTGAAAAATTCGTCCTCGAATTTGCAGCAAGTTTGTCGTCGAATCTTGATCATTGCATAAAAAATATTTGTAACGATCCTCTCATTGAAATAATACTTGAACACTTGAAATATTCCTTTATAACTTTGTCGGACTTTAAACTTGCTTACTTGAGTAACAACCTCCATCCAATCCGTCCAATGTAATCTAATAAACTCATGAAGTAACAAATTTTTTATGTAACTAGAAGAAAATGTTTTTGAACGAGGGATATCAAACGGATCAACGATCGATGACTAATAATCTCTTCATCATAAATCGAAGGCTGAAACCACTCAATCATAGATTGTGGAAAAGGTGTATCGGAAAAAGGTAGGACGCTATCAAACTGACAATTTTCACAATCACACTTATCATATTTTGGTGGTTTTGACCAATCGATTGGGAGTTCGGTAGTCGCCGATTCGACGAAAGGCCACGAAACATCACCACCATCAGAATCTACCTCCCAGTCTCGCTGTCCGTCGCTGCCACCAGATCTAGGCTGATTCCTCCGAGTCTGTTGATTGAACAAGACGGTCATCCAGGCCGTTAACTGTTCCATCAACAACTCTATATGTTGATCTATGATGGATCCGATGCGTTCCTCTAGAACCGCCTCATCTCGCTCGTAGATCGCTTCCACAGTTTGTCTCTTTTACCCCCGAACCATTCTTCCTGAATCGAACAAAAGGCTCTGATACCAACTGACGTAGCGGAAGACTTGATAGATGTCAATTACTAGAAGAATTTAATCGATCCTAGCAAAAGACCTTCAACCTTGTAGAATTTAATCAATACAAAAGTTGGACGAAAGGAGAACACTCCACTTTCGGATTTAACAGACTAAACACTCAAATTTTATAAATCAACAACTGATTTTCGGAATTACATATAACCCTAATTATATAGTGACCCTAGGACTTGAAAAACAAGTCAAAAACTTCTCAAATTAACCCTAGTCTATATAGTAACCTAATCAATCAATAAAACCTTAAAATAAAGTCCTAATATACTTCTAATACCAAAAATACTAACAACCTAATATTAAATCCGAAAATGACAATAAAAATAATAATAATAATTAAAATTAAACTTAAAACCCTAAAATACGTTGAAGCCCGTTTGCACCGCCGCCGCCAGACGGCCGCTCCTCATCTGGCCGCACGGCCGCTCCACACGTTGACTGCATCAGTGGGTGGGTGTGGGTGTATTTTGATAGTTTAGGAGGGTATTTATTGAAAGGTTTAAAAGGGGGTAGAACAGTTATAATGGGGAGTAGTTTTAATTTTTATAAGTAAACTTAGTAATGCCGGGGGTATTAAGTAAATGTGCGGGGTGAATAACAATTCTCTACAAATAAAACCTAAAATTAGCCAAACTATCGGGTGTGGGTGTGCGTGTTTGAAGACATACCACAATTGGCTTTTCATGATCAGCTGGAATCGCTGTTCGATTTTGAGTTGAAGGGGACGACATTTTCGCCCTAATTCAACCTCAACCGATTAATTTGTAAACACATAAAGTATAGTCATCCGAATAAGAGGTACACCTTTCACTACTCCCTCCGTTCCAAAATGATATTCTCATTTTTTTTTTTTTTACATTAGTTACCATGAAGAAACTTTTGAGCAATAAGTTTAGGTTGATTTAATTATATAAATGAAAATCTAAAACTTGTTATTATACATCATCTACAATAATATCAATAACAAATTTTAAATTTTGGATAATTAAATCAATTTAATATTATTGTTCAAAGTTCTTTCATTAAAAAAAAAAATTAGGAAGATCAATTTGGTTTGGGACGGACGGTGTAGTTAATTTGGCCAAAATGACTTCGATTGAAACGAAGAAATATACTGTAGAGTGTATACGTATATACTTATATTGATTTTTATACATACAAGTAGGGGGAGGAAAACCTGGCGGCGGTGTGTGCGGCGGATTGAGAGTGGAGGAGAGAGAAAGAGGAGCTTGAGGGAGAAGAATGAAGAAAGCTCCGACGAGGATTGAGACGCGCTGCCGGAGTACCCGTGGTAGCGTTGTAGATTGCAACCATTTGTTTCCTCCACGTACAGTAGTTCGTGGCCGTCAGACTCGCTGCCAATTTGCCGTTTCTGGTTGGAAAGGGTATTTGCCGTGAGAGCATCATGCCACGTCATTCCTCCCTCCTTCAACTCAACTCAACTCAACTCAACTCAACTCAGCTCCACGTTATCAATTATTAATAACACAATTCCAAACAATTTTATCTTCATTCATAACAAAAGTCATCAGTTTCTCTCTCTTACTTTTTATTATACATCACCATATTTTCTCTTTCCTACTCATTTATATTGCATTTATTACTACTATAAATAATTATTAATTATTATACTATATAAATAATTAATTATAAATTTCATTATAATTAATTATTTTTATTAGTTTTATTCATGAATTTGAAGTGGAGCATCCGTGATTTTTTGGTCCTACATTGTCAGTGTCATCGGCCGGCGTAGTGTAAAGCCAAAAAAGAAAAAGTCATGAATGATCTTATCAAATGTCATGATTGGGGGAGTTTATGTTGCCACCTCAGCTACGCCGTCGAATAATGTCATGGCTGCATGTGCTCTTATTATGGGTTTGACTAGGATTGTGGGGTCAACGGCAATCCCGAAGACTGAATTTAGTATCTAGCGGCCAAAATAATAGGGGTAGAACTTTAAAATTGGTTCAAAGTACTGTATTTGTCTTATCTATTGAAACTAGTGGGTAGCCCGTGATTTGCACGTAAAATTAATTTGTCATTTTTTATTTTTTTTTATTTTATGTTTTTACTTGATAAAGTAGCATGACATTTTTTTGATAATTTAAATCTATTTTATATCAATCAAAATATTTATATTTATAAATTCAGGAGATTTTTTTTCTTTTAGCCTTTATTGTATATAGTCTGTACTTATTATGACAATTGAAATTTGAATAATAACAATGAATTATTATTGTTATTAGTTAACTTTTAATTTTATAGACGATTGAATTAATAATATTAAATATCTTTGATAATTAATAATTTTATACTAAATAACATATTATGATTAGTAAATATAATTAGCGGAAACCATTATGTACATCTAATGTATTAATAGAATTATATTTTTATGTGTTTAAAAAATATATTTTTTCTAGTTATGGTTAACTAATATAGTAACCAACATCTTAAATAGAAAGTTATATGAGAATAGTGATCTAGTATAGTAAATTTAATATCTAATATTTATTAAATACAGAGTATAGTAACTATTAAATTAAATATTAATAGTTACCCTATGTATAGTAACTAATATTGAAGCATTATCTAAGATATTCTAATAAATTAAAAAATTAATATTTCTAATTAATGTTGTACTTAACTAATAATATTAGCTTATATTAAACTAAATGATAAAAGTTACCCTATATAATTACTATTATGATTAACTAATACTATTAGAGCAAGTCTCCCATGAGAACAAGGGGATCCGTCTCATGCATGAGACGGGTCGACCCATGACCCATGGGCATAACCGCCCAAACCAATCATTCCTAGTCCACGCCAAAATTCATTCCAGCCAAGCAATTCGAGGCCTTCTTTGTATTTTTAATTGGTCTTTATTTATTTCCTAGACCTTTTTCAGTTACAGCCGTGTGTCTCTTTGGTATGGCAGCCTCTCATATTTTTTTTAGGCCCAATTTATTTATTTATTGTTTTTTTTTTTGCTTTTTGCTTTTTTTTTAGTTTTATATTATTATTTTTTTTAGTTTTATATTATTTTTTCGGCTTTTCAGTGGTTTAGAAAAAGTATTACATTATTTTTTCGGCTTTTCAGTGGTTTAGAAAAAGTAATAGTTACCATCTCTTAATGTAATGACTGAATGTATTATTACTTTAAGTCATTGATAATATAATACTTAAAAAAAAATAACACTATTACTTCACAAAGTGTAGTACTATTATTTATAGCAATACCAACTATTACTTAAACAAATGAGAAGTATTACTCAAAATGAAAACAGTTCCTAAAACTATTATTAGTAAAAAAAAAAACACTATTACTTCACAAAGTGTAGTACAATTACTTATAGCAATACCAACTATTACTTAAACAAATGAGAAGTATTACTCAAAATGAAAACAGTTCCTAAAACTATTATTAGTTTAAAAAAAAATAATACTATTACTTCACAAAGTGTAGTACTATTACTTATAGCAATACCAATTATTACTTAAACAAATGAAAAGTATTACTCAAAATGAAAGCAGGAGTTCCTTCCACTCATCTCTCACTTGAGATCTCATCTCTCTCTCCTCTCTCTCTCTCTCTCGCATACGCGAGGAAACAGGAAGACCAAGCTCCCTCACCAAATTCCTCTCCCAGCGACCTCGCTCAAATCAAAACCGTCGACCTTCTTCTTCCCAATTACCGTCTTCCCCAAGTTCCTTCCTCTACCTTAATCCCCTTCTTCTCCGACCTTCCCTACCAAAAACCTCACCCAATTCCCCTCAATCGGTGCGATTCCCTCTCCTCTCCCCAACCACGATGGCAACCTAATCCCTCTCAACCTTCACCGATCTAACTTCTCTCAATCGCGCCTCAACCAAGCCGACGCCGTCCCCTGTCCAAAACCTATTAACGGCAACCTCCCCATCAATCTCCGGCCAAATCAACACTGCACTCCCTATACCCAAACGACAACAACCTTACTCCTCAACAACAACCACCACATCACCTAAATAGGTTTTGGACAGGGGGTCTCGTCTGTTCGGTTTGAAGAGAGGGAGCTCGATTGTTGTTCGATTGAAGGGGAATTGGGTGCGGTTTTGGTTTGGGTGAGGTCGCCGGTTGATTGGGGTGTGAGGGAGAGGTTTAATGATGGGTTTGGCTGGAGATTGGTGAGGAAGAAGACGGTTGAGGGGCGGGCTCTGGTAATTTGATAGAGAGAGAAAGAGAGAGGAGTGAGAAGCCGTGGTTTGCAGAGAGAGAGGCCGAGAGTGGTGCATGAACTGTGTGTGTGGATTGGGTTTTACGAAGTTCTTCTACGTCAACGTGGTTGGATCTGGTTCAATGGGTTGGATCATGGGTTAAAAATGACCCGTCTCATCCATGAGACTGGTATTCATGTTCTCACATGAGTTTTTGTCATACTATTAATGATCATAATCGTTAATATATACTCACTCATCCCTGGCCCGATACTTTTATTTTGACTAAATGTAACTTTGACCAATAATTTATATAAAAAATAATGATCCTAATAAAAATCTAAAAATTGTTATTGAAAGTATTATCAATCGTTATACAATAATAATTTTTAAATTTTTATTAAAATCATTATTTTTTATATAAATTATTGGTCAAAGTTACATTTAGTCAAAATAAAAGTATCGGGGCCAGGACGTGAGTATTAACTATTGAGTCTTTTTAGCTTCCACTTTGCTCTATTAGTTATATGTTTTCTCCTATAATATAAATTCATTATTACATAGAGTGTAGACAAAACTGTATATGATTGTTAAATTACTAATCATTGACTATCATTAGTATAATTTATTATGAATAACATTTCACATGTGTAAACATTTGGATTAATTGTATTTAGTTAGTGACTCTTTAGATTACATCTTAATATGTGTTACTTAAAACTTATAATAAGTCTTTATTACATATTATCTTTTTGCATAGCTATAGTTATCTACTAAAGTTATTAGTTAATTGCAAGAATGTGAAAAATTGCATACGAATGAATAGGCACATGACATGGAATCTTGAAAAAATAGATAAATTCATTCGGGTCTTATGTGTCATCACCAGATTTAATCTACTTTAAAATAGTAGTATAGTTTAGATTTAGTATACACCAATAATTAATTGGTGACTTTTTGTATTCCTCATCAATAATCTTTATTTAATTTTTTTTGTAACTCTTTTTATTAATATTAACTTTTGATTATCTCCAATTATCACTAAATTTGTATTTAATTTTCATCAATTGTTATTTGATAAGATTATTTGACATATTTGTTAAGTTTATAGTGATAGTTATAGTAATTGTTATATTTAACTAATAATATTAGCTTATATTAAACTAAATGATAATAGTTACCCTATATAATTACTATTATGATTAACTAATACTATTAATAATAATAGTTAACATATATATTCACTATTATAATTAACTAATAATAGTAATAGTAATAGTTAATTTATATAGTAACTATTATAATTAAATAATAATAGTAATAGTGATAGTTAACATATATAATAATTATTATGATTAAATAATACTATTAATAATAATGTTAACTTATATAGTAACTATTATGATTAACTAATACTATTAATATTAATGTTAACCTACATAGTAACTATTATAATTAACTAATACTATTAATAGTAATTGTTAACACATATTAACTATTATGATTAACTAATACTATTAATAGTAATGGTTAACATATATAGTAACTATTATAGTTAACTAATACAATTAATAGTAATAATTAACTTATATAGTAACTATTATAGTTAACTAATACAATTAATAGTAATAGTTAACTTATATAATAACTATTATAGTTAACTAATACTATTGACCTATATAATAACTATTATTATTAACTAATAGTATTAGCTAATAAGGAGAATATCAAAAGTCATACTTATGTTTTGAGATAGTGATGAGGTGGCTTCTCCATAATCAAGATTTCTATCAAGGCATGTCCACATAAATCCATAGCCATCCTCACCAACTTTAATATATATATATATATATATATATATATATATATATATATATATATATATATATTTGTTTAATTTTATTATTTGTATTATTTTTTTGTTGTAAATATAATTAACGAGAGAAATAATTAATAAGAATAAATTTAATGCTTTCATTAATAAAGTTATAATAATAATTTAAGTTTTTATAATTTATGAAAACTTCCAAAATGACCTATATTTTTTATCGAAAAAGTACAGTAGAAATATTTTAAATTAATACTCGATAAATTGATAAACTCTATGAAATAATAAATTTGTCTAGTCTCGACTAGAGCCAATTGAAAATTTTACAAAAAATCGATAAAAAAATAAGATAATAATTTTTCGAAAGACTGCTTTATAATTTTAGCTCCCACAATAATCATAAATTAATAATTCTTATAAATTGAGAAAAAAAATTATTATAATTTAGTGAAAATATGACTCTATAGTTGTTTGTTTTCTTTTAAAGTTCAAACCTTGTGTCTAATGAATTCAAAGATATCATCAACTTACAATGTATTTCAACTTATTATGTATATACGATGAATTTAGTTTATACCAAGGTTCTAATAAGCGCTAGGCGGATGCTAGGCGGTGGAGTCGGGCCTAGCGCTTAGGCGGGGACTAGTCGGGACCTAGGCGAGACTTAGAACTAGGCGTTGGAGAGGGACCTAGCGCCTATGCGGGGCCTAGGCGCCCTTAGGCGGGATCTTTTAGAACACTGGTTTATACAGAAATCTGAATTTCATCAAATTGGCTAAAAACTCTTTAAATTAATAATTATAAATTTATCGATAAATTTATAACTATATAAATTAATAAATTTCAATTGATCCCGACATTATTAATTTCTAAAGTTTTTACTAATCGTGAGTCAGAAAGACTTTGGTTCAATCATGGCCCGCCCTAATATTAGGTAAAACTAGATTGACTCCCGTGCGATGCACGGGGCGTTACTATATATTCAAAAGACAAAAATTGAACTAAAATAAACCAAAAAATCAATTCGTTTATACATTATGAAATACTTTCTTAAAGACTACATTGTCAGTACATAACAATTAGAAAACAATAAAATAGGAATAAAACAAAAATTATAAGGAATATGCATTTCTCTATATACAATTCTGTAATATTTTATCATTTAAAAAAGTAAATAAAACACACGAACATGTTTATCACATACGAAATAAGTTATTGAAATTAGTAAAAAAAGGTGAAGATTGGAAATCTAGTTAAAAAAGATGATATTTTATTTCTTTTTGATAAAGAGAAATTTTTAAATAAAAACAAAAGATTTGTTCATACCAAAAGGATAGTACAGTTATCTAATAAAAAATAATATCATTCTTTTTCAAATGAAAACTTTCGATTAACTCATGCTCGTACATCTAAAAAATTATTTCATATTTATTTACATTAACTCATTATGAACATAATTATGATATTTATTTTCAATGTAACTTATTTAATTTTTAGGAGAAAAATAAAAATCCTAAAAATACTAACAATTTCGTTAAATGAAAAGAAATTTTCCCAAACCCCCCACTTCCTCATCAAACTCAACTCACTTCTTCCTCTCCCTATTTTAAAATACAAATTTATACTATCTTTATTTCTTATTATATTGACATACACTTCAATCAAAATTTTAAAAATGATGGCCATCTTTCCCGATATTCATCTTTATAAATACACAATATTTTGAGATGAATAGAAAAATCGAAAAATTTATTAATACTTTATTTACTACGCGTCAAAGATTTTTTTTTTTAAATAAATAAATAAATTGTTTGATATATCGAACTAAAATAAACACAATAACCATATTACCCCATCTCACTTATTAAATAGAAACAAAAACTCACATTCATTACAATCCCTCATATATATATATATATATATATATATATATATATATATATATATATTATATTAAATAACCATATATACTTTATAAATACACAATTGTTTTGTTTATAAAAATTCAACACCATTCCAACTCATCATCCTATACCCCACCACTTTTATTTTATTTTATATTCTTTAATAGAAACCAAAACCCACATTTATTTTATTTTATATTCTTTATATATAGATATAAATTATTATTATATTAAATAACCATATATATTATCATTTATAATTAAAAATAAATACTTCACACTTATTTAATTTTTACTAAAAAGATATTGAAAAAAAATGAAAATTAACAAAAGATAATTAAGAAATTTATATTTAAAAAAGAGGGTTTTTTTTATCTTTCCAAATCAAATGCAAGAAGTCTATATTTAAAGAGAAAAAAAAATTATGAATTTTGGTGTAAAAAAAAGTTAAAAAAAATAATTTATTATAAAATAATCGAGGGTAAAGAAATATGATGTAAAAAAATCCAAAATTCAGCCAGCCAATCAAAGGGCGACACGTGGCAAAATTCTTAAAAAATAAAAGAAAAAAACTGCATAAACGCACCGTTGTCGGCGCGTGAAGTACACGTGCCAGAGAAATATCGAAATTGCCCTTTCACATACGGACGACACGTGTCCAATGTTAACAAAAAAAAAAAAACCTAATGCATTCACACGCCTCTTTAGGCCGGTGTAATTTATGACTTTCATAATTTTAACCAATAAAAAAATAAGAAGCAAAATAAATCATTTACTATTCACTTTATTTGGGTAATTGTTCATAAAAGTAATTTATTTCATTTCATAAAAATTGAGATTATAACTCATTTAGTTACTTGATATTTTGTTCTAATGTGTTTTACTGTGTGTGCACATGATGTTTAACATGATGTACAAATCTTCTTAAATAAGCTACTCATTTTCAGTAATATTTTTGGCCTCCATAGATTTTCAATTCTAACCGAGTAACTACAAATGTGCCCTCATTTATTTTAATCTTTTTATATAGAGAGAGAGATAGCGATTTATAACTAATTATTTTATGCTTATTGCTAAAACTATATTATATTGACTTCTAATATGAGTTTTAAATTAATGAAAAAATTAAACCAAGAAACTAATATGAGTTTTAAGTTCTACATAAAAAAAGAGTAAATAAGACAAAAAAAAATCACTACTATTCTCCAATATATATATATATATATATATTGAAAATTTTGACGAAAAAGAAATTAAAAAATTAGCAAAGCATAATTAAGAAATTTATATTTAAAGAAGAGGGATTTTTTTTTGTGTCAACATCAAATGAAAGAAGTCTCTATTTATAGAGATTTTTTTCAATGAATTTTGGTGTAATTTTTTTTTAAAAAAATAATTAATTTAGTACAAAATAATTTATTTTTTAATTACTAAAATTATTATTATTATTATTATTATTATTATTATTATTATTATTGTTATTATTATTATTATTATTATTATTATTATTATTATTATCATTTATAATTAAAAAAAATACTTCGCACTTAATTAATTTCACTAAAAAGAAATTGAAAATTTAGCAAAGGATAATTAAGAAGTTTATATTTAAAAAAGATGATTTTTTTTTCTATGTCCAAATCAAATGAAAGAAGTCTCTATTTAAAGAGGGAAAAAAATTGAATTTTGGTGTAAATTTTTTTTTTAAAAATAATTTATTATAAAATAATTGAGGTCAAAGAAATAGGATATTTTTTTTCCTGAAATCCTTTCGGCCAATCATGGAATGCCACGTGTCAAATATAATTAAAAAAAGAAAAAAAAAACCCTGCAAAACGCGCCGTTGTCGGCGGGTGTCAAACTCGCGCAATGGAAAAGTCCGAATTACCCTTCACTCTACACCCGACACGTGTCCAAATTAAAAAAAAGGGAAAAAAAAGGGGGCCAATCACAACTTGCCACATGTCATTTTAGTCGGCTTTTTTGCAATATTGCCACGGCGTGAAAAGATGAAAATGCCCCTTAAACCCCCTTTAATTACCACAATCTTGTTATTATATAGATATAGATTATTATCATTTATAATTAAAAAAATGCTTCAAACTTAATTAATTTTCACTAAAAAAAATGGAAAATAAAAATGGAAAATTAATAAAGAATAATTAAGAAATTTATATTTAAAAAAGAGGGTTTTTTTATGTCCAAATTAAATGAAAAAAATCTCTATTTAAAGAGGAAAAAAATTATGAATTTTGGTGTAAAAAAAAAAATAAATTTTTTTTTTAATATATAATAATTGAAGTCAAAAAAATCGGATAAAAAATATTTTTTAAATTCCTTCCCGCCAATCATGACTCAACACGTGTAAAGTTTTTTTTTAAAAAAAAAAATTACCTGCAAAAACGCGCTGGTGCCAGCGAAAAGTCTGTTTTGCCCGTCGTTGAACATCCGACTTTGCCCGTCGTTGAACATCTGACACGTGTCCTAAAATCAAAAAAAAAAAAAAAGAAGAAGACCAATCAGATACTGCCACGTGTCGTTTCAGTTGGTTTTTTTGCAATTTTGCCATGACGTAAAATGACAAAAATACCCCTCTAACCCCCTTTATTTACCACAATCTTGTTATTATATACTCCCTCCGTCCCGGTAGAAGCGTCACCCTTTTAGGGGTGGCGCGCAAATTAAGGAAAAGTGTGGGAAGAAAAAATGTTGTGAGTGTAATTTAAAAATAGGAGAGAGAATTAGTGGAGGAAATAGTGAATTTTAAAAGTGTTGTGAGTGTAGAGGAGAGAGAATTAGTGGAGGGAATAGTGGATGGGATAATAAAATATTAATAAAAGTTTCCTTTTTAGGAAAGGGTGACGCTATAAACGGGACGCCATTTTGGGTAAAAAGTGACGCTTCGGCCGGGACGGAGGGAGTATATATATAGATAAATAAAAAACAGCCGTCCCAGGCCCAAGAAAAAATAAGCTATTTTATTTTATGCCCGAAATGTTTTATTTCATTATATAAAACAGGCCTGAACTAGTAACATAAATGTTAATCTTGTACTAGTGGATAGGGCAAAAACTTAAAATTTGTTTCTACATTATGTGTGAATTAGTATACTAGTACCGTGCTCATACCTGTTGACACGGTGAACAGTATGAAATTAAAAGAAACTGAAAAATTAATATTGTCTTTATAGATTTATTTTCAATCAATATTTAACTAAAATATAGGTTGTCATTAAAAAAAATGAACCAATCAAAAGATAATCTTTAAAATGGAGAAATAAATAGGAAACTTTCTATTCTCAATTATTTTGATGAAAATCAAACATAGATAATGAATAGAATAAAAAATATAGATATAACAATTATTATTTTGTTAACAACGAAAAACTAATCTCTTGGTTCCTATTTGACAGCACCGGCGAATATCAAAGTTTCACATTTAACTCTTCTTACAAACTATTCTGCATACTTTTCCTACATTTACAGAAAAATAAATATAAACCATATCAAGTTAACTATTTGATGCATTATATTCAATTATATTTAAACATAAAAAAACATACTAATTCGGAGAAAAATATTGGGTCATCCCAAATATCATCATACATCAATCAAGGGTGGTGAGACATTTGTAACGTATGAATTTGAGGTATCTTATAGATTTTCAGTCACCTTGATATTTTCTCAAACAAATTTCTCAACGACAACCTAATCTTTGATGTTCATTCCATGGCGCTAACATCCTAGAGATCATTCGGTTTCTATAAGTTTATTGCTTAACAAACAATCCCATTAAAGATTTTTCTAGGATTTGTAACTCAGTTCAATTTGAGTGCCTAACTATTGGCTTCAACAAATTCAGTTGACACTTCCAGTTGTAAATGACATCTCTCATTAACTCATTGAAGTTTACCAAATTAGAACTACTTAATGAAAACAATTAATAAGGTACTCTAAAAATTGAAGTAATAAATTAAGCAACAATTAAAACTTCAATTATACACAAATATGCAATGTATGTATCCACCTACATACATTGCATATTAATAATAATAATAGTAACATATATTAACTATTGAGTCTTTTTCGCTTTCACTTTGCTCTATTAGTTATATGTTTTGTTATATAATATAAATTCATTATTACATATAGAGTAGACGAAAGTGTATATGATTGTTAAGTTACTAATCGTTAAATATTATTAGTAAATTTATTATGAATAACGTTTTACACATGTAAACATTTAGGTTAATTGTATTTCGTTAATGACTCTTTATATTATATTTTAATATGTGTTACTTATAACTTATAATATGTCTTTATTACATATTATCCCTTTGTATATCTATAGTTATCTACTAAAGTTATTAGTTAACCGCAAGAATGTGAAAAGTTGCATACGAATGAAAAGGCACATGACATGGAAGCTTAAGAAATTAGATAAATTCATTCGGATTTTATGTGTCATCACCAGATTTAGTATACTTTAAAATAGTATAGTATAGATTTAGTTTCCACCAATAATTAATTGGTGATTTTTTATATTCCTCATCAATCATCTTTATTTAATTTTTTTGTAACTCTTTTTACTAATATCAACATTTGATTATCTCCATTTATCACTAAATTTGAATTTAGTTTTCATCAATTATTATTTAATAAAATTATTTGACATATTTGTTAATTTCACAGTGATAGTTATAGTAATTGTTATATTTAACTAATAATATTAGCTTATATTAAACTAAATGATAATTGTTACCCTATATAATTATTATTATAATTAACTAATACTATTAATAATAATATTTAACATATATAATCACTATTATAATTAACTAAAAATAGTAATAGTCAGGAACGGACCCACTCAATTACGAGTGGGTCCATCGCACCCACTGAAATTTCAAAAATAAAAAATAAAAAAAATTAATTTACGTGAGGTTCCGGCTTCCTGTTAAAACAGTAAACAAAAGAAAAAGAAAATCGTAGAAAAGAGAAAGAGAGAACAACATGTCGTCGCCGACATCCATGGTTGCGAAACCGGCGATTGTGAAGCTTGGGCACTCGATTTCTCACTCTGATTGATTGATTGATTCTTTCTTCCACTCCTACAAAATCGATTTCTCTTATCAAACTCAATTTCTTTGACTGAACATTCAAATATGCCAAAAGGTAAGACAAATTATTTTTTATTCAAATCTTTTTTTATGTTAATTGTTTCAGATTATACCATTATTACTTCGAATTGGGATATTTTGGAGTGATTTGAGGATTATATTTTCAAGATTTGTTGGGTATGCATATTTTAACTCTCCTATTTTGTATTAGATTTGATTGATACCATAACCTCCTATTTATTTTAAGGACTTTAGGACCCTATGTAATGAAGCTTAGACTTCAATTTTTTAGCTAAGTCCATTTTATAGAATAGGTTAAAATTTAGGCTTGAAGACTGGCTCAAGAATCATTGGATTTTAGGATTGCGGTTTCAAGGGTTCTGAACCGCCTTTTGAACCGCTGCGGAACCGCCTTTGCCTTGAGATTCCTCTCATACGAAACCGCTTGATCAATCAAGTGCAAACCGCACTTTTGGAAATCCTCTTCTGGTGGAACCGCCTTTTGTCAAACCGCTTGCCCCAGAACCGCTCCAATGATTGACTTCTTGAAGTAATCCTTTTATCCCTTGGAATCCACGTCAGCAATATTAAATGTCAACCACCATATCTTGTCACGTGACCCAATGTCGAGCAGTCTGCAAAGATCTCATAAAGGTGACAGATGTCCTAACCACCTTGATTGCGGTGAGGTGCGATCGGCTTTCTTGCGCAACGGCTCTAAAGGACAAAAGTGGATATCGGTGGACCAATGGGAAAGCATCAAGTCTTGTCCTTGAGCAGTTTGTGTCCAACGGCTATATTTGAGATGCTTGGGTATAAATATCCCCAATCTTCACCATTTGAAGATTGCTTGAAAATATTGAGAAATTCTTTGTGATCATCAGAAGTTGAAGCTCTGCCCAGAAATTCTTAGTCCTTTGAATCTTCATCTTCATACTTCAAGAAATATTCCCCAGCCCAGAAATCAAGCCTTAACACATTCAAGAATCATTGTGCTCTACATCTCACAGATTTAAAGAGCCTTGATCTTGTTCTCACACACACACCTCTCTTGTTTAAACACATAGTTTATTCACTTGAGATACACTGGTTATAGTTTTGGATTTGTTCTTCATAGAAAAGATTTTATTGTACTTTGTAATCTCTCAAATACTCAATATAAAATCTCTCTTAGAAATCCAAGACTAACCATCTTGGTAGTGGACGTAGATCGTTTATCGATTGAACCACTCCAAATATTGTGTTCTTACTTTTTGAATTTATATTTCTTGTGCTTACTAATTATCTACCTTTCTCTGTGTTTGATCTTATATAGTTATCCTTTGTTGTGAAATTGTGTTTGGAGTTAACATAGTCAAACTGCACTTTCAGTTTTACAACTGCTCAGAAAATTGCACTAAAACCGCCTTCCAAAACCGCCATCTCAAAACCGCATTTTATCAAGTATATTCATTGTGCATTTTACAACTCTACTTGCAGTTTCTAATACACTGCAAGAGGTTTTGTAAGCGTAGAGGTTTAGTTTTAAATTGAGGGCGAAAAATTTTAAACAGCTATTCACCCCCCCCTCTAGCTGTATTTTCACCCTTGTTGCCACCTTTGGGACCAACAAGTGGTATCAGAGCCAACACATTTTAAAACCCTTTGTTTTTCAAGCTTAACGGCTTGTGTGCCGATTCGATATGGCAACCTCAAAGACAATGACTACTTGTTAACTATTCACACATTCCAATGTTGGACGAAGACCACTTTGACATGCGGAAGTGCCGAATGCTTATTCATTTGGAAACCATAGATGAGATCTTTGGTGGAATGCGTGATCAATGGCCCTCTAATTCCAATGAAGGCTAACACCGATGCAACCACCAATCTTTGAAACTCCCGAGAGGTCAAAAAGCCAAAAGATGAGTGGTCGGATGAAGAGAAAAGAATAGTTGCCTTGGACGGCAAGGCGAGGTTCATCATTTACGGAACCCTTCCCGTATCAACTCTCTGAGAAAGTGATGTACCTCAAAACCGCAAAGCAGATGTGGGATGCCATAGAGAGCTACCTCGAAGGTGATGATGAGTGCAAGGAAAACAAATTATACACTTTGTTGAAAGATCCTACAACAACTTCAACGGAAAATCCAACGAAACCTTGCGTCAAACCTACGATCGCTATGTTGAGGTAGTTAATGCTTGTAGATCTCTTGGTAAAACTTTAACCGATAAGGAAATCAATATGACTTTCCTATACGCTTTAGGTTCTAGATGGGTAAATAAGGCTACCTCTCTAGAAGACTCCAAAGTATTGGGTACTTGGTCGTTAAGTAACTTGTATGCCAATCTTAGAGTCTATGAACTTAAATTAAATCATATTGAAGAGATAGAAGGAAAAACCAAATCACTTTCTATGTACGTAGTGGAACATGAAGAGAAACCATCCACATCCAATCAAACCCTTGATCCTTCCATATCAACCTCATCACTCATCGAGATGGATGATGATGATTTTGCCATGTTTGTGAAAAGATTTCAAAAATTTAGAAAATCCTCAAAACCTTTCACAAAATCATTTTCAAAAGGCAAACCTCCTGCAACATTTTCTAGGGCTTAGATACAAAGAAGAAGAGTGACTTGGTATGCTACAAGTGTAGGAAACACGGCCACTTTGCATACGAGTGTCCACAACCTAAATATGAATATATGAAAAAGAAAACTTTTCCTTCGAAATTTTCTCATCGTAAGGGAATGGTTCTTTGAGGAGGAAGAGAATTCCAAGGAATTAGCAACTTGGATTGAAAGCAGTTACGAGGATGGAAGTGACGGTGAAACCGAAGAGGTTAACCTACGCTTAGTTGCGGACGCTTCGATGACTCAGATCTGAATCATTTGAGTTGCATGATATGGAGGAAAAGGAGGTTTTTGCAAAACTTCCAAATTATAAATTGGATGATGATATTAAACTTACTCTAGCGTTAAGATAGGAAATTGTTCGTATTCACGTCCCATTTTCTCATCTAAAGCTGCTCCACCTTCAAAAGCTATTCCAAAGAAAATTTTGAAAAAGGTGGTGGAAGAGGTTTCTCCCATGGAACATGAAAAGATGTTCAAGGAAGGCTGAAATGGTGATCCATCAATTCTCAAATCTTAAGAAAGCCTTAAGCTTAGCTCATGATGAACTTAATGCATACAAGACGGAGAAAAGCGCTGATGAGGTTCGAAATCTCTAATCTTAAGGACCAAATCAAACGAGATGACTCCTCTTGCTGATCAAAACCGCATCCTTGAAACTAAGGTTCTTTGCACTTCAACTCGGGAATGATGACTTGGTAACCCAAATCGACGATCGTCAAAAGATTATTGATTCGTGGCTCAAGTCTCAATCCACCAAGGATAAAATCTTGGACTTCCAAGTTCCTCCTGGAACTAAGGATGGTCTAGGGTTTGGATGCGAGGAAGAGGAGAAGTGTGCATCCTCGAGTGAAAAGGATGAGGAATTTTGGAACTAACTAAAGAAATTCCCAAGGGAAGCATGCTAAAGGAAAGGGTAAAGGAAGACAAGTAAATTATGTCTACCACTAAAGGAAAGCAATATGGGAAGAATTACGTGTTAAAACCTAAGAATTACGTGGAAGCATCTGAAGAGGAAATGGCTTATGGAATTGGAAGAATCCTGCTCCAACCGCTTACGGTGGAAAAGGCGGTTCTGCTAACTCCGGGTCGACCGCGCTTCTTCTTCGACCGCTCCTCCTGCCTTCAAAAGCGAGGAATAGCGTTCCCGAAAATACGTGGTCAAACCAAAGCTTTGTTCCCTTCGTATCATTGGAATGTTAGGCTGGAGCTGCTCCTCCCAAACCGCTTCCTTGTCCAAAACCGCATGCAACTCCTAAGAAGAGTAAGGAGTTAGTAAAACCTCATGAAGCTTGTAGCTATTACAAATGTTACGTGTGTGATGGTTTAGGTCACAAGGCTGCGAGAATGCCTTTTGCGGTTCACATCCAATGCCGGGAAGAGCAAACCTCCTTACATCCAAACAGGTGTGGGTCGTAAAGGGTTGCTAACTTCAGGACCCAAGGAATAAAGGGGACCTCGTTCTTAATGTTTACATTTCAGGTCCTCTCGCTTCATGGCTGGTCACTCCAAGGATAATGAATGGTATCTTGACGGTGGTTTGCTTTCAAGACATATGACTGGAGAGACATCATTACTTGAAGATGTCGTTGAAGCAAGTGGTCCATCTGTAACCTTTGGTGACAACAACAAAGGCAAGACCATTGGATATGGTGTTATAAGGAGAGGAAACCTAACTATTGAGAAGGTTTCTCTTGTCGATGGACTCAAGCACAACCTCCTTTCAATTTCTCAATTTTGCGACAAAGGAATGCTTTGCAACTTCACGTCATCAAATTGCTTTATCAAAGATAGCATTTCCGGCGTCACCCTACTCACGGGGATTCGTAAGAGTAATATTTACATTATTGATCTAAATTACGCATGTAGTATTACTAATCTCTGTTTTGTAGCTAAGAATGTGAGCGAAAATAGTTGGCTATGGCACAAGAGGTTGAGCCACTTGAACTTCAAGTATCTTGCAAAGATTGGTAGGGAAAACCTCGTTCGTGGTTTACCCAAAGTGGCTGACCATCATCCGGAGAAATGCGGTGCATGTCAACTTGGTAAGCGCGATCCGCGTCGTCTTTCACCAGACAAGACCGCTCCTTCAACTTCAAGATGCTTACAAGCGCTTCACATAGATTTGTTTGGACCCGTAACCAGCTGCCGGCATTGGAGGAAATAGATATACCTTAGTGGTGGTGGATGATTATTCAAGATATACGTGGGTTGAGATGATGATTTCCAAAGATGATTGTTATGAGATTCTCACCGCACTTTTTAGACGGCTCCAAACTCAAAAAAAGAAGATGACATCGTTAGTGTTCGATCGAGATAATGGAACGAGAATTCAAGAACAACGGTGTTGCTCGGTATTGTGATGACCATGGGATTGATCACAATTTTTCCCGGGTGTTCCACAACAAAATGGGGTTGTGGAAAGGAAGAATAGGGCGTTGATTGAGGTTTGGAAAGACAATGATATACGAAGCGAAGCTACCTCGGTATTTTGGGTTTGAAGCAATCAATACCGCATGCTTCACTCGAACCGCTCCCTCATCAACAAAACCTATAATAAGACTCCCTATGAGCTTTGGCGAGGAAGAACCCCCAACATTGCATTCTTCAAGATCTTTGGCTGCAAATGCTTTGTCCTCTACAACGGAAGAGAAAATAGAGGTAAATTCGGAGCCAAGGCCGATGAAGGTATTTTTGTTGGGTATGCTAAACATTCTAAAGCTTTCCGTGTTTTCAATAAAACTAGTTTAAAAATAGTAGAGTCTGTCCATGTTACTTTTGATGAGCATTCTCTCCTTGAGTCACATTTGGCTCCAAATGTTCTTGATGATTTTGTTGAGCATAATGAACCGGAGTGAACCATCTCAAACCGCACACTTTGAACCTCAACCGCAAAATCCGGCACCCTCAGCGAAATTCCCCAAAACCGCAATTTTGAAACCGCACTGAAGATCCCTCTCCCGGATGCAACCCCAAGGGAAGAAGAAGTTGAGAATTCCCTATCCGGCTTATAGAACCTCTTCGTCAACTAACCTTCCATGACTTATTTGAAGGATCTAACGATGTTCCAATTGAAGATCTTCGACAAACCTCGATCCAACCGAGACTTACCCCGGAGGTTCGTGAAGTCGGCGGTCACCCCCTCACAAATGTGATTGGTGATCTGTTTTCCGGTGTTCAAACAAGGAGATCAAATTATGATGAGCATACTTCTCTTTTATCTCAAGTTGAACCCAAGAAGATTGATGAAGCACTCCAAGATTCCGGTTGGGTCGTTGCTATGCAAGAAGAACTCAACCGAGTTTGAAAGATGCAAGGTCTGGACTTTGGTGCCTAGACCTCGGGATCAAGGAGTGATAGGAACTAAGTGGGTATTTAGGAATAAGATGGATGAGAATGGAAGCATCACTAGGAATAAAGCAAGGTTGGTTGCACAAGGATATAGGCAAGAAGAAGGAATTGATTATGATGAAACCTTTGCTCCGGTTGCAAGATTGGAAGCTATCGAGAATCTTCTTAGCCTACGCCTCTTTCAAGCATTTCAAGTTATATCAAATGGATGTTAAGAGTGCATTCCTCAACGGCGAAGCTTGCAAGAGACCGTGTATGTTGCCCAACCACCTGGATTTGAAGACTCCAAATTTCCCAATCATGTCTACAAACTCCGAAAGCTTTGTATGGACTTAAGCAAGCTCCAAGGGCATGGTATGAGACTCTTTCTAAATTTTTACTAGAAAAAGGATTTAAACGAGGTAAAATTGATACAACTCTTTTTATTGCCAAATATAATGAGCATACTTTACTTGTTCAAATTTATGTTGATGATATTATTTTTGGTTCTACTAATGAGTTACTTTGTAAGCGTTTCGAAAAGCTAATGAAAAGCAAGTTTGAGATGAGCATGATGGGAGAATTAACATTCTTCCTCGGGCTTCAAATCAAGCAATGCGAAGAAGGTATTTTCCTCAGCCAAGCCAAATACACCAAGGAGTTGATAAAGAAGTTTGGATTAGAAAATGCTAAAGCATATGATACTCCTATGGCCACCGGCAATAAGCTAGATAAGGATCTCAAAGGTAAGAAAGTTGATCGAGACTTTATATCGAGGTATGATCGGCTCATTACTTTACTTAGCGCTAGTAGGCCCGATATCATGTTTAGTGTACGTGTATGTGCACGCTATCAAGCGAGATCCTAGAGAAGCACATCTTATTGCGATCAGCGTATAATTCGCTATTTATACGGAACCACTAACCTTGGACTTTGGTATTCCAAAGATTCGAACTTCGATCTTGTAGGTTATTCGGATGCGAGATTATGCGGCTTGTACTATTGACAGGAAAAGCACTAGTGGTACTTGTCATTTCCTCGGGAATAGACTAGTTGCTTGGGCCAGCAAGAAGCAAGCTTCGGTTTCGGTGTCAACCACGGAAGTGAGTATATTCTTCTTGGTAGTTGTTCTTTGTCAAATCCTTTGGATGAAGCGGCGGTTGGTGGACTATGGAATCCATGAAGGGAATTGCCCCATCATGTGTGACAACACTTCAACTATTTCGGTCTCCAACAACCTGTCATGCATTCCAAGACCAAGCATATAGATATCAAGTATCATTTCCTCAAAGACCATGTGGAGAAGAGGAATATTCATTTAGAGTATGTGGGGACAGACAACAGATTGCGATATCCTCACAAAGGCTCTTGACTCCAAGAGATTTTCTTTTCTCGAGAGGAGAAATGGGTATGCTTGAACTTAAATAAATTCCATACTCTTTATATGCTAACTTGTTTGTTGAGATTAGGTTGAAATTCCTTTGGAATCAAACCGCCTCGGTTGAAACCGCCTATTCCAAAACCGCAAGCGGTCCAACCGTTGCATACAACCGCAAGTTCCAAACCGCTCATGCGGTCGACCGCTTGGATCAAAACCGCGTTTCAACATGAAGTAATCTCTGTCTATTTTTATTGCTTATCTTTACAAAAAAAAAAAAAAAAAAAAAAAAAAAAAAAAAAAAAAAAGCTGTTCAAATTCTTTATTTATTTTTAATTTTTATTTTGTCATAAGGGTATTTTTGCAAATATTTTCCCTCAAAAATTTAAATTTTTAGAGCATTTAATGCTAAGGGGACATGAGCATTTAAAGCCCTCATGTCAGCCGTCATAGAGAGATGTGCAGGAGGTGAAAGGGTGTAACAGTTGGTTTAATTCAATCATTCTTTCGACCAAGCGCCTCCACCCCTTCACCCTATATATACCTGTTTGGTGAAACCTAAACCTTTTCTGCAAACTCTCTCTGCTCACCGTACTTCTTCTACCAACTTTCTCACTCTCTCTTTCTAAAACTCTCTACAAACTCCTACTTTCAAAACCTTAAACTGTTAATGGCTTCTTCATCAAAACCATCAACTTCAAAACGCCAAAGAGCTTCTCACATTCCAAAAGGTCCCAAGAAACCTATCTTGGAAATGGTAAACAATTTCTAACCCTAGCTCTTAATTTTCTTTTGTCAAAGCGCCATGGATGAACATAGTACGTTCGTATTCTTCGATTCATGACTTGTTGATTTTGATCTTGTTTCTTGACCATTTTTGTTGATAATTGTTGGGTTTTGCTCGGTTTTGTACATGGATTAATTATATATAACTTATTTCATGATCCATCCATGCTATGAACACCTATTTTGTGATTTTCGGTTTTATGGTTCGAAAACCCACTTTTGATTTTTGATGTTTATGACTGATTCTGGGTAAAGGTTGTAATTTTAATGATATATTGTTGATCTCCTTCCCAATGTGATCATTTTGATATGTTATTTGTTGATTTTGGTTAAGTTTTGAAAATCTCTGTTCTTGGTGTTCATGAATGTTCTTCGTGTTCTTCATGAAACCCATGAACTTTTCTTGAAAAATCACATGTTTTGGATGCCTTAAATCTGAATAGTGTTTTTCAAACACTTAGAAAATTTTCCAACTTTTGATTTTTGGATTTCCTTTGGGTTTGAAACCGCTTGTATGCAACCGCCTAGGATTTTACATTTCAAACCGCTCCTCTCTTAAACCGCATGTTCTAAAACCGCATTTTCAAACTTTTAGAAACCGCATGCTTTGTTTATTCCCTTTCTAAATTTTGAGATTTTCTTAAGTATATAAATTTGGACACCATAAAATTCCTCTCTAAGCACCGCTTGCAGTGTGGGATAAAATTGGATTACAATGCCACGTACTTAAGTAATACTTGTTCTCAAAACTCCTCATTTTCTTTAGTATTCATAAAGTACTTGTGGTTTGAAATCTTCATTTTCAAAACCGCACCTAAAGCTAAACCGCTTGGTGCTCAAACCGCTTGTAAATTATGAATACAAAAATGGATCTAACACTTACTATTATTCTTTGTAGGATCCTACTACTTTCCTTCCAGGTTGGGAAGTGAATGAGGCAGAGCTCAAATCTGATGCTCTAGGAAGGGAGGCTGGCGAGGAAGGCGAGAGTATCGGGAATCCTACCGCCGTTCACAAAGAAGCAGGATTTCTTTGTTCCATCTATTGTGGACCGGTTCTACTCAACCGCGAAGAAGGATTCCGGAATTCGAATGAAGGCCAAAGAGTTTCTGCTGACCATTTGTTATAGAAGGACGAAGCTCTCCATTGACTACATTGACATCGAAGGCTTTTCAGATTCAATGTTGGTGGAGCCCCTATAGAGGTTGATCAAGTCATTCGGGACAATCTTTGCTCTAGCAACCGCCAATGTTGGTACCTTATCCAAGAAATACAAGAAGATTGCTAGGAAGGATTTTGGTGAACTGATGAGCCACATTGGTCATCTTGTTGGGAGGACGATGCAATGGGAAGGCGGGAATCATAATAACTTCACTTCCCAACAATGGATATATTGTTACGCCATATTCATGGAGATCAAGCTGCACTGGCCAAGGATCTGTTCTTGGAAATTAAGAAGCAGTGTTGAGACCTACCGAGGCCAAGGTTAGAGGTGAAGCTCGAGAGGTGGAGACCATTCGGCGGGATCATAACCGCACTTTTGATGGACTATGAGCATGTGGATGATTTGGTCACAAAGAATCTGAGCGATGGTAGATTGCTCTTTTGATTCTCTGGGAGTTCTTGCTTGCCATACCTTCAGATACGCAAATGGAGATGCATTATACAAATCCTTGTATGATGCAGATACCTACCCCAAGAAGGAACCTTATGAGTTGAGAGATCCCTCAACCGCTCCAAAGCTAAAGGAGCCAAGCGGCCCGGGAAGCCCCAAGCAAGAGTGAACCACTTCCTAAGAGGACTAAGACCGCTCAGGCATCCAAACCGCTTCCTGGCGATGATGGAGCTGGTACAAGCAAAAGGAAGAAAAAGTCCTCCAAGGAACACAGGCTGAAACTTTTCAGTTGGTGGATGAAGATAGTGAAGAAGAGGAAGAAGATCCAAGTATTCCTGACTTGGTATCTAGGGCAAAAAGAGCCAAGGATAAGATGGATGGATTGACTGTTGAGGAACAGATGAAAGTCCTCCAAGATGAAATTAACAGATTGGCCAAGGAACAAGGCGAGAAGTATCGGTCAAGGGCAAAACAAGCGAGCGAGGAACCGCCTCACCCAATGAACCGCATCCAGAATCTCAACCGCCCCCAACCAATCAAACCGCTCTGCCCAATCCCCAATACAATCTCTGTCCAATCACCTAATATATCCCCTTCCAAATCCCCATCAAAATCCAAATCCATAACCCCTTCCCCAACAAAACCGCACAATCTCGGGGAGAAACCCAAGAGAAAGAAAATGGCAGGCAAAAAGAAACCCTTCAAGAAATCCAAGCCTGTCCAACCCTCACCCACTCCTTCAAATTCCCCTCCTCAATCACCTCCTCAAAATTCCCCTTCACCTTCCCCCAGAAAATCACTCTCACCCCTATCTTCTCAATCACCTTACAACTCACCCCAACACTCCCATTCCATAAATTCCCAACACTCTAACCCAACTCCTACCAGATCCCAAGCCTATCAACAAAGGCAGTCTATGCACTCTGCTGGACATGCCACTTCCAAATCCATTCGTGAAGATCCAACTCCAACCAATTCTCCAATCCAAAACCGCTCCCATTCACCTTCACCAAACCGTTCCAACTCAAACTCTCCTTCAAAATCCCCATCTCCACAAAAATCACCCAACCACCAAAAGACTCCTCCTCAACCAAATCCTCAAACAAATCCTCAATCCCAAACCGCTCCTAAAACCATTCCAACCCAACCGCCTCCTACTTTCACAACAGCTACAACCTCAACCGCACCTCCCACTGAATACTCCCAAATTCTCCAAACCCTCAATCTGATTCAAGGCCAACTGGTCATAAACCAAGGCCATGTCATCTCTTTGACTGCCTCCAATGAGTCCCTTCTTGCATCCAACCGCGCTTTACAAGCCAAGGTGGATTCTCACTCCCTTGAGTTGGCGACCCTTAAAGCTTCTTTGCTTGATGCCATTAAGGGGGAGAGATCTACAGCAATTCCTTCCTCCTCAACCGCCAATCCTGATCAAACCGCTTCCACTGATTCAAACCGCTCTGAAGCCTTTCGAAATCCCTTGAAGCTGGTTTAGTCAAAGCCTCTGAAGACAAGGCATCTGTTGAGCAATTGAAGAAGGAGTTAGATGTTCTTGGAGAAAAGCTCTGCACTTCCCTTGAAAAAGATTTGGGTATCTTAAGCACTAAATTCCTTGACTTTCTTCAATCCAGACCGCAATTATCTCAAGTTATCCAGACCTCTTTGGACTCTTTGCGTGAAGAAGTCTTGGAACAAATTGATCTTTTCAAGGTGGATTCCAAGGTGAATCTGGATACTGTGTCAGATGCAGTGAAGGCCAAGCTGAATGAGATCCAAGATGAATTCAACGACCGCTTGGACAACCTCAGGGAAGGATTCAACTCCAGACTTGGCTCAACAGATCAATGATCTCAAAACCTCCTGAAGGTATCTGTGGATCTTGAACCTATGGAACAAGCTATTATTGCCCAAACCGCTTTAGTTCAAGAGGAACTCCACACAACTTTCAACTCCATTTATTCCTCTGTCAATGTAAAGCTTGACATTATCAAGGAAAACCTTGTGGAAAATACCAAAGCGGTTGGTGCCACAAATTCAACCTCTGCTCATTCTGTAAATGCCTTGAAGAAGCTTGAAGCTACTCTCACCAGAACCGCAGAGGAAGTTAGAAGACTGAGGAAAGCGTTTGCTCCTGACCAATCTAGAGCTGGGCCAAGTGGAGCTGAGCATGAAGTGAACAAGCCACCCCAGCAGTAAACCGCTTTTTCCTTGAAATTTTTGGTAAGTTTGGACCGCACTTTCTTTGTATTTTATTTTGTCCAACTTACTTCATTTTTTGTTTTTGTAACCTTGTAATTTTCCTTCATTCCTGTACTTGTAATCATCTTAGGAATTAATGGAAATTGCATCATGGTTTCAAAACTTTGTTCAATCAAACCGCTTGTTTGTAGAACAATGAAACCGCTTATGGTTTTAAACCTCATTCAAATATTTTCTAACTTAAAAATCACTATTTTGAATTGATGTTTAAACATTCAGTTTAAACTGCACTTTGAACTTAAAATCATATTTTTTAAGTGCACTGAATGCATTTCTATACTTTCCACATTGTAAGTTTTCATCTTTTAGAAAGTATAGAAATCTATAGCTTAAGCTAAGTGTGTGCATTGACTTGGGACATGAATTACCATGTTAATTCTTATGGACATGTTTTTACCAAGTACAATGTTTGCTTTTGCTGTAGTAGGTAATGGCATCAATCAAATAGGGGGAGATTGTTGGGTATGCATATTTTAACCCTCCTATTTTGTATTAGATTTGATTGATACCATGACCTCCTATTTATTTTAAGGACTTTAGGACCCTATGTAATGAAGCTTAGACTTCAATTTTTTAGCTAAGTCCATTTTATAGAATAGGTTAAAATTTAGGCTTGAAGACTTGCTCAAGAATCATTGGATTTTAGGATTGCAGTTTCAAGGGTTCCTGAACCGCCTTTTTCAGAACCGCTTGGCAGAACCGCCTTTTGCCTTGAGATTCCTCTCATCTGAAACCGCTTGATCAATCAAGTGCAAACCGCACTTTTGGAAATCCTCTTCTGGTGGAACCGCCTTTTGTCAAAACCGCTTGCCCCAGAACCGCCCCAAAGGTTGACTTCTTGAAGTGATCCTTTTATCCCTTGGAATCCACGTCAGCAATATTAAATGTCAACCACCATATCTTGTCACGTGACCCAATGTCAGAGCAGATCTGCAAAGATCTCATAAAGGTGACAGATGTCCTAACCACCTTGATTGCGGTGAGGTACGATCGGCTTTCTTGCACCAATGACTCTAAAGGACAAAAGTGGATATCGGTGGACCAATGGGAAAGCATCAAATCTTGTCCTTGAGCAGTGTGTCCAACGGCTATATTTGAGATGCTTGGGTATAAATACCCCCAATCTTCACCATTTGAAGATTGCTTGAAAATATTGAGAAATTCTTGTGATCATCGAAGTTGAAGCTCGCCTGTAAATTCTTAGTCTTTTGAATCTTCATCTTCATACTTCAAAAATATTCCCCGGCCCGTAAATCAAGCCTTAACACATTCAAGAATCATTGTGCTCTACATCTCATGATTTAAAGAGCCTTGATCTTGTTCTCACACACACACCTCTCTTGTTTAAACACATAGTTTATTCATTTGAGATACACTGGTTATAGTCTAGGATTTGTTCTTCATAGAAAAGATTTTATTGTACTTTGTAATCTCTCAAATACTCAATATAAAATCTCTCTTAGAAATCCAAGACTAACCATCTTGGTAGTGGACGTAGATCGTTTATCGATTGAACCACTCCAAATATTGTGTTCTTACTTTCTGCATTTTTTTATTTCTTGTGCTTACTAATTATCTACCTTTCTCTGTGTTTGATCTTATATAGTTATCCTTTATTGTGAAATTGTGTTTGGAGTTAACATAGTCAAACTGCACTTTCAGTTTTACAACTGCTCAGAAAATTGCACTAAAACCGCCTTGCAAAACCGCTTTCTCAAAACCGCATTTTATCAAGTTTATTCCGCTGTGCATTTTACAACTCTACTTGCAGTTTCTAATACACTGCAAGAGGTTTTGTAAGCGTAGAGGTTTAGTTATAAATTGAGGGCGAAAAATTTTAAACAGCTATTCACCCCCCCCTCTAGCTGTATTTTCACCCTTGTTGCCACCTTTGGGACCAACAAAAGTCAACCCCAATAAAGGCTAAACTGAGTTCCAAATCCCAAACTGCTTGTCAGAATATCTAATAATGAACATTGTGGTCTGACATTAAGCTACCAGAGCAGTAGTCAATATGCACTCATCCACAAACATCAAAATGAACTGTCCCACCAAATACACTTTCAATTTTCACTCTTATTGGATACTAGCAGCGAAGAGCCACCTGCATTGCCATTTATGCCTGGCCACATTGAGCGCATAACTGAGATGAAGGCCTTGCTCACACAATTTTGCATATATACAAAAAGGATGCAGGATGGAATTTCAAAGAATCAGATATTGTATCTATATTATTTTAAGTCAATAAGTTATATTTATCATTGTTAAAATGGTCCTGCCTTGTGTTCTACTGAGAGGAAAGGATAATGATCAAAGAACAGACCAATACTGCTTCAACCTAGTTAGGTAAGAAAGAAAATTGTCTTGTACATCCAATATAATAAAGTAATAATCATACTCTTTCCGTATCATAATAAATGTCTATTTGACTTGTTAACGTTTTTAAGAAATGTTCTTTAATTGTTTGTACATCACTTGTATAATGGTAAAATTGCACTAAAACACTTTTCTTATTTAGAAATGCGACATTTATAGTGGGACAAAACAAATAGGAAAGTGAGACATTTATTATGGGATGAAAGGAGTACTAAAAATACAAAAAAAAAAAAAAAAAATCAATCTTTCTCAATGAACCCACGATATAAACTACACACTTACCACTTAGTCGTCCTGATGCCGCAAGAAACGTATTGATCAGCCTACGTCCAGCAATCAGGACTGATCTCTTAGCTTTTGACCTGAAACAGTGAACCCATGACTAGCCGAGATGGTCTCCGGCTTAGACCCTCGGGCGTGAGAGTAAGTATGGCATTTATGAGCTTATAAATTATAATGAACAAGAGATATTCAGAATAACAAATATCAATTACCTCTAAACCGTGGATGTTGTGAGGTATATATAGCCTTTGAGATGAAGTGTAATTGTAGTAGGATTGTGAAGAATCCCTAGAATCATGGAACGAATCTTGTATGAGATTACGTACGTAAATAATGCCTGATTTGTAGGAACTCTGTTATGCAAAGAATTGTAAAGGTAGCATGCCTATGTAGGTCGGCGTACGTCTCTATAGGTCGAGGTCGACCGAGTAAATCAAGGTCGACCTGACTTCTTATCTTAGCCGGATAGAATAGTACAAGGAGGAGATCGTATGTCGGACAAAGCTATGTCGAGACCAAGGATGGTCGGACAATGAGCTAGATCGACTGATCTTTGATGTTGGGCCTTGAGCCTTATAATAACTGGGTCGGCCTGCTTGATGACTCTGCTGTGATATCGCCTGAATAATTGGGCTTTGTATGTTGGGCCTAGCCTGTCACTTTTATTCCGTTCAGTGGCCCCCAACTTTCTGGATTGACTTTGTTGACCAGGAAGTTATATAAGAAACTTGATGAAGATTTAGGTAGATCGTAGCTAGATGCTCGAACTGCTAGATGGTTGACCATGATGACGTGGCTCAATCTCGACCATAGATGGATTTGATGGCCAGATCTGTTAAAATGCCACAATGATGAGAAAATACGGCGCTTGGACAACTGCCTGGGAATCGGCGCCGACATTAATTGATAGGATTGAACCGTTTGAAACCCCAAACCTTTCCAATTCAAATTAGGAAAGGTATAAAAGGAAAATCCTTTTCCTTTTCAAACTTTTACAACTCTCAAATCTTGAATATACCCAGCAAGAACAGCAACAAAGCAAACAAAATCTCCAGGTAGTCAAATCCTCTTTTTCGAATTAAACAAGGTACCCCTCTATTCCTTCGTATTTTAGGTTTACATTCCGATTTTCCTTTTAATTCTGCCATGGCTAGGACCTTCAGTTGTGAAACAGTGGTTTGGTATGGGTATTGTACCATCAACCGTAGGGTATATAAGTAGATAGGTGGGGTATGGAAGGATATGATCAGAGAGGAGTGTGTTTCCATCTTGATCAGGTGGGGTTTAAGCTTTAGCGAGCTAGACCTTCTTGTAGGAGAGAACTTGGGTGATTTGGAGGCAGACAACCAAAAGGTTGTTTGCTTTCATCTCTTCCATGAGCTGCTGGATCACTTAGTCTTGTTCTACGTTAGGGGGCCTAATAAACCTTCATTCCTTAGAAATAGACAAGGATTTCCAGGGGAATCTAGGTCACCCATAGGTAGGTCACTTGAGTCTGTAATTAGGACTGATTCCCCTGTTTCTTCCTGCTCTTTAGATATGTCGACTCAAGAACAGACAGCGGCCTCTGCTTCGACGAGCTCTCACTCCACAAATATCATTGATGCCTTCTGCTCGTCGGTCGTTCCCGATCGGAATGAGAGAGGCTATGTGGCTCCCAAGCCGCTCATTGGAAGAAGAGTTCGGAGTCAAGGATAAACATCCTCTACGACTTCTGTGAGATCAACAGGGAGGAGTTTAGGTTGACCCATTTTACGGAGAAGCAAATGGAGGTCCAGTCATGGGCACATTGGGCTCATAGCTCGACTAGAGTTTCATTCTTCTATGGTCAGATTGAGGCCGGGCTACGCCTTCCCTTAGATCCTTTTGTTTGTGAGTTTCTGGAGTGTATGGCCACTGTTCCCATGTAGCTGGGGGCTAACACTTGTAGGGTGCTTGTTTGCTTCGCAATGGTTTGTAGATTCTTGGGATTCGAGCCTTGCGTTCATGTTTTTAGATTTTTTTAAGGTTGAAGTATATAAGAGGTCGATGGGGATCAGCACTCCGACCAAACGTAATGCCCCAAAATTGTTTGTGAACTTGCCTGATAAGGTGTCTGGGTGGAACTCCCATTTGATATTGGTGGAAAGCAAGAGTGGATGGGAATTTCCTCCATCTGATGCTACCACACAGCCCCTGAAAGAAGAGGACTATTGGGTCCCTGTTTGGGAGAAGGAGCTGACCCGTAGATTGACCTTCATAGCCAGTAGGGAACCTATCAGCTGGGATATACTTGAGTCAAACAAAAACAACTTCATCCAAGCTGGGATGATGTTAGGTGGTGAGGGAGAGGTGGCCCCACTAGCACTGATAGTCAGGAGTTTGAGGTACCCAGGTTGGGTGATCCATAAGGGGGGTAGGTTCGAGGTTGCATGTCATTTCTGTAAGGGTACCCCCGATCACTGCAAATCTCAGGATCATTTTGGTGGTAAACTTTTTGCCCGCTCTTTTTCTTTTAGCTCGTCACTATTATGATTGTAACTTTCCTTCACTAACTGCTCTTTTATTTTTGTTCGCACAGTTCTTACTCCCCAACAAGAAGCTGACATGAATTGTATTGTGCGCGTGAGTGATAAAGAGAAAAGTAAGAAGGCTCACGGCACCTCCAATGCCCGAGCTAGCAGAGAGAAGGAAGCTGAGGCAAGAAACAAGTTGCTGCCAAAAGAGGGCGTAGGGATGGTGCCCATTGATGAGTCTGGGTCTGTGGACCCTATGGAGAGTGATGTCCCTCATGTTTAAGTTGCTGTGGTAGAGAGTGAGGAGGTCGACACTTCATCCAAGCCCAGCTCAGATCCCGGTTCAGTACTTGAGGCTGCTGGGGCGATTCCCCAATCTACTGTTGAGGTCCGCTTTGTCGATCTGGAAGATGAAGAAGAAGAAGAAGACAACCTTCCCCTCTCTAAGAAAAAGAAAAGGTCGAGGCTCGGCCTAAGTCCCAAGGAAGCTGGCTCTGTTCCACCCACAATGTGAACTCCTCCAGTTACCAGCACAGAGTTTGTGCAGGCCGAGGTGGCTAGGCTCAGTGAGGTGCCTCCCCTCTCCAAAATTGATAGCTCATGCCGCCAGTATCCCGAGCTGGGATATGGTCAGGTGATTGTGAGGCGGGTGGTAGATCCCAACCTGCTAGCCCGTCTTACTGAGAAGAGGCTCACCCCTGAAGAATACGTGGAGAGGTTCGGCCTCCTCCACACCGAGGTAATCCTTCTTTTCTTTTTTAAGTTTTGTTTGATCGTCATTGGTCTCTTTAATTTAGATTGCTAGTCGAACTGACCCTTATATTTCATATTTGTGTAGCCTCTCACTCTTAATGAGCAGGCCAAGAGTAGCTGGAGGGCTGCTATTGAGCAGGAGAGGATTGCCACAGCCCAGTACGCCCGAAAATCGGCTGAGGTCACCAAGCTGAAGGAGAAGCTGGAGGATTTGGACTCTGCCTATGAGGCAATCCAACTTGTTAAGGATTATGTGGTGAAGGCCAAGGAGGTGTTAATCCTCGACCTTGAGGCCATCATGTCTAAGCTCGATAAGGAGAGATCGGTTAGTGATGCTCTTCGCTTTGAGAAAGGTGAAGTGGATGCTGAGCTCAAAACAGTGACCCAGATGCTTAAGGATCGTAGTGATTTCTATATCAAACAAAGTGATGACCACAGGGCAACTCGAGCCAAGTGGGAGGAGGAGGCCCAGGCCAGGGAGAAAGCCATTTTTGAAGCTTTTAAGAACAGCGACGAATGCTACGACATCATTGTTGGTCGAGCCAAAGATTTTTATGACGTAGGACGTCATCACATGGCCCGTAGAGCCATAGTGGATCCCACTACTGAAGTATCTCTGGAGCAGTTGGCTAGATGGGTGTTCAAGGAGCAATATGATAATGAAGCCCGTGGTGGCTACTCCTTCATTTCTTACAGCAATAACGATCTACTTCTTATAGCCCAGCAAGATCAAGATGATGGTTGTGAGTCTTGGGTCGCCCCTCCTACTGAAGAGAGAAACTTCAGTGTACTTCTTCAGGAGTTTTTGGAAGCTGAGTAGATGGAGGAGGACGAAGGTGAGGAGGTCGCCCAGGACCAGCAGGATCTAATGAATGTCGACCAGCAGATGAAACCCCCCTTAGGACAAGAACAACAGCAGCAGGATCAAGCTGCCGACGACCAAGATATATGACTTTTACTTGGTTTGTGTAACGAACAAGTTCCAAAACATTCTTTTATTGATTTATGTAACTTATGCCTTGGCCCAGTTTGGGAGGCATTTAACATATACATCCGTAGCTATTATTTTCACAAGTTCTAGCCCGCTTTGGGGGACTTGCTTCTTTCAATATAGTTGTCTTTTCTGAACCATTTTGCTTTGATCCATAATTGCATTAGCTTTCCGAGATAATATTGATTTTGATATCGACCAAAGTCCTGGATAGAGAACAGTTGGCAACTTAACGAAGCTTACTAAGGTTATAGTCGAGCTTGTTTGAGAACGAGACTGACCTAAATCTTCAGTCGGACCTGTTTAAGAACGAGGTCGACTTAGGACATTAGTCGAGTCTATTAAGGAACGAGACTGACCTAAGTCTTCAGTCGGACCTGTTTAAGAATGAGGTCGACTTAGGACATCGGTCGAGTCTGCTAAGGAACTAGACTGACCTAAATCTTCAGTCGGACCTGTTTAAGAACGAGGCCGACTTAGACATCGGTTGAGTATGTTAAGGAACGAGACTGCCCTAAATCTTCAGTCGGACTTGTTTAAGAACGAGGTCGACTTAGGACATCGGTCGAGTATGTTAAGGAATGAGACTGACCTAAATCTTCAGTCGGACCTATTTAAGAACGAGGTCAACTTAGGACATCAGTTGAGTCTGTTAAGGAATGAGACTGGCTTAAATCTTCGGTCGAACCTGTTTAAGAATGAGGCTGACTTAGGACATCGGTTAAGTCTGTTAAGGAATGAGACTGGCCTAAATCTTCAGTCAGACCTGTTTAAGAATGAGGTCGACTTAGGACATCGGTCGAGTCTGTTAAGGAACGAGACTGACCTAAATCTTCATTCAGACCTATTTAAGAACGAGGTCTACTTAGGACATCGGTCGAGTCTGTTAAGGAACGAGACTGGCCTAAATCTTCAGTCGAACCTATTTAAGAACGAGGTAGACTTAGGACATCGGTCGAATCTGTTAAGGATTGTTACTGATTTAAATCGTCTAAGAGTCGGATTTGAGTTGAATAGAGATAAGAGTAACACGGATTGTAGACATAACATTCCATTTTATTGAAGTAAATCGGTTACATTGAGATTTTGCTCAAAAAGTAGTGTCTAAATTGGGAGCTCCCTTGACAATCATATTTGATAACTCAGCTACATTTTCCCCGTTGGTGGCCCCCTTGACTTAGGACATCGGTTGAGTCTGTTAAGGAACGAGACTAACCTAAATCTTCAGTCGGACCTGTTTAAGAACGAGGTCGACTTAGGACATCGGTCGAGTCTGTTAAGGAACGAGACTGACCTAAATCTTCAGTCGGACCTGTTTAAGAACAAGGTCGACTTAGGACATCGGTCGAATCTGTTAAGGATTGTTACTGATTTTAGATCGTCTAAGAGTCGGATCTGAGTTGAATAGAGCATAAGAGTAACACGGATTGTAGACATAACATTCCATTTTATTGAAGTAAATCGGTTACATTGAGATTTTGCTCAAAAAGTAATGTCTAAATTGGGAGCTCACTTGACAATCATATTTAATAACTCAATAAGTAGTGTCTAAATTGGGAGCTCAAAAAGTAAATCGGTTACATTGAGATTCTGCGAACAAGCTTTTGTCGGCACATATGTGACGAGTGGCTCTGGTGTCCACCCACCAATCCTTGACCTTTGACACTAAGTTGGCTTCACATACAACGGCAGACAGACTTACTTCGGAGACACCCACAGAGAGAGTATCTATTTCAGTCATGTTTGCTTGGGGAGGCTTCTTCTTCTTGCTTCGACAATCCTTTGCCCGATGACCACTTTTCCCACAATTGTAGCAGTCCCCTTTGAACTTGAAGCATTTGTTGCTGTCATTACTTAACTTCTTCTTAGAAGAGTCATCATACTTCCTTTTTTTGTTCTTGGGTAGGAATTCTTCCACCATGTTAGCCTTTGCTTCCATGTTTCGAACATTGGCTCTCTTTTCTGCACTTCGATTGTCTTCTTCAATGGGAAGACGAACAAGCAAGTCTTCCATTGACATCTCTTTGTGCTTGTGCTTGAGATAGTTTTTGAAATCTCTCCATGAAGGACGAAACTTCTCAATCATACATGAAATTTGGAAGGACTCACTCAATTGCATTCCTTCGGCTTCAAGGTTATGCAATAGGACTTGCATCTCTTCGACCTGATTCATTACAGTTTTAGAATCATTTATTTTAAAATTCAAAAACTTTGCAACAAAGAACTTCTTTGTTCCAGCATCTTCGGTTTTGTATTTCTTGTCGAGAGAATCCCAAAGTCCTTTTGCAGTTTGAATGGAGTAATACACATTATACAATGTGTTGTCTAGTCCATTCAAGATGTAGTTCCGGCATAGATAATCAGCATGTTTCCATGCATCAATAGCCATTTGTGTAGCCTTGTCTACTACACCTTCCGCCGCTACGGGACATTCTTCACGTAAGAACTTTACTAGTCCAAGTGTTGTGAGATAGAACAACATTTTCTGTTGCCAACATTTGAAATCAGCCCCATTGAACTTTTCCAGTTTCTCGTACTGCGAGGCCGGTGGCATCATAAGCTGATTAGCACTTGAAGTACTCCCTATTGCATTAGGATTCATTGCAATAGTCTCACTACTAACGGAGTCATTTCCATTAGCCATTTTTCTGTTACGAAAACAGAAAATCCAATAAGAAAAAGATGAAGTAGAGAAGATATAAATAAAACAAATACCTGAAAATATTGTCTTAAGATTTTTGTGTATATGGTTAGATATCTTCAATACGAAAATCACACGAAGGAGATTAAAGCGAGGTATGCCGAAGCAAATCTCCTTAAGACAATATTTCGCCTCCGTAGTTGTGCAAACGGATCGATGGCGAATGTCTCCCAAGATACAACGCTTTTTACCAAGAGTTAGTGTGCACTTTAACTAACCTTGACGGGCGAACCAAATTCAGATTTACTCCTAGTCTTAGAACTTTGAAGAAAGAATGATGACGAACTCTTTGAATGAATTAAATCACTTTGAATGAGGGAGAGAGAGAATTGGATTCTTGTGTTTGACTTGTTAACAACTTGGATGGATTACTTTTTGACTGAATGAAGGAATAATGGTCTATGTATAGGATAGATTGAGTAAGTTGTGACTGTTTCACACAAGTCACTACCCTTCAAGCTAGCACCTGTTCGGACATCAATCTGAACAGACAGCAACTGTTCGACCGAGCACTGTTGGTGCCTCGCCCGAGCATGGGCTAGTTGCTCGGCCGAGCACTTTAGTGCCTCGCCCGAGCAGAAGTTAACAGAAAAGTCATGTTTACGGATAGGTAAATGCTCGGCCGTAGAACACATGCGCTGTTCGAGTAGAACAGGTTCATAGAATTTGAACTGTCGTGTCTTTTAAATTTTAGACTCATTGTTGACTTTTCAATTCACCATAATAATCACCCAATATTTCAACACAAAAGAGTCAAACATAGGTTGAATACTGATTCCCAACCCTGGACCAGCTCCGTCAAATGTCCTTATAAATAATCACTTGTAACACTCAAATGATTATTCAAGTATAACTTGATTCTACGTGATAATGACTTTCGAAAAATCTTCCCAAGAAAAGAATTTGGCTGTAAGGACATGACACATTGAAGCATTTGGATCATAATAAGTACCCAACCAATCATCACACAGACTTTGCAACAAGAAAAATTACAAACATCACATGAATACTCTTAACAAAACGGAGAGAAGATGGAAACTCTCGACGAGACGAATTAGAGAAAACTATGTTTAATCCGTACTACAAATAGACAACTAACTAGCAACAAGCCATTGAAAATCATAAAAGATGCGGATACGATTGCGGAGTCATTTTTGGAGTCGTTTGAGCGTCAACGCGGAAACGGGCGTAACTTTTGATTTCGAAGGAGTTACGGAACGCACAGCATATCAAAACGATCGTCTTTTCGAGAGGAACAAGATTCATGGGCGTAGCCCCATGAGCAGGCCAAAAAAAGGCCGAAAAACGCTTCTAAAGGCTTCAAAAGGCCCAGCGAAGTTTTCTATCCGTTTTTTTCTAGTTTTTGGACATTTTCGTCTTTTGAATTATTTTAGGATTTTTTCAAATTAGGGTTTGGGCCATCATATTTATACCTTGTTTTAGGATTTGAAAGACAGTTTTTGACATTTTATGAATTGAATTCATTCTCTTTCAATTTTCTCGAGCGAAAATTGTTGATTGATTGTTGAATTTCTCGAGCGAAATTCATCAATTAATCTTTATCCAAGTCTTCCGCTTCGTCAATAAACAAACAATCTCATGAACACCACTATAAATATTACTCCGTACTACTACGAATAGACAACTAACTAGCAATATTTCAAAGAAAATTGCTTTAATTGAACCAGAAATTTAAGCGTTTGCGACGACCACTTCTACCGCCACCACTAACCTTTCTCAAATTCATAATTCTCAAATCTGATTCGAAATTAAAAATTACTCAAACGGCAAAAATGCAAAATCACAATACAGGAAAAAGAAAACTGAAATGTTTGTGGGAGAAATGATTGAAAAGAACAAGAAATCTCTACAAGAGACCTTGACTTTAAAATCACTAACGGAAACGGTTGTTTTTGAGGTTTTTGTGAAGATGAAATGGACGAAAGAGGAACGCTGCCAAATCTCGATCACTTCAATGCTTTTAAGATATTTTAAAAAAAAATGAACGGTTCATTTTGGACGGAGGAAATATGATTTTTTATTTATAAATTTTATAATGTTTCATCGATAATTAAATTAAAAAAAAATATATATACTCCCTCCGTCCCACCTCAAGGTTCAGCCTTTCCTTTTTGGGCCGTCCCACCTCAAGGTTCTCTTCCTTAAATGAAAAGTTTTTCATATATTTATACCCTTATCATCTCCATATATTTACAAAAAAACCATTCTCTCTCATATTCCCTACCACACAAACTTACTATTCCTCCCACTCATTCTCTCTCCTATTAAATATTTTTAACTTTTACATTCTCTCTCCTATTTCCTACCACACATTTAACTTTTACATTCTCTCTCCTCAAATTTTCTACTCATTTTAAATAAATTTCTTAAGAAGCGTGTCCATCTCAAGGTTGAACCTTGAGGTGGGACGGAGGGAGTATACATATATATACTCCCTCCGTCCCACCCTGCTTAAAAAAAAAATGGCACGGGAATTAAGGAATATTATTATATTATTAGGAGAGAGAATGAGTGGAAGAAGTGTTGTGAGTGTGAAAAATTAAATAGGAGAGAGAATGAGTGGGATGATTAGTTAGGAGAGAGAATGTTGTGAGTGTAAAAGTAAAGTAGGAGAGAGAATGAGTGGGATAGAAAGAGTATAAAAATAATAAAAACTTTCCATTTTTGGAATTCTTAAGATCGGCGGGACGCCCAAAATGAAAAGTTTTCTTAAGATCGGTGGGACGGAGGGAGTATATATATACTCCCTCCGTCCCAATAGTAGCTTCCCATTTTGCCATTTTGGGTGTCCCGTTAATAGCTTCCACTTTTCTTTTTTGGCAAAGAAATCTTTACTATTCCCTCCAATCATTCTCTCTCCTACATTATTTTAATACTCACAACACCATTATAATTTACTATTCTCTCCACTCATTCTCTCTCCTATTTTTAAATTACACTCACAACATTTTTACTTTCCCCTCATTTTATTAATTTATGTGCAACCCAAATTTTGGACAGCTACTATTGGGATGGAGGGAGTATAAATATAAATATATATATATATATATATATATATATATATATATATATATATATAGAGAGAGAGAGAGAGAGAGAGAGAAAGTTTCTCCCACGGACTATTCCGTACGAGATTAGGGAATAAAAAAAAAAAAAAAAAAAAAGAAACGCACGGAATTAGGAAACAGCTTCTTCTGCGATCTCTTCACGGAATTAGGAAACAGCTTCTTCTGCGATCTCTTCTTCCCATTCACTGCTCCGTCTCTTCTTCCCATTCCCTGCTCCGCCTCTTCTTCTTCCCAAATTCCCTGCGCAAATAAACTTCTTCTTCCCAAACAGGCTTCTTCCTTGACCCAAATATTTTCTCTCTACCTCTCTAATCTCAACACAAACAAGCGTCACTTTTCTCTGTCAGCAATTGCCTCATCTGTTTGTGATTCTCCCTTCGCAGTTTCATCACACATCGGGTAATTTCTTCAAGCTCTCGCTCTCTTTTCCATTGTATGAGATTTTCGTTTTACTCTTTTGATTTCAATTCTATGTGTTTTCATTTATTTTGGGACGGATGGAGTAACAATTAAAGAATTTATATTTCTTTACCAGGGTAGAGTTGTGTAAAAATGGAAAACTTGGACAATGAAGATGGGAAAAGCTTGGAAAATTTAAATAATGATGTTAATGTAGAGTTAGAATCCGGAGAAGATAATTGTACGTATACTCCTCAAGTATCAGATGAGTTGTGTCCAAAAAGAGGACGAGAATTTGAGACAATAGAAGATGTTTTCGCATTCTATAATGATTATGCTAAAGCGGCTGGGTTTAGTATACGTGCTTGGACTACTAAGAAAGAGAAAGAAAGTGAAATAATAAAGAGGAAGGAGTTTGTTTGTTATAAAGAAGGAAAATCTTCAAGAGTTGTTGAAGTTGGAAAGAAAAGGCGTCGGGGAAGTATAGGTGAGGATTGTAAAGCAAAACTTGCAGTTTTAAGGTCAAACTCCTCCGATAAATATATTGTTACAGTTTTTAAAGAGGGCCATAGCCACCGGTTATCATCACCAAGTAAGGTTCACCTTTTAAGGTCTCATCGTAAAGTTTCAGCTGCAACAAAGTCTTTAGCAAAGCAGATGTCTATGGCGAATATACCACAACATCAACAATTTAGTTTTCTTGAAGTGCAATGTGGAGGTTTAGAAAATATTGGGTGTACACAGAGAGATTTGTATAATCATCAAAGGGATATGCGTGTTGATACGAAGGGACACGATGGTGAGATGTTCCATGAGTACTTGAAATTGGAACAAGCCAGGAATCCATCATTTACTTTTAAAATTGAGGCCGATGAAGAACAAAAGATAACCCGGTGTTTTTGGTCTGATTCTACATCAAGGCGAGCTTACAAGTTTTTTGGTGATGTTATAATATTTGATACTACTTATAATACGAATAGGTATGGTTTAATTTTTGCACCAATTATGGGGGTTAACAATCACGATCAAACAATTATTTTTGGTTGTGGTTTTTTGAATCACGAGAGCGTTGATGATTTCATTTGGCTATTTAATCAATTTTTGGAAAGTATGCCCGGTGATGCTCCGAAGATGATTATTACCGATCAAGACCCAGCAATGACTACAGCATTTCCTATTGTTCTTCCAAATACATTTCATAGGTATTGTAGTTGGCATATTTTAATGAAGTTTTCAGAGAAAATTGATGCAGTCAAGTATAATAAATACAGAGAAGAGTTTTCAAATTGCATTTGGAATTCTAAGAGCCCAGAAGAATTTGACTTACAATGGGAAAGTCTTATTATTAAAAGTGGGTTAGGGGAGAATAAATGGTTGGGAGAGATGTATAAAATTCGGTCAAGATGGATTCCCGCATATGTTAATAATGTCTTTTCAGCAAATATGTCAAGTAGCCAACGAGCTGAAAGTGGTCATTCATTTTTCAAGAAATTTGTCTCAAAAGGCAATTCATTGGTAGATTTTATGATACAGTTTGGCAGGGGACTTTTACGACAACATCAAGACGAGTTGATGGCGGATCACAAAGATTCAATTGAGAAACCTAAAATTAGAATACAACAAGATTTTTTGGTGCAAATGCTTGATATTTACACGCATAATATGCGTTACAAGTTTGAGAAAGAATTTGAACGCAGCCTTAACTATAAGATCCATCTTGTTAAAGAAACCGACAAGCATCGTGTTTATCATATTCAAAGAAAGATAATCGAAGCATGTAAAGTTCGTGAACTTGTTTACGAAAAAGACTTGGATTATGTTTCATGTGGTTGTAAAAAGTTTGAAAGCGCTGGAATACCATGTCGGCATATCATAGCATATTTGATGAAAATTGATGATGTTGAGTTGTTGCCAGAGAAATACATTTTGAAAAGGTGGACCAAGTCTGCAAAATTGGAAATAGTGGTGGATGATAAAGGCGTGAATATAGAAGAGGATAAATCTTATGTTTTGATGCGAAGTCAATTTATGCAAATGTCATTGGATTTAGTTGCCACAACCCTAGCACACGAAGAAACAAGAAAGATATTGGTAGATGGACTCCGTAGCATTAAGGAGCAGATTGCCCGATTTCATGGTAATTCAATTGGAAGTAATCTGATTGGTAGCAATCCAATACGAACCGGTAGTAGTATTCATGGTTCATGTAATACTGAAAGAAGCTATAATGAACCGGATCTAGTGCGAGCAAAGGGGTGTGGGAAAAGACTTAAAGGAGGGAAAGAGAAGGCATTAGCAACTTCGAAAATTGGCAAAAGCAGACGTTGCCATGGTTGTGGTAAAGTGGGCCAATCACATGATAAACGAAATTATCCGACACGTGCCAATCCGTAAGTAATTTTTTATTTTCTACTATGTTGTCCTATTGTGTTGAAATTGTATTATGCAGCCTAATAATTTTATATTTCTATTATTATAGGTTGTCTACAGGCGAGGAGGAAGATGTGATTGGATCTTCAACAGATGATGGGGATGATATAGACTCATAGTTGTGGTGATGTCTTAAATGGATCTTCACATTTATACAAATGTTAGTTTTGGTTCATTTGTGGTGATGTCTTAAATGGATCTTCACATTTTTTTTAGTTTACAGATTCAATGAAATCTGATGTTTGTTACTTGAGCTAATAATCTGATGTTTTTCAAGTGAAATCTGTTATGTTGTTACTTGAGCCAATAATCTGATGTTTTTCAAGTGAAATCTGTTATGATCTTCACAATAATCTGATGTTTTTTTAGTTTACAGATTCAATGAAATCTGATGTGTTTCAAGTGAAATCAGTAACCATAAGTTAAGCTCAAACTGTTTTTTATTGATTACGAAAAGTATATAGAAATATACATGAGGGGGACAACCAATCACCATTGTGAATTGGAGCCTAAACCTCAACTCTAAACTATTACAATTGTGAATGAGGCACATATATCTATCCTTATCCTGAGTTTGAAATGAACCGACGTTATTATACATCTCTTCATCATAGAGACTGGGACTTCCAGCATTATCATCCTGCATCTTTCTCATGGACACAGAAGCAGGTTGTGGAGGCTCAATTGAAGGCTCCAATACTGAAGACATGCTAGCAACTTGTGGAGGCTCAATTGAAGGCCATTCATCAGCAGCAGAAACATGTTGGTCAGGAGCAGTACCAAGATCTTGATGCAATCCCGAAGAAAGTTGAGGGGCGGATGTAATACCATCCATACCACTGACTGTTGAAGCTTTACTTTCAGTGGTAAGAGAATCACTACAATAGATAAGCATGTTCAATCAGAAGCAAGTGATAGGCAACACAGACAAAATTTGTTTTGTTAAGTACATGAACATTATGATTTCAAACCAGTGTAAGTATACACACTGAAGAAAATGACCCAATTAATGGAAACAGCTTCTACAGCTTCTACAACCATATTGAGCTTCTACATATGTATAAAAGATTGTCACATAAGGTCAGTCCAATGCCAGTAGCAATTAGCAAAGCTTGTGAAGTAGTAAGGAATTAAGAACATATGTTTGGACCCAAAACAGAGTTCAAGGAATGCTCTATCTGAGCAAATGCCTCGCTTATCGGCATCCCTGGAACAACAGAACCATCAATAATCACACATTACACCAACAGAACTAACCAAATGCCTTAGCCATTTTGACAGCAACGTCACCAAACTGGACCATAATGCTTGAGGGGACTGTAAGTTGTGATGCTTGCACACAGTAAAAATTGTATAAGAAAACATAGCCTTCTTCACTAATACCATCCAAAATCGGATCACAAAACTGGACAATTTGTAAAAATTCAATCAATTTGGGATTTCTTCTACACAAATTCAGTGTGCAAATTCATCCAAAATCGGACCACAGTAAAAATTGTATAAGAAAACATACCCTTATTCCTGATATGTGAGCCATGTATATGCTCCCGCCTCAGAATTCAAGCTTATTCAAGACCTCGAAAAATTAGAAAAGATGAAATGTAAATCGTAAAGGGAAGAGATCGCAGCCAAGCACGGCGTTCTTAGGGTTCCGTTTGAAGGAATCGCTGCCGGAAGGTGAAGAGAAATATCAATTTCACCATGAAGGTGAAGAGAAAAGGGAAGATATCGCAGGGATTTAGGGATTTTTTTTGCTTCACTTCGCTGTTAATGGAGGTGAAGAGAATGGGAAGAAGAGATCGCAGAAGAAGCTGTTTCCTAATTCCGTGCGTTTCTTTTTTTTTTTTTTTTTTTTGCGTTGAGTTATTCCCTAATCCGTATGGAATAGTCCGTGGGAGAAACTTTTGTATATATATATATATATATATATATATATATATATATATATATATATATATATATATATATATATTCTATTTATTCTATAATAAATGTTGGAGTTGATTTGATAATTTTTCTAACGAGTATGCCTTATTTGTACAATGATTGTATCATAATATTATCGCAATTGCACTAACACTTAGAATGTCACACTTATTTTCTCAAAATAAAAAATAAAAAAATGTCACACTTCTTTTGGGTTGGACAAAAAAATTTGAAATTTATATTTCTACCCCTTTCTTTTCACTTCATACTTGCTTTAATCTTTTGTTCAATATAATAATAAATTTTTATTTTTAGAAATACAACACAATAATTTAAATGTTGAAAAATGAACTAAATAGAATAAAAAAGGGTAAAAATATTAGCTCTCAGAAAAGAGCAAAAATAATTAAGCATTGAACTATAAAATTAAAAAAAAGACAAAATTTTAGGGAAATAGTTTTTCCAATTAATTTGAAAAACTAGTTTTTAAAAACCGACGATGACATTTTCGTAATTATCTGATTTTTTTTTAAAAAAAAATGCACGGTGACATTTTTGTAAAGAATTGAATTTTTTTTAAAAAAAAAATGATGCGATGACATTTTCATAAATAATCGAAACTTATTAACACCTCTAACCTATTTATAACTAAAACGAACACTTTTTATCACTACCATGACGCTTATTGATGTAATAATCGCAGCGGAATAGACAACAAGAATGACCTAAACCAATTCTTCTACAAGGAATCGCAATTCGGTAAAACAATAATCCCCTAAAGGATTATTCTGCAAGCCAAATTAATGACTTAGATAAACACAAAATGTAGATTTTTGCAAACTTGCAAAGAAATTAATAAAAAGATGTCCTTACAAAATAGAAGCATAAGAGTACTTATAGGATAGAAAATAACAAATAGAAACCTAACATGAAAAGGAAAACAAACAAGAAAAGAAAAAGGAAAAGAAATAAAATCAAAACAGACTTGCTGAAGAATTAGGAAACAAAGACCTTGCACGGGCGTGCGTTAAGTTTGATCTTGCACGACCGTGCAACAAGTCCAGAAATTTACAGTAAGATTTGCACGGGCGTGTATTTTCCCATGCGCGGTCGTGCAATCGTTGTGTCGCCAAAATTCTGCTATTGCTTGAATTTTTGAACTTTCGCCCCATCCTTCTTCACTGTCGTCGAGACTTGATCCATCGATCCATGTGCGACATCATGCTCTCCTACTTTAAAATGATTCGTCCCCGAATCCGTGTCCACATAAAAAGTTCATCCGAGTAATAATCAACCAAATTTGACACATTAAAAGTATGCAAAATATTCCACCCATCTGATAAATCCACAACATATGCATTGTCATTGATTTTCCTCAAAATCTTGCATGGACCAATCTTCTTAGCATGAAGCTTGCTATACGTGCCTTGAGGTAACCTCTCCTTGCACAAATGAACCATCACCATATCTCCAACAGAAAAGACCTTCGAACGATGTTTCTTATCTGCATATTCTTTGTATCTTGCGTTTGCCACCTCAATGTTCTTCTTGACCTCATTTTGGACCGCCTCAATCCTCTCTACCATATGTTCAGCTGCAATACTATACCCCGATAATTTTGGCAAAGGAACCAAGTCAAGAGTATGTGTTGGAGGTTGTTGAAAAACAACTTCAAACGGAGACTTCTTCGTGGTTCGATTTGGCATATTATTGAAAGCAAACTCAGCTTGAGCCAACACCGTATCCCACTTCTTTGAATGATCACCACACAAACAACGAATCATGGTGCCCAATGTCTGATTAACCACCTCTGTTTGCCCATCCGTCTGTGGGTGAAAAGAACTACTAAATTGCAACTCCATCTCAAAGATAAGCCAAAGAGTACGCCAAAAATGACTACGAAATTTTGTATCCTAGACGGAAGTAATAGTCATTGGAATGCCATGCAAGCGTACAATCTCCTTGAATAACAAACCCGCAATGTGAGAAGCATCCGAAGTTTTTCGACATGGAATAAAGTGAGTCATCTTAGAAAAACGATCTACCACTACAAAAACCGAATCATTTGACCGTTGTGTTCGAGGTAACCCAAGCACAAAGTCCATAAAAATATCCTCCCAAGGACCCTCCGGGATAGGTAAAGGAGTGTACAAGCCCGTATTTTGTGATTGCCATTTGCTAACTTGACACACCATACACTTCTTAACAAATTTATGTGTATCCGTTCGGATTCGTGGCCAATAGTACCTCTTCATAACATCTTGTCTCGTCCATAATGTACGGTGTTATGCACCTCCGCGATAAGACTCTCACGAATCGAACCTTGAGGGATGCAAAGTTCATCCATGTATAACAAGAACCCCTCCTGCAATAAAAACAAACCAATAGGATTCCCATATCTACACTTGGCACATTCTTCGAAAAAAATTGCATCATTCTCATATAGGTCAAATCCCACGATAGTAGTATGCATGGTCACCAACAAACTTGTAGAGCCATCAAGTTGGGACGGTCCCGTCGGGACGTCCGGTCCTACAATAGATTAGGGACGGGATGTGACGAAGTATTTTAGTCTCGTCCTGTTTCGTCCCGTCCCATCTCATCCCGTTCCCGTCGCGAGACAACATGGTGCGGTCCCACCCGTCCCGCATATCTCGGCCCTGTATATATCTATGGTCTTTGATCTTACGAAGGATACAACATGCTCTCTCGAAAATAGTCATGTTCATCCATTCTGTTGTTGTGTTCTTCTAACAATGAGTGTCTCATTATGCCTGCAGTAGCACAAAACTCACTAAAATGAACTTTACAAAATTTCAACTTATTTTTTGTTCTAAAATGATTGATTTTGTTGTCCGACTTACTCTCACCACAATCTTTCTACTTCTTAAAGGTAAGAAAACATAATTTTGTGCTTAATTCAAATAATACACCCATACATATATCTTGAACAATCTTCAACAGAAGAAATCAAATACCGAGAACCACCTCTCGATTGTTTGATTGAGGGACCCCAAATATCTTCTTTTTTATAAGGAAAATAGAATAATATTAAAAAGAATAACGTACAATGCATTTTGGCCTTCACTGTGGCCTTGGCGCCTAGTCAACGCTTACCCTCCTAGTCAACGGGTCCCGCATGGGTCCCGCGGGATCCCGCGTCCCGCAAATGGGACGGGATGGGACGGAGTATTTTAGTCCCATTCCGTTTTGTCTCGTCCCATTTCCGTCGTGGGACAACATAATTTCGTCCCGTCCCGTCCCGTATTCCCTAATTGACAGCTCTACAAACTTGATCTACGACTCAAGGCATCTGCCACCTTATTATGTTGTCCACTCTTGTGTTGAATAACAAAAGTAAATTGTTGCAAATAAGCCACCCATCGAGCATGCATACAATTAAGAGAGTGCTTAACATTCATGTACTTTAAGGCCTCGTGATCAGTGTGAAGAATAAACTCACGATGCAGTAAATATTGCTCCCAATGCTTAATAGCTTGAACCATCGCATAGAACTCAAGCTCATATGTAGTCCATTTCCGTTTTACGTCCTCAACTTTTGACTCATAAAAGCCACCAGTTTCTTACCTTGAATCAAAACAGCCTCTATGCCTACCACCGAAGCATCCGTCTCAAGCTCAAATGGTTTGGAAAAATTGGGTAAAACTAGTAATGGTGCACTAGTCAATTTTTCTTTTATCAATGCGAAACTAGTCGTTGACTCATCACCCCAAGCAAACTTCCCTTTCTTCAAACACTCTGTAATTTGTGCCATGATAGTACTAAAATCTCGAATGAAACGATGATAAAAAGTAGCAAGACCATGAAAACTCCGTACCTCCCTAACCGTCTTTGGTATAGGCCAATCATGAATAGCACAAACTTTATCATCATCTACTTGAATACCATCTACAGAGACAACATAACCCAAGAACAACAATTTATCTAACATAAAACAACACTTTTTGAGGTTAATATATAACTCATTCTCTCTTAGTACTTGCAAAACCACTTGCACATGCTCAAGATGTTCCTTCTCTGTCTTGCTAAAAATCAAAATGTCATCAAAATATACCACATAAAATTTGCCATTAAATGGTTTCAACACTTGATGCATCAACCTCATGAAAGTACTAGGAGCAATATACAAACCAAAAGGCATCACCAACCATTCATACAATCCCTCCTTTGTTTTGAAAGTGGTCTTCCATTCATCTCTGGGCCTAACGCGCACTTGATGATAACCACTCTTCAAATCGATCTTAGAGAAGACTTTGGAACCCCTAAGCATATCTAACATGTCATCCAAACGAGGAATTGGAAATCTATACTTCACTGTAATCTTGTTGATTGCCCTACTATCCACACACATACACCAAGTACCATCTTTCTTATGAACAAGTAAAGTCGAAACCGCACAAGGACTCATACTTTCTTGTATATAACCCTTCTTCAACAAATCCTCCACTTGTTCTCTCAAAATCTCATGCTCCACTGGGCTCATTCTATAATGTGGGAGATTAGGTAACGATGCACCCAGAACCAAATCGATGTGACATTGAATATCACATAAGGGTGGTCCCCGAAGGTAAGTCATCGGGCATAATGTCACTAAACTCATCCAATAGTGATTGCAATGATTTAGAAACCAAGCTAACTTTCCCCGTTATCCCCTTAATAACCATGGCAAGAATAAAAGGAGCATTAACCTTATCATCAACAAATTCTCTAGGAGTGCATAAAGAAACAATAGGCTTAACCTTCATTGTACCACAAAAACTAGTTTCTTTTAAAGGGCATAAATGAAAACGAACTCCATCTTTCTTGAAGCTTAGGAAAATATCCCTTCCCTTATACACAACATTAAGATCAAATTGCCAAGGTCTACCCAACAACACATGGCATGCGTTCATATCAACAATATCACACAAAACCTCATCCTTATATTTACCAATAGAGAAAGGAAGAAAACATTGCTCGTGTACCTTAATATTGTTGACGTTGTTAATCCACCTAACGGAGTAAGGTAAAGGATGTTTGCGTACCTCTAGCTTCAACTTTTCCACCAATCCACGCGCCACAAGGTTTTCACTACTTCCGCTATCAACAATGATTGTAGTATCGAAATTGTGAACTTTCCCTTTGGTGCGAAAAATATTATGTCTTTTCGGATTGTCCTCTTCCTTTAGGTGTAGTCAACATAAGTTTGCGAACCACATAAGACTCATGTGTTGGAACATTTCTATTCCATTATAACTAAGTCATACTCAAGTCTTGAATAATAATGAGAAAAGAAATAGAGGCGGAAGCGTTATACCTGACGAATCCATGTATGCCTTGATGTTGAAGACAAGAAGAAGAAGAATTAAGGAGGGAGATGAAGTCTTCTAAATGATGAATGCCTTCACTTATAAACTCAGATAATGTAGAGAGTATATGTAAATAATGTGTATGTTTCTAGGCTGATGGAAAGCTTCTATATATAGAAAACCAAATGGCATTTCATTTAGTGATCACACCCTTTCAAATGAAGCAGTAAAAAGGTTACCTTTTATCCATCATAAATAAGTAATTTTTACTTCGGAAATTCTACACATTGATTAATTTATATACTTTATATAACATTATATTCATGATTTAAACATGTACGTCTACACGTTTACATATATTTACTAAGTATACACATTTTGCAATCCATGTTCTAACAATCTCCCACTTGGATTGCCCAAAAATGTGTTTATACTTAATAAACCTTTCTAAAATCATATTTATAATGTAAATAACAATCCTTATATATACTTTATTGTCATTCAACAATTCCTTCCATTAGTTTTATAAGTATAAGGACTAAAGGGGTAGTCGTTGTAATTGATTCGCAACTAAACCCACATTAATCACACACACACACACACACACACATATATATATATATATATATATATATATATATATATATATATATATATATATATATATATATATATATATATATATATATATATCTATCTATATATATATATATCCAACTAAATGACATAGATTAATTATAGATGTGTATCATGGAAATTGATGAATATATTGAAGCATGTATATATATTCTTCCAACTAGTCCTACTTAACCAAATGAGATCAATAATAAATAGACATAAAATAATCGAATTGAAAGTACAATACAAACTCCCACTATAATAAATGTTATCAAAAGTTGTTACACCGATAGGAGCGGTATGCTCGTGAAACGCTAAAGGAGATAACGCTTTGGTAAACGGATCCACTAACATGAAGCTTGTTCCTATAAGTTGTATTTCTATTTGTCCATTTTGCACTCTTTCTCTAACAACAAGATACTTGATATCTATATGCTTAGATCTAGATGAACTCTTGTTGTTGTTAGAATACAATACTGCAGCCCGATTATCACAATATAACTTGAGCGGTTTTTCAACACCATTGACAATTCGCAGTCCTTCAATGAATTTACACAGCCATATAGCTTGTTTGGATGCTTCGTAACAAGCAACAAACTCGGCTTTCATGGTAGAGAAAGTCACAAGTGTTTGATTGGCACTTCTCCAAGATATTGCTCCACCTGCTAACGTGAAGACATAACCAGACGTCAATTTTTGACTATCTTGACATCCAGCAAAATCGGAATAGGAATACCCAACGATCTCAAGATGATCCAATTTTGTATATGTAAGCATGTAGTCCTTAGTGTTTTGTAGGTATCTCATCACTCTTTTGGCTGCAACCCAATGCTCTCTCCTCGGATTGCTTTGGTATCGACCAAGCATCCCAACAACAAATGCAAGGTCTGGACGAGTGCAGACTTGTGCATACATTAAACTTCCTACTGCCTATGCATAAGGGATATTTTCCATAAACTTGGATTCTATATTATTTTTAGGACATTGTTTGAGACTAAACTTGTCTCCCTTAGAAATAGGGGTGTCGTGTGGCTTACAACTTTGCATGCTAAACCTTTGCAATATCTTCTCTATATAGCCCTTCTGTGATAATCCTAAAATACCTCGTGAATGATCACGATGAATTTGGATTCACAATACAAAAGATGCCTCACCAAGATCTTTCATTTCAAATTTGTTTGAAAGAAATTTCTTGGTTTCCTTAAGAAGGTCTTTATCATTACTAGCAAGTAAAATATCATCCACATATAAGACCAAAAATATAAATCTACTCCCACTGAACTTATGGTATATACAATCTTCAACAAGATTCGTTTCAAAACCAAATGAAAGAATTACTTGATTGAACTTTAAGTACCATTGACGAGAAGCTTGCTTGATCCCATAAATGGTTTTCTTAAGTTTACAAACTAATTGATTAGTTTGATCTACATCGGCCACCATTTTTGGTTTCTTCATATAGATGATTTCCTCAATGTCTCCATTGAGAAAATCCGTCTTTACATCCATTTGATGAAGATCAAGATCAAAATGTGCTACAAGACAAGACAAGCTTTAGAGGATACCGATGAAAATGTTTCTTTATAATCAATGCCCTCCTTTTGAGTGAATCCCTTAGCAACAAGACAAGCTTTATACCTTTCCACATTACCTTGTGAATCCCTTTTGATCTTAAAGATCCATTTACATCCGATGGCTTTCACATTTTTAGGTAATGGAACAAGATCCCAAACGTCGTTGTCTTTCGTAGATTTTAACTCTTCATTTATGGCATCAATCCACTTATGAGAATTTGGACTATTAATGATTTCATGGAAGGTGAATGGTTCATCTCCCACTAAGTCTAAATGTTCCTCATTCTCGGCAAGATACACATCATAATCAGCCGGAATCGCACTTCTTCTTACTCTATTAGACATTCTTAAGGGCACAGGTTCTTCTTGATTTTGAGGTTGTTGAATTTGATCCTCATTAACAACATTTTCATGTTGTTCTACATTTATAGGAGGCTCTTTATTGTTTTGAATTGTATGTGTTGTGGGTAAAATCTCAGGATTACGACGTCTTGAGAATATTCAACATGTCATCATCTTCGTTCCTGCAAATTGAGGTAAAAATGCTTTGATTATTAATTATTTATTAATAATTGCTATATCTATTATATAGGGAGAAAAATAAGGACGTGGAAATATGCCATGCAAAGACTCTCCTCAAACGGCTAAGAGACCAAGTCAATATCTGAAGATAAACATCCCGAGATTCTAGGATGGTTTGTTATTTTTGTTATCCTTAGGCCATTTTTACTTTATTTAAAGGACTATGGATTGGAAGCACAACACACATGGTACACGCATACTCTTATAATCTACCATAGCTCCACCATCATTTGTAACTCCTTGAATATTAATATTACCATTCGGGAAGGCAGGTGCTCATAATCACCTCCCGAGGTTTTGTGCTGGTGAGATCTCCATCTCAAGGGTTTTTCCTCGTTACATTGTCGTGTCAACTATGTTCCATATTTACACCGATTTTACTCCATTGTGCCTTCCTAATCTTATATTTTGATCTTTAGTTTGATCCATTGTTTTTTCACCAAAATAATTTGGCGCCCACCGAGGGGCCATTGGTTTTTTAATCGGTTTAAAATTCTCACATATCTGTCATGTCTACCCAACCTATGACCTCCGCCGCCAGCAAAACCATTGCTACCCCTATCAGTGTGAATCTCTCTACCAGGGGCCTCAGCAGTGGCAAGTTAACAACCGGAGGACATGAGTCGTTACCACAACCACCACCTTTGAGTTCTGGAAAGAAGCAGACACCACCGACACCTGATTCCGAGATCAAGAGTATGCTAATTCAGATAAAGAATCAGCTGGATCGCCAACAAAATAGCACTTCCTTGATAACTGAAACTTTTATAAAGGTGCAAAGGGAGCAAGAGTTGCTTACTAAAAGAGTGGATGATGTCTCCCCTATGAGTCCTAGAATCCTTGATTTCAATATTGGGGACATCTCTCAAACCTTCACTGAATTCCTTCTGATGGCCTCAGCTGGAAGGGTGTCATCATCACCAATCCTGACATCTTCTCCGTTGCTGACGACTTCTGTGGCGATATCGACACCATTCGCATCCAACGCTGATGGTGATTTTCAAAATGATCACTAAATGCTACCGCAAGCGCACGGCTTATCGTGTAGTACTTAGGATGTCGATCCCACGAGGACTTTGTATCAATTACCGAAAATTCACAATTTTAATTATCTAGACAAAATGATAATTGAGTTTTGATAAAATGAGTAAACTAAACTAAAATGACTTAAGCAAAAATAAAAGAAAACACTTAACTTGGATTTTAGATTAAATTCAATAAGGGAAAAGCTTCTAGGATGTCAGTTCACCACAATGATAACTCTATGAATCTTATTATGATCTTCCCTTTTATCATGAATGTCAAAGTTTGAAGGTGAATTGCACAAATTTGGTTGATTGCATTCTCTCAAACTACACTCAACCGTGCTTAGATCAACAACACATCCGATGTCTCGCTCAATGAGTTAATCTAAACCCCTTAAGTTCTACAATTCAATTGGCCTCTAGAAACTCAATTAACTGTCATTCTCATGAATTTCTAGTTCAAGTTTAGAGTTCTATTATCTACACTTCACCTCTCGGTCCTTCGCTTCAATAACTATGATATATGCATAAAAATGCGTGTTTCACCTCTCCGTCCTTCACTACCTCACATTCATACAAAGTTAAGCATACTAAAATGAATCAAAACCAAGTAACATTCAAAGATAAATGGAAGATCAAAACTTAATTCATAGATTCATCATTTGGCTACACTGAACCCTAGAAAATGGAATTTACTCACACATAGCTGAAGAAACTAACACAATCATCATAGAAATCATGGAGATAAACTGAAATAAAAGAGAAATTAGAGATAAGGGAAAAGAGAAACTTGCTCCAAACGAATTGCTGATGATTGATTGCACAAGTAAAACTTCAGTCTTGAATCCTTACAAAAACCCAAGCTTGGAACTTGAAGAAGAAAAACTGGAAAATAAAACTTGAGAATAATACTAGATAGATGATATCTTGATTCACTAATCTCTTGCTTATATTTGCTGAAGGAAAGTAACTCCTGGAGGAAGTGGAGATGAAATGAGGGGTTCATGGGCAGTTACAAAAGCTCAATAGATGCCCCATAATCACAAGATTAATAGCAGCTTGTCACCATATTTATGAGAATAAATATCTTTAGACGCTGGTCATAAATATTGCTGCTCACTGTTACACTTCTGCGAAATTATACTCATAAAATTATTTATGTTGTGAGTATAAATCTGGCTGCCTTGTCAAGTCTCTGTCTTCAAACTTCTTCCTTTCTCCAAAGATCATCTTGACCTCAAATGGTTGGATTTCTTCTTGAAAATGCTTTCTTTCTCTCCAACTTACACATACAAAACAAAATGTAGTAATTTGATCCAAAAGAGACAAGTTTTACCACTTCTTTGCATAATTCATAATCCAAACAAGGGATAATCATACCAAAATAACATGAAATTATGCACTTATCAAACTCCCCCAAGCTTAGAGTTTACTTGTCCCCAAGCAAACAAAGACAAAAGTGACCAAAGAACCTACTAACCATACCTTCCAGCAAGTTGAAGGCATATTTCCTCCATAAAGAACATTTTATAACTCAGAACTCATGAACTTATGTTCTCAAACAAATTTGCATTTGACTAGCATTGGAAAGTGATAGACGCGCAAGAATGAGGTAAATCAAACAAGTGGACACCACTAGGTAATTCACTTTCTCACTCATGTGTTTAGGGGGTAAATGTTTTACTCAGTTTCAATCTGGTGGAAGTGACCTACCATATGCTTGTATATCCTCTGATCCTTCACCACTAAGACAACATGCAAACCACACCTCAAAAGGAGCTCGAAAAAGAATGTCATATGAGTGCAAAGAACAAGAAAAGTAGGACAACGAAAGGAATTGAAGAAGTCAATCAAGAGGAAGATAGGGACTATTGGAGCGATTTACTAACACACAATGTGAGCCACATAAGACTTGAAAAACCAATCACTCCTTAAACAGCAAGCATACATCACGAAGCTTCTTCAAACTTTTCCATCACAATTCACGTGCCCAAATGAAATCAACTTTTCAAACATGCTCTTCACCACTTCATCTCAACCCTTTCCCTTTTCTTGACATTATGGATTGATGGATACTCTTGTGAAATGAAAGACTTAAGGAGGAATTAGATTTTGATGTCTCCTCCACAATAACTATGAACCTATAATATGCAAAAAAAAATTAAACACATGAGAGAATATGCAGAGATGAGAGATAAAGAGAAAGATGAAGATAAAAATGAATCTAAAGAAAAATTAAAGAGAGATATCCATCTATATACATTTTCCTTCCAAACCCTTAAACTGAGTACTCCCCCAAGCTTGTTCCTTTTACACCTTCTTTGAATATGTTAGCCAATGCTCCACTAGTCCTATAACTAGATGAGATGTGAGCTATTTGAATTTCAAGATTTATAGGTGAGACAAGGATCAAAAGAATGATAATCGAGACAAACAACAAACTTGAAGGAGACCAAATACGATCATAGAGTAAGAAACATGTTATGAGAGATGAAACGAATGAGATGAAACAAATGATGTGAATTTGCATGCAGCAAAAGGTTCCAAAAGAGAGTACACACAAGTTCTGAAGGAACAGCTTCCACAGGAGAAATAACACACAAGAAATAAAAGTTGTGACTGAAAAAGTGACAGTCTTTTGGCCCAAAATCTCACGGGTATGTGTTGTCCACAAGTTCAACTACTCCATTCCTGAGCAGCTATAGCTTTTCACTGCTAGTCAATTACAAATTTTTTTGAGAACACCTTTTAATGAGCTTGGTTCATGAATATTTAACGGTGAAAATATATCTAAAACTTGCGTTGGGTATGACAGTAGATCCACAAAAATGACGCTACATTAACTAAAAGACTAAACTAACAAGTACACTACCAAAAGATAAAGTGTGCATGACTACCCCCACACTTAAATTTTGCATTGTCCTCAATGTAAATGAAAGTAAAACAGGGAGGGTAGATAAAACTCACAAGATCATTGTTTGAGTGGGCCAGAGCCCTGCGACTGCTGCCAAGCCCGGTAGAAAGTGAGAAACTCTTGCTGATTTGCTTCCACTGATTGCAACCGTTTAAGACTTTCATCAGCTTTCTTTTCAATACGCTTTTGAGAATCAATGAGTGTCTGAATCATGGCACGGATATCTCCTTGATCTGACTGTGGTGGAGTCTCCATTGGGGAATCAGATGGCTCAATAAAAGAAAACCCTCCAGCTTCATTTACCCATGTCACGCTATTTCCTCCTTTCTTCCCTATTTCTCTCAAAACCCAAAATAACCATCTCCCATTCCTCCATAAATCGAGTCAATTTCTCAACAAGGTTTGGGATTTCTCTCTTTCTTCATATTTTCTTTCCTCTATAATCATCAATTTCACAAGAAGAATTGGGGATTTTGGAGAAATTCGATTCTGGGGCAAACTTTTGGGGAAATAATTTGAGCAAGAATCTTTGGGATTTGTGAATCAATTGTGAGGACTTAAATGGCAAGAACAAGGGAGCAAGAAAAGAGGGTTACCACTACAAAGGTTCTCTAGGCAAAAGCTTCAATTGACAAATCCAAGAAATTGAAGAGTGCTTCAAAGAAGAAAGCTATTGTTACCAAGAAGAAAGGTAATCCTTCAGCGAAGAAAGGTATTGTTATCGATGCTTTAAACCTTCCCACTAATGTTGGTGATCTGAATCGTAGTGTAACATGTACTCAATATGTGGATGATGTTGTGTTGGATAAGTTAGGGTATCATGATGATATGCTTTGGATTTTTGGGAAGTTGGGATTGATTGAATTCATGAGTAAAAAGTGGGATACATACCCATCATTAACTCTTGAATTTCTGGATTCACTTGACCATGGTGTGAAAAATAGGACAAAGAATCTATGTGTTCAAATTACCTTTCAACTCAGGAGAAAAATTTATGTAATGTCATTGGAGCAAGTGAATGCAGCGTATGGTCTAGAACATGGGGGTGAACAGGATGTGCCAAGGGAGTTTAAATATATGGATTTTTGGACAAAGATTGCTGGAGCTTCTAATTTTGAGTATTCAAAGACAAAATCTGTTTATCTTTATCATCCATGCCTTCGGTATTTTCATCGCATTTTGTCACATACAATTTTTAGGCGTGAAGGGAGCGACAGTATTGTTCGAAAGGATGAAATTTATCTTATGTGGGCAGCGTTAAATAATGTCAAGGTTGATATTGGTGATTTTATTGTGAAACAATTGTCTCGGGTGGCCAATTCGGATAAAGGAAAGAAAATTGTGATAGGTGGTTTGATTACACCATTGGCATTATCACTCGGGATAGATCTTACTGACCATGAAAAAGTTGAAGGAAGTAGTAGGATTTATATGGGAGCATGTCTGAATATGAAAATCGTCTCTAAAAAGGGTGATGATTACTTTTCATAGATTGTGAAGGAGAACTCAAGTGAGGATGAAGTTTATTTTCCATTGCCATATCATGAATCATATTCGCTCCGCCACAAGGAAAATTGGTTTTATTCTCGTGCCGTTGCGCAAGTCCCAACTGCCCAATGCGTGGATGCCCCTTCGTTGTTGCTTATTGAGCCATCTGATTCCCCAATGGAGACTCACCACAGTCAGATCAAGGAGACATCCGTGCCATGATTTAGACACTCATTGATTCTCAAAAGCGTATTGAAAAGAAAGCTAATGAAAGTCTTAAATGGTTGCAGTCAGTGGAAGCAAATCAGCAAGAGTTTCTCACTTTCTTCCGGGCTTGGCAACAAAAATTGTATGTGACAAAATGCGATGAAAATACTGAAGGCATGGATGATAAAGATAAACAGATTTTGTCTTTGAATACTCAAAATTAGAAGCTCCATCAATCTTTGTCCAAAAATCCGTATATTTAAACTCCCTTGGCACATCCTGTTCACCCCCATGTTCTAGACCATACGCTGCATTCACTTGCTCCAATGAGATTACATAAATTTTTCTCTTGAGTTGAAAGGAAATTTGACCACGTAGATTCTTTGTCCTATTTTTCACACCATGGTCAAGTGAATCCAGAAATTTAAGAGTTAAAGATGGGTATGTATCCCACTTTTTACTCATGAATTCAATCAATCCCAACTTCCCAAAAATCCAAAGCATATCATCACGATACCCTAACTTATCCAACACATCATCATCCACATATTGAGTACATGTTACACTACGATTCAGATCACCAACATTAGTGGGAAGGGTTAAAGCATCGGTAACAATACCTTTCTTCGCTGAAGGATCACCTTTCTTCTTGGTAACAATAGCTTTCTTCTTTGAAGCACTCTTCAATTTCTTGGATTTGTCAATTGAAGCTTTTGCCTGGAGAACCTTTGTAGTGGTAACCCTCTTTGCTTGCTCCCTTGTTCTTGCCATTTGAGTCCTCACAATTGATTCACAAATCCCAAAGATTCTTGCTCAAATTATTTCCCCAAAAGTTTGCCCTAGAATCGGATTTCTCCAAAATCCCCAATTCTTCTTGTGAAATTGATGATTATAGAGGAAAGAAAAGATGAAGAAAGAGAGAAATCTCAAACCTTGTTGAGAAATTGGCTCAATTTATGGAGGAATGGGAGATGGTGATTTTGGGTTTTGAGAGAAATAGGGAAGAAAGGAGGAAATAGCATGACCTGGGTAAATGAAGCTGGAGGGTTTTCTTTTTTTGGGGATTTTTTTTTCAAATTTATGAGCATAAAACATTTTATGACCCGCAAATAAAAATTGCTGCCCTCATTTTGCCCAGCCTTCGAATGATAGAATTTATGCACATAAAAAGATTTATACTCAGGGCATAAAATCTGCTGCATCTGGAAGTATTTCTCTGTCACCCAATTTATGAGTATAAAACTTTTTATGCCCACATCATAAATTGTGCTGATTTCTTCCAAGAAAATTCATCCTTCCAACTCAAATTCATGCTTTTAACATCCCCAAGCATAAAAACCCAACTCCTCCATCTTGAAGTCAATGTCTTTGTGAACTCCATGCTTTCTCAAATTTATTCCACTCCTTGGTAGTCATCTGTAAACCACAAAAACAAAGAAAAATATCAAAGCACCTATTCAAAACAATTAAAAAGACAACTAAAAATTAAAACATAAAACTTAAAGGAAATTTCTTGGGTTGCTTCCCAAGAAGCACTTGTTTAAGGTCATTAGCTCGACCCCTTATTTTCATTTCGAAGACAGTGATGGTAAAAGGTCAAAGTACATGACCTCCTTCTCCATTGGCTCTCCCGCAATATAATTTCAAACGCTGACATTTACCTTGAATGTACCACCCGACTCACTCCAACCATCAATTGCTCCAAAAGGATAGACTTTACGCACAATGAATGGGCCCGACCACCTAGACTTCAGCTTTCCTGGGAAAAGCTTCAATCTATAGTTAAAAAGTAGCACCTTGTCTCCTTCATGAAATTCTCGACGGAGAATTCTTTTGTCATGCCATCTTTTTGTCTGCTCTTTGTAAATCCGCACATTTTCATATGAGTCAAGTCTAATCTCATCAAGTTCATTGAGTTGGAGTAATCGCTTCTCACCAGCAGCCTTCATGTCAAAGTTCAGAGTTTTGATCGCCCAATAAGCTTTGTGCTCAAGCTCCACAGGAAGGGGACACGATTTTCCATAGACTAACCAAAATGGTGATATCCCAATAAAAGTTTTAAAAGCTGTTCGGTAAGCCCACAGTGCATCGTCCAACTTTAGAGACCAATCCTTTCTTGAACGATTGACTGTTTTTTCTAAGATAATCTTGATATCTCTATTAGAAACCTCCACTTGACCACTTGTTTGTGGATGATGCGCTGTAGCTACCTTATGATTCACCCCATACTTCTTAAAAAGAGATTCAAATTGCTTTTCCATGAAATGAGTACCTTCATCACTAATCACCACTCTTGGCACACCAATCCTTGGGAAGAACACTTTCTTAAAGAACCTGGCCACCACCTTAGCATCATTTGTTGGAGACGCTATAGCCTCGACCCATTTCGAGACATAATCGACCGCAACCAAAATGTACTTATTATTCAGGGATGATGGGAATGGTCCCATGAAGTCTATTCCCCAAACGTAAAAAATTTCCACCTCTAGAATATTATTCAATGTCATCTCACTCCTTCTCGAAATGTTCCCCATTCTTTGACATCTATCACAAGAGATTACAAAATTCCGAGCATCATGAAACAAAGTAGGCCAATAAAATCCTGATTAAAGAACCTTTGCTGCAGTTTTAAAGGTTCTAGCATGGCCACCATAAAATGAAGAATGACACTCAAAAAGAATATCCTTAACCTCCTCTTCTGGCACACATCTTCTGAAAATTCCATCCACACAACTCTTATACAAAAATGGCTCGTCCCAATAATAATACTTCAAATCTGCAAAGAATTTCTTCTTCTGTTGGTAACTCAAATCTGGAGGCAACACACCACTTGCCAAGTAATTCACATAATCTGCGTACCACGGTGAATCTCTTGTAGAAAGTGCTAAGAGATGGTCATCTGGAAAAGAATCATCAATTGGCAGCTCATATTCTTCATGCTTTTGTGACTCTTGTTTTAGTCTTGACAAATGATCGGCTACCACATTTTCTATTCCTTTCTTGTCCCTAATCTCCAAATCAAACTCTTGAAGTAGAAGTACCCATCTTATAAGCCTTGGCTTTGCATCTTTCTTGTTCAAAAGGTACCAAATTGCAGCATGGTTTATATAGACAATCACTTTTGAACCCACCAAATAAGATCTGAACTTTTCAAAGGCATAGACAATTGCCAGGAGCTCTTTTTCTATTGTAGCATAATTCACCTGAGCATCATCCAAGGTTCGACTGGCATAGTAAATAGCATAAACCTTTTTGTCTTTCCTTTGACCCAAAACTGCTCCGACTGCGTAGTCGCTTGCATCGCACATGATTTCAAATGGAAGGTCCCAATTTGGTGGCCTCATGATTGGAGCAGAAATCAAAGCTTCCTTCAACCTGTTAAAAGCTGCAAGACATTCTTCATTAAAATCAAAATTATCATCTTTAAGCAACAAGTTAGACAGGGGCTTTGAAATCTTGGAAAATCTTTTATAAATCGACGATAAAACCCAGCATGTCCTAAAAAACTCCGCACTCCCTTAACTGAAGTGGGTGGAGGCATCTTCTCAATTATTGCAATTTTTGCTACCTCAATGCCTCTCTCAGACACTAAGTGTCCAAGGACTATGCCTTCTCTTACCATGAAGTGACATTTTTTCCAATTTAAGATAAGATTCACCTCTTCACATCGTTGCAAAACTTGAGACAAGTTGTCCAAGCAAGAATCAAATGAAGTTCCATAAACAGAAAAATCCTCCATAAAAACTTCCATGATATGCTCTATAAACTCAGAAAATATAGCCATCATGCAAAATTGAAAAGTAGCAGGAGCATTACAAAGACCAAAAGGCATGCGTCTATAAGCAAAGGTGCCATATGGGCATGTGAATGTTGTTTTTTCTTGATCCCTAGGATGAATGGGAATTTGAAAGAAACCCGAAAAACCATCCAAGTAACAAAAGAATGAATGCTTTGCTAATCGCTCCAACATTTGATCAATGAATGGGAGAGGGAAATGATCCTTATGAGTTGCTTTGTTTAGCTTTCTAAAATCAATGCACATTCTCCAACCCGTAACTACTATTGTTGGGATTAGTTCATTATTATCATTTTTGATAACAGTTAAACCACCCTTCTTAGGGACAACTTGAGTAGGACCGACCCATTCACTGTCAGAGATGGGATAAATTATCCCAGCTGCAAGTAGCTTCAAAACTTCATTTTTTACAACATCTTTCATGTTAGGATTTATCCATCTTTGACCTTCAATTGAAGGTTTGTAATCATCCTCTAATAGAATCCTATGCATGCAAAAAGATGGATGAATTCCTTTGATATCTTCAATTGTATACCCTATGACCTTACGAAAATGTCTAAGTAAATTATGCAACTTTTTCAATTTCTTCACCACTTAGATTGGCATTAACAATGACAGGGTATGTCGAATTAGGCCCAAGAAATTCATACCTGAGAGAAGATCGAAGTATTTTAAGCTCTACCTGAGGAGCTTTATCTTCTTCCCAAGTCTGATCCTCAAATTGACTTCAAGGCTTTCAATTTGCTGCTCTTGAGGTAAAAAATCATCATCTTTATCAAGCAAGCTTGCATATTCAACCACTTCAGGATTATCATGATTTTTGGCATCCTCACTTGTCAAACAAACTTCCAAAGGATCTTTTGATTCATGCTTGATCTCTTCCTCAAATTTGCTGATTTCGCTGTCAATCATACAACATGAATTCTCAACAGAAAAACAGTTAATAGCATTTGATAAATTGAAATCAACCTTTTCATCTCCAATATTCATGGATAACTTTCTTCTTTTCACATCAATAACCGCTCCAACGGTAGCTAGGAAAGGTCTACCAAGAATAATTGGAATGCGAGCATCTTTTTCCATTTCAAGAACAAAGAAATTAGCTAGTATGAAAAACTTACCCACTTTAATTGGAACATCTTCCAATATACCTATCGGATACTTGACGGAACGATCCGCCAACTACAATGAAACTTTAGTAGGCCTCAACTCACCCAAATCAATCCTTTTAAAAACAAACAATGGCATCAATCTTACACTAGCACCAAGATCACATAAAGCACGATCATTATTAATATTACCAATCACACAAGGGATTGAAAAACTACCAGGATCTTTAAGTTTTGGAGGTAATTTATTTTGAATTAATGCACTACACTCCTCAGTTAAAGCCACTGTTTCATAGTCTTCCAATTTTCTTTTGTTAGACAAGATATCTTTCAAGAACTTGGCATAAGTAGGCATTTGTGAAAGTGCTTCAGTGAATGGAACATTAATGTAAAGCTTTTTCAAAACTTTCAAAAAATTTCCAAATTGCTTATCAAGCTTAGCCTTAGCCAATCTTTGAGGGAAGGGCACATGCAGCTTATAAGGAGGTGGAGGAACATATTTTGGCTCATTTTCACTTTCCTTTTCTTTTGACACTTCAACCATTGGCTCATTGTGTTCACTTCTCTCGTTCTCACAATCCCCCTTCTCATCACCCATAGGTTTAGGATCCTCAAGAGATTTTCCAATTCTAAAAATTATTGCTTTACAATGCTCCCTAGGATTTAGTTCAGGTTGTCCTGGGAGTTTTCCTGGATCTCTAGAAGATGAGGCAGCCTGTTGAGCAATTTGAGTTTCTAACATCTTATTTTTGTATAGACAAATTATCTACCTTAGATGTTAAATTCCTGATTGCGTCATTCATTACATGACTTTATTATCTAAATTCTTCATTTTGCTTTTGCTGAGTAACCACAAAACTTTCCAACAAACTTTCCAAATTAGACTTTTGAGGAATGGTGTTAAATGGTCTAGCTTGAAAACCAGGAGGAAAATTATTTTGAGGTGGTGGATTTGAGTTATTCCTGTATGAAAAATTTGGGTGATTTCTCCAGTTGGGATTGTAAGTGTTGGGCATTTGGTTGTTCAAAGCATTGACATGTTCTTGAGGTGCAATTTGAGAAAATGAATTTCCTACTTGACAGTCAATTGCTAAATGACCCACAACACCACATATTTCACAAGGAAAATTGTTACTAGTCCTGATAGCATTCACATTCAATTTTTGAACTCAATGCATCAAACTTAGCAGCAATCATATCAATAGCACCTATCTCATACTTCCCTGGAGTATTTTTGGTTGGATTTGTTCCACGATCTTTAGACCAGCGGTAATGATTGGTTGCCATGTCCTCGATCAAGGTATAAGCTGCATCCACACCTTTGTTCATGAGAGCACCACCTGCTGCTGCGTCAACGGAGATCCTATCATTATAGGTGAGCCCATTGTAGAATGTCTGAACAATCAGCCATTTCTCAAGTCCATGATGAGGGCATTGTCGTAGCATCTCCTTGAACCTTTCCCAACCTTCATACAAAGATTCATCTGATTGTTGATGGAAGCTTGTGATTTGGTTTCTGATTTGAGCCGTCTTGCTTGGTGGAAAATACCTCACTAGAAACGCTTGAGACAATTGTTCCCAAGTTGTGATAGTGCCAGCACGTAATGAATGTAGCCATGCCCTAGCTCTGTCCCTTAGAGAAAACGAAAACAACCTCAACCTTATCGCATCCGGTGATGCTCCATTGATCTTCAATGTGTCACAATACTCCAGGAAAATCTTGAGATGTAAATTAGGGTCCTCCGTAGGAACTCCTGCAAACTGATTTTGCTGCAACATTGAGATTAATGAAGGCTTGAGTTCAAAGTTGTTGGCTTCAACATTCGTCCTTGTAATACCCGTTTGCAAGCCTTGGGCATTAGGAACTGCATAATCCTTCAAAGTCCCGTTATCTTCTTCAGCCATCCTAGCTTCTAAAAGATCTGTACCACCTTCTTTTGATTGTTTTTGAAAAAGCCTTCTCCTTCTATGAAAAGTTCTCTCTATTTCTGGATCTGCTTCAAGAATGTCAGAAATTCGAGATTCTCGCATATAAAAGAAAAGCACTTAATGAAAACAAATAAACGAGAAACAAAAACAAGTAAAGTAAGAAGTCTAGTCTAACGAAATTGCAAACTAGTTCGATATTGACAACTGAAGTCCCCGGCAATGGCGCCAGAAAACTTGATGGTGATTTTCAAAATGATCACTAAACGCTACCGCAAGCGCACGGCTTATCGTGTAGTACTTAGGATGTCGATCCCACGAGGACTTTGTATCAATTACCAAAAATTCACAATTTTAATTATCTAGACAAAATGATATTTGAGTTTTGATAAAATGAGTAAACTAAACTAAAATGACTTAAGCAAAAATAAAAGAAAACACTTAACTTGGATTTTAGATTAAATTCAATAAGGGAAAAGCTTCTAGGATATCGGTTCACCACAATGATAACTCTATGAATCTTATTATGATCTTCCCTTTTATCATGAATGTCAAAGTTTGAAGGCGAATTGCACAAATTTGGTTGATTGCATTCTCTCAAACTACACTCAACCGTGCTTAGATCAACAACACATTCGATTTCTCGCTCAATGAGTTAATCTAAACCCCTTAATTTCTATAATTCAATTGGCCTCTAGAAACTCAATTAAGTGTTGTTCTCATGAATTTCTAGTTCAATTTTAGAGTTCTATTATCTACACTTCACCTCTCGGTCCTTCGCTTCAATAACTATGATATATGCATAAAAATTGGTGTTTCACCTCTCGGTCCTTCACTACCTCACTTTCATACAAAGTTAAGCATACTAAAATGAATCAAAACCACCTAGAAAATGGAATTTACTCACACATAGCTGAAGAAACTAACACAATCATCTTAGAAATCATGGAGATAAACTGAAATAAAAGAGAAATTAGAGATAAGGGAAAAGATAAACTTGCTCCAAACGAATTTCTGATGATTGATTGCACAAGTAAAACTTCAGTCTTGAATCCTTACAAAAACCTAAGCTTGGAACTTGAAGAAGAAAAACTGAAAAATAAAACTTAAGAATAATACTAGATAGATGATATCTTGATTCACTAATCTCTTGCTTATATTTGCTAAGGGAAAGTAACTCCTGGAGGAAGTGGAGATGAAATGAGGGGTTCATGGGCAGTTACAAAAGATCAATAGATGCCCCATAATCACAAGATTAATAGCAGCTCATCACCATATTTATGAGCACAAATATCTTTAGACGCTGGTCATAAATATTGCTGCTCACTGTTACACTTCTGCGAAATTATACTCATAAAATTATTTATGTTGTGACTATAAATCTGGCTGCCTTGTCGAGTCTCTGTCTTCAAACTTCTTCCTTTTTCCAAAGATCATCTTGACCTCAAATGGTTGGATTTCTTCTTGAAAATGCTTTCTTTCTCTCCAACCTACACATACAAAACAAAATGTAGTAATTTGATCCAAAAGAGACAAGTTTTACCACTTCTTTGCATAATTCATAATCCAAACAAGGGATTATCATCCCAAAATAACATGAAATTATGCACTTATCAAGCGCCTTCGGGGTGACTTCTCTAGAAGGACCGATCTTCACCAACAGCTCCATCGTGATGCCCTCCGCAGATAACGCTAATCCCTTTGCTAATCTCAATACCAATTTTACTTTGGATAATACTGCTCGTATCACTAACCTTTTTGCAGGTACTTACATTGTGAGTCAGCTTCAGGAATTAAGAGATATGATCATGAATGTGCCAGGCGTCACCCCGCCTATCTAGCAGGTCTCTCCAACATGTTACAATCAGTCTCGTTTTATTCCAGCAATTGCGCATGTTGACATCCCCAAAGGATTTAGCGTGCCAGCCATGAAGTTATATGACGGAAGCTAAGATCCTGAGGAGCATGTCGCCCATTATCAAGAAAAAATGGAGATTGTTTGCATCCCGCTCCAGTTTTGTGAGGCATGTCTGTGTCGAGGGTTCGGTTTGACGTTAGTAGGACCAGCATTGAAGTGGCTGATTCGTCAACCGCCTGGTTCCATTGGGTCGTTCACTCAGCTAGTCAACCAGTTCAACAATCAATTCTCTTGCAGTCGACAGTTTGAGAAGCTCACTAGTGATATTTACCGCATCACCCAGCAGCCCGTAGAAGCCTTGAAGGACTATGTTAACAGATTCAACAAATAGGTCCTAGAAATCCCCAACCTGGACATGGCGACAGCTGCGGAAGCCTTCAAAATGAGCTTGAAGAAAGATTATCCGTTTTACGAAGATTTGGTGATGAACTCATGCAAGAAAATGGAAGATATCCGAAATTGAGCATTAAGATTCATCAGGCTAGAGGAGGATAAGGTACAGCAGTCCAAGCATTTTGACAAGGCGTCGTCATATGACATTTCTGATAGGAAGATAGAGTCATCTCACCAAAGGCAGAACAGATCCAGACCTTATTACAGAAATGACCATAGCAAAATCAATTCTGTGGAAGATGAAGGAGATGATGATGATTTTGAATCCCCTAAAATTTCTGACTATTGTTTCTATGTTGATGTTTCATGTATCCTTTTTGCAATGAACAACCTTGGAGATAAGGCAAGGTGGCCTCAGAATAACGACAAGTTGTCTGGTTGGAAGGATAAATCCAAGTGGTGTGCCTACCACGAGGATTTTGGACATCTTACCGAAGATTGCATCGCCTTGAGGAAGGAGATTAGTTACCTGCTATCAAAGGGACATCTTAAAGAGCTCCTTGGCAACCGTAAGAACAAGACAAAAAGCAAAGAGCCCGTTCCAGCTAGACCGCCATCTCCCCCTCCGGTAACAAAGGTAGTTAATGTTATTAGTGGTGGTTCTGATATATGTGGCACTTCTTATTCTGCAGCTAAGAGATTTGCCAAGCAAGCAAAAGATGAGAAGCCCGAAAGACTTTCGAAGATGTCGCAGCTCACATCCCAAGATGTCATCTCCTTCGAAGAAAGCGACAGAGACAATGTTATGAATCCCCACCATGGCATCTTAGTCATTGTACTCCAGATCACTAATTGCAGAGTCAGACGTATTCTAGTAGATGGAGGTAGTTCAGTGAACCTCATTATGTTGGACACCTTGAAAGAAATGAAGATCCCTGAAGAAAGCATCGTTAGGAGGACCTCAGTTCTTGTAGGTTTCAGTGGAGAAACCAAAAGTACAATGGGAGAGATCACGCTTCCAGTTTATGTTGAAGGCATCAAATCCATGGAGAGATTTTGTGTGATTGATAGTGCAACATGTTACAATGTAATCTTGGGCTGACCCTAGATCCATGGAATGAAAGCAGTGCCATCCACCTATCATCAGTGTGTGAAGATGCCGACACCCTTGGGAATTGTCAAGGTTTACAGTGATCAGCAATCAGCTAAGGAATGTTATATGACATCCATGAAGGCATCTACATCTCCAAAGATGGCATAGCAATTACAGATAAAGGCATGTGAGGTTCTGGAGGTGAAGGAATATGATGTAAAAGAAATATCCGTAGATCCCTCCAACCCAGATCTCAAGGTGCTAATCGATCAAGACATTCCAGCAGAAATCGAGGAAGACCTTGTCAACCTCTTGAAAAGGAGAGTTAAGAGCTTCGCCTGGAAGCATGAAGACATGACAGGTATAAGTAAATATGTAATCACTCATAAAATCAACATTGACCCATCCTTCAAACCAATTCACCAGAAGAGACGAAAATTCGCACAAGAAAGGAATCTAATCATTCAAGAAGAAGTAGACAGACTGCTCAAAGCCAAGATGATCAGAGAGGTCGAATATCCAAGATGGTTAGCAAATGTAGTGGTGGTAGAGAATAAGAATGGCAAATGGAGAGTTTGTGTTGATTTCACGGACCTAAACAAAGCCTGTCCCAAGGATCCTTTCCCATTGCCACACATTGACACTCTAGTCGATGCTACTTCTGGGCATGAAATTTTGACCTTTATGGACGCATCTTCAGGATTTCAGTAAATCCAGATGGAGCCATCTGACTAAGAAGACACCGCCTTCATTACTCATACGGGTATTTATTGTCATATTGCAATGCCTTTTGGACTAAGAAATGCAGGTGTAACGTACCAGAGACTAGTCAATATGATGTTCAAAGAGCAGATTGGGGACACCATGGAAGTGTACATCGATGATATGGTGATAAAATCAAAGAAAGCTGAAAATCATGTATGAGATCTTGCTCAGGCCTTTGATATCTTGGACAAATTCAACATGAAGTTAAATTCAGCAAAATGCAACTTTGGCATGAAGTCTGGCAAATTCTTGGGATACAAGGTGACGCAAAGAGGAATAGAAGCAACCGGAGCAAATAAAAGCTATCATTAACCTGACGTCGCCTAAGTCCATCAAAGATGTCCAAAGATTGACAGGAAAAGTGGCAGCCTTGAATCGATTCATCTCAAAATCCTCGGACAGATGCAAGCCATTCTACGACATCCTAAAGAAAAATTGTAGATTTGAGTGGACTAAAAAGCATGAGCAGGCCTTCCAAGATTTAAAGTTGTACCTGTCAACACCTCCTCTACTCTCAAAGCCTAGGTGAGCCGTTGTATACTTACTTATCCGTCTCTGAGACTGCAGTCAGTGTCGTCTTAGTTCGAGAGCAAGATGGCGTCCAACAACCAATATATTATGTAAGTAAAAAACTTCTTGATGCGGAAACCAGGTATTCACACCTTGAGAAATTAATTTTAGCTTTAATTACTGCATCAGTCAAATTAAGACATTACTTTGAAACTCATATTATTTGTATTCGCACTAACTATCTGATGGATGTATTTTATACATCCAAATTATGTCCCTAAAATTCTATTTATTGTGAAATCCTGAGTAAAAAGTGCTTTTAATTTGTGTTTGTTAGTGTTTGTGTTAGGCAGGGAAATGGGTGAGTTTGGGCAATTTTAATTGAAGAAAAGGGTAGAAAAAGTGGAGTGGAAAAGTTGGAAGGACTTAGAGGGAATATCTCAGCAAAGGGGGCTTGAAGGGAATTAAAGAAAGAGGAAAGATCTAAGGGCGAACGCCCTTCTGCCCTGTGGTCGCCCATTTGCTCAGCGCCCTTAGGTAGGCCGAGTGCCTACGGTGAGCGCCCAAAGACGAAGGGGCGAACGCCCATGCCACGCCCAGGCCACGCCCTGCCACACGGCGGTCGCCCTTAGCCATTGGCGGCCGCCCTTCCGCCACGGCCTTCCCCATTTTGGCTGATGTTTGCCCATTTTCTATTTTCTATTTTTTTTTGTGTTTTGAGCCTAAATTGTTTAATGCCCAATTGAACTCAAAAACCCAAGCCCTAGCCCCTTGGTATAAATAGAAAGATGTTATATTTTTTTAGGGTTATCTTTATTTTGGGAAAACAAAAAGGAGGCAAGGCTTAGAGAGAGAAAGTTAGGGTTTTGTGATTTTCTTCAAACAAGATAAGTTCATTTATGCTTTTCTTAATTAGTTTTGTTTGTTTAATGCATAGTATGTGTAGCTAATTTTCTAATTTCATGGGTTGGATGTAAGCACAACCATTTAATCTATGCCATAATTTTTCTACCCATTTGATTTCATTCTAGCTCATCTTTGCATCTTCTTAAATTAGGGTTTGAAGGGTTGTATTTATGATTTAGTCTTAAATCACCTTTTTAATCATTTGGGTTTTAATTTCTTCCATTGATTTGGGGATTTTTTTTTCTATTTTTACCAATGCTTTGATGAGAAACTCATTGTGATAACTTGATTGGAATCAAAGTGGGTTTTGTTCATACATTCCTTAAAGTGTAATGCTTTTCTAAATTAATTTTATAAACTTGATTTGTGATGTAAAATTGGTTGGAAAAAGTAAGATTGCAATCCGGCCGTCTCACCGTCCCAATCTTTACCCAAGTGAATGAACTCTAGATTGGAATCAAGATTTTTATCAAAGTTGGCATAGATTAGTGGTGTGTTAAGTCCAATCCATGGAATCCTCTTTTATTATTTGAATCCATAGTATTAATTGTTCTTGCCTTTATTATTTGCATTCTTGCTAGTAATTGTAGTGTAGTTTAAAAATCCAAGCCCCTCCCATTTTTAAGTGTTTTATTATTTTCGTCTTACATTTCTCAAATAGACTTAATCACCCAACAATTCTCCGTGGACACGACCCCTACTTGTGTACGCTATCACAACGACACTCGTACACTTGCGAGAGGTATTTTATTACAAGTGGGAGTTTTAACCCATCAAGTTTTTGGCGCCGTTGCTGGGGATCATTTCGGGTCATGGGAGACTGTCAAAATGAATGTTGAGCCGGGCTTTGATTTTACCGAAATGGACCTTGACGACATTGTGGCGATGTATAAATGGCAACATCTCGGAGCCAAGCTCGTCAATGCCGGGTCTACGATATTGGTGAGAGAATTTTACGCAAATGCAGCTGAGTTAATAATGTTGGGGGACGATCAGAAATCCCGAGTCCGGAGAAAAAATGTAGATTATTCTGTGGAGACGATCAACAAATTTTTCAAAATGGAAAGTGACACTCCAACTAGGGAATGTCAATTCACCAAAGCGTTGAAAACGGTCAACAGAAATAATTGGAAATCGACTATGAAGGATTTGATTGTTCCCACTTTTGGAACTCTTGACCCAAAAGTGGTGGCCAAGGGGAAAGTGGCAAAGTCGTGTGATCTGCACAGGTCTTTGAAGTTCTTGGACCGCTTCATTTGTGAAAGGATCTTGCCGAGTGGGCATGATCATGAAGTAAACTGGAAGCGTGCATTGCTTTTGCATATGTTATGGCAGGGGAAATATGTTGATACCGGCCGGATCATTCATGATGAAATTAAGCGAACGGCGGGTAATTTAAGCCAGTCCAACTTCAACTTTCCCTGTTGATCACAGCTTTGTGTGCTAAAGGTAAAGTGAATATGACCGGAGGGGGAGTGAATAAGGATTTGAAATGTCCGGGAATGATCAATGTGAAAACTTTTGTAGAAAATTGCTAAGTCCTACAACAAGAATGTCAGATTGAGGAAGTTCCAGGTTGGTGATCTGGTCCTACGCAAAGTATTTCAAAATACAAGAGAGCTCAATGCTGGAAAGTTGGCCCCTAAATAGGAAGGACCATACTTGGTTGATGCTGAGGCAGGAAAAGGTTCGTATTGGGTATCAACCTTAGATGGAACAAGGGTTCCCCGGAGCTGGAATGCCATTCACCTAAAGTCCTACTTATGTAGGTTTCAATAACGGCATTTCAATACAAATAAGACTAAGGTATGAATTTTACAGTTTTATTTCAATAAAAGTACTTTTCAATTTTGTTTATTGTTTGAACATTTACTGGCTTAAGCATCGGAGGTGTGTTAGCTAACCTAACACCCACCCCTAATATGTTTCTGTTTTGCAAGAAAACATGAAGCATTCAAATAAACCATGCGACCTTAAGATGTCAACACCATTCCAAGAAGGTGACATCTTAATACTGACAAAGTCAGGTATGACCATATTTTTTATTTTGAAGCAAATTATTTCCTTACTTCCTTTCCTTCAAATAAATAAATATTTTTACAAAAGCCTAGTACTTTTTCTATTTCCATTTATCAATTAAAAAATGACATCACAATAGATGTCGAAATCTTTCACTTTGTTATTGTTTTGCAAGAGGTCATCATCACAAAAACATTTCATGAAGACAACCGCTTGAGACTGACCATCTCACCTCCATTAAAGGTACTTAATACCTTCAAAGGTTTAAAGAAATTACTTTCTTTCGTCTCAATAAGGTTTAAACACCTCGTCTGGAGCGCACAATGTCAACCTTGATTGAGGTGTGTGATGGGCCCGTATGTTTAATATATATGAATTACCCATCTCCACTCAACCAATGTGTTTTGACCCTAAGAATTTTTACAATTTGGTTGTGGCATATACGTGCCACCTAAGAACAAAAGGTTCTTGACATTTACATGTCAATCAAAGCAAATGCAAGGATTTTTACATCCATCGCAAGGTGACGACATCTCTGAGTAAACTAGCATGTCAAACCTCCTATTACTGTTTTCAAAAGATTACCCCTACTAGAAAATATTTTCAAACTAGTCAAAGCCTAGAAAAGATTTTACTTACCCTAGAAACCTAAAGTGTTGAACCAACCCAACACTTGAAAAGCAAATTGTTTATGGCCCTTATGGACCGTTACAAACCCAAAAGCATTAAAATTGTTTTTCTAAATCTCCCGGGACGCAGCCCGTCATCAAACCAAAAGTTTAAACAAAAGAACAATTTTTTGAAAACCTTCATGGGGTGGCTACTGCCGCAGATGTTGTGCCTTCTTCCTGCATTTCATCATCCTTCAAGCCGGATGATACCTCTCCTACTTCAGCTACTTCTCCATTCAGCTTCTTCAGGATCGAGCGTTGCTGCTCAATATCCCATTCTGTGTTCCTTCCATCTTGGAATTCCTCCATCATTTGAATATTGATCTCCACCATGCTTTTAGCAGCAACAGCCATCAAGCTTTTTCTCAGGTCCTCAATCTCTTGCAGTTGAGTATCCTGGATGGATGACATCCCCTTCACCAAGCTTTCAACTTCATTTGATAGATCCTCCACCTTATTGGTCAGTTTATCTTTCTCTTCTTTATGCTGCTTCTTTATCTGCAGCGTTTCTAGGACCAATTTCCTGTTTCTCTCCTCCAGACTATTCATTTTCGTTTCTGTCGCATCAAAACCCTGTAAATTAGTAGTCAGTATAGAGGAATCATTTCAAAATTCCCAAAAGACCTATTTTTGAAAAAATCAAAACTCACCACTGATACCATGGTGACAACTTCCTTCTTAATATCCTTCAGACCCATTTCCTCAAAAGCACCAATATTGAAAACCTCTTTAGGACCACTCTTTCTCTTCTTCAATCTTGGCCCAACTAAAGGTGCTTCCATCTCCTTCTTTTGCACCACTGGTTGTTGGCTCGCTTGGGATTGTCCCACGAAGTCCTGCAGGTCTTTTAGTGAGAATGCAGCAGTAGATTTGAACACTGTCAAAACAGAGAATTAGAGTTATGAACTGGGGAAACAGTTAAACTTCAAATAAAATTTTGGAGTAATCAAGGAATACCAATTGACATCTCCGCGGATGGTGGCACCTCAAAGTCTTCCGAAATGTCTCCTACCTCCAAAGGTTTGAATGATCTTTCTTCTTCCGTAAACTCCAGCAGTCTCCTCACCTTCTCCTCAATGTCAACAGAGGGAGAAAAAAGCTTTGCCCAATCAATAGCTGCAAAGACAAAAGAAGAAATTACAAATTCGGTTAAGTGTGGGAAAAAGGAAAACTAGAAATTTAAGAGAAGATACCTTCCCTAGTCCACCTCGTTGCTAGAGTATCACCCTCCTCCAAAGAATTCTTCGCTACAAAAAATATCTTGACTTCCAATCCCTATCATTGACCGTCACCTTGGCAAACAAAGGTTTCATTCCAGACCTTGTTTTCATGAGATATCGTGTCGAGCCAAAAGTTTGAAGCTCGTACACTGAAGCTACCTCACTCAAACCTATGTCTAAACCAAATTCTCGGTTTACCCTTAGAATGCAAGCAAAAATCTTCCAAATCATGGGCATAACTTGTACAAAAGACATTTAGTTTTTTGAAATAATTCAGCCACCAACAGTGGAAAGGGAAAAGAAAAACCTAGGGCAAAGGGATAGTCATAGAAACAAATCCAGTGGGGAGAAACAAAATCAGTCTTGACGAAGACATCAAAAGGCCAAAAGATTGCAGAATCAGGAAAGCATTTACGATCCTTGATAGACTCGATTTGGACATTATTGAAGATACATACGTCTTCATCAGGTTTAACTATCAATCCTTCACAAGCGAAATCCCCATCCTTGCTTGAGCTCAAGGGATTTTTTTTGGTGCTATGTTTCTTTTTGACTTGGATTTGACCATGTTAAAAGTTCGAAAAGAGAAAGAGAAGAAAGAAATTACCTCAGAAAGCTTTAACCGCCATTGAACAGGGTGGAAGATGGAGAAGGCGGAAGAAAATGAGATAAAGGAATAAGGGAGACCTCAGTTAAAAACCCTAACTTCCCTCTATCCTCGTAAAATACACACATTAAATGGGATTAAAACTCTACAACTCACCCACGTCTTATCAAGTTAATTAACCGTCAGGTTCAAGAAGTGTGTGGAAAATTGTCTTTTAAACTTCATTAAAAAGACAATTTTGGGGACAATTGTTGTGGGTAAAATCTCAGGATTGCGACGTCTTGAGAATATTCAACATGTCATCATCTTCGTTCCTGCAGATTGAGGTAAAAATGCTTTGATTATTAATTATTTATTAATAATTGCTATATCTATTATACAGGGAGAAAAATAAGGATGTGGGAATATGCCATACAAAGACTCTCCTCAAACGGCTAAGAGACCAAGTCAATATCTGAAGATAAACATCTCGAGATTCTAGGATGGTTTATTATTTTTGTTATCCTTAGGTCATTTTTTCTTTATTTAAAGGAATATGGATTGGAAGCACAACACACACGGTACACGCATACTCTTGTAATCCACCATAGCTCCACCATCATTTGTAACTCCTTGAATATTAATATTACCGTTCGGGAAGGCAGGTGCTCATAATCACCACCCGAGGTTTTATGCCGGCGAGATCTCCATCTCAAGGGTTTTTCCTCGTTACATTGCCGTGTCAACTATGTTCCATATTTACACCAATTTTACTCCATTTTGCCTTCCTAATCTTATATTTTGATCTTTAGTTTGATCCATTATTTTTTCACCAAAACAATATGTTCTTGTTGAATTTCAGGTACAAGTACTCGATTTCCAATAGAAACTATGGGAAGAGGTATAGAAAAGGATTCCTCTTCCTCTTCAAATTCATAACTCTTCCTAATTTTCCCTCTAAATTCAACATCCTCAAAAAACCTAGCATTTCCCGTTTCAAAAAAGGTTTTAGTTTTCGGGTCATAAAATTTATATCCCCTAGATCTCTCAGTATATCCCACAAAGTAACTACTAATTGTCTTAGCATCTAGTTTGTCTTCATTAGGCCTATAAGGCCTAGCTTCTGCTGGACAACCCCATACATGAAATTGATTTAGGGATGGTTTCTTATTCTTCCATAATTCATAAGGAGTTTTGTTGGTGAAGGAGCTCTATTGAGAATATAAGTTGCGGTTTTTAATGCATCGCCCCATAATGAGTGAGGTAAAGAAGTACAAGAAATCATACTTTTTACCATATCCTTAAGGGTTCTATTACGTCTTTCTGCTACACTATTCATGCTAGGTTTGCCCGGCATGGTGTAGTGAGGGACGATCCCACACTCTTCAAGATAGCGAGCAAAAGGACCCGGACATTGTTCACCCGAACCGTCATTCTGACCGTAGTACTCACCACCACGATCGGATCTAACATTCTTAATTGTCTTTCCAAGTTGATTTTCAACTCCTGCCTTGAAAGACTTGAAAACGTCCAATGATTGAAACTTTTCATGAAGCAAATAAATATATCCATAACGAGAGTAATCATCTATGAACGTAATGAAATATTGTTGACCATTCCATGATAGGGTAGTGAATGGTCCACAAATATCCGTATGAATTAGTTCTAAGACATTTGATGCTCTCAAGGATTCTTTTCCTTTGGTGTTTTGTAAATTTTCATTTAAGGCATTCAATACAAAAGTTTTTATCCGAAATATCAAGTTTATTTAAGATTCCTTCTAACACAAGCTTATCAATTCTCATTTTGGAGATATGACCTAAACTCCTATGCCATAAGGTATATGATTTTTCACTTGATATCTTTCGTTTTGTGCCTTTAGTTTTGGTTTCATTAACATGGGACTCATTAAATGACTTGACTGTGTCAAGTAAATAAAGATTATCACTATACGATAAAGTACTAGTACCAACAACTTTGGAATTGAAATAAATATCACATTTATTATTATCAAACGAACAAGAATAACCTTCCTTGTCCAAAACTGTGATTGATATCAAATTTTGCCTCAAGGGCAGTACAATGAATGTATTATTTAATACAAAATAATATCCAGTACTTAGTAATAATCTAAAGGTCCCTATTCCTACAACTTCAATCGGATTTCTAGCTCCCATATGGATGTATTTCTCATCTTCGCTAGGGCTTCGATAATTGAGGCAACCTTGCATAGATACACTTATGTGAGTTGTTGCACCAGAATCCAACCACCATGTATATGTAGGAATTGAAACCAAATTTGCCTCAGTACAAACAAGGCCAAATGACATCCCTTTCTTAACACGCCAAGCATGATAATTAGGGCAGTCGCTCTTCATGTGAGTAGGGTCCTTGCAAAAGAAGCACTTCTTAACTTTTTGATCATTGGATGATCCCTTATGCCTCTTATTTGCAACCGCAATTTCCTTCCCTTTTCTCTTAGTCCCATGAGAAGAGGTAGATGCTAAGTGAGCACTTTCCGGTTTGATTTGTTTCATCCTATCCTCCTCTTGTGTCGTATGTGAAATAAGTTCATTAATATTCCACTTGGCCTTTTGACAATTATAGGTCACTTCAAAGTGACCAAATTGAGGTGGAAGAGAGATTAAAACTAAGTGCACGAGTAAATCTTCCGAAATCTCTAACTTAAGTGCCCTTATTTTGTCGAGAGATGGAAAATTTCAAGAATGTATTCCCTTAAGTTTTTGTTACCCTTGTACCTCATGGAAACAAGTTTCCTCAAGGAAGCACTTGTTTCCGATTTCTCGCTTTTTGCAAAGTGTTCTTCAAGGGTATCCAGAAAACCCTTAGCATTGACGTCCTCAGAAACACTATTCAAGAATGTTTCTGGGATGGCATTTTTCATGATCATTAGGCTCACGCGGTTGGAACGGTTCCACCTCTCAATATTTAAGCGATCTTCTTGAGTGCTTTTATCAGTGAGAGGAGTTGGACTTGGTTTCCTTAATGCGAGATCAATGTCCATACAACCCAAGATCATAGTAATTTTGTTTTTTCAAGTTTTAAAATTAGTCCCATTAAGCATCGAAACATTGTTCATTGCAGCAGTCAAAGACGAAGCATTTACTAAATCTGTTGGGGTAAGTGTAACGATGTTGAGTTCCAATTTTCCCGAAAGATCTTGTGTTTTTCTTTTCTTTTGAAAATCAAACGGAAAAAACACGGAGTCGCCACGCCATTTTTGTTTTAAGGGCCAAAACTTTGAAAAATGCCCGAGATTAGAGATTTGGGTTCGGAGGTCACGTTACACGCCGGGAAGAACGTTAGTGTTCACCCGGAATGCCTCGTAAAACGAGTCTTCCAAGCTTAAAAACCATTTGTGTGTGTGTGTGTGTTTTGGCCAAAATAAGTTGAAACTGAAAAGTAAAAATTGGGAACTCTTTATTAGACTTTGAAAAAATCCCATGATTTTTGGTGTGATTTTTGGGCTTAGTTTTGGGACTCAAAAGATTTTTTGAAGTTGAAAAACATTTCTGCCAGAATGAAAAAGGCAGTGGACACTTTATTTTAAAATGGGTTTAAGGGCTTAAAAATCTCAGAATATGGGGAAAGTCCGAGAATGAAAGTTGTTCAAAACACCTTAAATAAGGTTTCTGTAAAATAACTTTCCCGTTTGGAGTTGATTTGGTGGACCAAAACCTTCTGGAAATCTCAGATATGAAATCTGGACTTCCAGAGACTGAGGAACTGACTTTTAAAAGAAAATTTGAAAAAGGGAGTTTTACTCATGAAAAAAATAAAGTTAAAATATGTCTGGAAATCTCTGGATGTTGGCTACAAAAAGTGTTTTGTAGTCAACACCAAATTCCAAGTTTATATGTGTCCAAAAAATTAGACTATGGACAGAGGTCTTAGAAAATTGCTACTGGACAGCAACTTTCTTAAGAAGAAAAACATGATTTTAAAAAGGGTTTGGCATCCATGCTTGTCCCCATTTCCTTAGGCTTTGATTAGTGATCACTTGACATTTTAGTGGTGAATCAACTATATCAAGCCATCCTTAGGATACATTAGGACTAAGCACTTCATTTGCTTGGGAAGGGGAATTTTATCCTTGAAAATGAAGATTTGATGTATGAAAATGGTTTTTAGGGTTTTGAAAACATGTTTGCAAGTAAGTAAAAATACTTTGAAGAGAATGTTGATCCTTGTAGAAGATCAACCATAGAGATGAACTTCCATGGTGATCTTCTTGGATCTAGGGCAAGAAGATGAACAAACTACATTTTGGAGTTTGAAAATGCATGCATGGATGAGAGAGATTTAGGGTAAGGAGAGGGAGGTTATACCTATCTTCCTTGTATTTGTGTATGAGGCTTGAATATGTGAGTGTTTGAATTTGAGAGTGAGTGGGATTTGGGAAAATAATTAAGAGAAAAAGGTGACAATTCTAGAGAATTCTCACTGTTTTCTCCCTATTTTCGCCAAGGTGCAGGTGTAAAATGTGTTGTGGCTCCTTATTTCTGTGACTGAAGGGCTTAATTTATAGGCCTCTGAAATTTCCTTTTTCATCCGCGCGGACGAGGTTGGAAGCGTGCACTGTTCATTTAATGCAGCTCCAGGCTTTGGACACAAGGAATATTATTTTGAAAATTCAAATTAGGCAGCCAGTTTTTGTTCCAGCAGCTTCTATTTTTGGTTTTTGACCATTTCTTTTGCTTTTTTGATTCTTTTCCTTGGTTTATCTTAAAATGGCAATCCCTAATCTACCCTTTCTTGGTTAGAAATGTTAGGAATTGTTAGAAATGTTAGAAATGTTAAAACTTTCGTTAATTTTCTAACGAAAATACTAACAACTCAAATTGGAGCACTTACAGTAGCCCCTCGGCGACGGCGCTTTCGAAGGAAGCAAGGTCGTCGATAAGAGTAAGGCTCCATATTTGACAGGATGATCAAGTGATCGAGTGGCTGGACCTAGCGATAGGCTACCTACGTATCCCGAACGGGAATCAAGCCGGCCGTAGTTCGGGTCTTTGACCCTGGAAATGATGGCGTTTTAGGTGCCTCGAACCTTGATGAGCGAGTCCTGCAGTCGATTGCTGAGAGAAACTCTGTTGGGGATAAGAATGACCATTTTGGTCTGGTGGCTAGAGTCGCATATCCGCTCTGCTGGGGATATGAATGACCATTTTGGTCTGGTGGCTGAGATTGTATATCCGCTCTGCTCGGGATAGGAATGACCATTTTGGTCTGGTGGCTGAACCTAATGATAGGCTACCTACGTATCCTTAGGAGGAATCAAGCCAGTCGTAGTTTGGGTCTTTGACCCTGGAATGACTATTTTGAGGTGTCAACCTGGTAATGATGGCGTTTTAGGTGCCTCTGACCTTGAAGATGGCGTTTTAGGTGCCTCAGACCTTGATGATGGCATTTTAGGTGCCTCGAACCTTGATGATGATGGCTTTTTAGGTGCCTCGAACCTTGATGATGACATTTTTAGGTGCCTCGAACCTTGATGATGATGGCTTTTTAGGTGCCTCGGACCTTGATTTGAAATGTTTTCCCTTAATGGTTTGGGATGAATGGTCCTTCGGTGGACTTCATCTGCTGCCGGAGGAGAGGGTGACCGTTTTAGTCGGGTGGCTGGACCTATGGTAGGCTACCTACGTATCCTTAAGAGGAATCAAGCCAATCGTAGTTCGAAACGCTGCTGGGGGTTTCGTTGGAGAAAAATTGGGCTTACATTTTACGGTCGTTGATGATAATGAGGCAAGAAACGGGATTCTGTTGACTTCGCTGGGGATTTTGTTAGCTTTTGCTGGGGAAATCGGACTTACGTTTTACTGCCGTTTGATGATATTGATGAAAGAAATGGGATTCCGTTATCTTTCTCGGAGAAGTCGGACTTACGTTTGACTGCCGTTGATGATTTTGATGAAAGAAACGGGATTCCGTTATCTTTCTCGGAGAAATCGGGCTTACGTTTGACTGCCGTTGGATGATTTTGATGAAAGAGACGGGATTCCGTTATCTTTCTCAGAGAAATCGGACTTACGTTTGACTGCCGTTGATGATTTTGATGAAAGAAACGGAATTCCGTTATCTTTCTCGGAGAAATCGGACTTACGTTTTACTTCCGTTGATGATTTTGATGAAAGAAACGGAATTCCGTTATCTTTCTCGGAGAAATCGGACTTACGTTTTACTGCCGTTAATGATTTTGATGAAAGAAACGGGATTCCGTTATCTTTCTCAGAGAAATCGGACTTACGTTTGACTGCCGTTGATGATCTTTTGAAGAGGAGGTTAACTTTGGTTAACTTTGGTTAACCCTGTTAAGTTGAGGACTAAACTGCAGAGCCTGAGATTTTTAAAGGGCAAAACAGTCATTTTGCCACTTCACTTTGGTCCGCGCGGATAGGAGCGTGACCTGGACAGATTTTAAAAGGGGCCGCCGCCCTTTCTTCTCCTTCCTCACAATTTTTACAGTTTTTTCGAGGGAGAGACGAGGGAGAGAGTCAAAACCGCCATTGAAGGCCTAGGAAGCTTCGAAATCTTCCGATTTCTTCAATTTTTCAAGCAATGGAACACGGGGAAGCTGCTATCCAAGGCCAAGGACGCGGTCCGGTTGCCGAGAGGCGATTAGAGCTCGTTCGAATGAGGAGGCATTACACACTTTCGCAATCGATTGCGGAGGAGCCGTACCCCGATGCATGGCAACATTGGGCTTCTGATCCGAGTCTCCGAACGGTATACTTCGAATCTCTTCATTCCCTTTGTCGATTTTTCATTTGAAATTGATTTTCGGTGATTTTTTTTTTAGATCCAAAAATTTTGATGTTCTTGGACTTGAAATTTGATTTTGATGCTTTGCATGTTGTAATGAGTATGTGGGTAACCAAAATGTGCATTTTGTTTGGAAGAAAGAATGGACATTTTGCCATTTATTATTTTTTTTTAAATTCGAAAAATGCAATGAAAATTCGAAAATTATGTTCTTGACATTGAATCTTGAACTTGATGATTTGTATGTTGCAATGAGTATATGGGTAACTCAAATGTGCATTTTGTGTGAAAAAAGAATGGGCATCTTGCCATTTTGGAATATGAGATGAAAATTTGCCCAAATCCGGGACGGACTTTTTGTAGAATTCTTGCAATGTGATATGAATGATATGAATGCATTTTATTTTTTTTGTGAGAGTGTGATTTTCTGTGAAAATGGGACGGATTTTTCGTTCCCTTGATTGAATGTATGAATGGTGAAAAAATTGTTTATGTATGCTATTTCATGAAAAATGGGATGGAAAATTTTTTTTTCTTCCGTTGACTCAATGTTATTGAGATGTTTTTTTTTTATGTATGAATGAATGAATGGTTGTTGAAAATCTTTTCCTCTGTGCAAGAAAAATAGGGCTGAGTCCATTGTATGTCGTTATGCTGCTGTAGCGTTGTGAGAAAGAAATTCTGGTTCTTTTTATTTTTTATGAGTCGCCACCTATATTATTTGATTGGAAACATAGAAAAACCATTTGAGAGATTTGGGTTCGGGGCTTAGGTTATGAAATGGGTAGGTTTAGAAGGCATCCATTTCACCCAATCCGGAGATCGGTCTTGCTAAAGAAAAGAGAGGTTTTTCAAAAGAAGAAATAAAAAACGAATTCAAATACTACAAATAAAGGTCCATTTGACGAGGTCAAACGGAATGTAGGATCGATTGCTTCGAGACCGTCTCCATGATTTGGAGAGGCTCTAGGCCGATCCTAGATTCTATGGACTTATACCACTCTAACAATCAATTAGAAGGAAGATTAGGATTTACCTTGCGTGAGGTGATTTGGGCAGAGTTTCGGCTCAAGTTTAGAGTCGACCCTTCACACGGACAGAGCTTCACCTTGGTCCTTGGTTTGGAGATTGATGCTTGTTTGTCAACAAGGTTGACAAACAAACTATGAGGTGAGTTTTAGAGTGATTTTGAAGGATTCTTTCAGGGAAAGAAAACGACAAAATGTGTGTGTGTTGTGTAAATTCGCGGTCCGGGACCTTCGACCTTCGACCTCTTGAGCCTTGGAAGTCACCAAGTATTTATAGAGGTTGGATATGAAGAAGTGGAGAGTTAAAACCCTATCAGATGATTCTAGACCTCCTCTCCCATTGGTTGGCCGGAGAGATAAAGTTTTATCCCGAAAAGAGGTTGAAATCGACGAGGAAGCGTCGTCTGCTGTCTGCGAGAGGAGATATCTCGCGCGAGACACGCCATCTCGCGGCGAGATATTGCTCCTGTGGACAGTTTTGCCCTTTCCTCGTTATCTCGTATGCAGTTTAGTCCCAAACTAACGGTAGTTAGTCAAAACTTTAACGAAACATGATGAAATGGTGGATTTCTACTTCTTGACTCAAAGCGAGACTTAGAGTGGTATAAGTATTATCCGATGTGTTCAGAATGGGGTGTCTACAGAGCCCCTCGGCGACAAGTCTTATGAAAGAAGTCATGTTGACGATAGAAAAGACATCATTACGAACATCGGGATGGTCGTGCCGCACGGCTGCCTACGTACCTCTATCGGAGAATCAGACCATAACGTAGTTCGACTCCAAAACACGAAAAGGTTGCTTTAGGTATTTTGAAAAATGTTTTTTTGAAAATCGAGGAGATTTTATTTTTGAAAAGGCAAATTCATGCGAGGAATCAAATCAAGACCCAATTACGAATATACACATGTACGTACGAAGATTCACTGTCTGGGCTCCGAACTGCGGGAAATATGTTAGAAAACAAAGGCTTACCTGTCCAGGTCCTGCGAGTCTGTTGTTTTTGTGACGATTCGCCGTTACGGGCTCGAATCGGGCTTTTTGCTGTTGGGGATGACGATTCACTGTTTGGGCGTTGAATCGGGCTTTTGGTTCGACGATCCACTGCCGGGCGTTGGACCGGTCTTTTCGATGACGATCCACCTGTTTGGGCATTGGGACCAAGAGCTTTTTGATGACAATCCACTGTTTGGGCGTTGGACCAAGCTTTTTGATGACGATCCACTGTTTGGGCGTTGGGCCAGGGCTTTTTGATGACGATCCACCTGTTTGGGCGTTGGGCCAGGGCTTTTTGATGACGATCCACTGTTTGGGCGTTGGACCGAGCTTTTTCTTTGATGATTCACCTTCACGGGCTCTGAATCATGTGAATTGGGTTGATCTTTGGACCACTCGGTTCTCGGGCGGCGGTGCCGTGCAGGGCGATTGTGCGCATGTCACGTTTGACTCGTTCCGTGACTTGCGGTACCGGTTTTCCACGTTTCCTTGCTAGTTTATCATTTCGAGGGTAAATGTGTCAAAATTTTGAACTTTGACGTTGCGTAGACGCTTATTGTCGAGGATAATTTTGTCCTTTTCCAGAAGGTTTATCTCGCGGCGGGATAAGATATACCGCGCGAGATATGTCTTGTCGGGGCATATAAACGGCGGCTCTAGCTCATTTTGAAAATATCCTTTTCAAAATTTCCCTCCCTAGCTCGAGCCAAGGTCGCCTTTTACGTGGTTTTCGTGGATTTGCTTGGAGATTCTCCCCTAATCCATTCTCAATCCCTCCTTCCTCCATAATCCATGGCTCGAGAACAAGGAAATCCGATTTTGGGTAGCTATTTGCTAGGGAAAGATTACCCTCGCGATGATCTTACTTTTGATAGGCACGCCCATATCTCCACTGTTGTCCGGGAGGGCTTGGTAAGAACTCTATCTTCACCTCTTGTTTCTTGTATTGCATTGGTTTGAATCTCCTTTCCCTTGAATTCAAAATTCCTTCAATGGCCTTTGTTCATGTTTGTGCTTAGGACTAGGTTCCCCTTGCATGCTTTGATTTTGTGCATTTTCTTTGGATGTTTGTTGTTGCATCGTGTGGGTATGAGCCTCCTACACATCATGGATTGTAGGAGAGGTTGATTCGGATTATGATTGACATCCTTGGGCAAGCTTTTCTTGTACGCCCGCCAAGTGTTCGATGAAATGCCCCAATGAAAAATTTCTTCTATTTCATTGATTTCTTGACATGGAATGATTTCTAATGTTGCCCTCTCTGTTTTTCATCTGTTTTGCGATCGTATAAGCCGATTAAGAGCGTCGAGGGAGTCAGAAGATGGCTAGGGCGGTTTGGGACAAGATCAAGGATCTTGACGGCGTCAGAGCTAGGGTGGCCCAAACGGGTTTGTTGACTTTCATTGACAACCTTCGGGGAATAAGGAGGACTCCCAAGTTCTTCGGGCTATTCGGGAAAGGTGGTGGGACACTACCCACACGGTCCATTTGCGCTTCGGGAAGCGACTATGACCCGTGACTTTCGGCCATCACGGGACTAGAGTTCATTGGCGATCCCCTGCCGAAGTTTCCGAATTTCAAGCTGCGGGTCCCGGCGTGGAGCGGTTGATTGGTTTCGTCCACTAACAAGGTTAAGGGATTTCTTCTTGAGTTGACACCCCTCGGCGTCGGATTGACGATTATCGAGAAGCCGAACGATCATGGATCGGTTGGTGAGGGTGCCCTACAGTACATCCTTTCGAGACCATTTTTGCGAACCATTCCTCTACGGCTCGTCTTTATTTGTTACGTTTGTTGGTTGATCTGGATGAAGTGAGCGGCTATGATTGGGGCTCGGCGGGGCGGCCATACGCTACCACGCCATGGATGAGGCGTGTAGGCACACCAAGGATACTGTCGGGGTATTCTTATGCACAGGAGGTATGCTCTTTGATTACATTTACATTTTACGTACGTATGCTCTATCTGTGTTCCCTTCTTTGAATACATTACATTTTCTTGTGCGAGATATGGGGCTACTTTGTCCTTGGGTTGTATAGGTTTGAGTTGGAGAGTAGGGCCCCTTTGTTTCCGGATATCCGGAGGTGGAGCCACCCGAATCGGAGCGTTGATGAGGAGGAGGATCGGGATTGGACCACGGGTTGCGGAGGCACGGGCCATGTTGGACATTCCTTCGAGTACGAGAGGCGGGCTGTATCCTTGGACCTGTTAGAGCTGGAGGTGCATCGAGCTTGGGATGCCACCGGGATGCGAAGGATCTTGGCTTCTTTGGAGGGAGATACCATGTATCTCGGTGAGCGGAGTCTTCCCACGGCATGGCCGGGGTAGACTATCATACGGGTGCGGCGGATCCGCGGAGGTCGATGTATCCCACCCACTCTATTCGGAGGATGATTATGCTAGTCTTTTGGTGGGTGATGCGGCGATGGCTTGCGTGATCCCGGGGCTTCTTATGCGGAGTTTACGCCTCGGTTGATGGGTCCCCTCACGGTGGGGGATAGGCGATCACATGCTCGTGGCTCCACCTGCGCCTTCGCTTCGGGTTCATCGGCCCTAGCACTTCCTCTCGGGCTATCGGTTCCCTGCCTTTTGCCCCGGACTACGGCCCTACGAGCTACACGTATATGATGGGGAGCATGCCGATGATGGGGCACATCCGTCTCTGATCGGGTTCCCGAGGGTTACCGCCTCCGTGATGTCTCTTCGGTATGTTTCGTTTGTCTTGTTTCTCGTATTCGTCCATATAAGTGTATATGTCCAGGCTCCATCGAGCATCTTCTTTTCTTTGATTGTCGAGGTCACCATATCCGCGGCGATTACAACCGTGGAGCGACCAAGATGGGCTGGGTTGATGGCTTTGGTGTCGGACTGTCCGAGAGGCATTCCGGAAGGCTTCTTCGGCGGCCTCGACGGTGGCCTCGGCTATGACCCCTACGTGCGGAGCCAAGAGGTCGAGGAGGGATGGTAGCCCCCTGGTGGTGATGGCGGAGGTGCTGGCGGCTCGAGCGACTTGATGGCGTGATCCCCTCCTTTTTCTTTATCGATTATACGTACATATTGGCCGTGTGGGCCCCGGACAATTTTTCTTTCTTTTAAATTTTTGTTAGGAACACATAGGTAGCACAAACAATGGTTTTTCTTAATCCCTAATCCTAGGTCTAATTAGTTAGTTAATTAACTTTCTCGACTTTCCATGTTTTCGGAAATGGAATGGCCGTTAGGCCGCAATTTTGAGCCCGAGTATGGTGTTTTATTGCATGTTATGAGGCGGTACACGCAGGTTTTCGAGACTTGCTTCGTCAAGTCGGGGCTAGATTGCTGTTTGAGTAGAAGCTGTTGTTGCTTTGCCGTAGGGATATCTCGCGCGAGATAAGGTGTCTCGCACGAGACACGCTACCCAGCGAAATCTCTTCCTTTTCGAACAGGATTTTGACGGTTTTCCCTATAAAATCACCGTAGTCCGGCCGGATAACTCATTCTAGCCTTTCAAACTCTAGAGATATCTGTTAGGGTGAAACTCTTGTCTTCTTCTTCAACCACGTGATCCATGGCTTCCAAGGAGATTGCCCCAACGTCCATGATTGTCGATGATTTTTCTTTGTCCTCTACAGTGATTGCATCTTTCAAGCAAGCATCAAGGGATTTTGTAAGGTCGTTTCGCAACCGGTCTCGCAATAAGTTTATCGCGAGAATTCGGATTTAGAATTCTTTTCACTTTGAAGAACCTCCAACCGGATTGGAAGTTATTGCGGGGTGCTGCTCGATTTTGGGATCCCTCTATTCATCTTTTCAATTTTTCTTTGAATGAGATGGTGCCTCTTTGTGGAGGAATTCGCCATTATTTTGGATATGCCTTTGGTGGTAAGATTGCTTTGTTCCTAAGTATCATAGGAATCATTCGGAGGCTTTGAACGAATTGTTAGGGATCCCCCTTGATACTTGCTATGGGTTGGTTCACCGCAAGTGGGTTGATTGCTCTTCTTTTCTGGGATGCTTCAGCGGTGATTACGATGATGACGCTTTTCATGTCCATAAGCGGAACTTTCGGCTCTTTCTCTTTTCGGAGATGTTTTGTTTACGTGCGGGGACGGCTTGGTCGATTCCCAGTGGTGGAAGTTGTCTGCAGGCTAGGAAACGTTCTAGGAACATTATTCCGCTAATCTTGGGTGAGACCCTTCATGGTCTTGATGAGCTGCATAGGACTGGCGTCATGACTCAAGGGAGTCCCCTCCTGTTGACTATTTGGCTTAGGGAGCATCTCAAGTTGATAGGTCCCCCGTTGGAATATTCTCCTTTTACATATCATACGCGAAAGTTGTTGATCAAAGATCTTTCAGCGGATGAATGGGCTGAGTTGATTGCGAAGACCGAAACTGCCGATATTCTCTGGTGTCCACCTTATTGGAGGTTGAACAAGTATGTTGCCAATACCAAGGGTTTTGACAGGGTTGTTCTTTCGGGTTTGCGAGATTCCTCCTTTTACTTTCCCAAGCGGGTGCTCCGTCAGTTTGGTCAGCAGCAGGACACTTATCTTTTCGAAGGAGCTTCTCGTGAAGTGTCTTATATTGGTGTAGAGTTTGCGCAGGTGCTAGCTCAAGCATGGGGTGAAGGAACTAATCGGGACCGTTGGTCGAACCTTCGGACTTTTAATGCAAGCATCTTCTTGTCTGACAAATATTTGGATTGGTTCCTCCATACCGGTCATCCTAGTGCAGAGAAGATTGATGATTTGCGGCTTTCTTGCTAAGAGATTCTTTTGTAGCTAGCGGTATCTTGCGAAGGAGCGAGGCTCGGTGCGATCCTGCTAATGTGCGGCTGATCCAACTCAGGATTTTCTTGATGGGGATTGGTACGAGAGGCAAGGGAATGCCTGGAAAGACGCAAGCTTTGGATAGGCCTCATGTCTTCAAGAGATTGTCGGAATCTGTCTTTGATCGTCTCGACTCTGTTTTGACCGTCTCGAGGGATGTTCTGCTTTGAGAGGCTCAAAGCGCAAGGAGGATCACGACGACGGTGGAGACCATGTCCGCCGGCCAACCAAGTCAATGAAAGGCTAGATCTTTAGGAGTACCAAGAGATTGCTTTGATAGATCAATTGTTTCTGCTTTATTAGTATTATTTTTTTCAAGTTTGTTAGCTTAGCAAATTAGTCGTTGTGGTTAGGATTTCCCTATTGTCATTAATGAAACGCATTCGATTAATAAAAGGGACAACTTTGATTTATTTATTTGATTAGACCGAACCCGAAGGCTGCCTACGTTCCTCTTTTACAGCAATTAAACAAGAGGCTCAGGTCCAACGTAGTTCATTTTTGAGAAAAGGACAAAATATGGCTCCGGGCCGTGGGGTAATCTCGCGCGAGATAAGGCCCCCCCCTTTCTTTTTTTTTTTTTTTCATGCACACCCTTTCTTTTGCCTAGACCGCCCCTTCGGGTTTTCAATCCAGCGGGCTTCTTTTCTTGTGCTAGCTCTAATTTTTTGCCTAAGTTGTCCTTTCCGGGATTTTCAACCTAGCGAGCGATTTGTTCTTAGGGGGCCAAGTCACGCGAAGTACTTCTTGAGCTTGTCCATGTTGACCGGCTTCGGTAGTTGATCTCCGTCTAAGTCTACCGGTGAAGGGCTCCCGAGAGAATATCTTCTTCACAATGTAGGGTCCTATCCACCTTGGTCCCCACTTGCCTAACGGGTTGAAAGGTCGGGACGATGCTCACGGAGCACCGGAGTCGCCTACTACGATGTTCCTTGTCTTGACCTTTTTGTTGAAAGCTCTTGCCATTCTTCTTTGGTAAGCTTGAGTGTGTTCGGCCGCTTTCAACCTTCTTTCGTCCAACAGGGCTAACTCTTCATATCTGCTTTCTAGCTAGTCGACTTCATTCACTTGGTTTTCTAGGAGAACTGTTAGTGATGGTATTTCCAATTCTATCGGTAGGACAGCCTCCATCCCGAATGTGAGGGCGTAGGGAGTTTCTCCTGTAGTTGTTCGGGCGAAGTGCGGTACCCCATAGTGCGAATGGTAGCTTGTCGGGCCGTCTTTTCCAGTGGCTTGCCATTTTCGATGATAGTCTCGATTGTTTTGTTCGCGGCTTCAATTGCTCCGTTTGTTTGAGGCTTATAAGGAGATGACTTGTGTCTCGTGATTTTGTACTCGGTCGGTAGGCGATCGGTTTCCTTCTCGAAGTGTGACCCATTATCGGATATCATCTCTTGTGGAACCCCATATCGGCAGATGATGTTGTGCTTGATGAATTACGCAACCTTTACGGCATTCGAACTTTGTAGGAGGCGGCCTCGACCCATTTAGTGAAATAGTCGATGGCTACTAGGACCAGCTTGATGTCAGTTGGCTCCTGCGGGTGTGATCTTTCCAATCACGTCTATCCCCATGTAGAGAACGGCCAAGGTGAAGTCATTGGGTACAGCAAGGAAGGCGGTGCATCGAAGATTGGCGTGTATCGACACTTGTGGCACTTCTTGACCATTTTGGTACGGTCGGCTTCCATGGTCGGCCAAAAGTACCCTTGTACGATGATCTTTTTGGCGAGCATGTTTCCGCTCATGTGGGTTCCACATATGCCTTGATGAACATGGTCCATTATTTCTGGGCCTCTTCCTCGGTGGCGCAAAGGAGGTTTCCTTGGGAATGTTTCTTGAATAGACGGCCGGCGGTGATGACGTAATTGGCGGCTAACCTTTTAAGGGCGACTGAGTCTTGAGTCTGTCTCGAGCGGTATGGTTCCATCTAGGATGAAATACCAAATGTCGTGGTACCATGGTTTCCCTTCGGAGTTTTCAACGGCGGCACCTTTGGATAACCATTTGTCTTTGCGGTCGTGAAGATCTATAATGGCACGGTATGCGGGAGTTGCACGCCGTGTTATTTTGAAGGGTTTAAGCGCTTTTCCTTTAGGGATTTCGACCAAAGAAGCAAGTGTGGCTAATGCGTCCATGCAAACCGATTTTTGTCTGGGGAGATAGTGGAATGAGACATCCTGAAATTGTTGCGCCAATTCTTGGAGGTGGGCACTTTGTATCTTTGAAGGGTTGGATCTTGGACCCTCCACTTCTTCAATGTCGATTGATGATCAATTGGGAATCCCCGAATACCTCGAGTTCAGTCACGTTGCGTTCTAGGGCTGCCTCAAGCCCCGCTATGCAAGCCTCGTGATTCTGCGGTATTGTTGGTGGCGTCAAAGTCAAGACGTGCTTGCTAGTGGAGTGTAGATGTCGTTAGGGTCTACCAATAACATTCCGATGCCAAACCCTCTCTTGTCGGCTGCGCCATCGAAAAATAATTGCCACTTATTTTCTTCTGTGCTTAGGATGTCCTCATCGGGGAATCGCGGGTCTTCCCCTTCACTTCGTCGCAAGGAAATTCGGCCAGGCGATCTGCGAATACACTCCCTCGACGGATTTCGGAGTGACGTAAGTGATATCATACCCCGCGAGCATGAAGTACCATTTGGCTAGTCTCGAAGACAGATTTGATTTGTCTAGGATATATTTTAGTGGATCCATCTTTGCGATGAGACGGACTGGATAGGCTTCCATATAGTGCTTTAGTCTTTGTGATACCCAGACGAGAGCGGCGCATGACTTGTCGAGTGGAGAGTAGTTGATTTCACGCCTTGGAATCTGCGGTGACAAAGTAGATGGCATTTTACGTGTGCGAAAGTTGTTTGTTCTTGAGCAAGCATAGCCCCTAATGCGTTGTACGTGATCTTGAGGTACAACTTCAAGGGCTTCTCCTTGTGTGGTGGAACTAGGATAGGTGGGGAAGTCAAGTAGTGCTTAACTTCCTCGAATGCTTCTTGACATTCTTCGGTCCACCCTTGAGGTGCGTTTTTCTTAAGCGGCTTAAAGATGGGGTCGCACATTGTAGTCGATTGATTAATGAATCGGCGATATATTGGAGTACGCCCGTGAATCCCTTTACTTCTTTACGTGTCATGGGTGGAGGCATGTACGTAATGGCCTTTATCTTGGCGGGATGCGCTTCTATGCCGCGTTACGTGACCATGTATCCCAAGACTTTCCCTTTGACTACTCCGAATGAGCATTTGGCGGGGTTGAGTCTCATTTTGTCTTTGTCTCGGTCGATTGAAGAATTTTCGAGATCTACGAAGTGTTGGCCATCTGTCCCCTTCGAGTGGATAATCATGTCGTCCACATACATCTCTATTTCTTTATGGATCATGTCGTGGAATAGTGTTGTGGCCGCCCTTTGGTAGGTAGCCCGGCGTTCTTGAGACCAAACGGCATGGCCGTGTAGCGTAACGTTCCCCAAGGTGTGGTGAATGCTTTGTTTTGTCTTGGTCCTCTTACGCCATGAGGATTTGGTTATACCTGCGAACCCGTCGATGAATGAGCGGACCTCGTATCTTCTTTGTGGCATCGACCAACATGTCTATGTTTGGTAGCGGGAAGTCATCTTTAGGGGATGCCTTGTTCAAGTCTCTGAAATCAACACATACTCGTATTTTCCCGTTCGACTTGGCTACTTGCACTGTGTTAGCTAGCCACTCTGGATATTCAATCACTTTGATGAACCCTACATTCAAGAGTTTCATGATTTCCTCTTTCACTTGCATTGACCATTCCGGCTTGATTCTGCGTAGTTTCGTGGACCGGCTTGGCGTTGGGTAGCGCGGTATCTTGTGTTCTACAACCGGCCGATTCAACCCAGGCATATCTTTGTAAGACCAAGCGAATACGTCGACATATTCTACTGAGGAGCTGCGTCAAGGTTTCTCTGTCTTCCCCCTTGAAGAAGCTGCCGATATTTGTTTCTCTGGGGTCTTTCGTTGTCCCAAGATTAACCGTTTGCATTTCCTCGTCGTCAACGGGGCCATTCTTTCCACACCGACCTACTTGCTTAGCTAATTGTTTTAAGATTTGTTCGTTTTCTTGATCTATCTCATCGTATGATTCATTATTAACGTGTTCGTTATATTGATTATTATTAGTTAATTCATCATTTACGATGTTAGCAATCTCGTGGTACTCGGAAAGATCAAAGTTTTCATTAAGGAAGTAAGGGAATACATGTTCGGCCACCGCCTCGATTTCCTCTTGAGTGAGTTCATCGGAGGTGGAGCACGCTTCTAATGTAAAAGTTGCAGGGCCTATCTTCTGCGAGGGTGGGGAGTGCAGCCAAGCTCTTTGATCATGAAGTCTTCATCAACAATCGGTCCCCGGTGACGTGCCGGATTAGAATTGGCTCATCACATTTACGTATTAGTCTTGTGTAGTCGGTAGTTGGAGCGTCCCCTTGGATATTGCATGGATACATTTGTCTTCTAGCATAGAGTCTTGGAACTGTCGCGGCATGTCTTCTCCCAACACAAAGTTCCATTCGCTTGTCATTTTACTGCCTTTGTGCCCCACAAATCATTAGGGATCGGTGGGACGGATTCCGTTTCATCCGGAGAAGCATCGCGATCGCTGAAGATTTCAAAGCCCGGTTGGCGCTTTCCTTTATCATCGATCCATGGTTACGAAAAGATAAAGTAGGGAATACTTTCCCCTTCTCGAACAAAGTAGCCATAGAGTGTCTTTCGATATGGTTTAAGGTTGCAATCCTTGGACTTCGGGTCATTGCAGCCTTTGTACGAGGTTCCTTCCCACTTGATTTGAGTGAAGCCCCACTCTTCTACGTCATCTTCATCGTGGATGGAGATGTCGTATCCTAGTCCATGCTTTGTGTGAGGCGGGGGGACCGGTGGTGGTTCCGTTATTCCTTGTAAGTGCTTTCCAAGCCCCAATCCAGGAAAGTACCCTTTTGCTAGCATCATTCTCCAGACAGGAAGGCTTCCTAAGTGCCTTTGAGTAGTCATTCTCGTTGTAAGTGTCTATGACATTCACAGTGCGTTCTCTCTCAATCTCAAAGTATTAATCGGAATCGAAAAGGGAAATACTGACTAACTATTATTGAAAAGCAAACTTGGTACTCTTGCCCACAAATGAAGTCTTTAGGCAAGTAGTACCCGACTAAACTAAACTAGGCTACTAACCGTTTCTTTTGCAACTAAAAGTAAATAACTGAAATGAAAAGAGACTCCTCATTTGTTTGAACTCATCCAAACTATTCCACCACTTGGGCAAATTTTGATGGCGTCGCTGTCAATCAAGTCTTGGTTTGCATTTATCAAAGTTGAAGCAATCATTGGTGTGATGGCCATTGCATTGATGGTAGTAGCAATAGAGGTGTGGAGATCGACCTTCCCTCTTAGGTTGGTAGCCTTCTATTGGCTTCAGCTTTCCGTCCTTGTGAAGACTTCTGAAGAGATGACCAAGAGTGATGTTTCCGATGTCGGAGAAAATCCTCCCCTTCCTTCGCTTAGCCATTTGATTATGGAGGTCTCGGATATGGTTCTCGTAGTGTTGCACAAAGACGAGGTGGCGAGCCTGATATTCTTCCTCCATTTGCTCTTTGAGGTCACGGTAGAGGGTATTGAGGAAAAACTTGACCCTCTCATCCATGTCATCTTCAATGTGGGCTTCAAGGTTGATGCACTTTTGGGTCATAGTTTCGAGTTCGCTCTTGACTTCCTCGAGCTCTTCAATCAACATCTTTGTCTTTTCGGCTTAGATGGATTCTTCCATGTGATGCCACGAGTCATTGTCATTAATTTGCTGCAGTGCTTTGGCAAGTTGAGTTTTGATGTCACTTAGCTCCTCTTGCACGGACGATCGCCCACTGTCGGAATCACTTTCCATCTTTCGAAAATCCCTAGCAATGCGAGTGGCGGGCAAATCAAAAGCTTCTCTCCAACCTTCCACGTGTTCCATTTCAGCGACAAGAGACTTGGTCAAATCTTGGAGAGTGGGTTGTTCACGGCTTTCCTTGGTCATGGCATGCTTTCCGGTAGACATTGTGTTGGGAGTCTTGGAGTTGAGTAGCTTCGGAAGCGACGGAAGAGATGCATATATCAGGATCTAGCCCCAACGAGTCGGAAGCAGGCTTAAATGGCTCAGGCTCAAATTCAGCAAACAGAAGCATTATCCCGTGCGAGATAAGTAATCCCGCGCGAGATAATCACACGGAAAGTCGAATTTTATTTAGCCCTAATTTTTGGTCAGAACGGAAAGTCCGTTTTGAGGGGTTTCTAAGGCCTTTATCAGAACCTAACGACTAAGCAATCAATCCGATTTTTGTAAAACAAAGCCATGTAAGATTTTTTTTTTTTGAAGGATTATATGCACATTTTTCTTGAAGGGACATCCGAAAGGGACTTTTTCCGAAGGGACTTTTTCCGAAGGGACTTTTTCCAAATCCTTTCTTATTGTCAATTTTACATGGCTTTGTTTTGATCAAAAACAAGAAAAGATCACCGAGTCAAAACCGACCGGTCACGGAGTGATCCTAAAAAGTCAATCTACATGAGAATGTGGCGATGCAGGGCTGGAAGGCTAGGCTCCCCGCGATATGACAATCTAAGTGGATTGAATACGCGGAGTGGGATTGTCCAACTTCGGAGAGACCGGCGACTAGGTGGTTACCGTCATCCTTCCTTAGTGTGGGTCCCGGGTTTATTGAGGGTATGCAGTGCAATGACAGTTATAGTATGATGTGCGCGTGTGTGATAGTCAATCTATGTGATAGAGTAAAATAGAAAGTTTTTATTTTTTTGAAAGTTAAAAGAGAAAACAGATAGTGGCCGCACCAAGTGGTTGCCTACGTTTCTCCCAATCTAGGAAGACTCAGGCCGTCGTAGTTCCACATAAAGAGAGGTAAAGAGAGATAAATAATTTAATTTACAACTCCCGAATCCCCAATGGACCGGACTTTAATTAAATAAAACCCAATCACACGCAGTTCATAAATAATAATCAATTATTTAAGGAAAATAAAGGTCCGAGTTCTACACCTTAAGGGAGGCCTTAAGATGCAGGAACTCTGCAGATAATGAATTACAGGATCCCCCTTGCATGTTCGGCTCTCGTCTTGGATTACGAGCGAAACAGAGAAACCAAAAAACAACCAGATCGGAAGCCCTATCTCGCGCGAGATAAGGATATCTCGTGCGAGATATCTTTCATCCGAGAAACGAGAAAAATTCGAATTTTACAAAATAGATTGAAAAACCTCTCTTTTAATTTTGACGCAACTTTAAGCCTCTTAATTTTCAGTCCCCAGCAGAGTCGCCACTATAGCGTTGTGAGAAAGAAATTCTGGTTCTTTTTATTTTTATGAGTCGCCACCTATATTATTTGATTGGAAACATAGAAAAACCATTTGAGAGATTTGAGTTCGGGGCTTAGGTTATGAAATGGGTAGGTTTAGAAGGCATCCATTTCACCCAATCCGGAGATCGGTCTTGCTAAAGAAAAGAGAGGTTTTTCAAAAGAAGAAATAAAAAATGAATTCAAATACTACAAATAAAGGTCCATTTGACGAGGTCAAACGGAATGTAGGATCGATTGCTTCGAGACCGTCTCCATGATTTGGAGAGGCTCTAGGCCGATCCTAGATTCTATGGACTTATACCACTCTAACAATCAATTAGAAGGAAGATTAGGGATTACCTTGCGTGAGGTGATTTGGGCAGAGTTTCGGCTCAAGTTTAGAGTCGACCCTTCACACGGACAGAGCTTCGCTTTGGTCCTTGGTTTGGAGATTGATGCTTGTTTATCAACAAGGTTGACAAACAAACTATGAGGTGAGTTTTAGGGTGATTTTGAAGGATTCTTTCAGGGAAAGAAAATGACAAAATGTGTGTGTGTTGTGTAAATTCGCGGTCCGGGACCTTCGACCTTTTGAGCCTTGGAAGTCACCAAGTATTTATAGAGGTTGGATGTGAAGAAGTGGAGAGTTAAAACCCTATCAGATGGTTCTAGACCTCCTCTCCCATTGGTTGGCCGGAGAGATAAAGTTTTATCCCGGAAAGAGGTTGAAATCGACGAGGGAACTGTCGTCTGCAATCTGCAGAGGGAGATATCTCGCGCGAGACACGCCATCTCGCGGCGAGATATTGCTCCTGTGGACAGTTTTGTCCTTTCCTCGTTATCTCGTATGCAGTTTAGTCCCAAACTAATGGAAGTTAGTCAAAACTTTAACGAAACATGACGAAATGGTGGATTTCTACTTCTTGACTCAAAGCGAGACTTAGAGTGGTATAAGTATGATCCGATGTGTTCAGAATGGGGTGTCTACAGAGAGCAGGAGGGTTTACAGGTTTGTTAAGGGGCTCAGGTTGGAGTTCAGAAAGCAGCTGTTGACTCATGATTTTCCTAACTACCGGGCGGAAGTTAATATGGCATACAAAATTGAGAATGATATCGAGGAAGATAGGGGTAAGTCTGAGGGTAGTGGAAGTAAGGCTAAGTTCGCAGGCCAGAGTTCAGGTCAGAGCAAGAATCAGCCTAAATCCTCAACTTCTGGAGTGACTAAGGGAAGAACAGTTACAGTTTCTACTCGACCTGTATCAAGCAAGTTTGGCACGGTTTGTAATTGGTGTAAGAAAGTGGGGCACTCCGAAGACAGTTGTTGGAGTAAGCAGGGAAAGTGTATGAGTTGTGGTGAGATGGGGCACTTCAGAAAGGATTGTCCTAAGTTTAATAAGGGTCAAGCTACGGGTGGTAGACCACAGGGTGACCAGCCCAAAGGTGGGGTAAAGAGAGATGTTGAGGGGAAACCCAAAGAGAGAGTCCAAGGTAGAGTGTTTGCTTTGGATAGAGGCGCAGTAGATCCCACTATGGTCATTAGAGGTATTGTCTCTGTCTCAGGGGTCAGGGCTCATATTCTTATCGACCCTGGATCGTCTCATTCTTATGTGGCATCTCATTTTTAATTTACATTGCATAAGTTGCCTGAGTTGTTACCTTATGTGTTAGAGGTTTCTACTCCTGTGGGAGAGCACCTCGAATTCTCTTTGATCTATCATGACTGTGAGGTGATTATATGTGGGCATGTATTGCCAGTGGATTTGGTAGAGTTGCCAATCCATGATTTTGATGTTATTTTAGGCATGGACTGGTTGAGTGCTTGTCATGCCTTGGTGGACTGTCGCCGAAAGTGAGTCACCTTTTCTATGCCTGATGTGCCTGTATTTGTATTTGATGCTGATAAATCTTTATTTGGCATTCGTGTTATTTCTGCAATAAAGGCTAGAAAGTTATTATCTAAAGGGTGTGAGGGTTACTTGGCATATGTGGTAGACTCTGGTAAGAAGTCTCCTGATTTATCTTGTGTTCCAGTTGTGAATGAGTTCAGTGATGTATTCTCAACTGAGTATTCCATGCCTCCTGATAGAGAAGTGGAATTTTGTATTGATTTATTGCCGGGTACTTCACCAATTTATAAAGCACCCTACAGAATGGATCCAGCTGAGTTGAAAGAGTTGAAAATTCAGTTGCAGGAGTTGTTAGACAGAGGTTTTATTCGTCCCAGTGTGTCACTGAATGAACGCTCGCAGAAAAAAAAAATGAGGAGTCGCCACGCCATGCTTAAGAGGTGCACTTTGAAAAACCTATGAAATAGAACGGGTTCGGGGATCGTGTCGGGAAGAACCGAGCCATTGTTGCATACTTCTCTATTCTAGCGTTTGAATGACAAACGTCGGCATCAAACTTAAGCTGCAAAGTGAACTCGAAGCTGGCTCAAAAGTACTCCCTTTTCTCTGTAATAATAGAGAAAAGGGCCAGCAACAGAAAATACTTTAATAGACATTTTTGTGTTTATTGATTATGATATAGGCTGTTAATAATACAGGCTCTTTTCTTTAATATACTTTCATTTAGTCAATTCCATCTTTCTGAGTACCCAAATCTATTGCATGAGCCCAGGTTTCTTGGCTAGGGTGCGAATGTATGGTATGTGAACTGTTTGGGCAGGCTTCGCACAGGTTTCGAGCGGCCAGGATGAAATATTCCTCCGTGGTGCAGCAGTTTGAACTGCTGCAGATTTTTTTTGGTTGTGGCACTCATGTCCGCACGGATGAGACAGTCTTCTGACACTGTCCTTTAATTTTGCTTCAGATCTGGTTTTCCTTTATTTCAAATTCAAACACTTTCTTCAACCACCAGTTCAAACAGCCATTTTCGGGGAGAAGGAGAGAAAATCCATGGAGAGAATTGTGAGCATGCAAAATCCATCCAAATTATCCCAAGATTCTCAAATGTCATTCTTCACCAAGTTTAAGGAGTGGTGCCGGGAGATTATGCATGCGAGGAGGTCATTCTTTGAAGAAAGGTACAAGATACGATGCTTGTGGTCTCTTAAGGAATTGATTCCGGATTATGATCTTTTGAGAGCTTCTTCCTCATTTTGGGACACTAGAAGGCATGTTTTTTGCTTCTCTTACAATGAAATGGTCCCGACTGTTGAAGAATTTCGGGCTTTGCTTGGTGGTCCCGAGGTGGAGGAGATTGCGATTCCTTTGCCCGGAGGAGCCTCTTTCGTTGATAGGTTGTGCAACCTTCTTCATCTTTCCCCGGAGGAAGCACAAGGTATGATCCGTGGTCCCGATCACTTTGACATTTCTGGTCTTCCTGATAGATTTAGGGGCTTAGGCTTGATTGATGATGCCTATTGGGATGCTTTTGCACTCTTCATGTTTGGAACCTTGTTCATGGTTTATTCCTTTGGAATTTGTCATCGGGCTCTGCTGGATATAGTTGTTCACTGTCGCTTGGGCAGAGATGTTGTACCTTTGATCCTGGGGGAGACCTTTCATGCTCTTGACAGGTTAGCGACCGGGAGGCGGTATATGCACGGGGGCAGCCCGTTTTTCTTGACTCTATGGCTGATGGAGCGCCTGGGGGTTCTTCGCGAGACTTCGGATATGATCAAGCCTTGGACATTTGCCAGGAGAGGGGTTACTGTGGATTTTGATGATCAGGGCTCGTGGGAGCGTTGGATGGCTGGTCGCCAGACTGAAGATATCAGATGGTCGGTGCCTCATTGGCGGGTGGAGACTCGGAGAGTACTTCAGGATGGGTCTCACGTGGTTATGCTTCCGGGACTTTCTCAGTCCAGCATTTACATTCCGGCTCTGGTTCTGAGACAGTTTGGCTTGGAGCAGGTTCCTTTGGAGGACTTTGATGATATAGCCATTAGGGTGGTGGCTCTTGCTTCTATGGATGATCCTTCGGTGTTCCCATTTCTTTCCCGAGTATGGAGGTATGACGTCTTTCCTCCTCGGGTTATCCTCAGGCGTCCGAGACCTGTGTTTCTGACCACTTGGTACTTGGATTGGTACGAGAGGCATTTGGGGGAGACTCAGATGGCTATTTTGAGACGGCGTGAGGCCATTGTGGGTGCGGAAGACCTGACAGTTTCGGAGAGGAAGAGGGCCGAGGCGAGGGCCAACCCTTATGACAGGAGCGGAGATGTTGTGACTGACTATGAAGCTTATGTCAAGAGATAGGAGAGGAGGACTCCTATTTACCAGCTCGGTTACAAGAGATGAGAGATGACGCTAGGGCTACTAAGGCCCTGACAGAGGCTGGTTTGATAGATCCTGTTCCTACACCAGAGCTTGGTAGGAGGAAGACCGACATTTTTCCTGTTCAGAGGACGAAGACCCGAAGGGGGAAGAAGAGGAGAGAAGCCAGTACGAGTGGCTTGGAGTGACCTTGAGGTTTTCGAGTATCCCTTTCTTGTCGTAGCAGACACATTAGTTTGATTATGTATCTTAGCTTCTTTTAGCAGGTTACCAGTTGTAGGAATGAACCGAGCTTTGACTCATCAAAGAGTTTTTAACTGTAATGAATATGTGAATTGCTTTAGAGTTTTTCGAGACGCTTTCATGGTCTGATCAATGTATTGATGTCAAAGTATGACTTTTATTTGTATTTTAGACCGAACTGTTTCCGGCTGCCTACGTTCCCTTCGGACTAAAGGGCTCAGGTCTTCGGTTAATTTTTTTTGTTTTTTTGTTTTGGTGCAACCCTGTTTTTTACCTAGGCCGCCCTTTTCGGGTTTTCAACCTAGTTGGGTATTACTCTTTTAGCACTCTTTTTTTTTATATATTTCTTTTGTTTTTGTTTTTTTTTTGTTTTTTTTTTTTTGTTTTTTTTTGTTTTTATTTGACTCAGTGTTTTATGCGTAGTATCTGCGCAGCTTGTCACCATTTACTGGGTGTACAAAAGGATTTCCGTCGAGGTCTACGAGTTGCATGGCTCCTCCGGAGAAGATCTTCTGGACGACATATGGCCCGACCCAGACGGGCTCCCATTTGCCAAGCGGGTTGATACGGACTGGGGGCTTCTCTTTCAAAACGAGATCACCTTCCCTGATCTCCCGATGCTTTACTTTCTTGTCGAAGGCTCTGGCCATTCTCCCTTGGTAGGCTCGGGTATGTTCCATGGCCTTCAATCGGCGTTCATCTAGCAGGGCCAATTCGTCATGGCGACTCTGGAGCCATTCGACCTCGTTGATCTGACTCTCCAATAGCACTCGGAGTGAGGGGATTTCTAGCTCGATTGGGAGTACGGCTTCCATTCTGTAGGTGAGAGCAAATGGTGTTTTCCCGGTTGCCGTTCTGACGGATGTTCTGTAGCCCCAGAGAGCAAGATGAAGCTTCTCGGGCCAATCTCGACCTCGGACAGCCATTTTCCGAATGATGTTTTCCAGAGTCTTGTTTGCTGCTTCAACGGCTCCGTTAGTTTGGGGCCTGTAGGGAGATGACTTGCAACGGGTTATTCTGAACTCTGCTAGCAGCCTGTCGCATTCCCCTTCAAAGTGGGATCCATTATCTGAGATGATTTCAGCCGGCAACCCGTATCTGCATATGATGTTTTCTTTGATGAAGAAGGGTACTTCCCTTGAGTTGAGGACCTTGTAGGATTTTGTAGGGCATCCTTTTCAGTTCCTTCGGAGAAACTACCAATCTGCATCTCTTTAGGCTCTTCCGCAGTTCCCAAATTCACACTTGTCAAAATCTCTTCGGCAGCTTGGGCTCGATTTTCCTCTTTCCGAACAACCTGCTTAAAGATTTTTGTTCTCTTCTCCTTTTTTTTGTTTATTTAATGTGTCTGCTTCTTTATCTAATGAATCATTATTAAATGTTTTTTTTTAAATTATTAGTTAATTTATCATTAGTTAAAGTGGCAATCAAGGGATACTCAGAAAGGTTCGTCATTTCATTAAGAACGAAAGGGAATACAATCTTGGCTACAATTTTCGTAGTCTTCAGGCGTAAGGCCGTCGGACGACTCTAGAGACTTGACCTTGATAATGAGAGACTCGGAGGACTCTGCCTAGATTGACACAAAGGGACGGGGGGACCAATCCAAGCTTGGTGATCATTTCTTCTTTGGTCGCGGACGGGCCTGAGAGAGTTTCCCAATTCTTTAATGGCATTGCTGTCAGGGGCGTCATGACTCGGGAATGACATTGTCTCTGTGCTCCTTCCTCGATTATTGCTACCATATCTTTGACTGAGCTGAAATCAATTAGGTCCGGCATTTGAACTTCTTCCCCGAATAACTGCTGCATAATCGGACCATCCCAATCATCTGAAAAGACTTCCGCAGCTTTGGCTTTCGGCATTGTCAGCTCAAACTCAGGCTTTGGGCCTTCCTGGGTAGTAGTAAGCTTCTCGAACTGCTCTACCAGGTTGGGCACGCCTCTGAAAGTGTACTCGCTCTCCATGGTAGTGGTAGCCCCGGGTATCTTGGGTAGGTCCAGAAACACTATACGGACCGGGTTAGCTTTGGTTCCCCTGAACTTGTTGAGGCTATCCTGTAGCTTCAGCCACCCTTCTGCAGGAGTGGGCTCTTTGACTGTGACATTACCCGATTGTGTGGGACCCTTTACAAAGTAGTCAGCCAAATTAGGACTGAAAGGGAGGGATTTAGGACCGTTGACGGGGGCCCTTCCTGTGGCAGCTTCTTTCCTTTGCAGAGCAAATTCTTTTTCTTTCGCGGTGTCCACAGAGGTGGCCTCGTATCCTAGGCCGTGAGTTTTCTGTCCTTTCACCTCGATGAGTTTGTGAGTTCCTTGTTGGTGCTTCCCTAGACCGAGGCCAGGTAGATAGCTCATCTTCCTCATCATTTTCAAGACCGGAGGGATTTTATCTCGAGTGATTGTCAGATATATGTTGCAAACTTGGGCCTTAGGAGGCTCGACCGTGAAGCCTGTTAGCATGAGACCTTCCTCATCATGTTTGATTTCCAGAATAGGTATTCCACCTGTATCCGTGCCCTCCAAGGTGACTAGATCCCCGTAAATGGTTGTTAGATCTCCATTTGAGACAAACTTGACACATTGATGGAGGCTCGAAGCGACCCCCTTGACCTGATGCATCCAAGGTCTTCCCAATAAGGCATTAAAAGTGATCGGAATATCGATAACCTGGAATTCCACAGGTATCAATTTCTTGCCAAACCAGAGGTCCAAAGTAGCAACTCCAAGGACTGCTCGAGATGTCGAGTCGTAAGCTTTGACTGTGAGGGAAGAAGGCTTCAAATCTGTAGTCTTGATGTCAAGCAGGCTCATGATCTTTGCCGGGAGAATATTCATTCCGGACCCATTGTCAATCAGAACCCGAGGAGGCGCCGTTTATCCAGTTTGGGTTTGTGATGAAGAGGCGTTCGTTGTGATCGGCCCCAAATTGAGGGAGATCAAGGTCCGTGAAAGTGATTATGTTCCCATAGTGGATGTTTCCAATCAGCTGTACTACGTCGTCGGGAGTAGCGTCAATAGGGACCAAGGTGCGGGCCAGGCTCTCTTCCAGTATTAGCTTATGGGGATAAGACGAGGTGAGAAGAGACCATAGAGAGATGTTGGCCTGTGTCTGCTTCAACTGGGTGTGCACGGGGTCCTCTTTCTCTGGGTTAGGAGCTTCGGCTGTCTTGACACCGGGATTACGGTTTTCTTCGGATGCTTGATCTGCTACCCTTATATCTGCCTTGGGATTCCCTTGGAAGATTTGCCCGGATCGGGTCAATAGGTTAACTTCCTCATCAGTTGCTTCTTGACTAGATTTCTTCAACGCTGCTAAGGTCAACGGGGGAGCCTTTTTGGCTATCAGCCACTGGTTCTGACGGAGTCTAGCAACGGTGAGGGGCTAAGTTTGAGCTGTACTGGCTCCTTCCTGGGCGGCCCATATAACTGCTTCCCAAGTCACATGCTTTCGAGTCTGGGGTTGTGTTGTTGCCCTCTGGATGGCCCACAGAGCTAGGGCGTCCTCCGATTCGCTCCCATAACCTGCCTTGCTTATAGTTATCATACAACAAGAGTTGCTATTCTCGGGGCTCGGCGGCTTTTTGATTTCATCCCCGGTATAGTGCAGCCATTCTGGTTCCTTTCTGTAATACTCAGAGCTGGAGATGATTATAGCACTCTGTGTGGGAGGCGCATCCGGTATCATGCCGGTTTCCAGGACTTCCCTGAGAGCTGAAATACATTCGGGGAAGGTGACCTCTTCTTGGGTAACCATGACAAGGAGTGTTACTTTGTTTTGGGGCGGGTTAGATCTGACCATGGTTATTTTCTCATTTGGGAGGATGGGAGTTAGTTTCCCTCTCTCTAACAGATCTTCAACTATCATCCTGGATCGGGTGCCTGAAAATCCTTTTCCCAAAGCATGGTAGGCACTGTTGAACTCTAAGACATCCACGTGCTCAGCCCCAGGAAACTTCATGGCCTTCATGTCCTCGGTTTCATATTTGTCTTCCGAAGTTTCTTCGATCTTATGGCTATCAGCCTCCATCTCATCATACATCTTCTTTCTTTCACCCTTGCAAGTAGGGCAACCACAAGTAAATGATAGGCAACGTTCCCCCTCATAGTTCGATGTAGCAGCTCGATAGATCTGGGTCCAAATGAGGAGCACCCGGGGTCCACTGTCGGGCACCGGTGCGATTAGGAAGGCATCATGTGGATCCATGGGTATAAAAGCGACTGGGGAGACATTTAGATCAATAACCCTTTTTAGTGATTGCAGGCACTCGCTGTGCTCAAGCGGCTTGGTTGTGACCCTTACGGTTGTTATGCCATCCGTTCTCGGGAAAGAAGAAAAAGATCCGATGACGTTCACGAATTCATCATCTTCTGGTCGTTGAAACCCTCCATTCTCGACCACTGCTTCAATGAACCTTCTCCATTCGCCGGTTATTTATTTTTCAAAAATAATATTTATTGACTTATATTTATTTTTTGAAAGTAATTTGTTTTATTTTATTTTAAATATTTTTTATGTTTTATATAAATACAAATACTGATATTAATCAAATTAAAATTACCACCGGCGGAATACCATTTTCGTCGGTGCATAGAGCCAACTCATCAATCCCCATGATTCTGTAATAACCACCGGCTGAATTATTCAGTCGGTGATAGTTAATTCAACCGACGGAATTCAATCCCGCCGCTGAAATTTATTTCTACTGGCGGAATAGTTCCATCGCTGAGGTTAAATATAAATACAAGTTAACCCTCCCCAAAATCGTTTACGACCTAAATCTCTCTCTCTCTCTCATTACGATCTCTCATCTCTCTCTCATCCTTCACGGTCACACACACCTGCCGCTAGACGTGTCCAAAATCTAACCGGAATCGGCTAACCGGAGGTTATTAACCGGTCAAATAACTGGTCAAAACCGTCAACCGCCTTAACCGAAATCGGCGGTTACCCGATTCGGTTAAGGTTAAGGTTTTTCAAAAACCGGCAACCGGCGGTTATAACCGTTGTAGAAAATGTTTTGGATGAAAGACGTTCCCAACTAACGGTTGAAAACTTGGAAAATCAACTATTACTTGGGGATTGGGTTAGATCGAAAATAAAGAATAAGATATGCCTTATGAAGAGGATACATTTGATCCAAAATATCAATACGATGTGGATGACTCTACGGGAAGTGACTAGTGAGGATTATATTAGTTTTTAATTTTAATTTTTTAGATTAGGTTTATTTTTATTGAATTGTAATAGTTAGGTTGAGGTAAAGACTCCTAAATGTCCCCCCTTAATTATAAAAGGGTAAGGTTGGTTGCCCCCCTCTTTGTAATTTTATTTAATTAATAAAATTTAAGGGTACCGTCCCTTTTTCTTTTATATACTTTCGTTTATTTTTAAAAAAGTTAAGTTTTATTTCTTTCAAAATTCATAAATTTTTTTATATATCTTTATGTAAAAAATGTATATAGTAAACAAAAGTCTAAAATGGTCTTCTTTATCCAAAAAAAATTAAAAAAAAAAAAACTTAACTTTTTTATAGAACTAGTTAAAAATCTATTAATAAGTTAACTGTTTTCTTCAAAAAAAAAAGTTAAAAATTGTTTTTAAAAGAAATATTTCTCAAATATCTTTGCTTAACCAAAAAAAAAACAAAAAAAAACTGTTAAACACATTTTTCGTTAAAATTTCATTTATTTAAAAATTCTTAACTTTTTTTTTATAACTTTTTCAAAAAAAAAAATCACTAATAAGTAGCATCTCAAATAGTATTCTTTATTAAAAAAAAAAGGATATAGAGTACAAAAGTTAACAGAAACTTTTAACTATTCTGTTAAAAGGACTAATCTGAAAAAAAAAAAAGTTCATTTTTAACCGTGTTAACCGTGTTAACCGTGATAACCGTATATAACCGTTAACCGTATAACCATAACCATTAGTACACGGTTAACGGTTAGGTTACGGTTAGAACTTAATGGTTTTTTTAACCGCCGGTTATAACCGTTAACCGGCGGTTTTAACCGTATGGCCACGTCTACCTGCCGCCGTCCACCCTCTCCACACTGCCACGAAGCATGCCGTATTTAACCTCGTCGATGTAAAGGACTCGTCCATACATGTTGGCGACGACGTCTTCATCTTAGCATCTCAAGCACAACAGGTATACATGGCACCCTACCCTCGTCGGCGACACGACGGATGGTGGGATGTCTGGAAGACAAAGGCTAGAAGCATGATTGACGAACATACAACTACAGATTCGTCATTAGAAACACCCTATCAAGAGGATGAAATGCCAGTGCCACCTAGTGTTTCTTCATCTAATATTCCATTAGATGATGTCACTAATATTCCTCAAAATGTTGATGAACCTGAGGAGGATTTCTTACCAGTGAATTTGCCACCTCCTTTGCCTTCAGGTCATCTCGCGCACATTGAAATTGATAAATCAGAGGAAGAGGAAGAGGACGTCGAACCAGAGTTTGATTCATCAGAGTCCGAAGACGATGATGAAGAACTTGAGTTTTGTAGTAATTCAGAGTCCAGTGATGAGGATGGGGACGAAGATTCATAATAGTTTAAAATTTTATATTTTAATGTTTTTAGTGTATTTAGATGTATTGTGAATGCTTTAGATTATTAGAACATTAACTTTATTTTAAGAAGATCTGTTAATATATTGTTTCCTATTGTTAAAGTTTTAAATTTTAATATTTTTAGTGTATTTAGATGTATTGTGAATGATTTAGATTATTAGAACTTTAAATTTATTTTAAGTAGATATGTTAATATATTGTTTCCTATTGTTAAAGTTTTATATTTTAATATTTTTAGTGTATTTAGACATGAGTTCTAGTAGAGCGGGCAGGAAGACACGCCCGTTATACAAATCTATTACTAAGACGCAATCGTCCCGATCTGATACCGGTGCTACCGGTGCTGGTGATGCCGACCCTACACATAGAAGTACCAGCTCCTCCTCTGGGGCTGGTACTACTATGAGTCCTACTCCTGTCGATTCTGAGGGGAGGGCGTTGCACTAGATATCGCCACATTATGCACAATAAGTAACTCTTCATTAATTTGATATAAGTTGGTTCCTTTTTGTTTTATATATAATTCATTATTTAATTTAAAATGTTATTGTATAAATATACTTGGCAGGTTTGTAGGTGCATACCCTACCCCCAGGACAAGGATTGGGCAGTATTGGCGATCTCGGGTCATGCACGAGTTTTGGCCCAACTGGAAATCATTGCCACAGGAGGAGAAGGACTATGCTTGGGAGGAGTTTAAGGTAATTTGTTAATGGTTTTTATTTAAAACCTAAATGTTAGTTTGTTATTAAAATATTATAATTAACAATGATTATACTCTTTTAATTTTATAATGTTATCATTATATGTTTATGAGATATTCATATTTTTAATAGGTACCACGAAGTCTAAATTTTAAATTCAGCGGCTGGAGAAGGGATTAGCACCCGAGACACAGACTTGGATGACCGAGGAGGTGTTTCGTAGATTTTGCGAATATTGGGGGTCGGAAGGGGTGTTAACGAAACCCCAACAGGTTCGGGCTAATAAAGCGAGCTCCTCGGGGTCAGCGACAAAGCATACGATGGGGACGATCAACGTCACCGAGCATCATATGCATAAGGTATGTATGTTAGTTTAAATGTAGTGTATGCACGCTTTGAAATCAGTTTATATACGTATGTTAGCTGGGGAGCCATGTTGACGCTATGAAATCAATGATTTTAGTTTAATTGACTTTGAAACCAAACATGATGGTTGTATGCACGTTGTTGGGGGGTGTTAGTGTAAATGATAAGAAATACATGGGGTGTTAGTTTAAATGTAGTGTATGAATATTTTGAATGTAGGTTGCCTGTTTCAATTACTAGGAATGATTCCCCTGTTTCTTCTTCTTCAGATATGTCGACCCAGGACTCAGCGGGCTCTCCCTCTAGCAACATTGAGGATGCTTTTTGCTCAACTGCTGTACCAGGTCGTAATGAAAGAGGATATGTGGCCCCCAAGCCACTTAAAGGGAAGAAGGGGCCAAATTCAAGGCTTGAACTTTTATACTCCTTCTTTGAGATCAACAAGGAAGAGTTCCACCTTTCCCATTATTCTGAAAAGGAAAGGAAATCTCAAGAATGGAGCCATTGGGACCAGAATCCCTGTAAGGTCGCCTTCTTCTATGGCCAATTTGAGGACGGGCTGCGTCTTCCTTTGGATCCATTCATTTACGAATTTTTAGAGTGCATGAATGCTGTTCCGATGCAGATAGGAGCTAACACAGTGAGGGTATTAGTTTGTTTTGCCATGGTTTGCAGGTTCCTTGGGTATGAACCCTGTATGCACGTCTTCAAAAAATTCTTTAAGGTCGCCTTTGATAAGAGGACTCTAGGTTTTAGTACCCCAACTCGAACCAATGCCCCTAAGCTTTTCGTCAACCTTCCTGATAAAGTGAGTGGGTGGAATTCCCATATGATCCTAGTTGAGAGTAGGAAAGGTTGGGAATTTCCCTTGACCACTGTGGAATCCAAGACATCGAAAGAGGAGGAGTACTGGGTCCCTGTATGGGAGGAGGAGCTGACAAAGAAACTTAACGAGATAGCTCTTAGGGGACCCATAAATTGGGAGTTGTTAGGTTCCAACAGGAACAATTTTATCCATGCTGGGATGTTGCTGGGTAATGACGAGGTTGCCCCACTGGCTTTGATAGTAGGGGTCAAAGATATCCGGATTGGGTTACCCACGAAGGAAATCGGTATAGGTTTGAGAGTCAATGCCATGACTGCAAGGGTACTCCGGGTTCCTGTCGTCTGACCAAGGAACATTTTGACAGTGAGTGTTTGTTCGACCTTTTCTTTAGCTCGCTACTTTCTCCTTTTGCTATCATAACTGACTTCCACCTTTTGTTTGTGCAGTTCTTACCCCTGAGCAGGAGGCCAACATGGTTCGTATAGTAGGAGTTTCTGACAAGAGGAAGAGTAAGAAAGCTCACAGAACTGCCAATGCTCGAGCTAGCCGAGAGAGAGAGGCTGAGAAAAGGAACAACCTGCTACCTAAGGAAAATGCTGGAATGGTGCCAGTGGATGAGTTTGGATCAGAAGACCCTATGGAGAGTGATAGCCGAGCTCGAGGGATAGCGGAGGAGGGAGATGAGGTTAACAAGTTGATTATGCCGGGCTCGAGTTCCGACCCAGCTCCTGAGACAACTGTAGTAACCTCCGATCGCGGGCCAACTGGGCTTAGTCCTTTAACTGTTGTTAATGTTGATAAAGATACCTTTGATGAAGATGATGATCGTCCTCTGAATTCGAAGAAAAGGTCGAGGGTCGGTAAGGGTAAAGCGATTTCTCCAAGCAATCTTCCTCCCCCAGTTTCTTCTCCTACGAGCCAAGAATCTATCCAGGCTCAAATAAGGAAGTTAAGTGATGTCCCCCCTCTTAGCGGGTTTAATAGTTTGAGCCGTCGATATCCAGATTTGGGTTTCGGTCAAGTCATGGTCAGGAGGGCGATAGATGTTGATCTGCTTGCACATTTTACTGACAAGGGGTTAACCACCGAAGAATTTTCCGATCGGTCTGGCCTTGTTCACAACGAGGTAAACTTTTGCTTCTTTTTTCTGTTTGATCATTTACTTTTTGGTCGTCACTTTATTTTTAGTGTGTTTTTCGAGCTAATCCTTTCTCGTTCCTCAATGTGCAGTCTCTTACTATGGTTGAACAAGCAAAGAGCTCTTAGAGGGCATCCATTGAGAGGGAAAAGTTGACTATGGCCCAATATACCCGAAATTCTCATGAGGTGACCGAGCTGAGAGAGAAGTATAACGATCTAGACGCGGCTTATGATGCTCTGGAGTCCCTCAAGAATGATGCTGTAGCGGCCAAGGACAAGGCACTAGTTGACCTCAAAGATGCTGAGACCAAGCTTGATGAGATGAAGACTGAGAGGGATGCCGAATGCCAGGGGCATGAAAAAATGAAGAAGGATCTTACGACGGTCTCCAAGATTCTCCATGATAGAGACAAATTTTTGACCAAAGTAAATGAGGAGCACAATGCTGCCAGGGCTAAGTGGAAAGAGGAGCTCCAGACTGCCTCACAGGCCGCTGTGGAGGCATTCAAGAAAGGTGATGATTATTATAACGCCATAGTCGACAAGGCAAAGGACTTTCTTGACGTAGGTCGGCCCCACATGGCCCGTCGAGCAATAGTGGATCCGACTGCCGATGTATCTCTCGAACAGCTAGCCCAATGGGCGTTCGAAGATCAATATGATATGGTAGCTCGAGGTGGCCATTCTGTGGTCCCCTATACCGACAATGACTTAGTTTTCATAGCGCAATAGGACCAAGAAGATGGTTGTGAACCTTGGACCTCCCCTCCTCTGGCTGAAAGGAATTTCAACGTGCTTCTCCAGGAGATTGAAGATGCTGAAGACGTAGAGGAAGACGCAGAATAGGGGGTCGCCAATGACCAACCCGACCAAGCTAATGATGGGCTAGCCACTTGATTTTTGTTTGATGTAACAAAACAATGTTACAAAACAGTATTTCTTGATTTTATGTATGTATTGATGCCTTGGCCCAATTTTTTGGGAGGCATTCAAACTCGTAACATTTTGCTAACTTAAGTCCTGGCCTATTTTGGGGGACTTGGTTTTATTTAATCGTAGTTGACTTTTTACTTGATCCAATCTTGCTTTGATTCGGCTTGATTGTTTGAATGTCGAACTAGATTTAATACAACAAGTGAGTCGCTGTAAGCTTTTGATCAGACTAGTTTTTTAATAACAAAGTCAACCTTATACTTGCATGATTTTCGAAAACGAGATTGAATAAGAGTCGAACCTGTTAAAGGAATAAAGCTGACCAAGGGTCGAGCTTGTTAAGATGAAGTCGACTAAGAGTCAAACTTGTTGAATGAACGAGACTGATTATGAATCGAGCCTGTTAGAACGAAGTTGACTAAGAGTCGAACTTGTTGAATGAACGAGACTGATTATGAATTGAGCCTGTTAGAACGAAGTCGACTAAGAGTCGGACTTGTTGAATGAACGAGACTGATTATGAATCGAGCCTGTTATAGGAACGACGCTGACTAAGAGTCGAGCCTGTTTAAAGGAACGAGGCTGACTAAGAGTCAGACTTGTTTAATCAACGAGACTGATTATGAATCGAGCCTGTTAGAACGAAGTCGACTAAGAGTCGGACTTGTTGAATGAATGAGACTGATTATGAATCGAGCCTATTAAAGGAACGAGGCTGATTAAGAGTCGAAATTGTTGAATAGGCGAGACTAATTATGAATCGAGCCTGTTAGAACGAAGTCGACTAAGATTCGGACTTGTTGAATGAATGAGACTGATTATGAATCGAGCCTGTTAGAACGAAGTCGACTATGAGTCGGACTTGTTGAATGAATGAGACTGATTATGAATCGAGCCTGTTTAAAGGAACGAGGCTGACTAAGAGTTGAGCCTGTTAGAATCTATGCATAAATGTAACACAATTTTTGGTTGAATAAAAATGCAACTTTATTGAAGTAGTAGCATGATTACATAGAAAACGGAGAGCTAGAACTAGAACTAAACTCAAACTTGAAAATGGAAACTAACTTTGAAACTGAACTAGAAAACTGAACTAGAAGACTGAACTAGAAGTAGTATCTGATAAGGCGGGTAGCATGCCATGGGTGCTTCAACTCTTCACCATCTAAATGGGCGATCATGTAAGTTCCCTCCTTAATAACTCGAGTAACGATGTAGGGACCCTCCCAGTTGGGAGATAACTTGTTTATCTGAGTTCTCCTTCCGGTTGACTCGATCCTCCTAAACACATGGTCGCCTACTTGGAACGATCTTATCTTCACTTTCTTATCGTGATAGCTCTTGGTTTTCTGCTTATAATTTACCATCCTTAGATGAGCTGTATCTCGCTTTTCATCAATTAAATCCAAGTCGGTCAATCTATTGACCTCATTCTGCTCTTGGTCGAAGAAATTTACTCTAACTGTGGGAACTTGTAGCTCGGCCAGTGCTATGGCTTCTGATCCATATGCAAGAGCGAATGGGGTTTCCCCCGTGGGCCCCCGAATGGTTGTGCGGACTGCCCAGAGGGCAAGGGGGAGTTTGTCCAACCAGTTGCTACGTCAACCAACCAAACCCGTTTTTAATGCTGAGAGGACTAACTTGTTTGCTGCTTCAGCTTGCCCATTACCTTGGGGATAGGCGACTGAAGATTTCCAATGCTTGACTCCTACTCTGTTCATTTCTTCTTCGAAAGCTTGGGAGAATTGTAACCCGTTGTCCGATACTATTGCACTAGGAATCCTAAATAGGCACCAAATGAAGTCATGGATGAAATTGATGGCGTTTTCTTCACTAATCCTGGCTAATGGTTTGGCCTCGACCCATTTTGAAAAATAATCAATAGCCACGATCACGTACTTGCAATTTCCACGGGCGGGCGGGAAGGGTCCAATCAAATCGACACCCCACATATAAAAAGGCCAAGTAGCAATTACTGGAGTTTGCTCGGTTGTAGGCAAGTGAGGTAGGTTGGCAAATCTCTGGTACTGGTCGCACCCTTGAACAAAATCGTGAGCGTCCACTCTCATGTTCGGCCAGTAATAGCCCAATGTAATCAATTTGTTGGCCAAAGTTCTGGCCCTCGGGTGTCCACCACAAACCCCACTATGCACCTCGTACATCAGCTGAGTAACTTCTTGAGGGTGAACACATCTTAATAATGGCTTACTGAAGGACCTTCTGAATAACGCGTTTCCTTGAATAACGTACCTCGGAGCCTTTTTCTTGATAGCTCGAGCTGCTTTCTCGTCATCAGGTAGCTCATCGGTCTCCAAATAGGCTCTCATTTTCTCGATCCAGGACTTGGTGTATACCCAGTTTCTAGTAGTATCCTCCAAGCATTGAATCTGAACCCTCTCATAAGCTGGATGCTCGAGGAAAGAGATAGGTTCCCCATGTTGCTCGTCCGATGTAGCCAGTTTTGAGAGTAGGTCGGGTAATTCATTGTCATCTCGACCAACCCTCTGTATCTCCCAAAATTCCAAGTCTTTGATCTGCTTCTTCACCAGGTCGCAGTATTTGACCATCTCAACCAACCCTCTGTATCTCCCAAAATTCTAAGTCTTTGATCAGCTTCTTCACCAAGTCCCAGTATTTGACCAAGGTGGGATTCAGCACCTCGTACTCTCCTCTGACTTGGTTGACTATCAACTGAGAATCACAGTAAGCCACGATCTTGGTTGCTCCAAAAAATTTTGCGTACTCAATAGCTGCGACCAAAACTTCATATTCGGCCTGGTTGTTGGAAGCTTCAAACTTGAACCTCAGTGCCTCCTCATAAACGGTCCCTGATTCTGGCTCGACCAATACAATTCTGCCCCTCTAACGTTCTTTGTTGCCGACCCATCAGAGTATACTTTCCAGCAATCGTCGGGCAAACTTGTGGCTGACTGAGTTTCTGGCTCCTTTCCTTTTACTTTCTCCTTCTGAGCTCGTGCTTCACTATCTTTCTTGGTGAACGTAAGCTCGACCAAGAAGTCTGCCAAAGCATGAGATTTCAACGCCTTTCGAGGCTTATACTCGATGTCGAATTCTGTGAGAGCAATTGACCAATTGAGAAAGCGGCCTGAACTTTCTGGCTTATGTAGGATCTTCCTCAGGGGTACGTTGGTAAGCACGACAATCGGGTGTGCCAGAAAATAAGCATGTAGCTTCCTGGAAGCTACGACCAAGGCACATGCTACCTTCTCCACATTATAATACCTGCCTTCTACATCGGATAAGGCCTTGCTTACATAATATACGAGCTTCTGAAGCCCTCCTTCTTCTAGAACTAATGCAGCAGCCACAGCTTGGTCGCTAACAGATAGATAGACGAATAATGTTTCCCCTACAACCGGGCTGCTCAATAATGGCGGAGAGGCAAGATACTCCTTAAGCTGCTGGAACGACGAATGGCATTCGACCGTCCACTCAAAATTTTTCATCCCCCTCAATGATTTAAAGAAGGGGAGAGATCTTTCCACCGACTTAGATATAAAGCGACCTAGGGCTACGACCCTACCATTGAGTCGCCGCATCTCCTTGATATTTGTAGGCTCCTGCATGTCGACCAAAGCCTTGATCTTTTCTGGATTTGCTTCAATGCCTAGCTATGAAACCATAAAGCTAAGAAATTTTCCAGCTGCTACTTCAAACACGCACTTGCTAGGATTAAGTTTCATGTCATTTGCTCATAAATTGGCGAACATTTCCTTTAGGTCGACCACGTGACGTCCGAATTTTGTTTTGATGACCATATCGTCAACATAGGCCTCCATGTTTCGGCCAATTTGTGAGGCAAAGACCATGTTGAACATCCTTTGGTAGTTCGCTCCTGCGTTCTTCAAACCGAATGGCATCATAGTGTAACAATAGATACCCCCAGCAGCTTGGAAAGCCGTCTTTACTACATCATCCTCGTGCATCTTGATCTGATGATAGCCCGAGTAAGCGTCGAGGAAGCTTAATGTGGTGTGCCCAACTATTGAATCTCCGAGCTTGTCGATCCAAGGCAGAGGATAGCTATCCTTGGGGCAGGCTAGATTTAGATTGGTGAAGTCGACATACATCCTCCACTTTCCATTAGATTTCATAACCATTACCTTGACTATACCTGCACTTAAAAGTTTTTGTACCTCAAGTTTGATCGCTTCCTCTTTGTCGCGAGCAAAGCTTCGCAGCTTCTATGCCTTGTGTTTCATGGTCGAATTAACTTCTAGCCTGTGAACAGCGACCTCCTCCTTTATTCCCTTCATGTCTTCTACTCGCCAAGCAAAAACATCACTGCTCTACTTTAGTAGCTCAACAATTTCTACTCATTCTTCAGCTGACAACTGCTTACCAATCTGATTTTTTTGTTCGGGATAAGAAGGATTTGTTATCACTGCTTCTAGCTCGTCTACAGCTTCAAGCTCTGGACCATCTCTAAACTGTAGGGTCTAGATAATGATCTCGCGAACCCTCCGTCTTTCTTCAGCCCCCAAGTGTGGAGCTTCTTCAACAATCATGTCATCCAGTTCAGCTGCGATCTCACTGGTGGTGGCCCCCGAGTTATTATCGATCTGTAGGTATAGCTTGCCTATGAAGACTTGGTCGACCATAACTGCGTCTAAATCAGCCATGGTGTTTTGAGAGGGACATGTTGTCTCAGTCATGACGTCGTCATGTGAGTGATAGGTCGCATCTACCACGCAGGTAATCGTAGATAGTCGTGAAGTTGTCGTGACAGACTTTGATAGCTTCAAGTATCCCTCAGGAGTTTCAACCTCTAGCTCCCTCTTCTTTCTCATTCGAAGGACATGATCAAGGTAAGCTCGAGCTGTACTTTGTACGCATCCTACTCCAGCTAGCGTGGGAAACTTAACTCGTTGATGGGGGATGGATGCGACCATTCCAAGTGCGACCTGGCCAGGGATACCCAGAATAGCAGCATAATCACTATTTACATCAATAACAATAAAGGTTACCTTAGTAGTGACCCTGAGTGGATGTTGGCCTATATCAATGTCTAACTCGATCTGCCCCTTTGCGTCCACCCTATGATTGGGGAAGCCTTCAAGTCGACCATCATAACGTGACAGCTGCTCCTTTGAGAGTCCCATTTCTTTGAACGTTTTGTAAAAAAGAATATCTTTGTAGGCCCCCGTGTCTATCAAGAGTCTGCTCGTCGTACACCCATCAATCAGCCCTGGGATAACGAGAACATGCTCTCTGGCCGCTACATTAGTTACTAGCTCGTCTGGATAGAAACTGATAACCTCATCTCTGATGCAGCTTCTAGGCGGCACGTGAGGGGCTTTGTTGAGCTGAAATATCTTATGTTTTAGAGCGGTATTGCTAGCTTGCTCAGTAATCACTCCTAAATTCAATCGAGGTTTCCTCGGCTCAGGTATACCTCCAGTTGCTCACTCACCACCGCCAGGCTGAGCTGCTTTCACATATCTGCCGAGCTTACCGTCATCGACCCACTTCTGAATGATTTAATGTGCGCTCGCCGAAATTGAAAATAAAGGAGTCGCCACGCCGTTTTTAAGGAAACATTGAAAACCTTTTAGAAAGAGAAAATGGGTTCGGGGGTCAAGTTACGTGTTGGGAAGAACCGAGAGTTCACCCAACACGCCTCGTCCGTGGATCTTTCTAACGTTCAACATTTGATTTATTCAAACATGTGTGCTAGTGTGTATGACAAGATATGTACGGAATGCATAGAAGTGCTTTGTTTTATTGCTCAAAGGGAAATACAACTTTGTAAGCCATTGACAATGGGAGGCTACATCCCATATTACAAAAGGATTAACAAAACTTACAACTAAAAATGAACCTACTGCAGAGGCTTGTTGTGTCGCGTGACATAGGACCTGAGAGGTCACTTGTGTCGCGTGACACTACAAATCACTTTGCAGAGATTTTACATTATTGAACAAAAGGAAATAGATCTATCTAGTCACTTCAAAATGAATATGGATATGGAAGATCCACACCCTAATTTGAGTGACAAACAAAAGGGGAGAAGGGAGGAACAAACTTACAACTGAAAGATGATTCTCTGCAGATAGGTCACTTGTGTCGCGTGACACAGGACTTGATGAGTCACTTGTGTCGAGTGATTCATGCATGCAGATGAACACTACTACCACTACTGCCACCACTGCCACCACTACCACCACCACCACTACCACTACCACCACTACTATCACTACTACCACTACCCCCAATCCCTAAACCCTAAATCATATACTTATACCTCGAAACCTAAACCCTAAACTCTAAACAAGTTTGGAACCATGGAATCCGAATTACAATGGTTCCAAAAAGATTAATATAGTTGTTTGCAGTAGTGGAAATGGAAAAGACCAAAAAGATTGGGAAGAAACTCAAGCCACCGGAGGAACCGATGGAAGAACTGTAATGGCACCACTGGACCGCTGCAATGCGCCGCCGCAGAGAGAGACGAGTGAGGAGGGAGAGAAAGGAGCGCTAACAAAGGGAGACGAGTGGATAGTGAGAGAGAGCCCTGATTTTCAAAATTCAAAACCTTAAATTTTACTTATATACATAGGGTTATATCTACGATTTGGCTTGTTTCCCTCCCCGGGATACGTAGGAATCCTTTCTTAAAAAGGTCCAGCCATCCGATCCACCAAGTCATCGTCCAGCCCTCCGCCTTATCCCCAGCCGCTCATTGGAATTGGGTCCTGCTTGTCGACAACCTGATTCATCCGGACTTAGACTGTTTTCCAGGGGTTTTTTGGTATTTTGGAATTTTGAGGGGCTTGCTGGCAATTTCAGAAAATGTGCACAGGGAGTCCGGCCGGACTTAGACTGTATACCAGGGTTTTTTTGGTCTTTTCCCTTTCATTTCTGATTGAAAGGTGATGTGTGGGCTGTGGCATGGCTGCCACGTGTCCCATGACTCACCAAATGCGTGGGAGTTCGTTCCCCGGTCCCGGTTTTGTCCCTTTTTTAAAATAACAGTCCGAAAAATGTTCGAAACGCCCCCGGAAAGTGCCGAAAAGTGCGTTTTCAGGGAAAGCCATACTTTATGATGCCTGCAGACTTCACTGCTATCATCGGCTTTTAGGAGGTGTCTGACCCGATAGAAGACAGTTAGGAGGCGTCTTGACCCGAATAGACCATTAGGAGGTGTCTGACCCGATAGAAGACTGTTAGGAGGCGTCTTGACCCGAATAGACCATTAGGAGATGTCTGACCCGATAGAAGACTGTTAGGAGGCATCTTGACCCGATAGAAGACTATTAGGAGGTGTCTTAACCCGAATAGAATGAAATGATTCGTGATAGCATCACTTTTTTCTCAATGAAAGATATGGGTATGAGCGTCAATGGTGATCCGACCGTTTAGAGAACTTGAGCGTACTTCTCAATTGTGATAGAGGTAGCTTAAGTTTGATGCCAAATCCAGAAGGGGATCTGTTACTCCATCCCACTTACAATCAATGAAAATGAATTACAAGGAAATGGGCTGAGGCAGTCTGTCCAGGGCCACGAATGTCATACGACACAGGACTGCTCAGGGCCTTGGGTGTCACACGACACAGGATTACCCAGGAGCGTGGATGTCGTATGACATAGGAAGCCATGCTCAGGATGTCTCTACAAAGGGGAGTGGTCATGCCACCAATACCATTCTAAAGCTAAGAAGCTAACTAGAACAACGAAGAGACTGAGATAAAGAGTATTATGGGAAGGTCATGGGGTTTCAGTGACCCAATGTGAATGACCACATTTCTTGGGTCACAATTAAAGAACCCTCACTTCCTAACTCAAGCAACAACAGTAACAAATGAGTATTGTGGGAGGATCATATGGCGTTGATGGCCAAATATGAATGATGGGCCATCACCTCCTAACTCAGACAAGCATGATCAAGATTCAAGCATATGGATCAGAAACCACGGGGGAAGGGATCAACATTCAGATGAGTGTGAATATAGATGATCCACACTCATCAGCATGTCTAAAGCTCAAATAACATGAACTGAGCAATTTGTAAACAAAACACCATATTCAGAGAATGACTGCCACAAGTATAACCACGACAAAGAAAATCCAAATACAGATCAACGGATTGCAAATGAAGAACAGAGCAATGGCAGATTAACAGAGCAAACGCAATGAGAACCGAGAGAGAAAAAGATTAAGATTTGTTACCCTCGTAGTGTCCACACTTCCTATACCACGTCGATATAGGAAGTCTTCAAATCAAATCGGCTTCGGAACCGATCCAAGTCTCAGATCGAGAGCTGCTTTAGAACTCTCAGTTTGATTCGGGAAGTCTGCTTTGTTCACAAACGGGTATTACTGGACATGAACACCAGTAATTATTGACTGGGAGAGGGGTAGTGAAGACGGACGGAGAGGAATGGAAGCTCGGCCGGAACTAATGGAGTTTGAGACCTGGTGAATGGGTTTAAGTCTAGGTTGGAAAGCGATTTAGGGAGAGTTTGAGTGGGGCTTGTGTTCAGCCGGAATAGGGAGAGGGAACGGTGAATGAGGTCACCGGTGGTGTTGATTTGAGAGAGAGAATGGGGAGGAGGCGGATTAGGGAGCTCCGGTCGATTTAGAGGGGGCTTGGTAGTTGGATGTAGGGAGATTGAAGTTGGAGGTAGAACGGTGATGGGAGGTTGAGGGAGTTCATCGCCGGCTGATTTGGATGTGATGAAGGCCGGTGAGGGACAATGGCGATTAGAGAGGTAATGGGTGAAGGGCCTCGGTTTTGGAGGCGCTGAAGGAAGATGAGGAAGGCCTTGGGAGATCGGTGATGGTGATAGTGATCGGAGAAGGAGGGAGGCCTTGGTTTGCCGGTGAATGGCAATTGTTTTGGTGGAGAAGACGATCGGGGAGGGGGCTCCCTGTTATTCCGACTAGAGAGAGAGAGAAGTGAGAGAGAGAGAATCTGTATTGCTTCCTTAGAGAGAAAGAAAATGAGAGTTCTCCTCTTTGTCGTGTCCCCCCTTCCTTTACAAATGGGATATTATCCCTTATTTAATACAGATTGGGAATGAATTTGGGGTGTCGTATGACACCGGTTCTTTTAGGCAGGATGGGCCAAAGTGAAGTAGGCCCAAAAAGAATAAATGTGAATAAATGAGACAAGCCCAATATTAAGGCAAAGTCTTTGCAATTCAAGGAGAGCGGACCCAAAAACACGAGTTCGGGTTGGGGTACTCACAGAACCCCTCGACGATGTCGCTTCCACGGGAAGTGGGGTCGTCAACAAAAATGAGAATCCCGAGCCGAACACGAACGGCGGGGAAGAAAAATGACCGAGATGGTCAAGTGGCTGGACCTCTTATGAAAAGGATTCCTACGTATCCCGTGGGGGAATCAAGCCAAATCGTAGTTCGACAAATATGGACGTTTGCGTCCTGGGGAAATCGACCATGATGGTCATGCGGCTGGACCTTTTACGAAAAGGATTCCTACGTATCCCGTGGGGGAATCAAGCCGAGTCATAGTTCATCAAAGAGGTGGTGCTAATGAGAGGCCACGGGCTTTGTACCCAAGAGTGACTGTAGTCACCCCGAAGGTTTGACTGTTCCAAGGGGAGTCACCCCGAAGATGGGTTTTTGCACCCGAGATTGACTGTTCCAAGGGGAGTCACCCCGAAGATGGGTGTTTGGACCCGAGATTGACTGTTCCAAGGGGAGTCACCCCGAGATGGGTGTTTGCACCGAGATTGGCTGTTCGAGGAGTCACCCGGAGATGGGTGTTTGCACCCGAGATTGACTGTTCCAAGGGGAGTCACCCCGAAGATTGACTGTTCCAAGGGGAGTCACCCCAGAGATTGACTGTTCCAACGGGAGTCACCCCGAATGATTGACTGTTCCAAGGGGAGTCACCCCGAAAGATTGACTGTTCCAAGGGGAGTCACCCCGGAGATTGACTGTTCCAAGGGGAGTTACCCCGAAAGATTGACTGTTCCAAGGGGAGTCACCCCGGAGATGGGTGTTTGCACCCGAGATTGACTGTTCCAAGGGGAGTCACCCCGAAGATGGGTGTTTGCACCCAAGATTGACTGTTCCAAGGGGAGTCACCCCGAATTTGACTTTTTCTTTGGGAAGTCGCCCGCAATTTTGACTTTTTCTTTGGGAGTCACCCGCGAATTTGACTTTTTCTTTGGGAGTCACCCGCGAATTTGACTTTTTCTTTGGGAGTCACCCGCGATTTTGACTTTTTCTTTGGGAGTCACCCGCGATTTTGACTTTTTCTTTGGGAGTCACCCCCGAATTTGACTTTTTCTTTGGGGGTCACCCGCGAATTTGACTTTTTCTTTGGGAGTCACCATCGAATTTGACTTTTTCTTTGGGAGTCACCCGTGATTTTGACTTTTTCTTTGGGAGTCACCCGCGATTTTGACTTTTTCTTCGGGAGTCAGCCGCGATTTTGACTTTTTCTTTGGGAGTCACCCGCGAATTTGACTTTTTCTTTGGGAGTCACCCGCGAATTTGACTGTTTTTCTTTGGGAAGTCACCCCGCGAATTTGACTGTTTTTCTTTGGGAAGTCACCCCGCAAATTTGACTATTTTTCTTTGAGAAGTCACCCGCGAATTTGACTTTTTTATTTGGGAGTCACCCGCGACTTTGACTTTTTCTTTGAGAGTCACCCGCGATTTTGACTTTTTCTTTGGGAGTCACCCGCGAATTTGACTTTTTCTTTGGGAGTCACCCGCGAATTTGACTTTTTCTTTGGGAGTCACCCGCGATTTTGACTTTTTCTTTGGGAGTCACCCACGGATTTGACTTTTTCTTTGGGAGTCACCCGCGATTTGACTTTTTCTTTGGGAGTCACCCGCGATTTGACTTTTTCTTTGGGAGTCACCCGCGATTTTGACTTTTTCTTTGGGAGTCACCCGCGATTTTCTTGAGAAAGACTGAGAGGCGGGCGTTTATACCCGAAAGAAGTAAGAACGTATGGTGCCTCAAACCGAAGAAGATATTGATGCGAGATGAACTCAAAGGAGATGTAATGACTTTATCCGAGAGAGTAATGATGATTTGCAGGTGAATATGCTTTCATACCTGTGCTTTGCTTACCTGTAGCTGCCGGAGGGACTGAAGCTACGGCTGATGATGAAAGGTTGATTTGCCATGCGAGGGACGGTCTTTGTTGATGATTTTTTTTTGTCCAACAAGGGGACTCTGATGAAGACGTGCTCATGAGAAAGGGCTTTTGGTGAAGATTCGCCCATGAGAATGGGCTCTTTGTGAAGATCTGCCCATGAGAACGGGCTTTTGATGATGATGCACCCTTGAGAACGGGCTCTTGATGACTTCATTAATCGGGGCCCCCTCGAACTACAGTGACCTGAGACTCGTACCTTAAATGGTAAGGGTTACGTAGGCAACACTTCAGCCAGGTCAAACTCTCAAATTGTGGAGATCAACTATTTTCTCAAAGATGCCTTAAGACTAATTATGAGTCTAATTCAACTCATTGGTTTGACTCTGCCATATGTTCTTACAGAATTCTACATAATGTCTATGGAGAAAAGCATTGAATCCCTTAAAGAAGTCTCAGACATGAAGTTGGGAATGATCAACCTCCTCAAAGACATGCATGAAATTGAGCAACGCCATTTGTCTTACTTTCACGAGTACTTGAGAAGAGTTCTTCCTCCTGTTTAATTCCAGAGTCCTTACCATCCACATGTTTGTGGTCCCACATATGGTCCTGCACATCAAAATTTCTCATTCAGGATGCCTGCTGTGGCCACCAACCAACGAAGGGCACCAATACCCGAGTCACCTCCAAATTCAACCCAAGAGAAGAAGATCGACAAGGAGCATTTTGATGACCTAGGAATGCCTGTGGGTGAGTTCTTCAAAGTTTTGGTGAGAAAGAATTTGATCAAGCCGCTCGAGAATTACAAGCCTGTTAATAAGAGAACTAACTTGGATACATCCAAGTTTTGCAGATACCACAAGTATGCTGGGCATACCACTGACAGATGTCTGCAACTGAAACGCTTGATTCAAAGATTGATCAACCAAGGAAAAATCAAGGGCCTCATTGATGAAGAAACCCTCGTCCTTTAAGGGAAGATTTAGATGCATTCAGTCTTGTAGGTTCTAGTGTGTCTTTCTTACGTCCACTTTGGGCATTGGTATGTAATGTCCACTTTGGACTAGTTACTTCAATAATAAAAAAAGTCTTTCTTTCCTTTCTCTCTAGACTTGAGACATAATCTCGCATTACTTTCAAGAAGATTGTTTTATTTATAATTATCACTTGATTGCTAATCTCACTGATTAACTCACCGGCTAATAACTCATAACAAAGTAAAAAATAATAAATGCTTTGATTGGAGTGAACAACTCACTGCCTTTCCTCATATACACCATCTCTATGCACCCTTCTCTCATACACTCTCTCCATACTCCACCATATACTTTTTGTACACTATCTTCAGACCCTCTCCTTGTACATGCCCTCTATGCTCTCTCGATCATACACTTCCCCAAATACACTCTCTCCCACTTGACCTCCTTTCCATATGGTCAAGACAAGCACAAAGACCGTTGTTGCTCATACAAAGAAAATGCAAGGGGTTGTTCTTATCCTTTACAAGTGCTACATGAATATCAACTTGGGGCTCACCAACCCCCCAATCTCGCGTCTCCTCTGATTTTCCATTTGATCGATAAGCTTTTGTTGAATACGCTCACATATCTTTCTCATGATCCGATTATATATTTTTCCTTACTTAATAAGTCGGTTAAATGAGTTTGCATTTATTTACTCTTTTGAGAATGCTATCCAGTAGCGATTGAAGTTAAACCTCTCACCATAGGAAGCCATAACCTTATCCTCACTAAATAATACCCTTTCATTTCAAGATCGACAAGTTTTGAAACCCTAAGGAAGAAGCCCATACTAGGGGCTCCCCTGACTCACAAAGAAAGTAATCACCTCCAAGCTTAAGAAAGGCAGAATGCAAAAGAAACTCATACAAGGGGCTCCCTCGACTCACAAAAGAAGGGACCACCTCCAAGCCCAAGAGGGAAGAGGTAAACGCATCCTAAGGCATACGCTAGGGGCTATCGCGAGCAAACAAATCCAAAGGCTTTTCTCGAGAAGAGGGTGTCCAAAAAAAAAAAAAAACCTCCCTCACTCCGAAGTGAACCTCCCATCTCAAAGGTTGTGAAAATGAGATATCGAGTGAAGGTCCTAACGTGATCAAGTTACCTGCTGAAATCACAACAAACTCACGAGAAGAAACAACAAAGATTCCCTCTTGGAAAAATCCCGTAAACCAGTTCCAAGCCAATCCTCTCACTTTTAGAGGATTCCATCACCACCCTTGACCTTGTCAAAATAAAAGTTAACCTCACTCTTAGAGGTTCTGAAGAAACGACAACAAGAAAATCCCTTCACCTTAGAGATCTCAAACACATCCCTCAAACCAACCTCTCAGCAAAAGGCCCGGCCGACCTCTCACTTTAAGAGGTCATGTCAAGCATCACCCAATGATCGATCACAACACAAAGCCCAGCTACAACCGCTACCGGATGGCATTCTCATTTCCCTAAAAGATTATTTAAAAGAAATGCATATTCAAATTTTTGAGTCACTTGTTATCCTACGTGAGCATATTACATACTCTCTCCAAGTTTGGGAACTCGTCCTATTCTTGAAATTCGTTCATTCGACTCCTCAAACACTGTCTGCAAAAGTCTCACTGGGGCTTCGCATCCGTAGCTCTCAGCGGCACTCCGGTAAAAGCAAGGAGACACGCGCCAGGGACTACTCCCCTCGGCTTGCGAGAACAAAGGAGCAACAAATCTTAACTTGAAAGATTGAAAAATAAAAGGGGCTATAATCAGTCAAGTCCCACTTTTTCTTCCACTCCAATCTTTTCCCTATTTTTTCATTTTTTCTCGTAAAGAAGATCAATGCAGCGGCAGCCCGCACGACAATTACCACCGAACAGTCCAGAGCAGCAAGCAACAACGGAACATCCTAATCCTTCTAAAGTTAAGCCATATTTCACCATCAATCGATCTTCTCTCTCTTATTCCAGCTTCAAATCAAAACATTCATTATTTGTTTACTTATACAATTGGAATTTGATAAACCAATCAGTAAGGTCCATTCTCGAGCAATCAAAAGATAATTCTAAATAAAACAATTCTTCAAATGTCTCGACAAGTCTTCTTTTCTACAATCTAGGAAGAGCCAAACACTTACTTTCTGTCAAGCAGGGGCTTCCTTACACTTGTACATATACTCGCATGGTCATCCGAGAAGTCAAAACACAAGAACCTTCTCTAAAATCTCTCTCCTTTCAAAGTGTCCCTGTTGTATTTCAATACATTTTCTTTCTTTTACTTTTTGAGTCGACTGAATGATTTAAAAATAGAGACGCTGAGGCATTTTGCTCTAAGCCTTCATCAAACATTGAGGCTCCCCTCACATAAATTGGCCGACTATGTGGTTCTTCAGAAAAGGCCAGGGGCTCTAACAAGAATCGGGTCTCCAACAAAGTCATATCTAGCAAGAAGGGCATCCCTTGTCATCAAGATCAGCATGTGGCAAACTCTTTGAGATAGTCAGAAACATAATTAATCATAAGGCCTCCTTATCAAATTAACATACTTTCAAAATGCCATCCTCCTTGGCACCTTGTTTACAAAATCACTCTTTGGTCTCCACAAATTTTCAAACTCTTCAAGTATATCAAAGACGTATCTCTGTGACTCCCAAGATGACTCGATCCTACCCCTTATCTCTGGACATCAAACTTATCCAATCCCATCTTCTATCATAGACACCTACTCAGCCTCGCCTTGCTTAAACCATAACCTTTCTGCTCAAATTGCCTTGTTCAGACTTACCACAAATGTAAACCCTAGCTTTAAGCCTAGGTGACAAATACCTCTCAAAACCCTAGCTTTAAGCCTAGGTGACAAATGCCTCTCAAAACCCTAGCTTTAAGCCTAGGTGACAAATACCTCTCAAAACCCTAGCTTTAAGCCTAGGTGACAAATACCCTAGCTTTAAGCCTAGGTGACAAATACCTCTCAAAACCCTAGCTTTAAGCCTAGGTGACAAATACCTCTCAAAACCCTAGCTTTAAGCCTAGGTGACAAATACCTCTCAAAACTAGCTTTAAGCCTAGATGACAAATACTTCTCAAAACCCTAGCTTCGAGCCTATGAGACAAAACCCCTCTCTAAACCTTACCAATAATCCCAATCAATTCAAGGGTGACTTCCTTATACGTCAATCTCTAGGGTGACTTCCTTATACGTCAAATTCAAGGGTGACTTCCTTATACGTCAAATTCAAGGGAGACTTCCTTATATGTCAAATCCTTGGGTGACTCCCCAAACAGTCAATTCTTTGGGTGACTCTCCGAACAGTCGAATCCTTGGGTGACTCCCCGGACAGTCAAATATTTGGGTGACTCCCCGGACAGTCAAATCTTTGGGTGACTCGACAGTCAAATCTTTGGGTGACTCCCCGAACAGTCAAATCCTTGGGTGACTCCCCGAACAGTCAAATCTTTGGGTGACTCCCCGAACAGTCAAATCTTTGGGTGACTCCCCGAACAGTCAAATCCTTGGGTGACTCCCCGAACAGTCAAATATTTGGGTGACTCCCCGAACAGTCAAATCCTTGGGTGACTCCCCGAACAGTCAAATCTTTGGGTGACTCCCCGGACAGTCAAATCTTTGGGTGACTCCCCGGACAGTCAATTCCTTGGGTGACTCCCCGAACAGTCAAATCCTTGGGTGACTCCCTGGACAGTCAAATTCTTTGGGTGACTCCCCAAACAGTCAAATCCTTGGGTGACTCCCCGGACAGTCAATTCTTTGGGTGACTCCTCGAACAGTCAATTCTTTGGGTGACTCCCCGAACAGTCAAATCTTTGGGTGACTCCCCGAACAGTTAATTCTTTGGGTGACTCCTCGGACAGTCAAATCTTTGGGTGACTCCCCGGACAGTCAAATCTTTTGGTGACTCCCCAGACAGTCAAATCTTTGGGTGACTCCCCGAACAGTCAAATCCTTGGGTGACTCCCCGAACAGTCAAATCCTTGGGTGACTCCCCGAACAGTCAAATCTTTTGGTGACTCCCCGGACAGTCAAATCTTTGGGTGACTCCCCGGACAGTCAAATCTTTAGGTGACTCCCTGGACAGTCAAATCCTTGGGTGACTCTCCGAACAGTCAAATCCTTGGGTGACTCCCCGGACAGTCAAATCTTTGGGTGACTCCCCGAACAGTCAAATCTTTGGGTGACTCCCCGGACAGTCAAATCATTGGGTGACTCCCATACAGTCACGTATTCTCGGGTGATTCCCACATAGTCACATCTTTGGCTTAAGACACCACACGTCCTCCATTCTTGGGTACTAAACGCCCATTTCTTTCTCTCCCCAACGGAATTTTGAACTACGATTTGGTTTGATTCCTCTTGGGATACGTAGGTAGCCCGACAAGGGTTCAGCCGCTCGACATACCTGGTCACCTTTCATTTGCGACTCAGCTCGAGTTCAAACATCAAATCCGCAAGCTCATCATTCCACCCCTGAAATCCCTTTTTTCAGGACAGATCCTATCTTAATCGTCGACCCCACTTGTTTTACACGAAGCGTCACCGAGGGGCTACTGTTAGTACCCGATCCTAAAAAAAAGATATTTTAATCTTGCTCCTAAAAGAATTGTTTTGGACTGATTAGAGTTGACAAAACCCTAATTACTCTTTTAAACATTTCTCTTTCTCGTGCCGTCAACAGCCGCTGACGTGAAGGCTACACCTAGTAAAAAGGTTCGATCGACCCTTCTCGTAAAAAGGTTCGACGACCCTTCTCGTAAAAAGGTTCGAACGATCCTTCTCATAAAAAGGTTCGATCGACCCTTCTCGTAAAGGTTCAATCGACCCTTCTAGTAAAGGTTTGATCGACCCTTCTCGTAAAAAGGTTCGATCGACCCTTCTCGTAAAGGTTCGATCGACCCTTTTAAGGTTCGATCGACCCTTCTCCAGAAAGGTTCGATCGACCCTTTTCTTCGATCCATCAGCCGCCAAGGCCCATTCCCTGAATACTATAAATACGTTCGCACTTCTTCACTTTTCAAGAAAACATACGTTCTCAGCGGAAAAAGTCGAGACTAAACTTGAGTTTTCCATTCCACACATTTCTCAATAGCGTTTCGAACATTCTTCGAATCTTGCTAGATTCGACCCCAAAGCCTTGCCACAATTGGTAAGTCTTTTATTTAATATTCTGTTCTTTATTATTATTATTATTGCTGAGCTATATAGTTTATTGACATGCTTTATATGTTCTAATTGTGCCTATATGCTAGATTTAGGACTATTTTAATATGTTTAAGTATGTATAGCCGATGATGGTCTAGGATTTCACTCAAGAAATCTAATGTATCTAGGAACAATTTCTTTCCTTCCACCTTAGTAATAATCATCCCACGATCAACAATTCCCCAAGGATGAACGTTGATTAGTGTACCTTCCGAGGACCTAAATCAAAGGTTCTAGGGTGTGATCATCAATTAATTCTTTCTCTCCCCTCCTCCTTATGCATGATCCCGCTTCTTCTATCTATTCCTGTAAACACCGCACACAACCAACACCCCACATGCTAGAAAGACCGATCCGTCGAGCAATAGGAGTGATAACGTTTCTTCTTCTGTTGTAACTTGACCCCCGAACCCAATCACATGCTCAGCCTTTTTTCAATGCTTTGGGCTATGTCAAAGCGGCATGGCGACTCTCATAAAATTAAACTAATACTTTTAATACGGTTTAAATCGAGTGTCACTTAATGAATATCCCATTTCGGTCCGACTTTCCATAAATATTTATTTTTAAACTTTCGAATGCGTGCTGCATCGAAACGGGATATTCACAGAAGGTTGATAGCAGCACCTTTGGCTTTCTTCGTTTGTTGACCTTTGACTTTCAGTAGGGGTAATGTTTAGCCCTTAAACTTCCTAAGGATAAGTTTCTTCTTAAACTCGCTTAGAAGTCTCTATTTTTTTTTTGTGATGATTTAGGGAATAGGTAGGGTCCATTATATTGCATGAATTAAATGATACTCATGAGGAAAGACAACCTTAGGGAAAGTGTTTAGGAGAAGAAAATTACTTCAATTAATTGAAGAAATTGAAACAGACTCGATAGTTTAGATGACACAAACTAGAGGAGGTGAGAAATACTAGAAAGACAGAACGACTCTTCAAGTTCATACTTGGAAATTTAAAATCTAATCTACTTCTAGCAAAGGAGAAAGGGAGAGGATAGTGGCAGCCCCAAAGTGGTAAGTGTAGATTTCTTCTCGGAGCTTCATCTTCTTCATGGATTACGAGGGAGAGGATTGTTGATGACGTTGGGACGTTCTAGCTCTCCATTGTCAAAGAGGTCTTGGATGATGTCCTTCAAGTGGTGCAAGTGTTGGTGTCGTGGCCGGTGAAGTTGTGATACTTGCAGAATAAGTGATGAGCGTGATTAGGACCCATATCCTTAGGAGGACCACCTTCTCTTGGTTTGATCTTTTCATTCTTGACAAGCACATCGAAGAGTTCTTCTTGAGTGATTCCTTCAATTTTTTCATAGTGTCTCTTTTTCTTTTCAATAGGAGGAACATCAGAATACTTGCCGGTGTTGGGGCGGTTAAATGCAATGGCATTGACTGAAGCATCCTTACTTGTGGTCGGTTTGTTATAACTTAAAGTACTTTCTTTCTTTTTACTTTTTAGGAAGTCATCAATCCTAATTCCGGACTCATGGAGTTCATTGAAGCTAGGAAAGTAATTACCGGCGAGCTTCTTTTGAAATTCATCACGAAGGCATTAAAGGAAGATGTGGATTTGCTCTTTGAGAGTATGCCTTTCGACAATTTCAGTAAGTTTGAGTCTCCATCTTCTGGCAAATTCGGCGAAGGACTCATTTGCATGTTGTTTGGTTTGTTCAAGGTCCCTCCTAGTAGGGCGGTAAGTGGAGTTGTCTTCGAACTGCCTTTGGAAGACTAAACATGCAGACGACCAATCAAGCCTTGTAGTCATAGGAAGAGACATGTACCAATCCCTTGCAGCACCCTCCAAAGTTTGAGGAAATCATTGGGCCAAGATTGTGTTATCAATGCCCATTGGAAGCATAGCCCAAGTGTAGGTTTCAACATGAGCTCGAGGACAAGTAGTACCATTAAACTTGGCAATGTCGGGTGTCTTGTACTTGCGAGGAAACTTGGTAATGGATTTTTGAAGAGCATTGGGATCAAATGGGACGAATGACCCTTTGGAAGTGTCAAGAGTCGTAAGTTTCTTCTCGAGGTAGTTCTTAATAACATGGTCACCAAGTTTAGTAGTTTCACCACTGACTTCTTTCTTGGTTTTAGTGCTTTTGGAGATGTGTTCCTCATCATCGGAAGAGCATGAGGAAGAGGAGGAATCGGATTCTTCCCTTTTCTTGCTTGACTTCTTGGGTATCTTATTCTTTTTGGTGTAGGATTCCTCTTCATCGGAGGAGGATTTCATTTTCTGCTTTTGCTTTCTGCTTTTCTTAACTTTCAAATCGTTGAGCTCTTTCATGAGGGCGGCCATTTCGGCATTTTGCCCCTCAATTTGTTTACTTTGTTCATCCATGTTAAGCAGGGCTTAGATGAGTTGGTCCTTAGCATCGTTGATTTCGGCCTCGGTGGTAGGAGGAGAAGCAGACATTGTGTTGAGCTTTGGCGATGACCTAGACGTGTAGCAACCGTGTTAAACCATGATCGAGTCCCAACAAGTCGGCTGAATAGGGTGTATGAAGGCTTTGAAGGTTTGAAGGTTTTGGCCAAAACACGAAAAGACCGAACACGTTTCTCGCACGGGACAAGTAGTCTCGCGCGAGATAACACCACGGAAAGTCCCAATTTTTTCTGATTTTAATCCTAATTTTGGTCGAACGAAAAATCTGTTTCGGGGGTTTCTAGCATTCGAAAACCAAACCTAAGGACCTAGGGGTCGAAGTCATCCCAAGTAACATCAAGTTTTGTGCAATAAATTTGGTGAGAAATTTTTCTCTTTTTAGGGGCAAATCCGAAGGGACAATTCTGAAGCGACAATTTTTTTGATTTCTTTTCCATGGATTATTGCACAAAACAATCTTAACAAGGGATTACAAGGACTCCAAGATCAAACCGACCGGTCACGGAGTGTCCTATAAAGTCAATCTACATGATATGTGGCGATTGTGAATGTGGTGCCCAAGATCGTGGCTCTTTTATTTTTATTTATTTTTGTTTGAACCGCTTTCTCATGTAAGGGGATCATCGCCTCATATCGGTTTGGAAACATTCAGTTTAAATTGAAAAATAGAGTCGCCACGCCATTTTGATTTCCTCAAAACTTTGAAAAAAAGGATTTGGGTCCGGAGGTTAAGTTACCCCTTGGGAAGAACGGATCGTCGTTCACCCAAGGAGCCTTGCCGAAGCAAGTCTTCCAAGATTCGATTTTCATGCTTGCCTTTGTGTTTTCGTGTGTGGGATGTGTTTTTGAAAAGGAGGGAATGTACCAAGTTATCTTCCGGACGTATAAACCATGAGTTGGTTATCGCTCGGGATTTCTTGGATTTTTATGTGTTAGGGACTTTAGTCCCGTTCTCATCTTGGACTTATGATCATCATGATGAGACCTTGGGTCACATGAGATCAAAATAGGGACACCTTTTTTGTAGTCCAAGGATGAGACTCTTTAGAAAGAAATGACCTTTGCTCATCAATCCTACATCTTGAGACGATTTGAGCTTTGTTGGGACACTTATTCTCGTCTCAAGTGATGATCAGAGATGTGGGGCTCAAGTTCATCTTTTTCTAAAGGAAAATCCGTCTACGGCATCTTTAAGTAGAGGAAATGATGTAAAGATAGGATCTTTACACCATTACACTCCATAGGATGCTCCAAGTACCAAAGGGGAATAAGGGAGGGGTATAAAGATTGGATCTTTATACTCATCCTATGCCCTTTTGTGCCTTATGAAGGTCACTAGGCAATCCTTGGAGAGAGATCCAACCATGAGGGACATGGAGAATGCATTTTAAACTAAAGATGACATTTTTATGCTAACATATGTAATGAACATGATGCAAGCTAAGACTAGGAATGAAAAGGGAGGACCTTTATGGCTTTCCTATGTCCTTTATGAACCTTTTAGGTGGAAAATCCTTGGAAGCAAGGTCTATAGGAAGGGGGAATGACATTCATGCATAAAGATGGCATTTTTATGGAAAAAGATGACATTTTTATATGCAAAGATGACATTTTATATGCAAAGGATGCTATTTTCACATCACCGTGTGAGAGATCCACCCTAGAATAAGCCATTTGAGGTCTTATTGTTCATCCTTGGGTTGGATCTTCCATGGATCCCATGTGATAGTAGAATGGGGGTAATATGATCTACATGCCTAAAGATGTGATTTTTAATGGCAATATATCAAATACCAAGCAAGTAGATGGCAAAATATAAAGCAAGGAACAATATATCAAGTAATGACAAGTATATTTTAAAGAAAAGGGGAGGAAAGGTTACCAATGGTGGTGTTCCTTTATCTCCTTAAAGTTTGCCTAAGGAAGGACCAACTTTTGAACGGTTTTGAAGAGGGGGGGAGGTGATTTTGGTTGCTCTCAGCTCTCTGGAAATTTGTGTAGGTATTTTGACAGAGTAACAGTGCCAAAAACTGTATATCAAAATGGGTAGAGGAGGCCTCTATTTATAGGCACTCTGGTGATGGCTAATGAAGTCGTGCGGGTGTAACCCCAAGCTAATGAAGCCGTGCGGTCTTATCCATTAGTGACTTAGCTTATTTCTAGAACTATGCAAGGTGGCATTCTAGAAGGTCTTTTCCAGCGAGGGACTACGTGGAATTTTAATTCCTAGCAAGTCCTTCCCCCCTCGAAAGGTTTGGAAAAGTTCCCGAATTGCCCCTGAATTTTAGGAAAGTCCGGGGAATTGCCGAGAAACTTAACCGGAAGGCATGAGCCAGATTTGGGTACTTACAGAAGCCCCTCGGCAACATCACTTGCAGGGCGAGTGGGGTTGTCGATAAAAAAGGATCCAATATGGCGAACTGCCGAGACGGATTGGGTGACCAAGGTGGTTAAGTGGCTGAACCTTTGGAAGGCTACCTACATATCCCGGAGGAATCAAGCCAGGCCGTAGTTTTGGCTCCACTGGGGTATGGCGAAGAGAAACTGGTCCCTTGCATAGGGGGATGGAAGGAAAGTGACCTAGGAGGTCAAGTCACTGATCCTACCGGGGATATGCTAGATGAAGGAAGTGACCAATGTGGTCGAATCCCTGGACCTTATGAGGGGCTAATTTACCATTGAGGAGTGATGAAGGAAAAGGGTGACCACTGCGGTTGGATGGCTGGATGAAAGGCTACCTATGTATCCCGGGGGAATCAAGCCTTGGTCATAGTTCAAGTATCACTAGATGGTTAGGAAGGATGTCTAGGATCCTTGAGGTTTTGACGATTCATGGAGGAGTCACCTAATTGACAATTAATGGAGGTTGTCGCCTGATTGACAATTAATGGAGGTTATCGCCTGAGTGACAATTAATGGAGGTTGTCACCTGATTGACAATTAATGGAGGTTGTCACCTGAAAAAACTAAAGCTTACGCCACTATCGAGTAGATAGAGGTAGCTAAAGTTGGTTTTTTTTCCTTAAGTACTTAAGAAGAACTAAGGATACGTTCTTGGCATTTGAAAGGTTGGAAGATAATCTTGTTGTAAGGGTTACATAGATGCTAGCTTTCAAACTGACAAAGTTAATTTAAAATCACAATTAGAATTTGTGTTTATGCTTATTAAAGGTGCAGTTTTGATTGGAAGAATTTCAAGCAGAAAATCATAGCCGATTCTACTACTAAGGCCGAATTTTAGCAACATATGATGTAGCTAAAAGAGGCAGTTTGGATCAAAAGTTCATTTAGTGTTTTGGAAATGTTCCAAGTATCACTAATCGATGAAACTTTTGTTGTGATAATTGTGGTGTCATTTGTGCAAGCAATGGAACCAAGGTCACAACAACGATCCAAACACATGCTTAGACGTTTTTCGAGAATTCATTAAGAATGAGAAGACGTTAAGATATGCAAAGTATCAACCGATGATGACATTAGGGATTCACTTACAAAGACCCTCGCACAGGCAGAAGCATGATGGTCATGTTAGGTCCATGAGTATTCGATACATAGATGAAGCCTAGTGCAAGTGGGAGATTATTGGTGTAATGCCCTAGGCTTTAGTTATGTTTAACTTAAAACCGTTATGTATCATCTTTATTGTTTAAGTTTATTATTTGATTATTATATATTTTGCATATTTATTGTAATAATCTCCGTCCCTAATTATTAAGTGAATAATTAGTGTAAATGTTAATGGATAATCATATGATGATTATATGCATAGAGATGCACATTAAATTTATGGGTACTTGTTAGTGAACAAGTCACTGGATTTGACCCGCATGAGATTTATGTCATGGTCAAATGTCTTAATTAAATCTCATATGGTCACTTCATTTAGTCCCTAGACCTGAGATTATCATGACCTTACATATGATGAAAGTTATGTTTGATTTTAGTCAAACGGTATCATAACACGATATTTATAAAGGCTATCATTGGCATGATCGGATTCATGATGAGAAGGATCATAAGTCAAGATGGAATTTGTCCCTCGAAAGAGAGATGTTTTGCTTGGGCCCCTCGATGAGTGATAATGATGAAAGTGTATGGCCATACCCCAATGCGATTGGACTATTATTATACTCAAGATCGAGAAAGCATTGAACAAATACAAGTTGACGTAGACCATGACTTGTGTTCAATATAACATCGTGAGACAAAGGGAGAAATGGAAGTGTACCACTGGAAACGTGAAGTCTTACGTTATATTAATTGGATAGACATAATGGCTTGCTAGAGTTCGCTTATGTTTTATGAGGGTCGATTTGATCGAGCTCATTGCCAACATAATATTATCATATTGGGTCACACACAATTAGAATGAATTGGTTAAACCAAAGGAAGAAATATTGAGAGTTCCTCATCAGGCATAAGTCATCGCGCGACAGATCCTATCCATAGGGCACGTCTGGTCGTGCGACACTTCATGCTAAGAGGCATTTTACAGCTTAGTTTCCTAATACGATTAGGGCACTAATATTAATACTATAGTAGTATAAATATGAGTCTGTGAGCAGCCAAAACTTTGCCGAATTTTCTAAGGAAAAATCACAACAAAGGTTTCTCAATATTCTTCCATAGGTTTAAGGATCTAGCAATCCTCAAGAACCGTTCTTGGTTCATTCAAAGGTGTGGATACTACTAGAGGGTCTTCGCTCGTACGACGATCAAGTCCTAGAGTTCGAATCTGAAGATTCAAGTCTTGAAGATCGAAGTTTGTGATTCAAAATCACATCGATAAATTGTTCGATAGCTCAAGAACGGAAAGCAATTAAGGTTGGTAAATTCTATCTCATAGGAATTCAATTTAATTGTATAGAACGGATCTTAGGGTCTTGGGTTTTGTGTTATTAGATGCTTAATTCCGCTGCGCATGGACCCATAAAACCCAACATAAAATCCCCGCAAAAACCTTCAAAATTGAGGCTATAGAGCGAGAGAGAGGAGCTAATGTGGTCCGCCGAGGTCGGGTGAGTAGAGAGGCCGCGGAGAAGAGACTTGAATTGGTGAGGATGCACCGCCACTACACGTTCTCGCAATTGATGAACGAGGAGTTTTACCCGGATATGTGGCAACATTGTGCCACCGATGAGGATATTTGCATGGTATAACACTCAATTTTGTCTATTTTATTGATTTTTTTTTCATCAAAATTGGTTCATGTTAGATTTAGGGCTTGAATGCCAAAATTTGGGGCTTTTGTTTGTTTTGCCGTTGAAATATGAAATTGATGATGCATATGTTTAATTGAAGGCATGGGTAGAAGGAATATGCAATTTATTTGTAAAAACATGGGTAGTTTGCATAATGTAAAAATAAAATGGGTACAAATTCGCCGAATTTGGGATGAACTCTTTCATAAGAGATTTTGATGAAAAATTGTTTTTTTTTTTACAAATTTGCCGAATTTGGGACGGACTCTTTCATAAGAGATTTTGATGAAAAATTTTTTTTTTTTTTACAAATTCGCCGAATTTGGGATGAACTCTTTCATAAGAGATTTTGATGAAAAATTGTTTTTTTTTTTACAAATTTGCCGAATTTGGGACGGACTCTTTCATAAGAGATTTTGATGAAAACCTGTTTTGTAAATGTAAAATCGATACAAATTTGCCGAATTCGGAACGGACTCTTGCATAAGAGATTTTGATGAAAACCTTTTTTGTAAATGTAACATGGATACACATTTTCCGAATTTGGAACGGCCTCTTGCATAAGAGATTTTGATGAAAACCTTTTTTTTTCTAAATGTAACATGGATACAAATTTGCCGAATTTGGGACGGACTCTTGCATAAGAGATTTTTGATGAAAAATTATTTTGTAAAATGTATGATGGGTACAAATTTGCCGAATTTGGGACGGACTCTTGCATAAGAGATTTTTGATGAAAAAATCTTTTTTGTGAATGCATATTTGATAACATGAAGCTTGAATGTGAGAAAAGATGCATGTAAAAAATGTTCCCGAAGATGGGACGGAGTTTATTTTCTTTCTTTTCTGTTTTTGTTGTTTGTGTCATTTTTGCGATTTTGATGACATACTTGTGCTGTGCTTACTTTCAGGGGAGAGCGGATGTCATCCAACGTAAGTTGGATAAGCTAAAGACGTGGGGGTCCGTGGAGGCAGTCGTCAGGCTCTGGGATGCCCTGCCCACAGCTGATAGGGTGGGTCAGCGGAGTCCTCGCCAGCTTGTGGTAGCTTCTAACCTTTATGGTTTTGTTGAGTGCTTGCGAGGAGTGGCGGGGTTGCATAAGAGCAAGGGGCTCTATTTGGCGCTGATCGAGCACTGGTGGGATGTTACCCACACGTTTCACTTCTTTTGGGGGAGGCTACCGTGACCCCCACTGATTATGCTGCTATCACTAGCTTGTCCTTCTAGGGGCTTAGCTTGGAGTGGCATGACGGGTACACGGACATGGAGCTGATGGATCTGCTGGGGATTGTTCTCGTGCCGAGGAAGGGAATGGGCATGGAGGATGCCGTGGTGGACGCGAAGTTGATCGAGAGCATAGCTCGGTATGAGAGGGGGGAACAGACCATCTCGGCTGTGCAGATCGCTCGCTGCTTCCTGTGGTTCGCCCTTTCTAGCACTTTGTTTGGGCACGTTGAGGGCACAGCTATGTTTGCCTTTCTGGGGTCTTTGGCGGATATTGACAGGATAGACGAGTATGCCTAGAGAGAGGCAGGCTTGGCAAAGTTGTACTTCGCTTTGGACAGATATAGCAGGAAGGCGTCCACCTCCCTGACCTACTTCGAGTTCCCGTTAGAGGTATACTTTCTTCTTCTCTTTATTCCCTTGTACATATTGTGTATGTACTTTTGGTATTGATGGGTTTCCTTTTTCGGATGCAGGTTTGGGCTCTGGAGATCTTCGGATGTGCATTGTGGGACCATGTTCCGGAGAAGACCTTCGCATACCTGGCTATGCTTTGGTGGATGAAGGATGCCCAGTGAAGAGGAATAGCAGGACTAGGAGGAAGGTGAGGTACAATGACATGGTACAATTTTTTACGGCGGAGACTAGTGATAGGGTTAATTTTTACCCTTGATGTCTCGGGTCTTGACTTTCTTGTCGAAAGCTCTAGCCATTCGGCTTTTGTAGGCTCGGATGTGCTCCATGGCCTTTTGTCGGAGCTCGTCTAGTAGAGCCAGTTCGTCGTGTCGGCTTTGGAGCCATTCGACTTCGTTGATCTCGTTTTCTAGCAACACTCGGAGTGAGGGAATTTCCAATTCAACGGGCAGTACTGCTTCCATTCCGTATGTCAGGGCGAATGGAGTTTCTCTCGTGGCTACTCTGACTGATGTTCGGTAGCCCCAAAGTGCCAGGTGCAGCTTCTCGGGCCAATCTTGTCCTCATGTGGTCATTTTTCGGATGATCATTTCGAGGGTCTTGCTTGCTGCTTCTACTGCGCCGTTAGTTTACGGCCTGTAGGGAGAGGACTTGTGGCGTGTGATTTTGAATTCAGCCATCAGTCTGTCGCATTCTATTTTGAAGTGGGACCCGTTGTCTGATATGACCTTGTTCGGGATGCCGTATCAGTATATGACAGGGCTCCGGAATACCTCAGACCTTGGTAACCTTACTGCCAGTCAGAGATAAAACTCCCCGCGGGATCAGCTAGGATTCAATTTGTCCAGTTTCCGAGCTCGGACCAGCAAAGGAAGATCAAAGTCAGCTTGGCACTCGCACTCGATCAACGTGCTAACCAACGGCGACAACCGCCACAAGCAGCCTCAACGCAATCCCGAGGTTCCTGCAAAGGCTTTACCTCTCAAAAGAAAGACAGGAAACGGGTGGCTGGAGGACTCTCCTTCTACGGATAGAGATGAGATCTACGATTCCCGACTGTATGGCAGTATGATCACGTTCTGTGACGAAGATCTACCGAGAGATGCCTCGGGGCACAATGAAGCTCACGTACATTACTCTCGAAGCTCAAGACCATATCACTCCCGTGAGTATTGGTAGATAACGGGTCAGCCGTTAATGTTCTCCTTCTCGGCATGATGCGAGCCTTCCGCATCAACAAAAGCCATCGATTCCGTCAGCAGGACTATCGGGGCCTATGATGACACGTCTCGTCCCATCACGGGGATGGTGACTCTGGAACTCTGGTTCGAGACCCAAATGGTGCCGACAAAATTCCATGTGATGGACATTCCATCCGAGTTCACATCCCTCTTGGGACGCCCTTGGCTACATCACATGAAAGCCATAGCCTCCACTCTCCATCAGTGTGTTAAGTTCATTAACCGGCAGGGAGATCTTGAAGTCATCAGAGGGGACAGTTTCCTCATAGGAAACGAAGCCGAGACAATAGCCAAGCATGCCCGCAGTCAGGCACCGGGGTTACCTCCTTCAAATCAACCAAGGGACTATCGGGGCAAATCTCATCAGAATCCCTCAGAGTCCGGAGATGCTAACTATGTAAACGTACTCGAGCAGGCAGACCACAGGCGGTCAGATACATCAAGTTCAACTGTCGTTTCCAACATTTGGAGGTAGATTGGAAAGAAACGCTGAACATCGCCATGATGCGGGCACGTAAACCCCCAGTCTCCAATCGGAGATTCGTCAGCATTCTTCAAACCAACTCTCTGGCCCCGCCAGGCGAAGAGATCTTCGTGACAAAGGTCAACAAGCATCGTCATTCTCGTTTTGAATGCATGGAAGTCGTATGGGACGTTCTCCACGAGGAACTACCCGTTGCACCTCTCTTCTCCAATGAAGGGCATGATGTTTTTCTAGCAGCTCCAGCAACGCACCCGGACGCAATACGTCCCTACGTTTGAATTGAGCCGTCAGATGACGACGAATCAGGACTCTCCGGAGTCGAGGATGCGGCAGACCCGCAGGCAGACCTCTGCATTCATATGCTCAGTTTTGAGGATGGCACTCCTTCCGATCAGGTCACCTACGACCAAGGCTCCAATACCATGGAAATTGTTAAGATCAACGTCCAGTACAGGCAGCTATCCGACAATTGGAAGTTACGTGTTGACACAACGAAGAATCCCTCTGATCAAGTGACTAACGACAACTTCGTCAACATCATCTATTCCAGATATCCTGATGATACCTAGGATTCGATCCTCATCGTCAGATTCTGCAATGCCAAAGTCACCCTCGACGGCTTTGCTGCTTTCATGGTAAACGAGGCCACCTGGCAAGTGAGCTCAGAGCTCATCACTACTTTCGAATACCGGCCCGGTGGCAGCCGGCCCGTGCCGTCGGTCAAGCTTATACCCTCAGCGTCGCGAAGGCCAAGGTCGACGGCGAAGGAGACCAAGCTCCTCACCTGTCACGAATCGAGATCAACCTCGGGAACGCTTAGGCGGCCACCGAAAACATACGTGAAGGTCTTCCCCGCAAGACGAGTCGGCTTCCGACATTGGAAATGACCACCTCGGCATCAACATGCTCCGGTTCGATTCCGCTCCCGGTCGTCACGGCCCGGATTCGGACTTCTGCCGGTAGGCGCTAGCTACTGATAGACTTGGCGATCGAGCGAGATCACGAGACTGTCAACATCGTAGAGTTCAACACCCCTGTGGGTTCAATCAAGCAAAATTGGGCAAACTTCTTGGTAATCGAGATCAAGGAAGGCCGCATGGAATGTCCCAGAAATGGTTGAACTCTCCATGCATATATATTTATCAATTACTTCAACCTTCCTTTTCAACTTACACCAACCTTTCAACTTATACCACTCTACTATTGCCAAACCTAGCTTCAAATAATTCACCACCCTTCCAATTCAATTAAAAGTTTTCCAAAAATAACAAAACTCATTGATAAAGCATCAACAACCATCACAATCATGGACTGATCAATAAAATGAAGAAAATTATAATAACTTACCAAAATAGTGCAAAATGAAATATTTATTTGACCGGCTCTACGCATTCCCCTCGTCACCACGAACAAGAATCTCCGAACGGATTTAAAAACGAAAAGGTAATGAGCGTGCTAGAATTTTTAGAAGGAAACTTAGGGTTTGGTTTTTCTATGGCTTTTAGAAGAAGAAGAATACTGAGGAAATAAGAATGAGCTTCCTTTGTTAAATCCATGGATATATATATCACATTTTACACTAAAGCTCCTCTAAGGTCCAAGGTAAAAGCAACTAACACTTCAACTACTATTCTTGACAACTAAGCACCTCACAACTTTATAAACTTAATACTTTAAAATTTCAAATATTATAAATTCACTACACACTTTACTTTTATTCAATTTAGACCATTTATCATTAACATTAATTCATTTACATCCTAACTTCACATAAATCAACAAAAACATAATTAAACACATATAAATTACCAAGAAGCATAAATGGCTTAAAATGAGATGCTACCAACCCCAACCCCAACCCCACGTGCTCAACGTGTGCTAAAATAGTACCTAATATTAGGGTCGTGACTGTAAGTACCCAAATCCAGATCGTCAATATCCGTCAGAAAGTTAATCGAAATCCGTTAACTAGCTCGCTCCAGGTTAACCGAAACTCGTTAACTCCCCGTTGCCATGCCAACGAGACGTCCCGGGACTGCCCCGAGCATCCCGACGTCGAAACGTACTTGACACACATCATCGCACGTGAAAGTATGGCTTTCCTTGAAAAACGCACTTTCCGACACTTTCCGGGGGCGTTTCAGACATTTTCCGGACTGTTATTTTAAAAAAGGGACAAAACCGGGACCCGGGAACGAACTCCCACGCATTTGGTGACTCACAGGACATGTGGCTGGCATGCCACCTCCCTCTAGTCACCTTTCAATCAAAAATCAAGGCCAAAAGACTAAAATACCCCTGGTATACAGTCTCAGTCCGTAGGACTCGCTTTGCAGACTTCAGAAATTGCCAGCAAGTCCCTCAAATTTCCAAAGCACCACAAAACCTCCTGGATTTCAGTCTAAGTCCGGCCGGACTCCTACTGAAATTTCACCTATAAATAGAGAGGCTGTCAAAGCCATTTGCAACAACAAAAATTACCCCCCTCCACAAAAACCTCACGGCCTAAACTGAATCTCTCACCCCTCCCGAGCCTCGATTTTGCCTCGTTTTGTGTGAAAACTCCGTATTTCTATCAAATATGCCCTCCTCCACTCCGAAACACCGTTCAAAACTACTTTCCATATCCCGTATACACCCCTCGAGCCAAAGGAGTCGACCCTAGCCATAGGTATAACTCCCTCTCTCTAATCTCTCGTTTCGTCTCGGTTTACGCGCCAGTCACTACAACCATTTCGAACAACGTTATTGAAATGTAGACGCCTCCGTCTAACGGGGTCCGATACGTTTTAGCCTCTCGATCCTCTTCTCTTCCCGTAAGAGAAGTAATCACGGGTTAAAATGGCGTTCCGACCCCGTTCCGTTTACTTTTTTGTCATTTACAACTCCGGATCGATCGATCCGTCGATCGTCATTTACTTTTCTGTCATTTACAATTCCGGACCGTTTGATCCGTCGAACGTCCTTTACATTCAATGTAACTTTACCATTCCGAGCTGTTTTGGCTCGTCGATCGTCATTTACAATTCCGAGTCGTTTGGCTCGTTGATCGTCATTTACGATTCCGGATCGTTCGATTCCGTCGATACCGCATTTAAATACTGTCATTTACAAGTCCGACCCGTTTGGATAGTGATAGTATTTACTTTTCAAAGTCCGAGTCGCAACCCGATTCGTTGATTGCAAATCATTTAATACGTTTTTTCCCGTAAAAATCGTTAACAATGTAATGCCCGATTCAAAACCGGAGTTTGTCCTTCGAACTCTCTTTCAAAATGTGCGAAATGACGTTTGGCATCCAAACGCTCATCTTTAAACTAAAAGCCGACTTTTGACATTCAAAAATCATTTAATACGTTTTTTCCCGTAAAAATCGTTAACAATGTAATGCCCAGTTCAAAACCGGAGTTCGTCCTTCGAACTCTCTTTCAAAAATGCGCGAAATGACGTTTGGCATCCAAACGCTCATCTTCAAACTAAAAGCCGACTTTTGACATTCAAAATCATTTAATACGCTTTTTCCCGTAAAAATCGTTAACAATGACTCGCCCGGTTCAAAAAATCGGAGTTCGATCTTCGAACTCCTTTTCAAAAAGCTCAAAATCGACGTTTGCCACGCGAACGCTCATTTCCGTCTCAAAACCGACATTTGTCATTCAAACGCTCGTCTTTTCAAACAAAGTCACCTAATCAACGTTTGACATTCAAACCAAGATTAAGCTTGTCATTCAAGCCCCCATTTCAAAACACACACACACACACACACACACACGATTTCGAGAAAGGTAGAAAGACTCGTCATACGAGGCGTTTCGGGTGATCTCGTAATACTCTTCCCGAAACGTAACGTGACCTCCGAACCTAACAATCTCTGGTACTAAATAGCTTTTTACTCATTTTGCTACCAATAAAAATGATCCCCTGTTTTCAAAGCCTTTTCCTAAGTTTTTGCTACCAATAAAAACGACACCATTTTCACAAAATCCGTTTCTCAAGGTTTGGGCTCAAAATACAAAACCGCGTGGCGACTCCTCATTTTCCTTCCCATGAAGCGAGGTCTCAGAAACCAACCCTCCGCGAAAGCCAACAGCGTTTCGCGTCCGCGCGAAATCCCGGGTAATTTCAGTTGGCGACTCCGCTGGGGAAAAGGATACTTTTTTCAAAACTGCCGTTGTTTTCTAAAAAGCCTTCCGTGGGTCAAACTTTCGTTTACCCTTCCTCGTTTTTGTGTGCGTGTGTTACTTTAAACCTCGAACGGTCTTTCAAAGGCATTACATTGTCGTCCTTTCAAAATCATACCATGTTTGTGCATCCCCATTCATGTTTGATTTTCCTGCTGTCTTTTGAACTGCGCATCATAATGCTTTAAGACACATTCTGAAAAAATCTCTGTTTTACTCAGAAAAAGAATTTTAGTGACCGCACACTACTCGCACTTGCTGCCTCGGTACACCGCACTTCACGTGCACTTGCTGCCTTGGTACACTGCACACTACGACCCCTAACCCGGGATGGCCTTATCAGTTGCACCTCGGTTGGTCTGCCAGACACCTTTCGAGGGCGCACGGGGTCGTCCCAAACAGCCCATCCTAGCCCGTGTAAGCCATGCACTCTTTGTGTCACACTCTGTCCAAGACCCCGGTTGGTTTTTGGCTTAGTTCGTGTCATAAAGCCTAAGTGTATATTTTTTATGCCGGGTTTCGCCCCGAGTCAAGCTCGAGAGGTTGAGACCGAAGGTCGTTCCCGACCCGAAGTCTCGAGCTTTTCAGCCTTGACTTTGACGCGGAACTCTACAGAAAAATATACCCGAAGGTTCAATGTGACGTCGTGTCACCGAACCTCGCCGTATGTACCGTGCCAGCCACAACTTGGCCAACGCCAAAAGCTAAGGTCTCTCGCACAAGCAAGTCAGGAGAGGTCATGCCGAAATTTTGGCACGATCCCCGCCTTAACTTAAGGACGTTGACTTCGACTGTGGCCCGTGCGTCACATACGTTGGAAGTTTGCGTGATTATCTAGCCTTAAGTTCACTTTTTCCTTTGTCGGTGGAACTCGCTTGCCTTATAGGACCTCGCTCGGGATAGTCCGTCCCGAGAAAAGATGATCTACAAATGGAAAGGAGGGGCTTATAAGCGTAGTGACGAGATCCACTGATTAGAGTTCTAGGATTAATTGCGAAAAAGAAGACTTGCTCTTTTCCAACCAATTAGGACTCTAAGAAAACGCGCTTTAAGTAAACATTAATCGGTAACTGCACATTGCACAAGCCCGAAACCTTGATCCAAATCCCTTTTTCCGAAGCCTAAACCCTGCCTTTCGTTCCTGCGACGAGCGAGAAAGTGGTTCAAATTTCCGGGTCGGCGCCTCGCCGAGAATCACCGTTACGGCGGCGTCGAGCGGTTCTTCGGTTCCTCGGTTCCCTCGGCCCGAATTTCCGACATGTCTAGCTCACCGAGAAATCGTGACGGGGAAGGACCCCGCCACCGGTAATGCAGATATGACATTGGAAGAAGCCATCAGGAGCTTGTGAAGTTCACAAGAGGCGAAGAAGATCGGCGGAATTTCGTGGTACGGCTTCGAATGAGTGAGGTATAGCGGCTATCCCCCAGTCGAGATGGTACTTTTGTCACAGTCGAGGATGACGATTCCCAAACAGGCTCCTCAAACCTTCAACCGGGTTCCTCCCCGCAAACTTACGGGATTCCTTCGAACCAAGGAAGCAGGCCCTAGGCTCCACGTTGCCACCTCTCGGAGCAACCTGCCATATTTGGCCAAGCCGGTGCTACTCCCATCGCTCAATACCACCAGCGCACCGCTGGACCATCTCAGACAGAGATGTCAATATCCTTCAATACCCTCCTGGGTTCATCCCATTGCCTATACACGAATCTCAAAACATCGGGGACAAACCCCGATAAAGTTCATAAAAGGCCCCCATATATCCACATATATCAAGCCTTCCACCTCCAATCACTACCGCTCACGTGGTAGCACCCGGTACCGAGCCTCACAGTCCACCACTGGACCCAACCTTGGCCTGGATGGTCGAACGGATGAAAGACTTGAAAGCCACCATGAGCGGCTCAAAGCAGGAAACGCTCAAATCACGAGATCCGGGAATGGTCACGCCTCTCCTGCCAAGTTCCGAATGCGGAGATGGACCGATTCGACGGAACCGAATGTCCTCAAACGCACGTTGACACCTACGTTCTCGGTATGAGAGCGAAAGGAGCAACCCTCCGGCAAATGGCCGACCACTTCCGGCATACGCTCAAAAGTTCGGCGTTACGATGGTTTCAAGGGTCGAGCACGCGGATCGCCGCGCCCCACACAGGATCGAGATCGGTAACATCTTCCTAGAGCAGTGCAGATCCAACTTAGAGTGGGAAACAGAGTCGTGAGGACTTAATTACCACGGAGAAGAGAAGCGAGATGAAAGCGTCGGAGAATTCTCTGACAGAGGTGGAGTTGGAAACTCTCCGAGATCATGGAGCCACTCTCGAGGATGAGCAGATGCGGATCTTGAAGTCTTGCTTAAGACCGTCCATCGAACTCTCATCGATCATCATTTCTTCCCGGATCTCGGACCATGGTCAATGTCGGCTCACGGTTCGAGACGGATCTCAAGGAAAAGTTGGCTCTTGCACGGCCATACAGATACCGCTCGGCGGTTGCATTCAATCCCAGGACCGGCCCCGTGCAAAGGGAAAGATACGTCTGTCAACTACATCCATCGGGGACGGCGGTCGGGCAACGAAACCCGAGTCCCACAAGCAACTATTCTACTCGAAGCGACTGCCGTAAGCTTCGACAAGTTGGACATGCCAGCGAGCAAGAATCTTTGGAAGGGTTAATCAAGGAAGGTCTCCTTAAACCCGTTGCAAATTACAAACCCAAGAATCCCGTAGTCAACGCGGACAAGAGCAAATCTTGCGCCTTCCATCAATATCACGGCCATACCACCGACAAGCTGCGTGGGGTTACGATACGAAATTCAGAACTTGATAGAGGAAGGAAAGTTGGAGCGCCCCGTGGGCCCGATACGATCGAAAACCCTTTCCGAACAACAACAACGAGTGTGAATTCCATTGAGTGGGTGCCCAAGAAGATTTCCGCAAGCCGGTTCCTCCGCCTCTTCCAGTAGGGTCCTCATCAAATGTCCACATCAGCTACGATGTTTGTGGCACTCACTTTGCACAGGTACGAGTCCCAAGACATGGTCAGGAGCAATCCTTCAGAAAACGAAGAAGAAGTCCTCTCAGCAGAATCTTTGAGAGAAAGATATGAAGTTGGAGACACCGGTGTGGAGTACACTCGGAGAGCCATCAGGGAGGTTCGACTACTACGTACTCTACTCCGGCCAGATCCTCCCTTCCTCCAGGCCATGCGGCCTTAGAGCAAACGGGGGTGGGAAAGCCGAAAAGTCCTGGCGACACCGAGTTCGGACCTTGGGACACCGGATTACCTCGGATCTTGACAATCTTGCGCAGTCAGAAGCCTATCCCCAGGGGATCGGCTAAGATTCAATTTGTCCGGCTTAGAGCACGGACCGGCAAAGGAAGATCAAAGTCGGCTTGGCACTCGCACTCGATCAACGTGCTAACCAAGGGCGGCAACCGCCACAAAGCGGCCTCAAGACAATCCCGAGGCTCCGGCAAAGGCTTTACCTCGCAAGAGGAAAATAGGAAACGGATGGCTTGATGACTCTCCTTCTCCGGATAGAGACTAGATCTACGATTCCCGGCGTATGGCAGTATGATCACGTTCTGTGACGAAGACCTACCGAGAGATGCCTCGGGGCATAATGAAGCTCTGTACATCACTCTCAAGCTCAACACCATAACACTCCCGGAGTATTAGTGGATAACGGGTCAGCCGTTAACGTCCTCCCTCTCAGCATGATGCGAGCCCTGCGCATCAACGAAAGCCACACTTGATTCCGTCTACCGGACTATCAAGGCCTACGGCGGCACGTCTCGTCCCATCACGGGGACGGTGACTCTGGAACTACGGTTCGAAACCCAAATGGTGCCGGCAAAATTCCACGTGATGGACATTCCATCCGAATTCACGGCTCTGTTGGGACGCCCTTGCAGCTACATCACATGAAAGCCATAGCCTCCACTCTCCATCGGTGCGTTAAGTTCATTAGCCGGCGGGGAGATCTTGAAGTCATTCGAGGACGGTTTCCTCATAGGAAATGAAGCGAGACGGTAGCCAAGCATGCCGCAGTCGAGGCGGGCTACCTCCTTCAAATCAACGAGGGACTACGGGGCAAATCTCGTAGAATCCCTCAATGTCAGGAGATGCTAACTATGTAAACGTACTCGAGCAAGCGGACCACACAGACGCGAGTCAGATACATCAAGTTCAGCTGTCGTTTCCATCATTTGGAGGCAAATTGGAAAGAAACACGAGCATCGCCATGATGCGGGCACGTAAACCCCTGTCTCCAATCGGAGATTCGTCGGCATTCTTCAAGCCAACTCTCTGCGGCCCCGCCAGTGAAGAGATTTTCGTGATAAAAGTCAACAAGCACCATCATTCTCGTGATGAATGCATGGAAGTCGTATGGGATGTCCTCACGAGGAACTACCCGAACCCCTCTTCTCCAGTGAAGGGCATGATGTTTTTCTAGCGGCTCCGGCCAACGCACCGGACGCAATACGTCCCTACGTATGAGTTGAGCCATCGGACGATGATGAATCAGGGACTCTCCGGAGTCGAGGACGCAGCGGACCCGCATGAAGATCTCTGCATTCACATGCTCGGTTTCGAGGACGGCACCCGTTCCGATCGGGTCACCTACGACCGGGGCTCCAACACTATGGAAATTGTCAAGCTCAACGTCTGGTACGGGCGGCTATCCAGGCAATTGGAAGCTCTTGGTTGACACGATGAAGAATCCCCTTTGACCAAGTGGCGATGACTTCGTCAACATCATCTATTCCGGATATCTGATGATACCAAGGATGCGGTCCTTATCATCGGATTACGCAATGCCAAAGTTACCCTCGGCGAGCACTTTGCTCATGGTAAATGAGGTCTGGCTAAAGCGAGCTCGAGCTCATCATCACTTCCAGTACTACTGGCTCCAGTGGCAGGCGGCCCGTGCCGTCGGTCAAGCTTAAAGCCACAAGCGCCGTGAGCCCGAGGAAGCGACGGCGAAGGGCCGAAGCTCCTCGCCTGCTACAAGTCGAGATCAACCTCGGGAACGCTTCAGGCGGCCCCAGAAAACATACGTAAATTCTTCCTCGCAAAGGCAGTCGGCTTCCGACATTGGAAATGACCACCTCGGCATCAACATGCTCCGGTTCGATTCTGCTCCCGGTCGTCACGGCCACGGATTCGAGACATCCCGCCCGGCCAGCGCTAGCTTTGATAGACTTGGCGATCGGCGAGATCACGAGGCTGTCAACATTGCAGAATTCACACTCCGTGTGTTCAATCAAGCGGATATGGGCAAATTTCTTGTGTTAGAGATCAAGGAAGGCCGCATGGAATGTCCCGGTCCGACTTCCTTCGTCAACATAATCCAAGTGTTTCCGCCATTCGGAGATTTGGATGTGATCACGGTTCTGGACACTAGCCGGACGGTGCGTACCTACGAGAGGCTGTTTAGCCCTCATGGAACTAGCCGCTCAAGGAAACCGTCTTTGGGACGAAAACCAAGCTCAAAAGACCGACGGGGACCAAGCTCTTAAAGTGTCACAAGCGACTTCGGACGAGAAGCTAGAGGCCACTCTAGACCAATTCGACCTCGGGTTTTGCTCACGGCAACTTCCTCGACTACCATCTGTTCTCATCCAGCCCCCTGCGAATGAGGGTGGTCGACGGTCCCCGATGACCTAGGAGATGGAATGGCACGGCGGATAAAATGAATACCGGCGCTTATCTCCCGAGGAAACCAAATTCTCTATGAAAGCGACGACGAAGACGATGAAACCATTCTCTTCCAGCCGGGCATGATGTCAACAAAACCGGACTCCCGAGGGTCACGGGAGGATGGGGACGGATCATTTCCGCACTCAAATTGAAAGGCCAACGAGAGAGGGAAGGTCTATTCAAAAGGAATAGAAAGATAGAAATTCATCTCGAGCAACTACTCGGGAAATTCCACGAGTCTGCGGCATTCGTTTACGAAGCGATCAGCGGGACGACAACCGGATTACATGGGCGAGATGTTCGGGAAGCCGTGTACTCACCTTAGAGCATACCCGCCGCTCGAGATAAAGAAGAAGGAAAGCTCTCCCCGATGGAGGTTTACCTAGACTACGCACGCGGTTCAAAGAAGCGGCTATTCTCACGTGGGAGGAAACGCAGGCACTAACTCTCGACGTAGGCTCAGCTGCAAGAAAGTTGATGCAGGCCAAGAGTGGAGGAAAACTAGCAAACCATGAGTATCGCCGGACCCAACTCAGAATGCCACTGAGTATGCTCGGCAAGAAGGAAAGGAGCGCGATATACCGTGATGAGATCAAGGAGGCTGTTTGCTGAACCAAGAACTCTCCAACCTCCCCGGAGGTCAATGCACGGTTCGGTTCGGCAACCAGCATTTGCGCATTGACGTTCGAGCGATTGCGGCAAAGCCGTAGGCTACCTCCCGGAGGCACCCAGCCGGTATCTGGGATAGAATCCGTATAGGCTGCCGAAGCTCCCCGGGGAAATTCATCTACGATCAATGAATTGAGGAAGACATATGGCCTATGCTATGAGGAATCCTCCTCTAACTATGACTCAACTCGGGCGGCTGTCGAGAAGGGCCAAGCGCGTCGGCGTTCTGTCGGGTCAAATCCATGCACTACCACCTAAGGCGCGCCGGAAGCTGCGCGGTCGGCCCAGAAGACGGAAGATTCCACTGAAAGAGGACCCGATCCTCACTCGGCTCAAGCGGACCCGGGCGAACATTTCCCTTTGGTCCTGCTCACATCTTCATATCCTCACAAGCTCGAAGCTAGAGGAAAGCTCTGGCCCGTACCATGGTCCCAGTGGGCTTGACCCAGGCAAAGTCATTCGGATGATCGACAACATCCACTATGGCAACATTATCACCTTCCGAGATTTGGACCTTCCAAAATTTGGGGTTGATCACAATGAGCCGCTCTACATCCACAGTCCAGTTGGACGGCGTCGCCTTCCGCGTGTTGGTAGACGGAGGTTACGGAATGAATGTCTTGCCCGCCAAGATGATGGACTGCTTGACATCAAGCCTACGAATCTGAAGCCTTCGGTCCCACCTTTGTCGAGGCCTATGACTCTACTTCCGTACGGTTCTCGGGGTTGCTACTCTTAATATTTGGTTCGGACAAGCGGGTGATCCCCATCGAATTCCAAGTGTTGGACATTCTAATCACTTTCGCGGCCATCACAGGGCATCCTGGCTGCATCAAATCAATGGCGTGGCATCCACCCTTCACCGGTGCCTCAAGTTCATGTAAGGCAACGAGCTAACCACGATCTACGGCGACGGCGTCACCAGGGGACCGGCACCAACGACATTCCGGTGTTAGAAATCAAGCATAATGACTGACATGGCATTAGCGGATTCACTCAGGAAACCTCCAAGATCCAAATATGCAACGTGGACCTTCCACTATCTCACGACAAGATTCCTCCGCCATGAAGATGATGAAACTCATGAACTTCATCCCGGGGCTGGGCTCGACAAAAGGTTACGGGGCCAACACCAAGTCATCGAAGTCAAGGACCATACCACGGTCCGGGGCTTGGCATTACGTGCCGGCACTTAGGCGACATCAGGAAAAAAAAGGCTCGCCCGCACCAAGGCGGTAGCCCGCAATAAAAAGGGAACCTCAACGGCACACCCAACCTCCGACCTTACGGTTTCGACCTCGCTCATTACTTCCGCAGGAGGAACCCAATGAAGCGAGGGGACCAACGAGAGGCAAACGGCGAAGCTGAGGGGACCGGCAGGCGGAAGCTGAGGGACCAGAGCAGTGGGAAGCTGATGAAGATGAGAAAGAAGCCGGGGATAGTCGGCCACAGAGACTACGAAAGGATGGAAAAGCTAGCACGGGACCTCGAAGCATTTCGAGAGGACTCAAGGAAAATCCGATAAGGAGCGTTCTCGACATCGCGCTCTACCTGGACCAAGCTGCCACCACAGTCCCACGAGTACACATTCAAGGGAATCCCAGGACTTGGAGGAAGCGGCTCGGGGTACTCTCCATGGGAAACAGTTGTTCGGATCGTGGCAGAGGCCACATTCGAGAGCAGTAACTCCAAAGCGAAGGAACCAAAATTCATAGAAGACGCTCTCGGTGGACCCGGCTCTGAGTCTTTTGAAGAAGTCATGGAGGAGCCAAACTGATTGACGCTGGAGCTCCGAAAACAGCACATGATCGCCATGATTGGGATAGCGAAGTCAAGCCTCTCGATCCGGGGAACCCTCATCAAGCATCCAACAATGCCCTTTGAAGAAGCTGGGTAACTTTCACCGGACCAAGGGCAAGCGGGCAGAGAAATGGAAGACAAGCTGGAGCTGCACCCACATCTCCCTAAACCCGGTCTCAAACCCTCTGAGTCGGTCCTTGTAAAAGTCCAGTCCTCTGAGTCGTCCAACGGCCTTACGCCGTAAGACTATGATAATGTAGCCAACCATGTATTTCCGTTTCTCGTTTAATGAAAAGTCGACCTTTCGGAGTATCCTCTCATTGCCACTTTAACAAGCGATAAGTTAAAAAACAACTTAAAAGATGTTAATAATTCAATTGATAAAGAAGCGAGACACATTAAATGAATAATACATTAAGGAAGTTCTCGGCGTGTAGTTGACCAAGAGGACAACCGGGCCTAAGCTTGCCGAAGAGGTTATGACCAAAGTGAACACAGGGTCGGTGCAAGAGCCTAAAGAGACACAAGTGGGCGGTTTCTTCGCCGATGCGAAAAGAAGCCACGATAAGCCTCCTATGGGAGTATGTTGACGTGTTCGCTGGTCATGCAGGGACATGCCGGGGACTCGATCCCTCGATCGTGAAACATAGACTTCCCACGGATCCCAAATCCAAGAGCACAGTCGAAACGAAGCTGCGCAAGATCGAAGCCGAGTGGTCCTTGCAAGTTAAAGAAGAGATTGAGAAAATGCTCGAGTTGGTTTCATCGAGTGATTGAGTACCCTACTTGGCTTTCCAACATCGTGACGGTCACCAAGGCCAATGGAAAGGTCGAATCTTTGTGTGGATTTTCGGGATCTCAACAAGGCCAGCCCTAAAGATGATTTCCCATTGCCTAACATCGACATGCTTGTCGACACCACGGCAAATTTGAAGTAAAATCCTTCGTGGACGGGTTGTTGGATACAACCAGATCAAAATGTCGAGGAAGATCAAGCCAAGGCTTGCTTTCACCACTCAGTGGGGGACATCTTGCTACACGGTCATGCCGTTCGGTCGAAGCGTTGGGGCTACTTACCGGCGGGCTGCGCGGACCCTCTTCCATGACATGATTCACAAAGAAATTGAAGTATATGTCGATGACATGATCATCCACTCCAGGAGGATCGGACATGCGGCACATGACGGATTTGAGAAAGTTCTTGAGACTCGAAAGCACTCCGTGAGATTGAACCTGCGAAGTGCACCTTCGGCGTCAAGCGCGGCAAGATGCTTGGGGTACATGGTTACGAGAAAGAGGTATCGAAGTCGATCCCAAGAAAATCAAGGCCATCATCGACATGAAGCCGCCTCGGACTTTGACGAGAAGTGAAAAGTTTTATGGGAAGACTTGAGTACATCGGTCGCTTCATCAACCAGTTGACATCTCTGCGAGCGATGTTTCGTGTGATGCGATGAAGAAGAATGCCGACATCGCCCCAGGGACTCAGAGTGCCCAGACGACTTTTGAGAAAATCAAGACCTACTTGGTGAATCCCCCAATTTTGTGCCCGCCACATGAAGACAAGCCACTACTCCTATATCGACGTGATATGACACGTCAATTGGAGCGATCTTTGCGGCACAAAGAACGAGAAAGATTCCAAGGTTGAGCATGCAATCTACTTCGTAGCGGAAGCTTCAAGGAAGTGAACTCGGCTACTCGGCATTAGAGAAAACTTTTACCGCCTTGGTATGGGTAGTCGGGAAGCGAAACACTACATGCGGTCACATTCGGTGCTCTTGGTCTCCAAAATGGACCCGTCAGATATCTCTTTGACAAGCCGTCACGTCAATGCGACTAGCCAAGTGGTCATTCTTCTGGTGAGTTCGACATTAAGTACATGGTCGAAGAAAATCCATAAAGGGCGAGTAATGGCGAGATCGGTGGCGAGACTTTCCCAACGGTGAGCCCAAGGGTCACGATCCGCAATTTAGGACGACGAAATCTTCTCACTTGAGCGCAAGCCATTGGCAACTCTTACGCGATGGGGCACCCAACAAGAAGGGGAATGGTATTGGAATGCTCCTTGTCAATTCCAGGGCGAGCATACTCCCATAGCCATCAAGTGAATTTTGAAACACCCAACAATGCATCGAATACGGCTGTGCGGCGAGTGCGGAAGCCGCCCTCGAGCGCAACATTTCAAAACTGGATGTATATGGAGACTCAGCATCGATCATCAATCAAGTATCCAACAAATGGAAAACGGTAGATTCTGGCCTCCAGAAGTACCATGCGTACATGGAGGAGCTCATTGCTCAGTTCAAGGACATCTCTTTTCACTATTTGCCAAGAGACAGGAACCGCTTCGCAGACGCCCTTGCAACCCTCACCTCTCTTGTCAAAATTCCCGATGGGAAATCAGTAAAACCCCTCAGAATAGGTAGACGGGAAACACCCGCTTATTGCTGTGAGATCGAAATAAAAAAAGAAACGATCGACGAACCCTGGTACAATCAAATATACCAGTACCTCCAAAACGGAGAAGCTTCCTTCACAAATGAAGATGGAAAATACAAAGAAGGGATCAAAGCCAAAAACATGATGGCATTAAAACGTCTGGCATCCCATTTCGTCATTTTGGGGGGTATGTTGTACAAGAAGCGCCACCAAGGGCCACTCCTTCGGTGTGTAAACAAAGAAAAAGCCAGCGAGCTAATGAACGAAGTTCACAACGGAACCTGCGGTCCGCACATGAATGCCCGAGCATTGACACAGATCATTCTCCGTTTGGGATACTATTGGATATCAATGGAAACAGACTGCATCCAGTTCGTCCGAAGCTGCGACAAATGTCAACAGTTCTCCAACCTCAATCACATCCCTACTCATGAACTTTATTGCAGGACTACGCCATGGCCTTTTGCCACATGGGGAATCGACGTCATCGGCAAGATCACTCCACCAGGGAGCAATGGTCACGAGTTCATTCTAGTCGCAGTCGACTACTTCACCAAATGGGTAGAAGCCGAGATCGTACAAGGTGCTTGAGATTCTAAGAAGGTGGCCGAGTTCATCTAAGAGAACATCATGTGCCGATACGGAGTGCCCAACGAGATCATATCCGACAATGGGACTCACTTCGAAGGAAATTGTGACCAACTGCTGACCGAATTCAGAGTCACGCGTCACAAGTCTTCTCCTTACAGACCACAAACCAATGGTGCAGTAGAGGCAGCAAACATGACTCTCGCCATGATAATCAGAAAGATGACCACCAGAGGTCGGGAGGCGGCCCGAAAAGCTACATCTAGCCCTGCAGGGGATACGAGCGTCGGTCGAGAACCGCCACAGGGGAGACTCCGTTTGCACTTACCTACGGAATGGAAGCAATATTACCCGTGGAATTGGAAATTCCATCCCTCCGAGTCCTCTTGGAAAACGGGATCAATGAAGTCGAATGGCTACAGAGCCGTCATGATGAACTTGCTCTACTCGACGAGCGCAGATTGAAAGCCATGAAATACACTCGAGCCTACCAGAGCAGAATGGCTCGAGCATTCGATAAGAAAGTTAAGATCTGAGACATCAGAGAAGGTGACTTGGTGCTAAAGGAAAAGCCTCTTACGCAGACCAATCCCCTCGAAAAGTGGGAGCCTACATGGATAGGACCGTTCGTGGTACGAAGAATCTTCTCCGGAAGAGCCATGAAGTTAGCAGATTTGGATGGGAACCCTTTCGTTAACCCCGTGAACGGAAGCAAGCTTCGCAGATACTTCATTTGAGGAAGAGCACGAGTCAACTCTCCTTCCCCATACACCACCCCTCAGTAAAATTAAAGTGCTAAAAGAGTAATATCCAACTGGATACATTCCCGCTAATGATCCAGGTAAAAAATAGGGTCGTACTTCTTTTGTCTTTGTTTTCTCAAATTCACCTAAAAGTGTCAAACTACGGTGACCTGAGCCCCTTAGTCCAATTGTAAAAGGGGAACGTAGGCAGCCATCATTGGTTCGGTCTCAAAAACAAAAAAAAAATACAATAAGCATCAATTGCTTGTGTTTCAAAAAACTCTTTTCAATTAACCTACAAATTCATTACGGTTAAAACAATCTTTGATGAGTTCAAGCACGGTCTACTCTTGACTCGCTACACGCTAGTGTAAGTGCTCCAATTTGAGTTTGTTAGTATTTTCATTAGAAAATTAACGAAAGTTATAACATTTCTAACAATTCCTAACATTTCTAACCAAGTAAGGGTAGATTAGGGATTGCCAAAAAAAGATAAACCAAAGAAAGAATCTTAAAAAGAAAAAGAAATAGAAAAAACCCGAATTAGCAAGCTGAAAAACATAATCAGTTTGAATTTTTTTGAAAATATTCTTTGTGTCCAAAGCTAACATTTGCAATTAATGAACGAGTGCATTTACTGCGGAACCATCCGCGCGGATGGTTATGTAATTTCCAGAGGGCTATAAATTGAGGCCTTCAGTCTCAAAATAAAAGAGAAAAAACACAATTTGCAACTGCACCTTGGCGAAAATAGAGAGAAAACAGTGAGAATTCTCTAGAATTGTCACCTTTTTCTCAACTATTCACCCAAAATCACACTCACTCAAACACTCTCATATTCAAGCCTCAAACACTCTTACATTCAAGCCAAAAACTCAAAACACAAAGAAGATTGGTAAATCCTCCTTCTCCTTACCCTAAACTCCTTCATTCATACATACATTTTCAAACTCCAAAATGTAGTTTGTTCATCTTCTTACCTTAGATCCAAGAAAATCACCATGGAAGTTCATCTCCATGGATGATCTTCTACAAGGATCAACATTATTTTCAAGGTATTCTTACTTACTTGCGAAGAAAACACATTTTCCAAACCCTAAAAATCATTTTCATACATCAAATCTCATTTTCAAAGGATAAAATTCCCCTTCCCAAGCAAATGAAGTGCTTAGTTCTAATGTACCCCAAGGATGGTTTGATATAGTTGATTCACCACTAAAATGTCAAGTGATCACTAATCAAAACCTAGGGAAATGGGGACAAGCATGGATGCCAAACCCCCTTTAAAATCATGTTTTTCTTCAAGAAGAAGTTGCTGTCCAGTAGCAATTTTCTAAGACCCCAGTCCATGGTCTAATTTTTTGGACACAGATAAACTTGGAATTTGGTGTTGACTACAAAACACCTTTTGTAGCCAACATCCAGATATTTTCAGAAATATTTTTACTTTATTTTTTGCGTGAGTAAAACTCCATTTTTCAAATTTTCTTTTGAAGGTCAGATCACCAGTCTCTGGGAGTCCAGATCTCATACCTGAGATTTCCAGAAGGTTTTGGGTCCTAAAATCTTTTCCAAAATGGAAAATTATTTCACATAAATCTTATTTAAGGTGTCTGGAACAACTTTCATTCTCTGAGTTTTCTCAGATTATGAATTTTTGAAGCCCTTAAATCCATTTAAAAATTAAGTGTCCACTGCCTTTTTCATTCTGGCAGAAATGGTTTCCAACTTCCAAAAATCTTTTGAGTACCAAAACTCAACCCAAAAATCACACCAAAAATCATGGGATCTTTACAAAGTCTAATAAATAATTCCCAATTTTTACTTTCCTCATTTTCAACTTATTTTGGCCAAAGTAATACACGCACACACACACACACAAATGGTTTTTCAGCTTGGAAGACTCGTTTTACGAGGCATTCCGGGTGCACACTAACGTCCTTTCCGGCGTGTAACGTGACCTCCGAACCCAAATCTCTAATCTTGAGCATTTTTTAAAGTTTTGGCCCTTAAAATAAAAATGGCGTGGCGACTCCGGTCTTTTTTCGATTGGTTTTTCAAATAAACGAAAAATTTCAAAGCCCTTTCGGAAAAATTTGGCACACATCGTCACAGTGGCGACTCCGCTGGGGACAAAATAAGCTTTAAAAAAAATGGTATTTGGTATATTGGTGGAAATCATTAAACTTCCCGTTATCGCCTCCTAACACGAGTCGGGGATAAATTGTGGTTTAACAATCTCACGTACCGGTATCATCGTTTTCAAAAAAAAAAAAAAAAAGCTGTTGAGGGTCAAGCTTTCGTCCGGCATTAAAAATCATTTGTTGTGTGTGTTGATTTTTGTACATTTTCGTGTTTTTTGGCCGCCTCGGAAAAAGTCAAAATTTTATTTGTCGGAATCATGTCCCTAACTGTTGGAATTTTTGTGTTTATGTGCTTATGCGTGCATTTACTTTCAAAAAAAAAAATCAAAAAAAAAGGGAATTTCAAAAAAAAAAACAAAATTTTCAAAAAAAAAAAAATCATGCATCATTCTTTTTAAGACACATGAAAAATTTCTATTTTACTCAGAAAAAGAAGATAGGCCCTTGCACACTACGCGCACGTGACCGTACCTTTGCACTACGTCCCTAACCCGGGAAATCCTTGTCGCGGCCCGTTTGGTCTTATTACGCCTCTCGGTGCAAGCAGGACTACCCAAACATCCCATGGAGCCTCGTGTCGACCATGCACTTGTCCAAGTGACACACTTTGTCAGAGACCCGGTTGGTTTTTAGTGCAGTACGTGTCATGCCCTGTACGTGTATAGACCTTTCCTTTCAAGCCTTTGTCGGCACACCGACTCAATATCTTCGGGGACCACTAATCGGTCAAAGTTCGCCGGTTTTCCGCCGTAGACTTTGACCAAGATATTGACCGGCGCCTTGACTTCGGCCTCTACGACTAGCACAAATTATACACTGACTCTCGGCATGACCTTTGAGTCATCAAGGATTAATGGTTATTCCATGCCTAATTACGGCCTAATTGACGACAAGTCAAGATCAATCGTGGACATTTATCGGTCAAATCATGCCGACTTTTCGTCGAGCCCTCGGACATGATCTTGACTTTTGACGTCGGCTTTGTCCGTAATTTACATCGAATGCTCGTTAAGACTCGATTACACTTGAGACTTTTAGGATCGTTTTCTTTTCGGTCGGTGGGACCCGCTTGCCCTATAGGACCCTCGCCCGGGCCCACCCTGGGAGGTCGAAATACGGGTGGAATACGAGGGCTTATAGACGTAGTGACGGGGCCCCGATCCAAGATCCGGTGTAGTTTGCGAAAAAGAAGAGCAATCTTTTCCAACCGATTAGGTTAATAAAACATGTTTTAAGTAAACAAGAACAAATAACTGCATGTTGCATGAGCCCAAAGCCCAAACACTTACCCTCCTTCATTCCCAAATCTCTGAACCCTCGTGTCTTTTCCCCCCGCAGCTCCTCACAAAGCTTGGTTTCGGGCACCGGGTCACCGTTTGATCAGTTGGGAAGAGTCAAGCGCATCGTCAGCTTTGCCGTTTATTCCGACTCCAGGTTTCAGAATGTCTGCGTCAGCCGGTAATGATGGGGACAACGTCACTCCGCCTCCCGGGACCCCTCAGACAGAACAGCAGTGGAACCAGTTAGCAGAACAGATGAGACTACGACAGGAAGCACAGCTGAATAGCCTTATGGAGGCTATTAAGAGCCACGGTTTGGCCGCCAGCCTCAACCCCGATGGCACCTTCACCGTGGAAGAAGAAGAGGATGCCAATCCCACTCTCAGTCGCCCTGATAACTCCAGGATGCCACCACCCACCTCCTATGGTACCACTACTAGAACCCATGCTCCTCGATCTTCGGGTCAGCCAGCTCCCCAACCACAGACCACTGGATCCATGCGGCAGACGGCACAAATCAGTTTGCAGTTCCTCAGTGGGGACAAAGCCAGTACGGAATGTCTTCTCATGGTTGGGGTTATCTCGGAATGCCACAACTAATCCGGATCCCGCCACAACTCGGAACCGATCAATCCGGGCCTTCGCAGCAACAGTTCAAAGGGCCACAACAACAGTTCGGCATGCCTCAGCGGCAGTCGAGAGCCCTCCTCGAGAATGATGTTAGCTGTTGCTCCTCCCATGCTTTCACAAACCCATTTCTCACTCGGGGTTCGATGGGTTGCAAACCTCCATCCCGGTTTCATCGGAATCACCGGGACCGCAGTACCCCGGGTTATACACCATCGCCTCGGCCGGCCATGCAATTCAACGATCGAGGACGGCGGCCCACACTTAAGCCTACTTATGGGACTCACTCACGGAAATCCAAGCTATCCAGGCTACATCGGACGCCTCCACCCACTTTGCCGGTTGAAAATCAACGGCGAGCCGCAAGGTTCTTTCCCTTCGCCCGAGCTCCTACTCATGCTCCCCGGGGTAACTCGGCCCAAGGATAAGTTTTCACTACGTCCCCGGATCGGCCGTTCCCTCCACCGATCTGCCGCCCGGTGGTAGCTCCTCTCTCTAGCTCGGCTACTAGTTTGAACGCAATGGCTCCGCCACAAGACCCTCATCTGGCTGGTTCATGGAACGGCATAAGGAAATGAAAGCGCGAGATTCTTGAATTGGCCAGCTAAGAAATCTGCCTTAGGCCTACGGACCCGGACTCCATCGTTCCCCTTTGCCTCACAAATTTCTTATGCCAAATCTGGACCTCTTTGATGGTCTTGCATGCCCGAAAACTCATGCGAGACACGTATACCTTGGCAATGAAGGCCAAAGGGTATACCAATCAACAGATTGGGCGACTATTTGATCTATCTTTGAAGTCCGGTGCCTTAAAGTGGTTCTTCCTTTTTGAAACACGAAGCCGGGGCTACATGGGACAGATTACCAATGCCTTCACGAGAAAAGTACAAGGCCAACTTGGAATGGGAAACAAATAGGGTTGACCTACAAACAACGGTGCGGCGTCAGATGAGAATGTTGGGGACTTTTACAAGCGGTGGAATCTGAAACTCGGTGAAATGGCCATCCCTCCTTCCGAAGAGGAGCAATGGATATCTTTCGGTCATGCACGAAACCACATGCGAGAGCCTCCCTCGGTCACTTCCCGTACTCGGACTTACGGGCCATGGTTAACTCCGCACTAAGTTTGAAAAGGCTTACAATCGGACAGGTCAGCTGCCTTTGCTTATAGATATCGGGCTCCTCCTTCAAACACCTCCCCTACTCTGCTAAAGGCAAAGAGGTGATTAACTACGCGGGAGACGGGAATGTAATAACACAACTCCTTTTGCTCCCGAAGAAAGCAGTAGAGCCAGGACCACGGGTCATGAACCTCGAAATCTTTGGAATGCCTGAACGACATCTTTAGGGAATTTGGTGAAGGAAGGCTTGCTGCGGCCTTTGGAGAATTTCCAACCCGGGAATCCGAATGCTCCGTGGATACCTCAAAATATTGTGCTTTTCATCAAGCTCACGGACATCGGCCCGACAATTGCTTGATCTGCAGAAAAGGCAATCCAATGCACGATAGAGCAAGGAAAGTTGGAAGGCCCAGGGGCTAATACGATCAAAAATCCTCTTCAGGAACCATAACCGAGGTGAATATGATTGAGTGCGGAGAATCTTCGCATGCCCGGGAAGATGCTTGATGAAGGTCCCCAAATACCCATGGCTGACCTTGTCGAGGATCCACGAGATTCGGATTCCCCCTCGGCCTTGACGATATCGAACGAATCAACCCACCTTGGTCTCATGTCGAGACTTCTTGCAAGAATACGAGGCCCGCTATTTCTCGGATGAAGGGAAAACGAATCTTGAAGGGCCCATTGATGTTCCGGTCAAAGCATGAGAGAACCATTTACACAAGATGGTTAGAACAATCAAGAAGAATCGAGCAAGAAAGCTTTCGGCGGGCGCCTGTACTGGGGCTTATCAGCAAAGAGGCCGAAGAGCATCTAGAGCTAGTACACTTCTGCAAGTTGGCTTTGGGAGAGGCCGAATATGATCCAGAACGACAAAGAATCGAAAGAGGAGGACTCCTTCCTATATCCTGTAGGGAGTCAAATACGTGCCACCCCCTCTCACTCTTCCGCAGTTTTGGGTGGAGAAGGCTGATCGCAACTATCACTTAGGGAATGGGAGCATATGACAATTTATGCGGTGGCACGCACCCATATTCCCTAACGGGTTTGATCGGTGTTCCTCTCGGCCGAAATCCACGTAGTATGGGAAGATGATTCCAGATAAAGCGATGACGATGATGATGACGAGAGCGAAGAGTCAGCTGAGGCCCGGACCGGAAACAATCTGGAACAATCATACCGGAAATGAGACCATGGGAGCCAGGCACAATGGTTGGTTGTCAGCAAGCGACGATGAAGGACCACCGGAAAATGCAAGTCAAATGCCAGTAGGGATGGGCGCCCAAGAGCTGCACCTCGTAAGATGCACCTTTGTGGTCGGTGTCTAGGATACTTGGAGGATGAAGGACAACAAATCCCGTGCCCAGATCCGTACATATCCGAAATCCTAGAACAAAATGTTCCTTATAAGAACCTGACCGGTGAATGGAAAGGGTTCATTGAAGCACTGGTCGAGAATGGAGGGTTTCAACGACCAGAAGATGAGGAATTCGTGAACATCATCGGATCTTTTTCTTCTTTCCCGAGAACGGATGGCATAACAACCGTGAGGGTCACAATCGAGCCGCTTGAGCACAGCGAGTGCCTGCAATCACTAAAAAGGGTTATTGATCTAAATGTTTCCCCAGTGGCTTTCATACCTATGGATCCACATGATGCCTTCCTAATTGCTCCAGTGCCCGACAATGGACCCCGGGTTCTCCTTATTTGGACCCATATCTATCGAGCTGCTACATCAAACTACGAGGGGGAACGTTGCCTATCCTTCACTTGTGGCTGCCCTACATGCAAGGGTGAAAGAAAGAAGATGTATGATGAGATGGAGGCTGATAGCCATAAGACCAAAGACACTTCGGAAGACGAATATGAAACCGAGGATATGAAGACCATGAAGTTTCCTGGAGTGCGAGCACGTGGATGTCTTAGAGTTCAACACGCCTACCATGCTTTGGGGAAAGGGTTTTCGGCGTTCCGATCCAGTGATAGTCGAAGATCTGATAGAGAGGGAAACTAACTCCCATCCGCCCAAATGAGAAAATAACCATGGTCAGGTCAAATCCACCCCGAAACAAAGTAACACTCCTTGTCAGGGTTACCCAAGAAGAGGTCACCTTCCCCGAATGTATGTCAGCTCTCAGAGAAGTCCTGGAAACCGGCATGATACCGGATGCACCTCCCACACGCAGAATGCCATAATCATTTCCGGCTCACGAGTATTACGAAAGGAACCGAGAATGGTTGCACTATACCGGGGATGAGATCGAAAAGCCGCGAGTCCCGACAATAGCGACTCTTGTTGCATGATAACTATGAGCAAGGCGGACTATGGGGAGCGGAATCGGAGGTTGCCCTAGCTCGCTGGGCCATCCGAGAGGCAACAACACAACCCCGAGACTCAGGCACTGTGACTTGGGAAAGCGGTTATAAGGGCCGCCCGGAAGGAGCCGTCTGGCTCGGCCCTCACCGTTGCTAGACTCCGTCAGCCGGTGGCCGATAGACAAAAAGGCTCCCCGTTGACCTTAGGGCGTTGAAGAAATCTAGTCAAGAAGCGGCGTGATGAGGAAGTTAACTGTTGACCCGATCGAGGCAAATCTTTCAAGGGAATCCCAAGGCGGATAAGAAGGCCAGATCAAGCACTCAGGAGAACACCGCCCCTATGCTAAGGCAATGAAGCTCCGACCTCGAAAGGATGATCCGTGCTCACCGGTTGAAGCAAACATGAGCCAACATCTCTCTATGGTCCCTACTCACCTCATCCTATCCCCACAAGCTAAAGTGGAAGAAAGCACGGCTGCGCTCTAGTGCCTATCGATGCTACTCAGATGACGTGTAGTACATGATTGGAAACATCCACTACGGGAACATAATCACTTTCGCGGATCTCGACCTCCTCAATTTGGGGCTGATCATAACGAGCCTCTCTTCATCACGAGTCCAATTGGATGAACGACGCCTTCCTCGGGTCTGGTTGATAATGGGTCAGGAATGAACATTCTTCCGTAGAGAGATCATGAGCACCTTGACATCAAGTCCACGGACTTGAAACCTTCCTCCCTCACAGTCAGCTTACGACTCGACATCTCGAGCGAGTCCTTGGAGTTGCTACTTTGGACCTCTGGTTTGGCCTTAAATTGATACCTATGGAATTCCGGGTTATTGACATCCCGATCACTTTTAATGCCTTATTGGGAAGACCTTGGCTGCATCGAGTCGAGGGGTCGCCTCAAGCCTCCACCGGTGTGTGAAATTCATCTCGAATGGGGACTGACTTAACCATTTACGGGGATTTAGTCACCTTGGAGGGCACGGATACAGGTGGAATACCTATTCTGGAAATCAAACATGATGAGGAAGGCCTTATGCTAACGGGCTTCACGGTCGAGCCTCCCAAAGCCCAAGTGTGCAACATAGATCTGACAATCACCCGGGATAAAATCCCTCCGGTCTTGAAAATGATGAGAAAGATGAGCTATCTACTGGCCTCGATGCAGGGAAGCACCAACAAGGAACTCACAAACTCATCGAGGTGAAAGGACGAGAAAACTCGCCACGGCACAGGATATGAGGCCTCCTCGGTGGACACTGCAAAAGGAAAAGGATTTGAAGCTATCACAGGAAGGGTCCCGGTCGACGACCCTAAATCTCTCCCTTTCAGTCCTAATTTGGCTGACTACTTTGTAAAGGGTCCCACACAACCGGGTAACATTACAGAGCCCACTCCTACAGAAGAGTGGCCGAAGCTACAGGATAGCCTCAACAAGTTCAGGGGAGCCAAAGCTAACTCGGTCCGTAGAATGTTCCTGGACCTACCCAAGATACCTGGGGCTACCACTACCATGAAGAGTGAGTACACTTTCAAAGGCGTGCCAAGCCTAGTGGAACAGTTTGAAAAGCTCACAACCACAATTCCTACTGCCCAGGAAGGTACGAAACCTGAGTTTGAATTGACCATGCCGAAAGCCAAAGCCATAGAAGTCTTTTCAGATGATTGGGATGGTCCAATTATGCAACAGTTATTCGGGGAAGAGATCCAGGTACCAGACCTGATTGATTTCAGCTCAGTCAAAGAAATGGTAGCGATCATCGAGGAAGGAGGACAGTACAATTCCCGAGTCATGACGCCCCTGACAGCGATGCCATTAAAGAATCGGGAAACTCTCTCAGGCCCGTCCGTGACCAAAGGAGAAATGATCACCAAGCCTGGATTGGTCCCCCGTCCCTTTGTGTCAATCTAGGAAAAGTCCTCCGAGTCTCTCATGGTTAAGATCGAGTCTCTCGAGTCGTCCGACGGCCTTACGCCTGAAGACTACGAGTCTGTAGCAAATGTTGTATTCCTTTTCGTTCCTAATGAAATGACGAACCTTTCTGAGTATCCCTTGATTGCCACTTTAACTAATGATAAACTAATAAAAAAAACATTTAATAATGATTCATTAGATAAAGAAGCAGACACATTAAATAAAAAAAAAGAGAACAAAAATCTTTAAGCAGGTTGTTCGGAAAGAGGAAAATCGAGCCCAAGCTGCCGAAGAGGTTTTGACAAGTGTGAATCTGGGAACTGCGGAAGAGCCTAAAGAGACGCAGATTGGTAATTTCTTCGAAGGAACTGAAAAGGATGCCTTACAAAATCCTACAAGGTCCTCAACTCAAGGAAAGTAGCCCTCTTCATCAAAGAGAACATCATATGCAGATACGGTTGCCAGCCGAAATCATCTCAGATAATGGATCCCATTTCGAAGGGGAATGCGACAGGCTGCTGGCGGAATTCAGAATAACCCGTCACAAGTCATCTCCCTACAGGCCCCAAACCAACGGAGCCGTCGAGGCAGCAAACAAGACTCTGGAAAACATCATTCGGAAAATGGCTGTCCGAGGTCGAGATTGGCCCGAGAAGCTACACCTGGCACTCTGGGGCTACAGAACATCCGTCAGAACGGCAACCGGGGAAACACCATTCGCTCTTACCTACGGGATGGAAGCCGTACTCCCAATCGAGCTAGAAAACCCCTCACTCCGTGTGCTGTTGGAGAGTCAGATCAATGAGGTCGAATGGCTCCAAAGTCGCCATGATGAGTTGGCCCTGCTAGATGAGCCCCGATTGAGAGCAATGGAACATATCCGAGCTTACCAAGGGAGAATGGCCAGGGCCTTCGACAAGAAAGTAAAGCATCGGGAAATCAAGGAAGGTGATCTCGTCTTGAAAGAGAAGCCCCCAGTCCGTATCAACCCCCTCGGCAAATGGGAGCCTGTCTGGGTCGGGCCATACGTCGTCCGGGAGATCTTCTCCGTAGGAGCCATGCAACTTGCAGATCTCGACGGAAATCCTTTTGTACACCCAGTAAACGGTGACAAGCTGCGCAGATACTATGCGTAAAATGCGAGTCAAAAAAAAACAAAAAAATATCAAAAAAAAAGTGCCAAAAAGAGTAATACCCAACTAGGTTGAAAACCCGAAAAGGGCGGCCTAGGTAAAAAACAGGGTTGCACCAAAAAAAAAACAAAAAACAAAAAAAAAAAAAAACTAAAAAAACAACAACAAAATCGACTGTGTCGAACTACGGAGACCCTGAGCCCTTTTGCCCGAGAAGGGAACGTAGGCGGCGGAAACGGTTCGGTCTAAAACACAAATAAAAGTCATACTCTGTCATCAATACACGATCGAGACCATGAAAGCGTCTCGAAAAACTCTGAAGCAATTCAAATATTCATTACAAGTTAAAAGCTTTTTGATGAGTCTAAGCCCGGTTCATTCCTACAACTGGCAACCTGCTAAAAGAAACTAAGATACATAATCAAACTAATATGTCTGCTACAACAAGAAAGGGATACTCGGAAAACTCAGAATCACTCCAAGCCGCTCGTACTGGCATCTCCCCTCTTCTTCCCCCTTCGAGTCTTCTTCTTCGAACAGAAAAATGTCGGTCTTCCTCCTACCAAGCTCGGTATAGGAACAGGATCTATCGGACCGGCCTCTGATAGGGCCGTGGTAGCCCTAGCGTCATCTCTCATCTCCTGTAGCCGGGCTGGTAGCATAGGAGTCCTCCTCTCCTGCCTCTTGACATAAGCTTCATAGTCGGTCACCACATCCCCGCTCCTGTCATAAGGGTTGGCCCTCGCCTCGGCCCTCCTCCTCTCCGAAACCGTCAGGTCCTCCGCACCCACAATGGCCTCACGCCGTCTCAAAATAGCCATCTGAGTCTCTCCAAAATGCCTCTCGTACCAATCCAGGTACCAAGTGGTTAGGAACACAGGTCTCGGACGCCTGAGGATAACCCGAGGAGGAAAGACGTCATACCTCCATACTCGGGAAAGAAAGGGAAACACCGAAGGATCATCCATAGAAGCAGAAGCCACCACCCTGGTGGCTATATCATCAAAGTCCTCCAAAGGAACCTGCTCTAAGCCAAATTGTCTCAGAACCAAAGACGGAATGTAAAAGCTGGACTGAGAAAGCCCCGGAACCATAACCACAGGAGATCCGTCCTGAAGCACCCTCTGAGTCTCCACCCGCCAATAAGGCACCGACCATCTGATATCTTCAGTCTGACGACCAGCCATCCAACGCTCCCACGAGCCCTGATCATCAAAATCTACAGCAACCCCTCTTCTGGCGAATGTCCAAGGCTTGATCATATCCGATGTTTCCCGAAGAACCCCCAGTCGTTCCATCAGCCACAGAGTCAAGAGAAACGGGCTGCCCCCGTTCATATACCGTCTCCCGGTAGCCAGCCTATCGAGAGCATGAAAAGTCTCCCCCAGGATCAAAGGTACAACATCCCTGCCCAAGCGACAATGAACAACAATATCCAGCAGAGACCGATGACAGATCCCAAAAGAATAGACCATGAACAAGGTACCAAACATGCAAAGTGCAAAGGCATCCCAATAGGCATCGTCAAGCAAGCCTAAGCCCCTAAATCTATCAGGGAGACCGGAAATATCAAAGTGATCGGGACTACAGATCATACCTTGTGCTTCCTCCAGGGAAAGATGAAGAAGATTGCACAACTTGTCAACAAAAGAGGCTCCTCCGGGCAAAGGAATTGCAATCTCCTCCACCTCGGGACCACCAAGCAAGGCCCGAAATTCTTCGACAGTCGGGACCATCTCATTGTAAGAGAAGCAAAAAACATGCCTTCTAGTGTCCCAAAATGAGGAAGAAGCTCTCAAAAGCTCATAATCCGGAATCAATTCCTTGAGAGACCACAAGCATCGTATCTTGTACCTTTCTTCAAAGAATGACCTCCTCTCATGCATAATCTCCCGGGACCAATCCTTGAATTTGTTGAAGAATGACATTTGGGATTCTTGGGACAATTTTGATGGATTTTCTCTCTTTCTCCCCGAAAATGACTGTTCAGACTGGTGGTTGAAGAGGGTGTTTGAATTTGAAATAAAGGAAAACCAGATCTGAAGCAAAATTAAAGGACAATGTCAGATGCAGGTCCTATCCGCGCGGACATGATTGTCCCCCATCAGAAAAATCTACAACAGTCCAAACTGCTGCACCAAAGAGGAATATTTCGTCCCGGTTGCTCGAAAACTGTGCAAAACCTGCCCAAACCAGTCCATATACCAAACACTAACACCCTTGCCAAAAAAAAAAACCAAGGCTCATGCAACATTGCATTCATACTGCATTGCATAAAATCCTAAATTATTACATTCCAAAAAAAAAGAGAGTGTACATAAAAAAATAGGTAACAATAATCCTAAATTACTACATTCCAAAAAAAAAAAAAAAGAAAAACAAAAGCAAAAAAAAATATGCATAAAAATAAACTGTATCTGTCTAAATAAATACAATCTCAGTCTCAGAAATCAATCTCAAAAAAATCGGTCTCGAAGGATCGTCGCCGAGTCCTCGGTGGTCGGGCCTTTCCCCGGTCCCTCTTGCGGCTCGGGCCCGCCTCCTCAGTAGTCATGAAGATCTCAGTCTCAGAATCATCATCCTCGTCTCCGGAAGAAGGCTCGTCAGGACCTACCGGCACGCTCTGATACGGCAAATCAAGATCCGCAAAGAAATCATATTCGAAGGTGAAGGCGTCGGACTCCTGGACGTGCGAAGAAGATCCACCATGATGCCAGACGTGTCCCTGCCCGTAAGGATCTCCGAGAATGACGTGTTCCGAAGGCAGCACCACGCGGGGATCTATGAGAAGAGAAAGAGGAGTCTCGGAAGAACGCTCAGAAGGCTCAGGGGAAGTCTCCCGCCTGACAGGCACCGGCTGTGGTCGCCTCGCTCTAGCCTGAGGGGCTCCACAAGCCACCATCCTCCTGATAAATCTCTTAGCCCCGATCACCCGCCGTCGCCTTCTCCACGACCACCTCCGGAAACTGCACGAAAGCAAAAGCGTCAGAAACAGTTGAGGCGAAAAATGATGACAGGAAAGAAAAGAAAAGACAGAAGCAAAAAAAAAAGAGGTGGGAAGGAGAAGCCATACCTTCATACCCGGACGAGGCCGGAAAGCTCGTGGAAGTTGCTCAGGCTGAGGGATCTGCACCCTCAATCGGACCCCATCCTGGACATATGAAAAGTCCGTCCGAGGGTACCGCGGGATCCCTAATCCCTCTCCATCAAGAACCTGGGGCGTCCTCAGCCTCCTCAAGACAAATACTGGATACGGCTCAATCGTCACAAATGCCGAGAAGTGCTGGCCGCCTCGGTAATCGCCCCAGGTCTCCGACCTCACGCTCGGATACATCATGTCGGCGGGAGGCTCCACCGATGTCATCAAAGGCGAATTCACGCCATGCTGACGCGTCACCCTCTCCCCCAAATAATAGACGTCACAAGTCAAGCCCCTCAAAATCCTCCGCTGCACGGTCCATACCTCAGCGCCCCTCAGCTGCGCCACATCGAAACGATCCCAGGGATAAAATATCATCCCCTCATCCGTCTCAGCCCCCGTCAAAGGCAAGCGGAGTCCACGTATCTCGAGGTCGTGCGCCCTCTGGAACCTTTCTTCTCCCGGGCAAACTTGGACTAGGAACGCATGGCCGGATATGCCCCGACGTACTCTGCTGGCTGTCGCCACATCGTGACGTGAAAGAACTCCAACGCCCATACCTGCGAAAGGTAAAAATCAAATCAATTAAGTGCGAAAAAAGATACATGCTTAAAGAAAGGAGGGAAAGCAAAAGGAAAGCTTATACCTCCAGAGGGAACTCGAAGCATGTCAAGGAACTGACAGCCTTCCGGCTATACCGATCCATGGCAAAATAGAGCTCGCGCCCCCGCCTCTCCCCAAGAGACCTCTACGGCTCTCTCCACGTCTTCCAAGGACCTCAAAGAAAGCAAAGACAGCCGTCCCTCGCACAAAAAGCGTTCTCGAAAAAGCAAACCATAAAAAGGCCCTAGCAATCTGCTCAGCGCCTATCCTCTCATCCCCAGCCTCATAGCTCCCAATGCTCTCCACAATATTTCCCTCGACCACAGCGTACTCCATACCCATCCCCTTTTTGGGAATAGGGGAAAATACTAGAAGGGCCTGCAGATCCAAATCGCTGTATCCGTCTCTCCACTCAATGCTGCGTCCATTAAAGGACAGACCCGTGATCGCAGCATAGTCGGAAGGCGTAACCGTCGCCTCGCCCCAGAAGAAGTGAAATGTGTGGGTCACGTCCCACCAGTGTTGTGCCAAAGCGAAGATCAGGCCCTTACTCTTGGGAAACTTGACCAACCCCCTCAAGCACTCGATGAACTCGTACAAGCCAGTCTCAATGACGATCTGTCTAGGACTCATCATCGCTCCTCTGCCCATATCTGGAAGCCGGTCCCATAGACCAATCACAGACTCCACTGATCCTCGAGTCTTCATCTTGTTCAACTGCTCCGTCACGAAATTGTTTCCACCCTGCAATAAAAAAAAGAGAGGGAAACAAAAATGTCAAAAGTGTCAAAAATTTTGCATTCAAAAAAAAAAAAGAAAGCATGCACACATTCATGTCAACATTGCAACAAAAAAAAAAAGTCCGTCCCAAATTCGGATGAATTCCTTATCATTTCATATTTCAAAAAAAAAAACAAAAAAAATGGCAAAATGCCCATTCTTTTCAAACACATTGCAACATGCAAATCATCAAAAATCCAATTTCAGTGTCAAAAAAAAAACAAAACATAATTTTTGAATTTTAGCTACAATTTTCGAATTTTTGAAAAAAAAATGGCAAAATGCCCATTATTTTCAAACAAAATGCACATTACAACATGCAAAGCATCAAAATCAAAATCCAAGGCCAAGAGCATCATCATTTTCGAATTTTTTCAAAAAAATAATTCAAAAAATCAAAAAAAAAAAAAATCAATTTCAAGCAAGAAATCGACAAAGGGATCGAAAAGATTCGAAGTATACCGTGCGAAGACTCGGATCAGTGGCCCAATGTTGCCACGCATCAGGGTATGGCTCCTCCGCAATCGATTGCGAAAGAGAATAATGCCTCCTCATTCGGACAAGCTCCAATCGTCTCTCCGCGACCGGGCCGCGTCCTTGGCCTTGAAAAGCAACTCCCCCGTGCTCCATTGCTTGAAAAATTGAAGAAATCGAAAGAATTTTGGAGTTCCTAGGCTATCAATGGCGGCTGGGGCGATTTTCTCTTTCTCTCTCGTAATTTTTGAAAAAAAAAACAGACTGAGGAAGAAGAAGGGCGTTGGCCCTCATTAAAACCAATTTGACTTTCAACCCTATCCGCGCGAATGGTTTTGAAGGGTCAAAATGACCCTTTTGCCCTTTAAAATTTCAGGACTCTGCAGTTTAGTCCTCAACTTAACAGAGTTAACCAAAGTTAACCAAAGTTAACCCCCTCTTCAAAAGAGCTTCACGGCAATAAAACGTAAGTCCGATCTCTCCGAGAAAGTTAACGGAATCCCGTATCTTTCATCAAAATTATTCAACGGCAGTCAAACGTAAGTCCGATTTCTCCGAGAAAGATAACGGAATACCGTCTCTTTCATCAAAATCATCAACGGCAGTCAAACGTAAGTCCGATTTCTTCGAGAAAGATAACGGAATCCCGTCTCTTTCATCAAAATCATCGACGGCAGTAAAACGTAAGTCCGATCTCCCCAAGAAAGAAATGGGATCCCGTATCTTTCATCAAAATCATTCCCCGGCAGTCAAACGTAAGTCCGATCTCCCCGAGAAAGATAACGGGATCCCGTATCTTTCATCAAAATCAATCGACGGCAATCAAACGTAAGTCCGATCTCCCCGAGAAAGATAACGGGATCCCGTATCTTTCATCAAAATCATCAACGGCAGTCAAACGTAAGTCCGATTTCTCCGAGAAAGATAACGGAATCCCGTTTCTTTCATCAAAATCATTCCCCGGCAGTCAAACGTAAGTCCGATCTCCCCGAGAAAGATAACGGGATTCCGTATCTTTCATCAAAATCATCAACGGCAGTCAAACGTAAGTCCGATTTCTCCGAGAAAGATAACGGAATCCCATTTCTTTCATCAAAATCATTCCACGACAGTCAAACGTAAGTCCGATTTCTCCGAGAAAGATAACGGAATCCCGTCTCTTTCATCAAAATCATCAACGGCAGTCAAACGTAAGTCCGATCTCCCCGAGAAAGATAACGGGATCCCGTATCTTTCATCAAAATCATCAACGGCAGTCAAACGTAAGTCCGATTTCTCCGAGAAAGATAACGGATTCCCGTCTCTTTCATCAAAATCATCGACGGCAGTAAAACGTAAGTCCGATCTCCCCGAGAAAGAAACGGGATCCCGTATCTTTCATCAAAATCATTCCCTGGCAGTCAAACGTAAGTTCGATTTCTCCGAGAAAGATAACGGAATCCCGTCTCTTTCATCAAAATCATCGATGGCAGAAAAACGTAAGTCCGATCTCCCCGAGAAAGAAACGGGATCCCGTATCTTTCATCAAAATCATTCCCCGGCAGTCAAACGTAAGTCCGATTTCTCCGAGAAAGATAACGGAATCCCGTCTCTTTCATTAAAATCATCGACGGCAGTAAAACGTAAGTCCGATCTCCCCGAGAAAGAAACGGGATCCCGTTTCTTTCATCAAAATCATTCTCCGGCAGTAAAACGTAAGTCCGATCTCCCCGAGAAAGATAACGGGATCCCGTATCTTTCATCCAAATTATTCCCCGACAGTAAAACGTAAGACCGATTTCCCCGACAAATACGTCTGATTTTTCCCCAGCAAAGGCTAACAAAATCCCCAGCAAGGTTAACGGAATCCCAAAAGCCAACGAAATCTCGAGTAGATCTCCAACTACAAAAGGGCTTGATTCCTACTAGGGATACGTAGGTAGCCTATCATTAGGTCCAGCCCCTCGACCAAAACGGTCACCCTCTCCTTCGGCAGCAGACAAAGTCCACCGAAAGACCATTTCACATCAAGGTTCGAGGCACCTAAAACGCCATCATCAAGGTTCGAGGCACCTAAAACGCCATCTTCAAGGTTCGAGGCACCTAAAACGCCTTCATCAAGGTTCGAGGCACCTAAAACGCCATCTTCAAGGTTCGAGGCACCTAAAACGCCATCATCAAGGTTCGAGGCACCTAAAACGCCATCATCAAGGTTCGAGGCACCTAAAACGCCATCATCAAGGTTCGAGGCACCTAAAATGCCATCATCTCCAGGGTCAAAGACCCGAACTACGACTGGCTTGATTCCTCTTAAGGATACGTGGGTAGCCTATCATTAGGTTCAGCCATCCGACCAAAAATGGTCATTCCTTATCCCCAGCAGAGCGGATATGCAATTTCAGTCATCCGACCGAAAATGGTCATCTCTTATCCCCAGCAGAGTTTCTTTCCAGCAACCGACTGCAGAGCTCGCTTTTCAAGGTTCGAGGCACTTAAAACGCCATCATCTCCAGGGTCAAAGACCCGAACTACGGCCGGCTTGATTCCTCTTAAGGATACGTAGGTAGCCTATTAAATAGGTTCAGCCACTCGATCACTTGATCATCCTGTCAAATATGGAGCCTTACTCTTATCGACGACCCCGCTTCCTTCGAAAGCGCCGTTGCCGAGGGGCTACTGTAAGTGCTCCAATTTGAGTTTGTTAGTATTTTCGTTAGAAAATTAATGAAAGTTATAACATTCCTAACAATTCCTAACATTTCTAACCAAGTAAGGGTAGATTAGGGATTGCCAAAAAAAGATAAACCAAAGAAAGAATCTTAAAAAGCAAAAGAAATAGAAAAAAACCGAATTAGCAAGCTGAAAAACATAATCAGTTTGAATTTTTTTGAAAATATTCTTTGTGTCCAAAGCACAGTTTGCAATTAATGAACGATTAAGGCACGCAGAACCATCCGCGCGGATGGTTATGTAATTTCCAGAGGGCTATAAATTGAGGCCTTCAGTCTCAAAATAAAAGAGAAAAAACACAATTTGCAACTGCACCTTGGCGAAAATAGAGAGAAAACAGTGAGAATTCTCTAGAATTGTCACCTTTTTCTCAACTATTCACCCAAAATCACACTCACTCAAACACTCTCATATTCAACCCTCAAACACTCTTACATTCAAGCCAAAAACTCAAAACACAAAGAAGATTGGTAAATCCTCCTTCTCCTTACCCTAAACTCCTTCATTCATGCATACATTTTCAAACTCCAAAATGTAGTTTGTTCATCTTCTTACCTTAGATCCAAGAAGATCACCATGGAAGTTCATCTCCATGGATGATCTTCTACAAGGATCAACATTATTTTCAAAGTATTCTTACTTACTTGCAAAGAAAACACATTTTCAAAACCCTAAAAATCATTTTCATACATCAAATCTCATTTTCAAAGGATAAAATTCCCCTTCCCAAGCAAATGATGTGCTTAGTCCTAATGTACCCCAAGGATGGTTTGATATAGTTGATTCACCACTAAAATGTCAAGTGATCACTAATCAAAACCTAGGGAAATGGGGACAAGCATGGATGCCAAACTCCCTTTAAAATCATGTTTTTCTTCAAGAAGAAGTTGCTGTCCAGTAGCAATTTTCTAAGACCCCAGTCCATGGTCTAATTTTTTGAACACAGATAAACTTGGAATTTGGTGTTGACTACAAAACACTTTTTGTAGACAACATCCAGAGATTTCTAGAAATATTTTTAGTTTATTTTTTGCGTGAGTAAAACTCCATTTTTCAAATTTTCTTTTGAAGGTCAGATCACCAGTCTCTGGGAGTCCAGATCTCATACCTGAGATTTCCAGAAGGTTTTGGGTCCTCAAATCTTCTCCAAAATGGAAAAATCTTTCACAGAAATCTTATTTGAGGTGTCTGGAACAACTTTCATTGTCTGAGTTTTCTCAGATTATGAAGTTTTGAAGCCCTTAAATCCATTTCAAAATTAAGTGTCCACTGCCTTTTTCATTCTGGCAGAAATGGTTTCCAACTTCCAAAAATCTTTTGAGTACCAAAACTCAACCCAAAAATCACACCAAAAATCATGGGATCTGTCCAAAGTCTAATAAATAATTCCCAATTTTTACTTTCCTCAGTTTCAACTTATTTTGGCCAAAGTAACACACACACACACACCCACACAACTGGTTATTTAGCTTGGAAGACTCGTTTTACGAGGCATTCCGGGTGCACACTAACGTCCTTTCCGGCATGTAACGTGACCTCCGAACCCAAATCACTAATATCGGGCATTTTTTAAAGTTTTGGCCCTTAAAATAAAAATGGCGTGGCGACTCCGGTCTTTTTTCGATTGGTTTTTCAAAGAAACGAAAAATTTCAAAGCCCTTTCGGAAAAATTTGGCACACATCGTCACAGCTAGCAAAACTACAATAAAACATTAATAAGTTAATGTGTCTGCAATGACAATGGGTGGATACTCTGGACAGCAAGGTCAACCTAGTTTCTCGAACTTGGTCCTTCATCCTTCTTCCCCTTCCCTTCCCACGACGAGTGTTCTTCACCTTCACAGGGAATATTCCGGTAGTCCTTCTACCTGGCTCAGGGACCCTTCCCGATGCCTCCGTGAAGCCTGTAGCATTCAAAGCATCCCTTTCCCTAGCTCTATCTCGAGCTGCCTCACTTCTAGCTATCATGACCGTGCTTTGATTGGCCTCCCGATTAGCATTGGCCTCATAGTCAGCCATGTCGTTCCCGGTACGATTCCCAGGGTTAGCCCCCACCTCAGTCCTCCTCAAGGTCGAGTTGTCAAGATGTCAGCACCCAACAGCTCATCCCGTCTCCACAAGATAGCCATCTGTGTCTCCCCTATACACTCTTCATACCAATTCAGACACTGCGTCGATAGAACAGTGCCCCCTCTCCGGTGAAAGAGAACCCTGGCAGGAAAGGACGTGTATTGCCACCACCGTGTGAGCAGCAACAGCATCGAAGGATCTTCCATCAGCAGAGATCCCACCTCAAAGGTAGCAGCATGACTCAAGCCCGTCAATGGCACCTGCTCCAGCCCGTACTGTCGTAGAACCAACGATGGAATGTAGAAAGACGTGCGAGACAAACCCCCAATACTCTGACAACCAATAGACCCTCCTGAGCGGTTCGACAAGTCTGTAACTTCCAGTGGGGAACCCACCATCGCAAGTGATGCGTGCGGAGTCTGGCCATCCAGAGCTCCAGCTCAGCCTGATTGCCTCCTATCACCAGAGGACGTCGAGAAAAGGACCAAGCGTCACAAGACATTGGCACCTCGGGCATCATCTGCAGTCTCTCTCTCAACCACATGGTAAGCATAGCGGGACTCCCTCCCCACATGTATCGGCTACCGGTCGCCATTCGACCTATGCCCAGGAACGTCTCACCCAGAACCAAAGGCACGATGTCTCCCCCGCTCCGGCATTGCCTCACCAGGTCCAGTACACTGTGATGGCACACACCCAGGGACGTGAACGTGAACAGAGTAGCGATCGCGCACAGAGCAAACGCGTCCCACGGAAAAATGCTCCCCTCAGCTCCGGCAAATCTATCGGGCAGTCCCGAAATGTCGACATAATCAGTGTTTAATATCAGCATCCCGTATGCTTCTCCAGCCGAGATACCAAGCAAAGACACTAGCTTCTCAACAGTGGCCATGCCACCAGCATATGGAAGAACTAGCTGTTCCGTCTCAAGTCCTCCCAGAATGGCCCGGAAATCTTAGAACATAGGAGTGATTTCGTTGTACGAAAAGTTGTACACATTCCTCCGTACATCCCAGAAATGAGCCGCTGCTCTCAAAAGATCCCAATCTGGCATGAGCTCCTTCAAATCCCAAACAGATTTCATCCCGTAACAGCCTTCGAAAAACCCCTTGTTTTGCCTCGTGTGGTTCCGTACCCACGACTGAAAGTTTTCCAAGTATCGCTCTTGCATCCGAGACGATAGCTTAGGAAAGGGAGCCATGAAGGAAAGTGAAGGAAGCCTTAGGAATTTGAAAGAAATTCAGCCAACTGATCAAAGCAAAGGCGCAGTTTCTTACGAATTGCAAAGCTGAAACTGCAATTTAAAAGACTCTGGAATTTCATTCTCAGTCTGGCCGGACTCTCTCTGCAGTTGACTTGGTCAACTATGCAGCCACCTGCTCCTAAATTGGAAGCAATTCCAAATAAGGCCCTGTTCATCCTTTATGAATCTGCGTGCTACCCCTGGTTTCAATCAACCAATGCCAACACCTCTTTCGCCCCGGGCTCGTGCAACAGTGCAATTAATTAATAATCAGTGCATATAGGCATAAATTTTGACCCGTTCAATTTTTCATGCATGTTTCATATTATTTATTTTTTATTAACCTACTTGCTTATTTGCCGAAAATAAAAAGAAGGTGATCACAGAATAGATGTGCGAAGTACAGGTTCCGCCCCAAGGGCGCCTTTTCAAATACGATACAAGTCAAATTGTTCCGGACAGTACATACATTTTGTCTAAAAGAAAGCAATAAAAGAAGGACTACTCCGAGTCCTGCTCGTTATCTGAGCACTCGACGCACTGCTCCGCAGCTGCCGAATCTGTCAAAAATAGATAATCTCCGAATTCCTCCAGGCGGGAATACGCGAAAGGCCGCCTCTGCGCCTGCGAACTCGAGGACTCTCCCCTCTCGTGCCCCGAGTGAGAAGGAGGATGAGCTCCAAACCCAGCCATTCCGCCCGCGAACTGGCCAAATCCCTGCGCAAAGTCCTCTCCACCAGCCGTGGGAGCAGACGAACCTCTCGGCCTAGACGGCCTCGGCTCACGAACATCCACGCTCCTTCGGGAACTGCATCTCAGGAATGCCACGAGCCTCCTAGTGTAGTTGGCCCACCCGTCCAACTGTCTCATAGCCTCGTTGTACGTACGGCCAGACACCTGCAAACCAGGAAAGTCATCAAAGACAAGCAGAAAGTACAAATGCAACATTTGCAGAATGCTACTATCGAATGCAAAAAATCAAAAAGTGCTCACCGAAGCGTTGGGGTTCGCCCTGTACCGTGGTCTCGGCTCCTCCGGGATCGGGATCATCAGTCGTCTGCACGAACCGTCCAGCCCCTCGTACGCCAGCCTAGCGCGTGGGAGCGGGAGATCTCGGGGATATCCAGGGCCCTCGCCTACCCTGTGCTGTACCTGCGGGCTCCTCAGCCTCATCCTCAAGAAAATGTCGTAGTCGGCTCCCGTTATGACGTACTCGGTATAGAACACACCCTGTCTATTCCTCTCCAACTCCTCCGTCGGCATCGATAGAGGACACTGTATGTGCAGAGGCGGATCCACCGGCACCATTGGAAGGGACCCCGGGCCATGCTGACGGGTCACCCTCTCCCCCAGATACATAGCATCGCAGTGAAGTCCCACTAGGAGCTTCCGCCGCCGCGTAACCTCACTAGCAACCTGAACCACGCCCATGTGGAACCGACTCCACCAGGTCAGCTGGATCCGCTCGGAGAACTCACGGCTCAGGGCCAGAGACACCTCCTCATATGACAGCCGAGTACCCACTCTCGACGACACCGCCTTCTTTGCCCTCTTCTGCCAAGACAGCATGGCAGGGAACAGGGATCGGTACGCCTCCCTAATATCCCACTGTTGCGGGCTGAACACCTCATAGCACCAGACCTGTCAAGCAAATGGAAAGTTATATCAGCTACAGAGCAGATACATACGAGTACATAAAAGAGACAAGGAAGAGAAAAAGACGTCTCATCCAAATCAAACGAGAAACAGCTCATGGAACTCTCCTCTCCCCGCGAGAATCTGTCCAAGGAGTGGTAGAGCTCGGCCAGTCCAATCTCCCCCCATGCATATCCCCTCACGGCATCCAAGTCTGTCAGTGACCCGAGCAGAGGGAAGTGACAGGACGTGTCAGAAGTCGGGAACAAAGTCGCTGACAACGCGAACCAAATGAACCCTCGAGCCAGGCGCTCCGCGGTCATCCTCAGAGACCCATCCAAATAATCAGCAATACCCGTCTGCAGATGCCTCTCCATCGGCCTGTACCGAATACCTAAGCCCCTTGCATCGGTGATATCAAAACCCAGCAGCTCAGACAACTGCCCCGGGGTATAACTATCAACCCACACCAGCGCGTTGCCGTAGGTCGGCAACCCAGTGATAGCAGCAAAGTCAGTGGGAGTCACTGTCGCCTCCCCCCATCTGAAATGAAAAGTGTGGGTCGTATCCCACCAGTACTCGCTCAGAGCTACGTACATGGACCTGGCCCTCTGCGTCGCAGCTATCGCAGCTACCGCACTGATAAATCCAGCCAATCCGGAGTCGACCACCAGCTGCCGTGGACTCCTCTCTCCGTCTCGAGCCCCGTCCGGGAGTATCTCCCACAGCGCTCTCACTGCCTCAAAGGCTCCTCGACTCTTCTGGTTGCGAACATCAACCGTCACGCCTCGCAGTGAACAAAGCAAGAATACGTTAAGCACAGAAGCGACATCAACAGAATGCACGAACGCATGTCAAAATGATGCAATGCAGATACGGTTCTCATTCATTTCCTAAAATATTTCCATCCCTTCAAAAACTCCGTTGAATCCGGAACTTTCAAAGCACTTCGAAAACTCCGTCGAATCCGGAACTTTCAAAGCATTTCGAAAACTCCGTCGAATCCGGAACTTTCAAAGCATTTCGAAAACTCCGTCGAATCCGGAACTTTCAAAGCATTTCGAAAACTCCGTCGAAATCGGAACTTTCAAATCCTTTCGAACATTTCGAAAATTTACTCCGTCCCGATTTAAACATTCTTTAAATTCGGAAAACATATCCAGGCATGGAATTTTGCAACCAAAATTTTTATGTCATCTACCCATAGTATCAATTGAACTACATCCTAGTCAATTTCGACAAAGGCGCATAGCAAAGTCAAAAGCCCCAATCCGGGCAACAAAATCCCTAACTCATTCCTAGTCAAATTTCTAACATTTAAAGAATGCACATTCTTGAAATTAATGGAATTTGAAGGAAGTTTACCTGTCTCTCGATCCCTCCTTTGGAATTATGGTTCTCCCTAGCCGGGTAGAACTCCGCCGGATTCAATGGATGAATATTGGTTCGAATGGTCCGAACCAACCGCGTTCTTTCGTCATCGGTCCTTCCATGACGAGCCATTGGTTCCCAATCACCTTCCATGGCAATTTTCCTTCACAAATTTGAGAAAAACTCACAATTTGGGGTGAAAATTTTCTCTCTTTTCTCTCCTCTCGTCGGAATTAATGAGAGAAAATGGACTGGTTTGCGTCGGCCTTAGCGCTGATTTGAATCTTGTCAAATTCAGTCCAAGTCACGCCGGACTCTTGCTGCACCAGAAAGATTCCTTGCCACTTTGGCCCCTCAGCTTTTCGCAGTTCCAATTTTACCCCTTTTGGCCCCCAAAAGTGTAAAATTTCCCCCAGTTAGACATTTCTAACACCCCATCCCCTAAGGATAAATCCCCCGTTAGTTCTCACTAACGCTCGTCTCCAGACGTTAAATTCCTAGTTAGTTTTCACTAACGCTCGTCTCCAGACGTTAAATTCCCAGTTAGTTTTCACTAACGCCCGTCTTCAGATGTTAAATTCAATCCACAGTTGACGTTTGACATTCAAACGCTCAATCATGTCTCCGGACATTCCAGTTACAATTCCGTCTCCAGACGTTAAATTCAATCCTCAGTTGACGTTTGACATTCAAACGCTCAATCATGTCTCCGGACATTCCAGTTACAATTCCATCTCCAGACGTTAAATTCAATCCTCAGTTGACGTTTGACATTCAAACGCTCAATCATGTCTCCGGACATTCCAGTTATAATTTCGTCTCCAGACGTTAAATTCAATCCTTAGTTGACGTTTGACATTCAAATGCTCAATCATGTCTCCGGACATTCAAGTCACATTTCCGTCTCCTGACGTCAAAATTTCTATCAGTTTTCACCATAGTTCACTTCCCCGGCCGCCAGTCGTAAGCCTGATCGTCCCACTACAGCGGCCATCAAGGTATGCCCGCACAACAATCCCTCTTCGACCATCACTGTAAGCTCGAACATTCATCCCCAGCAGGATTCTAAAGAAGAAACGTCAATCCTTCCGAGTTGTTAATAACGCCTGTTTAATACAACCATTCCCATCGTTGCCACCCTATCCCCAGCAGGATGAACTTGGCCGTCATCGTAAGCCCAGCACCCAAGGCACGAATGCCTCTGTCTCAGGATAAACGCATCCAGTAACTCCAATTTGAGGTTCCACACGCCCTCGTATGATCCAGCAACTCCGGTTTGAGGTGCCACACGCCCTTGTATGATCCAACAACTCCGGTTTGAGGCGCCACACGCCCTCGTATGATCCAGCAACTCCGGTTTGAGGCGCCACATTCCCTCGTATGATCCAGCAACTCCGGTTTGAGGCTCCACATGCCCTCATATGTTCAGCAACTCTGGTTTGAGGTGCCACACACCCTCGAAGGTTTCAGAAATCCCAGGTTCAGATGCCTCACAATAGTCTCCATTCAGGTTCCGGTACCTTGCAATGGTCTCCACTCAGGTTCAGACGCCTCCCAACATTCTCGCTCAGGTCAAGGTCCCCGCGCGCGGCCCCTTGCACCTACGAACTACGATCGGCTTGATTCCCGCTCGGGATACGTAGGAATCCTTTCGCTAAGGGTCCAGCCAGCTGACCGCCCAGGTCTTTCAAAGTAAGGCATCCCGATTTGGATCCTTATCTTTTTCAACGACCCCACTTCCTTCGAAAGAGACGTCGCTGAGGGGCTAACTGTAAGTACCCAAATTCGGATCGTCAAAATCCGTTAGGAGTTAACCGGAATCCGTTAACTGGCCCGCTCCAGGTTAACCGGAACCCGTTAAGCTCCCCATTGCCAAGCCAACGAGACATCCCGGGACTGCCCCGTGCATCCCGACGTCGAAACATACTTAACACACGTCATCGCACGTGAAAGTACGGCTTTCCCTGAAAAATGCACTTTCCGGCACTTTCCGGGGGCGTTTTGGACATTTTTCGGACTGTTATTTTAAAAACGGACAAAACTGGGACCCGGGAATGAACTCCCACACAGCCTGTGAGTCATGGGACATGTGGCATGCATGCCACCTCCCTCTAGTCACCTTTCAATCAAAAATCAAGGAGAAAATACTAAAATACCCCTGGTATGCAGTCCAAGTTCGGTCGGACTCCTTTGCAGACTCTCAGAAATTGCCAGCAAGTCCCTCCAATTTTCAAAGTTTCACAAAACCCCCTGGATTTCAAGCTAAGTCCGGCCGGACTCATGCTGAAATTTCACCTATAAATAGAAGGGCTGTCAAAGCCATTTAGGACAACAAAAGTTACTCCCAAAATCACCACAGCCACAGCCCAAACCCTTTTCACCCCTTCCTGAGCTCCCGTTTCGTCTCGATTCGCGTGAAAACTTTGTATTTCGATCAAATATGCCCCCCTCCACTCTGAAACACCATTCCATACCACTTTATGTATCCCGTATACACCCCCGAGCCAAAGGAGTTGACCCTAGCCATAGGTATAACTCCCTATCTCTAATCTCTCGTTTCGCCTCGGTTTATGCGCCAGTCGCTATAACCATTTCGGACGAACATCGTTGAAATGTAGATGCCTCCGTCTAACGGAGTCCGATACGTTTTAGCCCCTCGATCCTCTTCTCTTCCCGTAAGAGAAGTAATATCGGGTTAAAACGGCATTCCGACCCCGTTCCGTTTAAATTTCTGTCATTTACAATTCCGGATCGATCGATCCGTCAAACGTTATTTAAATTCCTGTCATTTACCATTCTGGACCATTTGATTTGTCGAACGTCATTTACATTTCTTGCAACTTTACAATTCCGAGTCGTTTGGCTCGTCAATTGTCATTTACAATTCCGAGTCGTTTGGCTCGTCGATCGTCATTTACGATTCCGAATCGTTTGATTCCGTTGATACCGCACTTTAAATATTGTCATTTACAAAGTCCGACCCGTTTGGATTGTGATAGTATTTACTTTTCAAAGTCCGAGTCGCAACCCGATTCATTGATTGCATATCATTTAATATGTTTTTTTCCGTAAAAATCGTTAACAATGTAATGCCCGGTTCAAAACCGGAGTTCGACCTTCGAACTCTCTTTCAAAAATGCGCAAAATGATGTTTGGCATCCGAACGCTCATCTTCAAACTTAAAAGCCGAATTTGGACATTCAAAATCATTTAATACGTTTTTTCCCGTAAAAATCGTTAACAATGACACGCCCGGTTCAAAACCGGAGTTCGACCTTCGAACTCTCTTTCAAAACGCGCAAAACCGACGTTTGACATTCAAGCGCTCTTTTCTTAAAAGTCAACATTTGACACTTAAGATAAACAGGTAAAATCAGCATTCGCGCCACTTTTCCTAAAACTTCAAAACCGACGTTTGTCATTCAAACGCTCGCCTTTTCAAACTGGACCATAATCAACGTTTGACAATCAAACCAAGATTAAGCTTGTCATTCAAGCCCCCATTTTAAAATGTAAACACACACACACACGCACACGATTTCGAGAAAGGTAGAAAGACTCATCATACGAGGCATTTCGGGTGATCTCGTAATACTCTTCCCGAAACATAATGTGACCTCCGAACCTAATAATCTCTGGTACTAAAAAAAGCTTTTTACTCGTTTTTGCTGCCAATAAAAATGACCCTATGTTTTCAAAGCCTTTTCCTAAGTTTTTGCTACCAATAAAAACGACACCATTTTCACAATAGCTGTTTCTCAACGTTTTGGGCTCAAAATACAAAAACCGCGTGGCGACTCCTCTTCCTTCCCAAAAAGCGAGGTCTCAGACACCAACCCTCCGCGAAAGACAACCGCCTTCGCTCGCGTGAATCCGGGTAATTTCAGTACCCGTGCCTGAGCTGGCTCTTGCTGCCTATCGGGTTGACCCGGATGCGCCGGTGAGTGTGCTTACTCTTTTCCATCTTGGCATCTTTTATGTATTTTTCTCTTTTGCTGAGTATGATTATATCTCCTTTGCTGAGCGTTTCTTTAGCTGTTTGCTTGTGCAGGTCTTGGGGAGATCTTTTGACACGTTGACCCGCCGTTACGTGGCGATGCGGTCTTTTGTGAAGAAAATGGCGGGGAAGCTGTCTTGCCAGTCTTTGCGGCATATAACGGTGTACGAGCTGATGCCTTCGAGGCATTCTGTTGACGTTCCTCCGTCGAGAGCTGAGCCAGGGCCGCAGCAGGAGGGACCCGTTCGGGGGCGGCATAGCATGGATGCAGGGACGTCATCGGGGGTCCGGCGGCAGCCAATTTTTCACCAGTTCTTGCCGGTGCAGGATTCTCAGGGAGCGGGTTCGTCGGAGCCTTCCTTTTTTGATCCTTTTACCGGGCTCGGTCTTGGGGCTTACTTCGAGTACTTGCCCGAGGAGGGGGTTCAGTGTTCGAATGATGAGGGCGTGACTGGCGGGTTTGCCGATATGCCCGACTTCACGTTTGATGAGGTCGATGATGAGGAGTCGGAGTAGAGCTCATTTCCTTTCCCTCTTTCTATATTTTTTTGTTTAGCAACAGACATTTTGAGTACCTGTAATAAAACACTTGTATTTGCATAGCAAAGTATTTTATTTTAAGATGTAATGTCGTATTTTGTGATTCTCGGGGTTTGTCCTAGGAATTGTTGCTAGTTTATTATTTGTGCATGCCACGTAAGCTGGGAATGCGTTTGTGGGTAGTGTATGCTTGCCAGGAATGGCTTTGGCCAGAATTAGGACAGTTTGGAGCAGGGTCTGCTTTGGAAGCAGATGGCTATTATCTTGTTTCTTTGAAAATGTGGGGCCATGTTGCAAGAAGGTCGGTACAGACCATTTAGACATGCAAAGAGGTCCGTATGGATCTTCTTTGCTTTTGGGGAGAGGATAAGCTTTTTCAGGATGTCTGAACTTCCCCCACTTCCCATTTGTAGTCATTTCGTGCTTTCTTCCCCATTTTCTCTAGGAACCTCCATTTTTTCCATAGATTCTTCGTATGTTCCACGAGTTTTGCCGAGGCTTTTGAAGGAGAGGCAAGCATACTTCCTTGAGCGGCTGAAAATGTGGATGCGGCACCGTATGAGGCATCAGAGGTGGGCTTTCGAGGTGAGGTTTCAACTCTGCTCGGTTTGATCCCTTAAGGAGTTGGTTCCTGATTGGGAATTGTTGCGGGCTGCCGCAAGGTTCTGGGACGTTAGGAGGCATGTGTATAGCTTCGCCTACAATGAAGTGACGCCCACTTTTGAGGATTTTCGAGCTTTGATGGGAGGAACGGAGGTGGAGGCCATCTCGCTTCCTTTGATTGGCGGTGCTGCCGTGAGTGTGAAGCTTGCATGCTTTCTTCAGGCTTCGTTGGAAGAAGTGCAGGGTATGACCTTTGATTCGGGTCACATTGACATTTCTGTGCTACTGGAGCGGTTCATGAGTGATGACGAGAGTGACATCTCGTGGGATGCATTTGCCTTGTGCGTGATAGCGATGCTATTCATGGTCAGCTCCCTTGGGGTATGCGACGGCGCTTTGCTAGATGTGGTTGGGGACTGCAGAGCCGGAGAGGATATTGTGCCGTTGGTGCTGGGGGATACCCTTCACGGCATTGATCGCCTGGCGACTGGAGATAGGTTCATGAGAGGGGGAAGCCCTGCTTTGCTCACTTTGTGGCTGCGAGAGAGACTTCAGGCTATGCCTGAGGCTCCGACGTCGTTTAGCCCGTGGTCGTTTGCTCGGCGACCTCTCATATTGGATATGGATCAGTTCGCTTGGGAGAGATGGATGGTATGCATCAGATCCGCTGGTGGGTTCTGCATTGGGGAATCGAGACTAGGAGGGCCTTTCAGGAAGGGTCCTATGTTGTCAGAATTCCAGGTTTGTCTTGGTCCTCCTTCTACATTCTGTCACTTGTTTCCCGACAGTTCGGGATGAGGCAGGAGCCTTTGTTTGGCTGGGATGACCTTGCCACTGCGAAGGTAGCTCCTCTCTGTATGGCAGCTATAGGTGCTCTTTTGTATTTTCTGAGGGTATGGAAGTATTCCGCTTTCCCTCCTGTTATGCTCCTTAGACGTCGGGAGAGCGTTGTATTGACCACCGTGTACCTGGATTGGTACGAGTAATGCGTTGGGCAGTCCCAAGTGATTTTGGGGAGCAGGCGTGAAGCGATTTTGGGGCCCGATTGCTGTAGCAGCTATTGCCTTAGGATTGCCGAAGCCTGGTCTGACCCTCAGGATGTTACGGAAGACACTTTGTTTGACTACGAGACCAGGGTTGACCGACTAACGGAGAGAGGTCCTCTTTTGCAGACTCGCAGGGAGGAGATTCGAGCCGAAGCACGGGCGAATGAAGCCTTGCGAGCTACTGGATTGTTTGACTCTACGGGGAGGACCCCTAATCTCGGACTGAGAGATGCAGAGCTGGCTCGCGTGGAGCGAAAGAAGACTCGTCGGGGACAAGGAAAGAGAGGGAAAATGGCGAGGGGACAAGCGCAGATGGCGCGGAATGACCTCCTAGGTATCCATTCATTGCATTGCAGACACATTATTTGTTAAATGTATTAAGCTGTCTTTTAGGATGTTGTGAACTTGAGAGTAGACCGTGCTTGAACTCATCAAGAAATGTTGTAATCGTTAGTGGTTTGTGATTTACTTTTAAAGCTTTGTCAAGACGCAAGATCTCTTGTTCGCCTTTTGTTTCTTTTGTGAGCCTTGATGGCGTCCACTTTGGACCTTTCTGTTGCATTTGCGGACTGAAGCAGCCTGGGCCTTGACGGCAATCCCCTTTCGCCTGGGTTTTGTATTTGTATGGGATGTTGGATGATCCCCTTGACAAGTCGTTTTGACGGTCTCTTCCATTGCTTCCTTGCCTCTTGTTTGTTGGCGTCGGGCTCTTGACCTCTTCTTTGTAGCTTTTGCTTGAGCTTATTTTTTTTTTAGAGCCTTTGCTCGAGCTCTTTTTTTTTTTTGAAGCGCGTGAGGGCGAAGACAAGCCTGGCTTGGAAGTTGACATGGGTCAGTCGTTTGACGTTGAGTGACCCTCGGATGTCCTTTGATGTTGCCGCCGTCGTTAGACTTGGTCAAGGTGATGTTGGGGGCATGCTCTTGGAAAGTGTGTAGTTTGATGGAGGTCTTGATTGATATTCAAACTTTTGACTTTTTTGTGTGTTTTTAGACCGGACCAATTAAGGTTGCCTACGTTTCCCCGGACTAGAGGGCTCAGGTCTGCGTAGTTCGATACTACATGGAGTGCCAAGAGATGCACAGTTGTTCTTCTTTAGGCGAAGTATCTGCGAAGATTGCTTCCGTTGACTGGATTCATGAAGGGATTGCCGTCTAGGTCTGTCAGCTTCATGGCACCTCCGGAGAAGATCTTTTGAACCACGAAAGGGTCGATCCATGTTGGTTCCCATTTTCCCAGTGGGTTGGTTCGAGTGGAAGGCTTTTCTTTGAGTACCAGATCGCCTTCCCTGATGTCTCGAGACTTGACTTTCTTGTCGAAAGCTCTAGCCATTCTGCTTTGGTAGGCTCGGACGTGTTCCATGGCCTTTAGTCGTCGTTCGTCTAGCAGAGCCAGTTCATCGTGTCGGTTTCGGAGCCATTCGACTTCATTGGTTTCGTTTTCCAGCAACACTCGAAGTTAGGGAATTTCCAGTTCCACGGGTAGTACCGCTTCCATCCCGTATGTCAGGGCGAATGGAGTTTCTCCCGTGGCTGTTCTGACTGATGTTCGGTAGCCCCAAAGTGCAAGGTGCAGCTTCTCAGGCCAATCTCGTCCTCGGGTGGTCATTTTTTGGATGATCCGTTCGAGGGTCTTGTTTGCTGCTTCTACGGCGCCGTTCATTTGTGGCCGGTAGGGAGACGATTTGTGGCGTGTGACCTTGAATTCGGCCAGCAGTCTGTCGCATTCTCCTTCGAAGTGGGAGCCGTTGTCTGATATGACCTCGTTCGGGATGCCGTATCGGCAGATGATGTTTTCCTTGAGGAAATGTGCCACTTTCTTGGAGGTGAGCACCTTGTAGGACTTGGCTTCGACCCATTTGGTGAAGTAGTCGATGGCTACCAAGACGAACTCGTGGCCGTTGCTACCTGGCGGAGCGATTTTCCCGATGACGTCAATTCCCCATGTGGCGAAGGGCCAGGGCGTAGTCATGCAGTAGAGATCGTGAGGAGGTAGATGATTGAGGTTGGAGAACCGTTGACACTTGTCACAGCTTCGGACAAAGTGGATACAGTCTGCCTCCATGGAGATCCAGTAGTAGCCCATCCGAAGAATGATTTGCATCAGGGCTCTGGCATTCATGTGGGGGCCGCAAGCCCCATTGTGGACTTCGTTCATGAGCTCACTGGCTTTTTCCTGGCTGATGCAGCGTAGGAGCGGTCCTTGGTAGCGTTTTTGTATAGCATGTCCCCAAGGATGACAAAGTGAGAGGCGAGGCATTTTAGGGCCATGATGCTCTTGGATTTGGCTCCTTCCCTGTGTTAACCTTCCTCGTTCATGAAGGCGGTTTCCCCGTTTTTGAGGTATTGGAAGATCTAATTGTACCATGGCTTATTGCTGGGCTTGGGCTCTGGTTCGATCTCGCAGCAGTAGGCAGGAATTTCCTTTTGTCTGACTTTGAAGGGCTTGATTGCCTTTCCCTCAGGGATCTCCACAAGTGAAGCCAAGGTGGCTAGGGCATCTGCAAATCGGTTTCGGTCTCTTGGCAAGTAGTAGAAGGTGACCTCCTTGAATTGTGTGATAAGGTCTTCCATGTAGGCGTGGTATTTTTGCAAGCCTGGGTCTATTGTTTTCCACCTGTTGGAAACTTGATTGATGATTAGGGATGAGTCCCCGTAGACCTCGAGTTTCTCGATGTTCCTTTCGAGTGCGGCCTCTAGTCCGGTGGCGCAGGCTTCGTATTCGGCGGCATTGTTGGTTACCTCGAAATTTAGCTTTATGGCGATTGGGGTGTGCTCGTCCTTGGGGTCGACCAAGAGCATGCCAATGCCGTTTCCTCTTTTGTTGGCCGCTCCATCGAAGAACAGTTGCCATCGGTTTTCTCTTTCAAGTGCAAAGATTCCTTCGTCTGGAAATTGTGGCTCGGTACCTTGGGCCTCGTCGGTTGGGAAGTCAGCCAGTTGTTCGGCTATTACCTGTCCCTTGATTGACTTCTGGTTCACGTACTTGATGTCAAATTTTGCTAGGAAGAAAGACCATTTGGCGAGCCTCATTGACAGAGATGGTTTGTCGAAGAGGTATTTGACTGGGTCCATTTTGGAGACCAAGTGCACTGTGTGAGACTACATGTAGTGTCGTAATTTTCCGACGACCCATACTAGAGCTGCGCAGGTTTTCTTGAGGGCTGAGTAGTTGAGTTCACTGCCTTGAAACTTTCGACTGACGAAGTAGATGGCGTTTTCGACTCGCAACTCCTTCTTTTCTTGACAGAGCATGGCCCCGACTGCGGTGTCGGTCATAGTTAGGTATAGCAAAAGTGGCTTCTCCTCGTGGGGAGGACAGAGGATCGGGGGGCTCACCAGGTACGCCATTATTTCTTCAAAGGCATCTTGGCATTCCGAGTTCCATTCGATGTCTGCATTTTTCTTCATTAGTTTGAAGATTGGCTCGCACATGGAGGTCAACCGATGTGGCGGGCGATATACGCGGGCGGCCCATGAAGCTTTTCACCTCTGTTTGGGTTTGCGGCGGTCTCATTTCGATGATGGCCTTGATCTTTTGAGGATCAACCTCGATGCCTCGCTCGGTGACCATGTATCCTAAGACTTTTCCTCGGGCGACCCCGAATGTGCATTTTGGCGGGGTTTAACCTCATCGAGTGTTTTGGAGGCGTTCGAAGAACTTTCTCGTGTCCGTGAGGTGTTGTCCATCTGATCCCTTTGAGGGGATGATCATGTCATTGATGTACAATTCGATCTCTTTGTGGATCATGTCGTGGAAGAGGGCGGTTGCTGCCCATTGGTAGGTAGCCCCAGCATTCTTTAGTCTGAACGACATTACTGTGTAGCAGTAGGTTCCCCATGGGGTTGTGAAGGCTGTTTTTTCTTGATCTTCTTCGTCCATCTTGATTTGATTGTAGCCGGCAAACCCGTCCACGAAGGACTTAACCTCAAAATTGGCTGTAGTGTCTACCAACATATCGATGTTTGGTAGTGGAAAGTCATCCTTGGGACTTGCTTTGTTGAGATCTCGGAAGTCTACGCAGCAGCGTACTTTTCCATTGGCCTTGGTGACTGTGACTATGTTGGAAAGCCATGTCGGGTACTCGATCACCCTTATGAAGCCAACTCGGAGCATTTTTTCGATCTCCTCCTTGACTTGCAAAGACCATTCTGGCTTGATCCGACGTAGCTTTTTCTTGACGGGCTTAGCCTCGGGATTCAAGGGAATCCGATGTTCCACTATGTCTGGATCTAACCTGGGCATGTCTCGGTAAGACCAAGCGAACACGTCCACGAATTCTTTGAGTAGTGCAGTTAATGCGTTTTGCTCAGTGCCGGTGAATAAACTCCCGATTTGCGTCTCTTTTGGCTCTTCAGCAGTTCCCAAATTCACTTTGGTTAAACCTCCTCGGCAGGTTGGGCCCGGTTTTTCTCTCGTTTGACAACATGCTTAAATATGTGTTTAATGTATTGTTCGTTTAATAAGTCTTCTTCTTTATCAAGTGAATTGTTATTAACTGTTTGTGTGTTAGTTAATTTATCAGTTGTTAAAGATGCGATGAGAGGATACTCGAAAAGGTTGAAGATTTCATTAAGAGCATACGGGAATACATTATTGGCAATGAGTTCGTAATCTTCTTGCGTAAGGCCATCAGATGACTCGAGAGACTCGAATTCAAAGACAATGGACTCAGGATGGGCTTTGACACTGGACTCTAGGACGCGAGGGGTTAGAACAAGTTGTTCGATCATGTCCTTCTTGCTGGCGGCAGGTCCAGAGAAGGTGGCCCAGTTCTGGAGTGGCAATGTTGATGAGCTTGACAGGAGGCGGGGGTCGAAAAGCTTCGCGTTGCTGTCCCAATTCATGGCTACCATGGAGTTATTAGAAATAAAATCGATTAGGTCTGGCACCTCGATTTCTTCACTGAAGAGCTGTTGTAGCAATGGCTCGTTCCAGGCATTGTCTGCGGAGTCTTCTGTATTTGTCTTGGGCATTGCAAGCTCGAATGCGGACTCGTCCCGCTTGTTGGTGGCAGAGATGTTGACAGAGAGTTTTTCGAGTTCTTCTGCCAAAGAGGGGATTTTCCCGAACCAGTATTCATTGTGAATAGTGGTGGTAGTGGGTCCCGGTAGAGTTGGTGCTTCGAGAAATGCTCTTCTAACTGGGTTTGGCTCGAGGCCTCTGAATCTTGCAAGGTTCTATTGGAGCTTGTCCATGGTTGTCGACCAGTTTTGTTTGGCGTTGATCAGCTCTGTTCCCTTTTCTGTGTTTTCGTTTAAACTGCCAGCTTTCTTTGTGAAGTACCTGGCCATGTCGAAGCTGTAAGGGCGGAGGTCGGAGATTGCGTGCAAGCCTCTTTTGTTAGTAACGAAGCGTTTCCGTGCAGCTTTTCTTCTTTCCGTAGCGTCTTCGGGAGTGAGAATGTATCCCAGGCCATGAAGGGTATTTTGTTCCTTGTCCTCGATGATTTGTTGGGTACCTTGATGGCATTTTCCCAAACCGAGCCCCGGGGCGTAGTTCATGAGCTTCATCATCTTCATTGTGGGAGGGATCCGGTCCCAAGTCAAAGGCAGGTCTATGTGGCATACCTGGGCTTTTGGGCTTTCGATTGTGAACCCTGTCAGCATCATGCCGTCGTTGTCGTAATTGATTTCCAAGACCGGGATGCCGTTTGTGTCGGTCCCCTTGGTAGTTATGCTGTCACCATAGATGATGGTGAGATCCGTTCCTTGGACGAACTTTACGCATTGGAGGAGGGTGGATGCCACCCTATTGATCTGGTGTAGCCAAGGGCATCCCAAGATGGCAGTGAATGTGATCGGGATGTCGATGACTTGGAAGTCGGTCGGGATCATCTGCTTTCCGAACCACAGGTTAAGAGTGGCTATTCCCAGGACTGAGCGAGACGTTGAGTCGTATGCTTTGATTGTCTGAGTTGAGGGCTTCAGATCAGTTGGCTTGATCCCTATCAAGTCCATCATTTTGGAAGGAAGGACGTTCATGGCTGATCCTCCGTCTACCAGGACCCGGGGGAGGCGGCGCTTGTCAAGTTGAACTGTTATGTAGAGAGGCTCGTTGTGGTCAGCCCCAAATTTTGGGAGGTCGAGCTGCGTGAAAGTGATGATGTTGCTGTAATGAACATTGTCGATCATCTGGATTGCTTCATCTGGTGTTACTATGATAGGAACCATGGTCTGGGTCAGGCTTTCCTCCAGCTTGAGTTTGTGCGGATAAGAGGAAGTGAGCAAGGACCAGAGGAAGATGTTAGCCTGAGTACGCTTGAGCTGAGTTAAGATAGGATCTTCGGCCTTCGGGTCAAAAGATTCGGCTTCCTTGGCGTAGGGACCCTTTTCAGTTCAAGGTTCAGGTATGGCTGGCCTTTTGTCTATTTTTGGAGGATTCACTGGGATTTGACCGGAACGTGTCAGTACGTTCACCTCTGGCTTTGCTGCTTTGCTTGTCTCTCCTATGTCTGTAATGGGAGGGCCTTGGTTGGCGTAGGGCCATGCTTCGCATTTCAGTTCGTTCACTGTTATGGCTTTTGTTGAAGCGTCAACAGTGGCTTTGAGGTCTTCCCAAGACAGGGGTTGGGGTATCTGGACCCTCGGGCCGTTGGTGGCGGTGTGGACCTTTTCCCAGCTGATCATGGAGTAGACGTTGCCGTGGTCTTGTGCAGAGTTAGGCTGAGGAGATTTGCTGGAGTAGATGACGTAGTAGTCAAACTTTCCTGATGGTTCTCCGAGGGTTCCGACTGTGGGGTCGCCAACTTTGTATCTCTTCTTCAGTTTTTGTTGAGAAGAGGGTTTCTTCTTTCTTCGAGGGCGATCCTCATTTATTTCATCTTGGAACTCCATTTCCAGACAAGCGGTGCAATCGCAGACGTCCCACCAGATGTGTTCATTGTTCTGTGGCGGTATTGGGACCTCAGGATGTTGACCGGGCACGTCTTCCCCCGGGGGGTCTTGTGGATTTATGTCGTAGCTGCATGGCTCGTACGAGGGCAACAGATTGACTTCTAGGAGACAATGAGAGGCGTTAGGAGCTGCGAGAGCGGGTATGCCTTTGGGAGCCCCAGGTGGTTGGGGGGTGGCTAATGTTCCGAAGTGGTGCATGGCACCTTCGATCCAGTCTTGTTGTTCACCTTGGCATTTTTTTGAGGGCTATGACGGCTTGCCAAACCTCTTCAATTGTCGGGAAGTTTCTCGGGGGTAAGGGCCCATTTTCCTCGTTGTTATCTGTCGATCTGGCCATGGGGAGTTGATGGACTGCCCTAGTGGCTGTGCTGGGAAGGATGTTGGACCTTGCGGCTTTGACACTGGGAGAATAGTTCCCGGGTACTCTCGATCACTCTCGGTTTGCTGGAGGGGGTGACGGGTAAGGTTTAGATATGGGAAGGCCTTTTTGGATAAAAGAGGGAAAGCTCATGTGACATGCAATTTCCGATTTTCTTTATTTATGATTTTTTTTGTTGTTTTAATTTACTTAAAACAGTGTTTTCTCAGAATCCTAAGTTGATTGGAAAAGATTGCTCTTCTTTTTCGCAACTATGCTAGATCCTGGGTCAGTGGAGACCATCTGTGCGGCTATAAGCCCCTCGTTTTGCACCTGTATTTTGACATCCCGGGGTGGACAGCCCCGGGCGAGGGTCCTATAGGGAAAGCGGTTTCCACCGGCCTAAAAGAAAAATCGAACCTAAGGACCGAGCCTGTCATGTTCGTTTTAATGCGTTAGCCATGTGAATAGTGAGCCGAGCCAGCACCTGAGTCAAGATCTGGTCGAGAGTTCGGCATGACCTCTCTTTACCTTGCTTGTGCAAGGGATCTTTGATGTTAGGCGTTGGCTGGGTCATATCGTCATGGCTCACATATTAAAGGCTTGATGACGTGATGTCATGTAGGCATGGATGTATATCCAGTGCGGAACATTGTCTGGGTATAGCTTCGGAAATCAAGATCAGGTCAAGATTTTAGCATGACCTTTCATCGCTTTGCTTGCACAAGAAATCTTGAGTTCCGAGCTCCGTCTCAAAAAATGGCCGGCATGGGATATGTATCCAGGCTGTATGACACGGACTGGGTAAAAACCAACCGAGTCTAGACAGAGTGTGACTCAAGCGTCCAGGGTTGACACTGGCTAGGATGGGATGTTTGGAATGATCCCATGCGCATCCGAGAGGCGTAGGAAGGCCAAACGAACTGCAACTGAGACCACCCCGGGTTAAGGGTTGTAGTGTGCAGTGTATCCGAGGCAGCAGTGCGCGTAGCGTGCGGTGTACCGAGGCAGCAGTGCGAGTAGTGTGCGGTCACAAAAATTCTTTTTCTGAGTAAAACAGAAGTTTTTGAAGAATTGTAAATGTATGTACACAGATGTGTATTAATGCATTTTTTTGTATTTTTTTTTTGTAAAATAAAAGGTAAAGCACATGCACACACACAACAGTTAAAGAAAGGGGTAAAATGAAAGTTTGACCCTCATCATCGTTTTAAAAATCTTTTGTTTTTTGTTTAAAAGTTTTTAAAACAAAATATTCCCCAGCAGAGTCACCAACTGAAATTACCCGGATCCGGCTCGTGCGCGGGCCCTGGCATCTCCCATTTGCAAGGTTTTTGTTGGTCGAGGAGGTGTCTCGCTGTGTTTTGCTTGTAGAGTCGCCACACCGTTTTGATTTAGCCCAAAACATTGAGAAAAGGCATCAGTTTAAAAAAAACTGTTGTTGTGTGATGAGATTTTTGAGTTCGGAGGTCAGGTTACTCCTCGGGAAGAGAATATTAGAATATTAGAGCTCACCTGAGTCGTCTCATAAAAACGAGTCTTTCGGTACCCCTTCTTTCTTTAAATGTTGTGTGTGTGTGTTTGTGCTTTTTAAAAATGCATGCTGTATCGGATGTCTACATTGTACACTACGTATTGAAATGTATTGAAATAGTGTAGGAAGGAAGCCTTACCAATGTTGGTTCGTGTCTGTCTTCCGTTGGGGAATAGTGTTTGAGGATGGAATATTGTTTCGGGATAGACCGGGATTGCTTCGGGATGTGCCGGTGGTCTGCGGACAGAGCTTCGGCGTGCCTCGGGATTGTCGGGTGTGTACTCGGGCAGAGTTTCGGCGTGCGTTGGGATCGCAGGGATCTTTGACTGGATTCGGGCAGAGGTTCGTCATGCGTTGGGATCGTCGGTTGTGCTCTGGCAGAGTTCCGGCGTGCGTCGGGATCGTCGGTTGAGCTCAGAAAGGGCCGGGATGCCTCGGGATGGACATGGCAAGGCTACGGAGTACCACGAGGGGCCTCAGAATACCTCGAGAGTGCCTCGGGGCAGCTCGGGAGCATCTCGGGAGCGCTCGGCAGAGCTTCAGAGTACCACGAGGGGTCTCGGAATGCTCCGAAAGGAACCGAAAGGGACCAGGATTGCCCCGTAGGGTCTTAGAAGGGTGCCTGAAGGCTGGGGGGAGAGAGTAGAAGAGGATTGTGTGTGAAAAATGAGAGGGGGAGCCCTCTATTTATAGGGTAGGAAAATTAGCAAAGAGGTCCGCACGGACCTCCCATGAAAACTAATTTTTTGGTTTTCCCAGATTTTGAGGAAATATTGTGGACTTTAAGGGGATTTCGTAATAATTATGTCTGGGAGCAAAGAGGTCCGCACGAACGTTCTATGCTTTTCCAAATTTTCCGAAATTCCCAAAAAGTCCTTTTGAGCTTTTTTATCCCAGAAAGGCCCCCCTTGGTTTGGTTGGTGGTTTTTTAGGTTTTTGAGGGATACGGGTGTTCGAGACTGCATTTATGTGAGTCTGCGGTGTTTCCCGTGCGTTCGGAAGAGAGTGATCCAGATTGGGGTACTTACAGCTATGATTTGTACTAGACCCGACGTTTCGTATGCTTTGAGCATGACAAGTCGATACCAATCTGATCCTAGTGAGAACCATTGGATGGCAGTCAAGACGATCCTTAAGTACTTAAGAAGGACTAAGGATGCGTTTTTGGTATTTGGAGGGATAGAAGAAGATCTTGTTGTAAGAGGTTACACAGATGCTAGCTTCTAAACCGACAAGGATGATTTCCGATCGCAGTCGAGATTTGTGTTTATGCTTAACGGAGGTGCGATATGTTGGAAGAGTTCCAAGCAGAGTACTATTGCCGATTCTACTACTGAGGTCGAATATATAGCGGCATCCGATGCATCTAAGGAGGCAGTTTGGATCAAGAAGTTCATTAGTGACTTGGAAGTTGTTCCAAGTATCACTAATCCGGTGGAACTTTATTGTGATAATAATGGTGCCATTGCGCAAGCAAAGGAACCAAGGTCACATCAGCGATCCAAACACATACTTAGACGTTTCCATCTCATTCGAGAGTTCATTGATCAGGGAGACGTTAAGATATGCAAAGTATCAACCGATGATAACATTGGGGATCCGCTTATAAAGCCCCTAGCACAAGCAAAGCATGATGGTCATGTGAGGTCCATGGGTATTCGATACATAGATGGAGCCTAGTGCAAGTGGGAGATTGTTGGTGTAGTGCCCTAGGCTATAGTTATGTTTAAACTTGAACCGTTATGTATCATCTTTATCAATTATTATAGAGCATGTTTATTTGTTCATTATATGTTTACATGTTTATTATATTGAACTGCATCCCTAGTTGTTGTGAACAACTAGTATAGGTTGGTAATGGATAATCATGGAGATGATTATATGCATGAAGATGCACATTACACTTATGAATACTTGCTAGAGAACAAGTATTGGACATGACCTACTTATGAGATTTATGACATGGTCTGTTGTCATGATTAAATCTCATGATAGTCATGTCATTGAATCCTTTGAACCTGAGATTATCATCGTCTTCCACATGATGAACGTTGTGTTTGATATAGTCTAACACTATCTTTAATTGGATAGAAATAAGGGCTATGTTGGCACGATTGGATTCTTGTAGGGTAGAATGATAAGTCAAGACGGGATTTGTCCCTGTCTGTTTGATAGAGATGTTTGCTTGGGCCCCTCGATGAATAGTATTGATGAAATGTGTGGCCACACTCAAGTGATTTGATAGAGATCAAATGCATTTGGATTATCAACATATTCGAAATTGAGAAAAGCATTGAACGAAATGAGTTGACATAGACCATGACTCATGTTCAATTGGACATTGTAAGTACGCCAATCCAATTCGCGACCCTTTTAGATGCATTTTAATATTATAAAATTGCATTGAGGGGCATTTTGGTAAATTCCCGGCCTATCCCGAGACTTCCGGAAACATCTCATAAGTTTCCCGCGAAGGAAGTACCTTTTGGTACCTTGCTCATGCCAAAGGACCTGCTGGGAATAAACCTTTTTGGACTTTTTAGGTATTTAAGCCTGAATGTTCCAGAAACTGGTTTTGGCACCAAAAACGGCTGTGTCACGCGACAAGTCGAGGAATGGAAAATGGTTACGTAACGTCGTGCGACACAAGGTGACCACTAACTGCAGCCTATAAATAAGACCCTTCCCCTCTTAGAAATGGATCCCAACCTGACCTACTGTTACTCTGCAGAAATTGCGACGTAATACACACACACACCAGAAACACATACCTCTCTCTCTCTCCTCCCAATTCCTCTCTAATCCCTTCCAATCTAACCCAATTCTCTCATCTTCCCTTAGATCTACTCTCAACCAATTCTCCAAAGCCTCTCAAGACCAGAAGCTGCAGTTGAAGGATTCTGTATCTAACTTGATATAGAATTCGTGGAAGCAACAAGGGTAACCTCCTCAAACCCCCTCTTATCTCTCTTACCTTGCTAATTGAATAATTCTCCTGTTTTACTTCTCTAGGATTCAGTAATCAGACTCTATCCGTCTAGATTACTGAATCCCAATTGCAATCTCTCTGTTTAACTTGGTTGATCTGAATAATTGTGTGTTCATTGTTGAAGAGATCATTGTTTAGATCCCAAGGGAGTGTGGATCTCTCCATATCCACACTCCCGGGGTCGAATTGTTGTTAATTTCATATTTCGAAGCTAATCTGTTTGATTAATTAGATCTGTGTTGGTTATTGTTGATTTTGTGTTCAAATTTGTAAGTTCCTGCAGATGGTCATTATGTGTCACGCGACACATTGTTCATAGGTGATCCTGTGTCACGCGACACATCTGGTCATCTATGTCATGTGTCATGCGACACATTATGTCTGTTTGCAGGAACCCTTTTCCTTCTGTAATATGTTCCAATCTGTTGTATAAGGGATGTGGCCTCCCTGAATAATTGGCTCACAAGTTGTAAGTCTCAACTCATATTAATAAAATGCATGTTTACCACACTTGTTTATTATCAATGCTTGCACACACTCACGGATTGCTTGGATGTTTGATTAGAAAGACTCGTCTACGGACGAGGCGTGTTAGGTGAACTCTCGGTTCTTCCCAACACGTAACCTGACCCCCGAACCCGTTCTCTTCCATAGGTTTTTCAAAGTGCACCTCTTAAGCATGGCGTGGCGACTCTCTTTTTTTACCTTTTTCATCGTGAAAACAAAATTTCGCGGGGGGCGAGCGCACATTCAGTGGCAACTCCACTGGGGATATACACTTTGAAAAACCTATTTTTCAAAAGTAAAGTGGGTCAAGCTTTCATTAGATTGAACATCCAATATATCCATCTTTGTGTGCATCTTTGATAATCTTTTGTGGTTCATACATTTTGTTGATTATGCGACTTGTGAGCCTTGTGTTTTGTGGCCTTTCTTGTTGTGCTTTTAGATATTATGCTTTGTCCCTTGCCATGTAGAAGCAGGGGCAAGTTTGATTGTTTGCAGGGTTCTGGTTCAGTGACTACCCTGGTCGTGCGACATCTCTGTCCTATGATGTCCTGTGTCACGTGACAGGAGTAGCCACTGTACAGGTTTCCAGAAGTTAGTTTGAGGGCAGTCCCTTGAATCAAATGTGGCTCAGTTGATTATTGTTCCCTTTTTTTCCTGTGAGAGTGTGTGTGTTTTCCTCTTTTCTTTTCAAAAATAAATAAAATGAAAATAATAAAATTTTGTTTTTCATAAATAAAAGAATTAGTCATCCGCACACTACACCACATAGATCTAGAATCCTCGGGTGTGATTGACGGCATCGCGGACGGCCATGAAATTCGCCTACGCTTGAGCGCCTGAAATCAAACCTTCCCCCCTAGTGCGTTATAGGTGGCACCACACTTTAACCTTACCCACGGTTGGTTTTTGATACAACGCTTTTATTACACCAAAATGAATTGTTTTTGAAATATATCGTAGGTCCTTATACCTTTCCCCAAAACCTCGCATCTTGTGGGCATGTTGCCAACGCAACATGATTTCACGTGGGGACATGTCACTCCCGTGACGTGTTCTAAATGAGAGATCATGCCGCATTGTCAACGTGCACCGACGAGAGGTCATGCTGGATTTTTCTTCGAAATTCTTCGAGAATACCCGTTATGCTGCCCAAATTTCCCCAGAAATTTGGACAACCTCTCCGTTCCATATGATGTTAGGATTTGGTTGGGTGTTGTAAGTACCCCAATCTGGATCACCCTCTTCCGAGCATATGGGAAACACCGCAGACTCACAAACGCAGTCTCGAAGACCTTTGACACTCAAAACCCTCAAAAAACCCCAGCCAAACCAAGGGAGGAACCTTTCTGGGATAAAAAGGGACAAAAGGATCTTTTGGGAATTTTTCAGAAATCAGAAAAGCAAATATGGTCCGTACGGACCTCTTTGTTTCAATGATTACTGAATCCCCTTAAAGTCCAATATATTCGCTCAAATCCCAGAGTGCATCATTACTGAAATGCATGGTTGGTCCGTACGGACCTTATTGCATGCATGGTTGGTCCGTACGGACCTCTTTGCAACCAGACATCATCATTTCAGAATCCTCTTAAAGTCCACATTATTCCCTCAAATCGAGGAAAACTAAAATTTTGGATTACCTAAGAGGTCCGTACGGACCTTATTGCAGGTTTTCCTACACTATAAATAGAGGGCTCCCCCTCCCTCATTTCATACATCTCCCTCTTCTCTCCTCTCCCCCCAGCCTTCAGGCACCCCTCTAAGACCCTTCGGGGCAATCCCGACCCCTTTCGGATCCTTCTGAGGCCTTCCGAGCTCCCTTATGGTGCTCCGAAGCCTCTCCGAGCACTCCCGCACTGCCCCGAGGCAGTCCCGAGGTACTCTGAGGCCCCTCGTGGTACTCCGACGCCTTGCCTAGTCTTTCCCAAGGCGTCCCGGCTCTTTCCGAGTCAAACCGGCAACTGGAACGCACGCCGAACCTCTGCCCGAGTGATCCCTGCGATCCCAACGCACGCCGAACCTCTGCCCGAGTGACTTTTGCCATCTCAACGCACGCCGAACCTCTGCCCGAGTGACTTTTGCCATCTCAACGCACGCCGAACCTCTGCCTGAGTGATCCCTGCGATCCCAACGCACGCCGAACCTCTGCCCGAACGCAACCTACAATCCCGACGCACGCCGAAACTCTCTCCGCAGACAACCGGCTCCTCCCAAAGCAATCCCGGTCCGTCCCGGAACACTATTCCATCCTCAAACACTATTCTCCAGTGGAAGACAGACACGAACCAACATTGGTAAGGCTTCCTTCCATTACTATTTCAATACATTTCAATAAAGCAGTGTACAATGTAGACATCCAACACAGCATGCATTTTTAAAAGCACATACATACACACACAACAGTTAAAGAATATTAGGGGTATCCGAAAGACTCGTTTTTACGAGGCGACTAGGGTGAGCTCTAAGATTCTAATATTCTCTTCCCGAGGAGTCATCTGACCTCCGAACTCAAAAATCTCATCACACAAAAACAGTTTATTTTTAAACTGATGCCCTTTTTCAATGTTTTGGGCTTAATAAAAACGGCGTGGCGACTCTACAAAGCGAAAACACGGCGAGACACCTCCAACAAACGCAAAACGAAATAAGCCAGATGCCGGGGCGCGATTGCGCTGCCTCTCGGATCCGGGCGACTTCCTGAAGCGGCAAATGCGAGATGCCGGGGCTCCGCGCGCGAGCCGGATCCGGGTAATTTCAGTTGGAGACTCCGCTGAGGACGAGTTTGTTTTAAAAACTTTTAAACAAAACAAAAGATTTTTAAAATGATGATGAGGGTCAAACTTTCATTTTACCCCTTTCTTTAACTGTTGTGTGTGTGTGCATGTGCATGTGCTTTACTTTTTTATTTTACAAAAAAAATAAAAATACAAAAAAAAAATGCATCAATATACTTCTGTGCATACATTTAAAATTCTTCGAAAAACTTCTGTTTTACTCAGAAAAAGAATTTTAGAGACCGTACACTACTCGCACTGCTGCCTCGATTACACCACACACTACTCACACTGCTGCCTCGGTTACACCGCACACTACTCACACTGCTGCCTCGGTTACACCGCACGCTACGCGCACTGCTGCCTCGGATACACTGCACACTACAACCCTTAACCCGGAGTGGTCTGAGTTGCAGTCCGTTTGGTCTTCCTAGGCCTCTTGGACGCGCACGGGATCATTCCAAACATCCCATCCTAGCCAAGCGTCAACCCTGCACGTTTGAGTCTTGAGTCACACTCTATCCAGACTCGGTTGGTTTTTACCCAGTCCATGTCTTATAAGCCTGGATACATATCCCATGCCGGCCATTTTCCGAGTCGAAGCTCGGAACTCAAGATCCCTTGCGCAAGCAAAGTATTGAAAGGTCATGCTAAAATCTTGACCTGATCTTGATTTCCGAAGCTACACCCAGACGATGTTCCGTCCCGGATATACATCCATGCCCACATGACACCATGTCATCAAGCCTTTGATACGTCAGCCATGACGATATGACCCAGCCAACGCCTAACGTTACAGATCCCTTTGTAGACACCCCATTCTGAACACATCGGATCATACTTATACCACTCTAAGTCTCGCTTTTAGTCAAAGAAGTAGAAATCCACCATTTCGTCATGTTTCGTTAAGTTTTGACTAACCACCGTTAGTTCGGGACTAAACTGCATACGAGATAACGAGGAAAGGACAAAACTGTCCACAGGAGCAATATCTCGCCGCGAGATGGCGTGTCTCGCGCGAGATATCTCCCTCTGCAGATTGCAGACGACAGTTCCCTCGTCGATTTCAACCTCTTTCCGGGATAAAACTTTATCTCTCCGGCCAACCAATGAGAGAGGAGTTCTAGAACCATCTGATAGGGTTTTAACTCTCCACTTCTTCATATCCAACCTCTATAAATACTTGGTGACTTCCAAGGGATCGGAGGTCGGAAGTCGAAAATCCCAAACCTCGAATTTACACAACACACACATTTTGTCGTTTTCTTTCCCTGAAGGAATCCCTCAAAATCACCCTAAAAACTCACCTCATAGTTTGTTTGTCAACCTTGTTGATAAACAAGCATCCATCTCCAAACCAAGGACCAAGGCGAAGCTCTGTCCGTGTGAAGGGTCGACTCTAAACTCGAGTCGAAACTCTGTCCAAATCACCTCACGCAAGGTAATTCCTAATCTTCCTTCTAATTGATTGTTAGAGTGGTATAAGTCCATAGAATCTAGGATCGGCCTAGAGCCTCTCCAAATCATGGAGACGGTCTCGAAGCAATCGATTCTACATTCCGTTTGACCTCGTCAAATGGACCTTTATTTGTAGTATTTAGATTCGTTTTTTACTTCTTCTTTTGAAAAACCTCTCTTTTCTTTAGCAAGACCGATCTCCGGATTGGGTGAAATGGATGCCTTCTAAACCTACCCATTTCATAACCTAAGCCCCGAACTCAAATCTCTTTCAAATGGTTTTTCTATGTTTCCAATCAAATAATATAGGTGGCGACTCATAAAAAATAAAAGGAACCAGAATTTCTTTCTCGCAACGCTACAGTGGCGACTCCGCTGGGGACTGAAAATTAAGAGGCTTAAACTTGCGTCAAAATTAAAAGAGAGGTTTTCAAAAAAAATTGTAAATTCGATTTTCTGCTCTCAGATGAGGCATATCTCGCACGAGATATCATATCTCGCGCGAGATATCGCCTCGGCAATCTGGTTGTTTTCTGGTTTCTCCCGTTCATCTCATAATCCAAGACGAGAGTCGAACACGCAAGGGGGATCCCAGAATTCATTATCTGCAGAGTTTCTGCATCTTAAGGCCTCCCTTAAGGTGTAGAACTCGAACCTTTATTTTCCTTAAATAATTGATTATTATTTATGAACTGCGTGTGATTGAGTTTTATTTAATTAAAGTCCGGTCCATTGGGGATTCGGGAGTTGTAAATTAAATTATTTATCTCTCTTTATCTCTCTTTATGTGGAACTACGACGACCTGAGTCTTCCTAAATTGGGAGAAACGTAGGCAACCACTTGGTGCGGCCACTATCTGTTTTCTCTTTTGACTTTCAAAAAAAAAACTTCCTATTTTACTCTATCACATAGATTGACTATCACACACGCGCACATCATACTATAACTGTCATTGCACTACATACCCTCTATAAACCCGGGACCCACACTAAGGACGGATGACGGTAACCACCTAGTCGCCGGTCTCTCCGAAGTTGGACAATCCCACTCCGCGTATTCAATCCACTTAGATTGTCATATCGCGGGGAGCCTAGCCTTCCAGCCCTGCATCGCCACATTCTCATGTAGATTGACTTTTTAGGATCACTCCGTGACCGGTCGGTTTTTTGACTCGGTGATCTTTTCTTGTTTTTGACCAAAACAAAGCCATGCAAAATTGACAATAAAGAAGGATTCGGAAAAGTCCCTTCGGAAAAAGTCCCTTCGGAATGACCCTTTCGGATGTCCCTTCAAGAAAAATGTGCATATAATCCTTCAAAAAAAAAAACAATCTTACATGGCTTTGTTTTACAAAAATCGGATTGATTGCTTAGTCGTTAGGTTCTGATAAAGGCCTTAGAAACCCCTCAAAACGGACTTTCCGTTCCGACCAAAAATTAGGGCTAAATAAAAATCGACTTTCCGTGTGATTATCTCGCGCGGGATTACTAATCTCGCACGAGATAATGCTTCTGTCTGCTGAATTTGAGCCTGAGCCATTTAAGCCTCGCTTCCGACTCGTTGGGGCTAGATCCCGATATCTGCATATCTTCGTCGGTTTTCGAAGCTACTCAACTCCAAGACTCCCAACACAATGTCCGACATCGACAACATTCCGGGAAATGAGACCTGTCCGAAAACAACCACAAACTTACGGAAGAAGCCAATGATCGCCTAGAAGTGCAAGCTTCCCAAATCCACACTCTCGTGGAAGAAATTCAAGAGCTTAGGGTTGCACTAGCCAACAAAGAAAAGAAGAAGAAAAATGACTCTTCCTCCGGAGAAGAGGAGTCATACACTAAAAGGGCCAAGGGTCGCCGCAAAAGCAAAGGCAAGAAAAAGAGGTACGAGTCTAACTCATCATCTTCCTCATCCGACAATGAAAGCTGCACATCCAAGAAAGAAAGCAAGGGGGAAAGCAAGAATGAACCCCTTACCATGGCCATGCTGGAAAAGAAACTTGCATCCCTTGATGTGAGTGAGGGAGCCTCACTCTCTATTGATTACGATACCCTCCGTCAGTCCATGTCAAAGCTTCCTAGAAAGTACAAGACACCCGACATTGCAAAATTCAATGGCACCACCTGTCCCAAATCACATTTGGAGACCTACTCTTGGGCCATGCTACCTATGGGTGTTGATGACAATCTGTTAGCCCAATGCTTTCCCCAAACTCTCGATGGTGCTGCAAGAGATTGGTATATGACCCTCCCACTCTCAACAAGACTAGACTGTCCACTCGCTAGTTGTACTTTCCAAAAACAATATGAGGACAACTCCACTTATCGCACCACTAGAAGGGATCTTGAGCAAACCAAGCAGCTTCCAAACGAGTCCTTCACAGATTTTGTTAAAAGGTGGAGAACCAAGCTAACCGAAATCGTTGATAGGCCCAGCCTAGACGAACAAATTCACATCCTCATACAGTGCCTTAGAGAGGAATATCAAGACAAGCTAGCCGGCAACTACTTTCCTAGCTTCGCCGAACTTCACAAGTCGGGCATACGGTTAGATGACCTCATCAAACAGAAAAGGGAAGCCAAGAAAGAAAGTGGATTCCGTTACAACAAGAGCTCTTCTTCCTCCTCCAATCCCAAGGATGCATCTGTCAATGCCATTGTCTTCAATCATCCCGGAAATGGTAAGTACTCTGCGGTACCTCCACCACAAAAGAAGAAGAAAGATAGGCATTATGACAAGCTTGAAGGAATCACCCAAGAAGAACTCTTCGAAGTACTTGTCAAGAATGGGAAAATCAAACCAAGAGAAGGTGGACCTCCAAAGAAAGATCTTCCTGCCAACCATGCTCATCACCTCTTCTGCAAGTACCACAACTTCACCGGTCACGACACCAACTCCTGCTTCCACTTGAAAGACGTCATCCAAGATTTGTTTGACGATAAAGAGATAGGGTTACCAAATGTTGTTACTAATCCTTTTCCAAACAATGAGGTCAATTTAATAGAGATAGAAAGTAGCTTCGAGGACCCTACTCGTCTAGCCACAATTGTGGACGAGAGCCCTCTTGAATTTAATGAATCTTCTTTCTGTTATATGATGTCTTGGGAGGAAATCTTAGAACAAAAGGGGAAGGGGTCTAAAACAGTCAACCTACTCACACGATCCGGTCGTGTGATCATCAACAAAGACCCAAGGGATGAAAATCCTCCAAAACAAGCTAAAGCCTCATCGTCAAATGAACCGGAGGACCCTCTCTTAACTCAATTGAAAAAGACACAAGCAAATATCTCGGTTTGGGATCTCATAGGAGCATCTCACAAGCACCGTGAGATGTTGAAAAAGGCATTAGCTCAAATGACCATTTCCTCAGAAGCAACACCCGAAGAGCTCACTCAAATGATTGGCCAAGTGCAGTTTGGCAACGTCATCACTTTCACTGACTTGGACCTCCCATCCTATGGGAACAATCATCATGAGGCCCTTTACATAACTGCTAAGGTGAATGGGTACCGAATGCCACGCATTTTGATCGACAATGGTTCTGCAATCAATGTCCTCCCGAAGAAAGCCTTATCATCATTAGGCCTCACCCACAAAGACCTCAAGCCATCCGGGCATACTGTAAGGGGGTACGATTGTACTGCTAGAACCGCTCCGGGGATCAGCTTGTAATACCCGTAGAAATGGGGCAAGTCACTATGAGCATCGAATTTCAAGTCATCGACATCCCGGCATCCTTCAACTTGCCGCTTGGCCGCCCTCGCTACATGACATAGGGGGTGTGCCCTCCTCCTTGCACCAATGCATCAAGTTCAGACACAACAACACTATAGTCACCATACACGGAGAGATAGTCACCATACACGGAGAGATGGTCACTGCTAGTCCTATCCTCGAAGTACAACATAGCACTTCTGATTTCCTATTCAGTGGTTTTGAGATCGAGAAAGAAAGCACTGTGAATGTCATAGACACTTACAACGAGAACGACTACTCAAAGGCACTTAGGTTTTACGGAAGCCTTCCTGTCTGGAGAATGATGCTAGAAAAAGGGTACTTTCTGGATTGGGGCTTGGAAAGCACTTACAAGGAATAACGGAACCACCACCGGTCCCCACGCCTCACACAAAGCATGGACTAGGATACGACATCTCCATCCACGATGAAGATGGCATAGAAGAGTGGGGCTTCACTCAAATCAAGTGGGAAGGAACCTCGTACAAAGGCTGCAATGACACAAAGTCCAAGGATTGCAACCTCAAACCATATCGAAGGACACTCAATGGCTACTTTGTTCGAGAAGGGGAAAGTATTCCTACTTTATCTTTTCGTAACCATGGACCGATGATAAAGGAAAGCGCCAACCGGGCTTTGAAATCTTCGATCGCGATGCTTCTCCGCATGAAATGTAATCCGTCCCACCGATCCCTAATGATTTGTGGGGCACGAAGGCGTAAATGACAAGCGAATGGGACTTTGTGTTGGGAGAAGACATGCCGCGACAATTCCAAGACTCGTGCCGGTTAGAAGACAGCCGTATTCATGCAATATCCAAGGGGACGCTCCAACTACCGACTACACAAGACTAATACGTAAATGTGATAAGCCAATTCTAAACCGGCACGTCACCGGAGGACCAGCTTGTTGATGAAGACTTCATGATCAAAGAAGCTTGGTTGCACTCCCCACCCTCGCAGAAGATAGGCCCTACAACTTTTACATTAGAAGTGTGCTCCACCTCCGATGAACTCACTCAAGAGGAAATCGAGGCGGTGGCCGAACATGTATTCCCTTACTTCCTTAATGAAAACTTTGATCTTCCCGAGTACCCCGAGATTGCTAACATCGTAAATGATGAATTAACTAATAATAATCAATATAACGAACACGTTAATAATAAATCATACGATGAGATAGATCAAGATAACGAACAAATCTTAAAAGAATTAGCTAAGCAAGTAGGTCGTTGTGGAAAGAATGGCCCCGTTGACGACGAGGAAATGCAAACAGTTAATCTTGGGACAACATAAGACCCCAGAGAAACAAAGATCGGCATCTTCTTCAAGGGGGAAGATAGAGAAACCTTGACCCACTCTCCTCGTAGAATATGTCGACGTATTCGCTTGGTCCTACAAAGATATGCCCGGGTTGAATCGCCGCTGTAGAACACAAGATACCACCGCTACCCAACGCCAAGCCGCCAAGCGTAAACTACGCTAATCAAGCCTAATGGTCAATGCAAGTGAAAGAAGAAATCATGAAACTCTTGAATGTAGGGTTCATCAAAGTGATTGAATATCCGGAATGGTTAGCAAACACGGTGCAAGTAGCCAAGTCGAACGGGAAAATACGAGTCTGTGTTGATTTCAGAGACTTGAACAAGGCATCCCCTAAAGATGACTTCCAGCTACCAAACATAGACATGCTGGTCGATGCCACAAGAAAGATACGAGGTCCGCTCATTCGTCGACGGGTTCGCAGGGTATAACCAAATCCTCATGGCGTAAGAGGACCAAAGACAAAACAAAGATTCACCACACCTTGGGAACGTTACGCTACACGGTCCATGCCGTTTGGTCTCAAGAACGCCGGGGCTACCTATCGAGAGCAAGCCACAACACTATTCCATGACATGATCCATAAAGAAATAGAGGTGTATGTGGACGACATGATTATCCACTCGAAGGGGACAGATGGCCAACACTTCGTAGATCTCGTAAAATTCTTCAATCGACCGAGACAAAGACAAAATGAGACTCAACCCCGCTAAATGCTCATTCGGAGTAGTCAAAGGGAAAGTCTTGGGATACATGGTCACGTAACGCGGCATAGAAGTGCGTAGATCCCGCCAAGATAAAGGCCATCACGTACATGCCTCCACCCCGACACGTAAAAGAAGTAAAGGGATTCATGGGCAGACTCCAATATATCGCCGATTCATTAATCAATCGACTACAATGTGCGACCCCATCTTTAAGCTACTTAAGAAAACGCACCTCAAGAATGGACCGAAGAATGTCAAGAAGCATTCGAGAAAGTTAAGCACTACTTGACTTCCCCACCTATCCCGGGTTCCACCACACAAGGAGAAGCCCTTGAAGTTGTACCTCACAATCACGCATACAACGCATTAGGGGCTATGATTGCTCAAGAACAAATTTCGCACACGTAAAATGCCATCTACTTTGTCGCCCGCAGATTCCAAGGCAGTGAAATCAACTACTCTCCACTCGACAAGTCATGCGCCGCTCTCGTCCTGGGTATCACAAAGGTTAAAGCACTATATGGAAGCCTTTCCAGTCCGTCTCATCGCAAAGATGGATCCACGGAAATATATCCTAGACAAATCAAATTTGTCTTCGAGACTAGCCAAATGGTACTTCATGCTCGCGGGGTATGATATCACTTACGTCACTCGTAAATCCGTCGAGGGAGTGTATTCGCAGATCGCTTGGCCGAATTTCCTTGCGGCCGAAGTGAAGGGGGAAGACCCGCGATTCCCTGATGAGGACATCCTAAGCATAGAAGAAAATAAGTGGCAATTATTTTTCGATGGCGCAGCCAACAAGAGAGGGTTTGGCATCGGAATGTTATTGGTGGACCCTAACGACATCTACACTCCACTAGCAGTACGTCTTGACTTTGACGCCACCAACAATACCGCAGAATACGAGGCTTGCATAGCGGGGCTTGAGGCAGCCCTAGAACGCAACGTGACTGAACTCGAGGTATTCGGAGATTCCCAATTGATCATCAATCAGACATTGAAGAAGTGGAGGGTCCAAGATCCAACCCTTCAAAGATACAGTGCCCACCTCCAAGAACTGGCACAACAATTTCAAGATGTCTCATTCCACTATCTCCCCAGAGACAAAAATCGGTTTGCGGACGCATTAGCCACACTTGCTTCTTTGGTCGAAATCCCTAGAGGAAAAGCAGTTAAACCCTTCAAGATAACACGGCGTGCAACTCTTGCATACTGCGCCGTTATAGATCTTCACGACTGCAAAGACAAATGGTTATCCAAAGGTGCCGCTGTTGAAAACTCCGAAGAGAAACCATGGTACCACGACATTTGGTATTTCATCCTAGATGGAACCATACCGCCTGAGATAGACCTGAAGACTCAGATCGCCCTTAAGAGGTTAGCTGCCAATTACGTCATCACTGCTGGCCGCTTATTCAAGAAACATTCCCAAGGAAACCTCCTTTGAGCCACCGAGGAAGAGGCCCAGGAAATAATGGACCATGTTCATCAAGGCATATGTGGAACCCACATGAGCGGAAACATGCTCGCCAAAAAGATCATCAGACAAGGGTACTTTTGGCTGACCACGGAAGCCGACTGTACCAAAATGGTCAAGAAGTGCCACAAGTGTCAGATACACGCCAATCTTCAGCATGCACCGCCTTCCTTGCTGTACCCAATGACTTCACCTTGGCCGTTCTCTACATGGGGAATAGACGTGATTGGAAAGATCACACCCGCAGGAGCCAACGGACACTGTTTCGTCCTAGTAGCCATCGACTATTTCACTAAATGGGTCGAGGCTGCCTCCTACAAAGTTCGAATGCCGAAAGGTTGCGGAATTCATCTCGCCGATATGGGGTTCCACAAGAGATGATATCCGATAATGGGTCACACTTCGAGAAGGAAACCGATCGCCATCGACCGAGTACAAAATCACGAGACACAAGTCATCTCCTTATAGGCCTCAAACAAACGGAGCAGTTGAAGCCGCGAACAAAATAATCGAGACTATCATCGAAAACGGCAAGCCACCGGAAAAGAGCGGCCCGACAAGCTACCATTCGCACTATGGGGTACCGCACTTCGTCCGAACAGCTACAGGGGAAACTCCCTACGCCCTCACATTCGGGATGGAGGCTGTCTTACCGATAGAATTGGAAATACCATCACTAAGGGTTCTCCTAGAAAACCAAGTGAATGAAGTCGACTGGCTAGAAAGCAGATACGAAGAGCTAGCCCTGTTGGACGAAAGAAGGTTGAAAGCAGCCGAACACACTCAAGCTTACCAAAGAAGAATGGCAAGAGCTTTCAACAAAAGGTCAAGACAAGGAACATCGTAGTAGGCGACACGGGTGCTCCGTGAGCATCGTCCTGACCTTTCAACCCATTAGGCAAGTGGGGACCAAGGTGGATAGGACCCTACATTGTGAAGAAGATATTCTCTGGGGGAGCCCTTCAGCTGGTAGACTTAGACGGAGATCAACTACCGAAGCCGGTCAACATGGACAAGCTCAAGAAGTACTTCGCGTGACTTGGCCCCCTAAGAATAAATCGCTCGCTAGGTTGAAAATCCCGGAAAGGACAACTTAGGCAAAAATTAGAGCTAGCACAAGAAAAGAAGCCCGCTGGATCGAAAACCCGAAGGGGCGGTCTAGGCAAAAGAAAGGGTGTGCATAAAAAAAAAAGGGGAGGCCTTATCTCGCGCGAGATTACTCTACGGCCTAGAGCCATATTTTGTCCTTTTCTCAAAAATGAACTACGTTGGACCTGAGCCTCTTGTTTAATTGCTGTAAAAGAGGAACGTAGGCAGCCTTCGGGTTCGGTCTAATCAAATAAATAAATCAAAGTTGTCCCTTTTATTAATCGAATGCGTTTCATTAATGACAATAGGGAAATCCTAACCACAACGACTAATTTGCTAAGCTAACAAACTTGAAAAAAATAATACTAATAAAGCAGAAACAATTGATCTATCAAAGCAATCTCTTGGTACTCCTAAAGATCTAGCCTTTCATTAACTTGGTTGACCGGCGGACATGGTCTCCATCGTCGTCGTGATCCTCCTTGCGCTTTGAGCCTCTCAAAGCAGAACATCCCTCGAGACAATCAAAGACAGATTCCGACAATCTCTTGAAGACATGAGGCCTATCCAAAGCTTGCGTCTTTCCAGGCATTCCCTTGCCTCGCCTCTCGTACCAATCCCCATCAAGAAAATCCTGAGTTGGATCAGTTCGTAGATTAGCGTGGATCGGATCGAGCCTCGCTCCTTCGCAAGATACGCTAGCTACAAAAGAATCTCTTAGCAAGAAAGCCGCAAATCATCAATCTTCTCTCGCACTAGGATGACCGGTATGGAGGAACCAATCCAAATATTTGTCGACAGAAGATGCTTGCATTAAAAGTCCGAAGGTTCGACCAACGGTCCCGATTAGTTCCTTCACCCCATGCTTGAGCTAGCACCTGCGCAAACTCTACACCAATATAAGACACTACACGAGAAGCTCCTTCGAAAAGATAAGTGTCCCGTCGTCGACCAAACCGACGCGAGCACCCGCTTGGGAAAGTAGAAGGAGGAATCTCGCAAACCCGGAAGAACAACCCCGTCAAAACCCTTGGTATTGGCAACATACTTGTTCAACCTCCAATAAGGTGGACACCGAGAATATCGGCGCTTCGGTTTTCGCAATCAACTCGGCCTTCATTCATCCGCTGAAAGATCTTTGATCAACAACTTTCGCGTATGATATGTAAAAGGAGAATATTCCAACGGGGGACCTATCAACTTGAGATGCTCCCTAAGCCAAATAGTCAACAGAAGGGGACTCCCTTGAGTCATGACGCCAGTCCTATGCAGCTCATCAAGACCATGAAGGGTCTCACCCAAGATTAGCGGAATAATGTTCCTAGAACGTTTTCTAGCCTCGCAACAACTTCCACCCGCTGGGAATCGACCAAGCCGTCCCTACACGTAAAACAAAACATCTCCGAAAAGAGAAAGAGCCGTAAAGTTCCGCTTATGGACATGAAAAGCATCATCATCAGAATCACCGCTGAAGCGTCCCGGAAAAGAAGAGCAATCAACCCACTTGCGGTGAACCAACTCATAGCAAGTATCAAGGGGGATCCCTAACAATTCGTTCAAAGCCTCCGAATGATTCCTATGATACTTAGGAACAGCAATCTCGCCAGTCAAAGGCATATCCAAGATAATGGCGAATTCCTCCACGGTAGGCACCATCTCATTCAAAGAAAAATTGAAAAGATGAATAGAGGGATCCCAAAATCGAACAAAGACCCCCGCAATAACTTCCAATCCGGTTGGAGGTTCTTCAAAGTGAAAAGAATTCTAAATCCGAATTTTGCGATAAACTTATTGCGAGACCGGTTGCGAAACGACCTTACAAAATCCCTTGATGCTTGCTTGAAAGAGGCAATCACTTCAGAGGACAAAGAAAAATCATCGACAATCATGGACGTTGGGGCAATCTCCTTGGAAGCCATGGATCACAGTGGTTGAAAAAGAAGACAAGAGTTTCACCCTAACAGGATATCTCTAGAGTTTGAAAAGCTAGAATGAGTTATCTGGCCGGACTACAGGGTGATTTTATAGGGAAAACTGTCAAAATCCTGTTCGAAAAAGGAAGAGATTTCTGCCTGGGTAGCGTGTCTCGTGCGAGACACCTTATATCGCGCGAGATATACCTACGGCAAAGCAGCAGCAGTTCTACTCAAACAACAATCTAGCCCCGACTTGACGAAGCAAGTCTCGAAAAACCTGCGTGTACAATTCATAACGTGCAACAAAACACCATACTCAGGCTCAAAATTACGGCCTAACGGCCATTCCATTTCCGAAATCATGGAAAGTCGAGAAAGTTAATCAAACTAATTAGACCTAGGATTAGGGGCTAAGAAAAAAAAAACCATTGTTTTGTGCTACCTACTTGTTCCTAACAGGTACCAGAAAAAGAAAGAGAAAAATTGTCTGGGCCCGCCGGCCAATATGTACAAATCATCAGATAAAGAAAAAGGGGAGGGGATCACGCCATCAAGTCGCTCGAGCCGCCAGCACCTCCGCCATCACCACCAGGGGGGCTACCATCCCTCCTCGACCTCTTGGCTCCGCAAGTAGGGGTCATAGCCGAGGCCACCGTCGAGGCCGCCGAAGAAGCCTTCTGGAACAGCCTCTCGGACAGGTCCGACACCAGGGCCATCAATCCAGCCATCTTGGTCGCTCCACGGTTGTAATTGGCCGCGGATATGGTGACCTAAAAATCAAAGAAAAGAAGATGCTCAGATGGAGTCGGACATATACACTTATATGGACGAATACGAGAAACAGTACAAACAGAAACATACCGAAGAGACATCAGCCGGGAGGCGGTAACCCTCGGGAACCTGATCAGGAGACGGGATGTGCCCCATCATCGGCATGCTCCCCATCATATACGTGTAGCTCAAAGGGCCGTAATCCGGGGCAAAAGGCAGAGAACCGGTAGCCTGGGAGGAAGTGCTAGGGGCTGATGAACCCGGCGTAAGGCAGGTGGAGCCACGAGCATGTGATCGCCTATCCCCACCAGAGGGGACCCATCAATCGAGGCGTAAACTCAGGCATAAGAGGCCCCGGGATGACACAAGCCGTCGCCACATCCCCTACCAGAAGACTAGCATAATCATCCTCCGGAATAGAGTGGGTGGGATACTTCGACCTCGCCGGATCCGCCGGCACCTCGTATGATAGTCTACCCCGCCATGCCGCTGGGAAGACCCGCTCACCAAGGTACATGGTGTCCCCTCCAAAGACGCCAAAGATCCTCTCGCATCCCGGTAGCATCCCAAGCGCGATGCACCTCCAGCTCTAACAAGGTCCAAGGATACAGGCCCAACCTCTCGTACTCAAAGGTATCCAACATAGCCCGCGCCTCCGCCACCGTCAGGGTCCAATCCTGGTCCTCCTCCTCATCAACGCTCCGATTCGGGTGGCTCCACCTCCTGATATCCGGAAACAAAGGGGCCCGGCTCTCCAGCTCAAACCTATACAGCCCAAGGACAGTGTAGCCCCATATCTGCACAAGAAAACAGAATGTATTCAAGAAGGGAAACGCAGATAGAGCATACGTACGTAAAAATGTAAAATGTAATCAAAGAGCATACCTCCCAGGCATAAGAATACCCCGACAGAGTATCCTTGGTATGCCTACATGCCTCATCCATGGCATGGTAGCAGAAGGCCAGTCCCGCTGAGCCCCAGTCATAGCCGCTCACCTCATCCAGATCAACCAACAAACGCAACAGAGAAAGACGGGCCGTAGAGGAATGGTTCGCAAAAATGGTCTCAGAAAGGATGTACCAGAGGGCACCCCTCACCAACCGATCAGTATGCATATTTGGCTTCTCCGAGTAGTCCTCAATCTGACGCCGGAGGGGTGTCAACTCAGCGGCATACCCCTTAACCTTGTTGGGGGGGAAACCAATCAACTGCCTCCACGCCGCTGGATTCGCGGGCTTATAATTCGGAAACTTCGGCAGGGGATCGCCAATAAATTCCAATCCCGTGATGGCCAGAAAGTCAGTCGGGGTCATAGTCGCTTCCCCGAAGCGCAAATGAACCGTGTGGGTAGTGTCCCACCACCTCTCCCGAATAGCCTGGAGAACTTGGGGGGTCCGCCTTATTCCCCGAAGATTGTCAACAAAAGTCAACAAACCCGTTTGGGCCACCCTAGCTCGGACGCCGTCAAGATCCTTGATCTTGTCCCAAACCGCCTTAGCCATTTTCGGACTCCCCCGACAGTTCTTAATTGGCCTATATGACTGCAAAACAGAGGAAAAACAGAGAGAGCAACATTAGAAATCATTCCATGTCAAGAAATCAATGAAATAGAAGAAAATTTTTCATTGGGGCATTTCATCGAACACTTGGCGTGCGTACAAGAAAAGCTTGCCCAAGGATGCCATTCGTGATCCGAATCAACCTCTCCTACAATCCATGATGTGTAGGAGGCTCATACGCACACAACGCAACAACAATCATCCAAAGAAACGCACAAAATCAACGCATGCAAGAAGGAACCTAGTTCTAAGCATAAACAAAAAGAAAAGCCATTGATGGAATTTGAATTCAAGGGAAAGGGAGTTCAAACTCAATGCAATACAAGGATCAAAGAGTTGAGAAAGAAGCTCTTACCAAGCCCTCCCGGACAGCGGTAGAGATGTGGGCGTGCCTATCAAAGGTAAGATCATCACGAGGATAATCTTTCCCTAGCAAATAGCTACCCAAAATCGGGTTCCTTTGTTCTTGAGCCATTGATTATGGAGGGAGGAGGGATTGAGAATGGATTAGGGGGAGAATCACCAATCAAATCCACGAGAAAATTGCAAAGAAAGCGACCTTGGCTTGAGCTAGGGAGGGAATTTTGGAAAAGATGTTTTCAAAATAAACAAGAGCTGCTGTTTATATGCCCCGACAGTAGATATCTCGCGCGGTATATCATATCTCGCGGCGAGATAAACCTTCTGGAAAAGGACAAAATTGTCCTCGACAATAAGCGTCTACGTAACGTCAAAGATCAAAATTTTGACACATTTACCCTTGGAAATGATAAACTAGCAGGGAAACGTGGAAAAACCGGCACCGCAAGTCACGGAACGAGCCAAACGTGACATGCGCACAATCGCCCGGTACGGCACCAGTCGCCCGAGAACCGAGTGGTCCAAAGATCAACTCAATCCACATGATTCAGAGCCCAGAAAGGTGAATCATCAAAGAAAAAGCCCGGTCCAACGCCCAAACAGGTGGATCGTCATAAAAAAAAAGCCCGGTCCAACGCCCAGACAGGTGGATCGTCATCAGAAAAGCCCGGTCCAACGCCCAAACAGGTGGATCTTCAAACCAAAAAGCCCGATTCAACGCCCAAACAGGTGAATCGTCATCCCCAACGACAAAAAGCCCGGTCCAACGCCCAGACAGGTGGATCGTCATCAGAAAAGCCCGGTCCAACGCCCAAACAGGTGGATCTTCAAACCAAAAAGCCCGATTCAACGCCCAAACAGGTGAATCGTCATCCCCAACAACAAAAAGCCCGATTCGGAGCCCAGAAAGGCGTATCGTCACGAAACCAACAGGACTCAGAGGACCGGACAGGTAAGCCTTTGTGTTCTAACATAATTCCCGCAGGTTCGGAGCCCGGACAGGCGAATCTTCAGACAAAAGTGTATATTCCGAATTGGGTCTTGATTTGATTCCTCGCATGAATTTACCTTTTCAAAAAAAAATAAAACCTTCGCAATTTTCAAATGATTTTCAAAATACCTAAAGCAAATTTTTCGTGTTTTGGAGTCGAACTACGTTTTGGTCTGATTCTCCGATAGAGATACGTAGGCAGCCGTGCGGCACGACCATCCCGATGTTCAGAATGATGTCTTTTCTATCTTCGACATGACTTCTTTCATAAGACTTGTCGCCGAGGGGCTCTGTAGACACCCCATTCTGAACACATCGGATCATACTTATACCACTCTAAGTCTCGCTTTTAGTCAAAGAAGTAGAAATCCACCATTTCGTCATGTTTCGTTAAGTTTTGACTAACCACCGTTAGTTCGGGACTAAACTGCATACGAGATAACGAGGAAAGGACAAAACTGTCCACAGGAGCAATATCTCGCCGCGAGATGGCGTGTCTCGCGCGAGATATCTCCCTCGTCGATTTCAACCTCTTTCCGGGATAAAACTTTATCTCTCCGGCCAACCAATGAGAGAGGAGTTCTAGAACCATCTGATAGGGTTTTAACTCTCCACTTTTTCATATCCAACCTCTATAAATACTTGGTGATTTCCAAGGGATCGGAGGTCGGAAGTCGAAAATCCCAAACCTCGAATTTACACAACACGCACATTTTGTCATTTTCTTTCCCTGAAGGAATCCCTCAAAATCACCCTAAAAACTCACCTCATAGTTTGTTTGTCAACCTTGTTGATAAACAAGCATCCATCTCCAAACCAAGGACCAAGGCGAAGCTCTGTCCGTGTGAAGGGTCGACTCTAAACTCGAGTCGAAACTCTGTCCAAATCACCTCACGCAAGGTAATTCCTAATCTTCCTTCTAATTGATTGTTAGAGTGGTATAAGTCCATAGAATCTAGGATCGGCCTAGAGCCTCTCCAAATCATGGAGACGGTCTCGAAGCAATCGATTCTACATTCCGTTTGACCTCGTCAAATGGACCTTTATTTGAAGTATTTAGATTCGTTTTTTACTTCTTCTTTTGAAAAACCTCTCTTTTCTTTAGCAAGACCGATCTCCGGATTGGGTGAAATGGATGCCTTCTAAACCTACCCATTTCATAACCTAAGCCCCGAACTCAAATCTCTTTCAAATGGTTTTTCTATGTTTCCAATCAAATAATATAGGTGGCGACTCATAAAAAATAAAAGGAACCAGCATTTCTTTCTCGCAACGCTACACCCTTGCGCAAGCAAGGTAAAGAGAGGTCATGCCAAACTCTTGACCCGATCTTGACTCAATGGCCGGCTCGGTTCACTATTCACATGGCTAACGCATTAAAATGAACATAACAGGCTCGTTCCTTAGGTTCGATTTTTTCTTTTAGGCCGGTGGAAACCGCTTGCCCTATAGGACCCTCGCCCGGGGCTGTCCACCCTGGGATGTCGAAATACAGGTGCGAAACGAGGGGCTTATAGCCGCACAGATGGTCTCCACTGACCCAGGATCTAGCATAGTTGCGAAAAAGAAGAGCAATCTTTTCCAACCTACCTACGACTCTGAGAAAACACGTTTTAAGTAAATTAAAACAACAAAAAAATAATAAATAAAAATAAGCGGAAACCGCATGTCACGTGAGCTTTCCCCCTTTTACCCAAAAGGCCTTCCCGTGTCTAAACCTTGCCCATCACCCCCTCCAGCGAACCGAGAGTGGTTGAGAATACCCGGGAGCCGCCTTTTCAGTATCGAGGTCACAAGGTCCGACAGCCCTTCCAGTTCAAACGTCCGCACCGTCCGCTACTCCCCCATGACGGGATCAACAGATAACAGTGAGGGAAACGGAACCCCGCCACTAAGGAACCTCCAGACAATGGAGGAGGAGCTGTGAGCCTTCGAAACTATCAAGAAGTGCCAAGAAGAGCAGCAAGCCTGGATCGTAGACACCCTGCGTCTTCGAGGAACCGTTGCAGTACCCCAACCTGATGGAACCTTCGTTCTCATAGAAGACGAAGAAATACCGGCTCCCCCGGTTTCTCAAAGCTATCAACAGGTCCCACCTCCACCAAGCTACGAGATCCCAGCAACGCAAAGCAGCTCTCGCTCAAAGCTCCCCTCAGGCGTCAGTCAAGCAGCTCCGACATGCCCGCCTCAGCACAGTCAGTTTCCCGGCTCTGCACATCAAGCTCAGTACCAACAGCACACATACGTGCCTGCTCTTCCAGATCCCAATGCATCTCGGTATCCCCCAGGATTCAATCCTCTGCCTCTATACGAGCCTCGCAGCCATAACCAAAAATCCCCAGGCTTACCCGGGACGGGCATTCCAAGCGGATATCCCGACATCTCAAGCCTGCCACCCGCTAGTCTGCCACTTGGGGCTAATGAAACATTTCCCCAATTCCCAAACATAACCCTTAGCGGACCTGGCAATCACGCCCTTAACTTCAGCACTCCAGGGTATTGGTTGGTATACACTCAACTACCTCTCCAAGACTCCCGAATGGCGATCCCATCAGCCAATCAACCTCCATCTTCGGTTTCTATCCCCGAAAACGGCAACCCGCCTCAACCTGCCGATCCCCACATGGCTTGGCTGATCGAGCAAATGAAGGACATGCAAGGCAAGCTAGTCAGTTCTCGGAAGGACTCCCTCCTGCCTACTGATCCAAGCAAAGTGGTCCCGCTCCCTCCGAAATTCAGGATGCCGGAAATGGAAAAGTTTGACGGGACAGAATGCCCAAAAACCCACATCGACACCTATGTCTTGGGTATGAGAGCCAAAGGGGAAACCCCTCAACAGATGGCGGACCACTTTCAGCATTCTCTCAAATCCACAGAGCTATGGTGGTTCCTCAACGTAAAGGCAGAAAACCGCTCCACGTGGGACCAAATTAGCGAGATCTTCCTAGAGAAGTACCGCGACAACCTTGAGTGGGAGACAAACCGCCACGATCTGCAAGCCACTGAGCAAAAGGATGATGAACCAATAGGTGAGTTCTACAAAAGATGGAACTGGAAGCTTAGTGAGATAATGGATCCACTTTCCAAAGAAGAGCAGATGGACATCTTCCATTCTTGCCTCAAGCCATCCCTGAGGACCTTGATTAGCCATCACTTCTATCCGAATCTCCGTGCCATGGTCAACGCCGGAACTAAGTTTGAGAAGACTCTGAGCCTTCAGAAGACAACAGCAACCCCTGCTTCATCCTACCGCTATCGGACAAACCTGGCAACTTCCACTCCTGCCCCGAACAAAGGAAAAGCAGCCGGAATGGTACACTACATCCAGAACGGAGCTCAAGTAAACCACGATCAAGCAGCCCCAAGGAATAACAATCCTCCTCGCTTCCCACAGTTCCAGCATTTTGACAACCTCGAAATGCCCCTGGGCCAAGTATTTGAAGCTTTGGTGAAGCGAAATCTTCTCAAGCCTCTCTAGAATTTCCAACCAAAGACTCCCAAGCCCAACATGGATATGAGCAAGCACTGCGCCTTCCACAACTACCCCGACCACACCACCGACAATTGCTTCGTGCTAAAGTAGGTGGTCCAGGGGCTAATCGAAGAGGGAAAGTTGGAACGCCCTTGTGGCCCCAATACCATCGGAAATCCATTCCCCCGAAACTACAGGGTAAACACGATAGCCTTCGACAAAACTCCAAGCGAGAACAGACCCCCTGCAATTTCTGAAACCGTCAGCATGCTGTCTCGCTATGACTGGGAACGTGAAACTAGAGTCAAAAGGTCTCGTGACCGGGAATCCAGACAAGAATGCCCAAGGGCAACTGTCTCCCTACGATCTTTGCCCCAACCAAGGCACACCAATGGATGGATCGAACGCTCCCCAGAGGAGACTGAGTCAAATGGCAGCACGGGAAGCGGTCTATCCTTCACAGACGATGACTTGCCTATTTGTGAGAATAGACACAATGAAGCCCTCCTCATCCTCATAAAAATAGAGATGTTCTTCCTCCCGAACGTCTTGATTGATAACGGCTCCGCAGTCAACATCATCGCTTTGAGCACACTGAAACGACTCCGTATCGACCGCTCCCTGATAAGGCCTTCACCCCTGGTAATTCGAGCTTACGACTACACTGCACGACCAATTGTAGGAGTCATCAATCTGAGGATCCAATTCGATGCACAACTGGAGTCGGTAGAGTTCCAAGTCGTGGAAATCAAACCAACCTTCTCTGCCTTGCTGGGACGACCTTGGATACATCAGATGAAAGCGGTATCATCTACTCTTCACCAATGCATGAAATTCATCAATGCCAATGGAGTGCTCGAGGTGATCCGCGGAAGCAGTACAATGGCAAGCGCTTGGCCGGCAAGCTACGACCCAAAAGAAGGTCCCGACATGACCGAATACTCTTCTCCAGATGAGTCTCCAATCCTGTCCCGCTACGAAGTGGACCCCTACATCCACGCTCTAAGCCGCGATGAGCTGGAAATCGAAGAGCTCATGGGTCAAGACGACAACTCTGACATATGCGACTGTGAAGAATGCTTAAGAGAGGATCAAGAGATGGACGCCCAGATGGAAATTGATCGAGGAGTAGACCCTTACTTCGCCGAAAACCCTCTTGCAAACTGGCTCATCACCGATCCACTGGTATAAGACAACCCTCTGGCCGACACTCTCGGATCTCACGGGGACAGCCATCACAGCATAGTCCAATTCAACATCCCGGTGTCAGACCTAGATGAACACTGGCGCAACCTCCTCCAAGGCCTAATCAGGGAAGGAGAGATAGCATGCCCCCTCGAATCAGACATTGTAAATGTCGTCCAAGCAAAGATCCCAGATAAAGAGGCGGATTCTATGAAAATAATCAACATCAGCAAGAATCAACTCCGAATCAGCGAATGCTTCACCCTCTTAGAAGTAGCCCTCGGCGACTTCTATCATCAAAGACCCCCAAGGACTAGTAACAACACTGATGGAGGGACATCATCAGGGGAGCAACCAAAAACCTCCGCGATCTGGTTTGAAGTTGAACCACATGCAAGCTATTTTCCGGGATTCGTGCCAACTGAAAATTGGCCACCAGAGCCATCGCCACTCCCTCTAGAGCTACAGTCTGCCAAGAGTAATGAAGCCTGGTCCAACCCCTCGTCGCCTATAGTCTAGCTTCGAGTCATGTTGTCTGTGAATTCATGTCTTTCGAGTCATCTGATGGCTCTACGCCGGAAGATCGTGAGTCCATAATCAATAATGTACAGTCTTCACGCTTTTAATAAAAGGCCCGACCTTTCTAAATATCCCTTCATTGCATCTTTAACAAATGATGAGTTAACTAACACGCAACCGTTAATCGCAATTCATCTAAACAAAGAAGCAAACACGTTAATTGAACAAATGCATCAAGCAAACATTTAAGCATATTGTCAAGCGAGAGAAAAACCGGGCCCAAGCTGCCGAGGTGGTTTTAATCACAACGATTTGCGAGATTGCTGAAGAGCCAAAGAGACGCAAGTTCGAAGCCATTTCCAGCACAGTCCAGATCTTCCAATACCTCAAGAACGGGGAAACCGCCTTCATGAACGAGGAAGGTCAACGCAGGGAAGGGGTCAAAGCCAAGAGCATCATGGCCCTAAAATGCCTCGCCTCTCACTTTGTCATCCTTGGGGACATGCTGTACAAGAAACGCTACCAAGGACCACTCCTATCGCATCGACGGGGAAGAAGCAAACGAGCTCATGAACGAAGTCCACAATGGGGCTTGCGGTCCCCACATGAACGCCAGAGCCCTGATGCAAATCATTCTCAGGAGGGGCTACTACTGGATCTCCATGGAGGCAGACTGCATCCACTTTGTCCGAAGCTGCGACAAGTGTCAACGGTTCTCCAACCTCAATCATCTACCTCCCCACGATCTCTATTGCATGACTACGCCCTGGCCCTTCGCCACTTGGGGAGTTGACGTCATCGGGAAAATTGCTCCGCCGGGCAGCAACGGTCACGAGTTTATCCTAGTAGCCATCGATTACTTCACCAAATGGGTCGAAGCCAAGTCTTACAAGGTGCTCACCACCAAGAAAGTCGCGCATTTCCTCAAGGAAAACATCATCTGCCGATACGACATCCCGAATGAGGTCATATCAGACAACGGATAACACTTCGAAGGTGAATGCGACAGACTGCTGGCCGAATTCAAGATCACACGCCACAAGTCTTCTCCCTACCGACCACAAACAAATGGCGCCGTAGAAGCAGCAAACAAGACCCTTGAATGGATCATCCGAAAAATGACCACCCGAGGACGAGATTGGCCCGAGAAGCTGCACCTTGCACTTTGGGGCTACCGAACATCACTCAGAACAGCCACGGGAGAAACCCCATTTGCCCTGACATACGGGATGGAAGCAGTCCTTCCCATTGAATTGGAAATTCCCTCACTCCGAGTGTTACTGGAAAATGACGTCAACGAAGTCGAATGGCTCCGAAGCCGACACGACGAATTGGCTCTGCTAGACGAGCGACGACAAAAGGCCATGGAACACGTCCGAGCCTACCAAAGCAGGATGGCTAGAGCTTTCGACAAGAAACTCAAGTCCCGAGACATCAGGGAAGGCGATCTGGTACTTAAAGAAAAGCCTCCCACTCGAACCAACCCACTGGGAAAATGGGAACCAACATGGATCGGCCCTTTCGTGGTTCAAAAGATCTTCTCCGGAGGTGCCATGAAGGCAGCCAGGACCTAGACGGCAATCCGCTTCATGAATCCAGTCAACGGAAGCAAACTTCGCAGATACTTCGCCTAAAGAAGAACAACTGTGCATCTCTTGGCACTCCATGTAGTGTCGAACTACGCAGACCTGAGCCCTCTAGTCCGGGGGAACGTAGGCAACCTTAATTGGTCCGGTCTAAAAATACACAAAAAAGTCAAAAGTTTGAATGTCAATCAAGACCTCCATTAAGCTATACACTTTCCAGGAGCATGCCTCCACCATCACCTTGACCAAGTCAAACGACGGCGGCAACATCAAAGGACATCAAAAGGTCACTCGGATCAAACGGCCCGACCCGTATGCGCTTCCAAGCCGGGGGCTTGTCTTCGCCCTCACGCGCTTCAACAAAAAAAAAAAAAAAAAAAGAGCTCGATCAAAGTCTCTCAAAAAAAAAATAAAAAATAAGCTCAAGCAGAAAGCTACAAAAGAGGTCAAGAGCCCGATGCCAACGAACAAGAGGCAAGGAAGCTACAGAAAAGACCGTCAAAACGACTTGTCAGGGGATCATCCGACCTCTCAGCCAAATACAAAGCCCAAGCAAAGGGGATTGCCGTCAAGACCCAGGACGCTTCAGTCCGCGAATGCAACAGAAAAGTCCAAAGACGGACGCCGCCAAGGTTCACAAAAGACACAAAAGCGAACAAGAGATCTTGCGTCTCGACAAATCTTTAAAAGTAAATCACAAATCACTAACGATTACAACATTTCTTGATGAGTTCAAGCACGTTCTACTCTCAAGTTCACAACATGCTAAAAGACAGCTTAATACATTTAACAAATAATGTGTTTGCAATGCAATGAATGGATACCTAGGAGGTCATTCCGCGCCGTCTGCGCTTGTCCCCTCGCCATTCTTCCATTTCTTCCCTCATCCCCGGCGAGTCTTCTTTCGCTCCACACGAGCCAACTCTGCGTCTCTCAGTCCGAGATTAGGGGTCCTCCCCATAGAGTCAGACAATCCATCAGCTCTCAGGGCTTCATTCGCCCGTGTTTCGGCTCGAATCTCCTCCCTACGAGTCTGCAAAAGAGGACCTCTCTCCGTCAGTCGTTCAACTCTAGTCTCGTAGTCAAACAAAGTGTCTCCCGTCACATCCTGAGGGTCAGACCAGGCTTCAACACTCCTAAGGCAATAGCTACTATGGCAACTGGGTCCCAGAATCGCTCCACGCTTGTTCCCAAAGCCACTTGGGACTGCCCAACACGCTGCTCATAACAGGCCAGGTACTGGGTTATCAATACGACACTCTCCCGACGTCTAAGGAGCACCACAGGAGGGAAAGCCGAATACTTCCATACCCTCAGAAAATACAGAAGAGCACCTGGAGCGGCCATACAAAGAGGAGCTACCTCCATAGTCGCAAGGTCATCCCAGCTCAACAAAGGCTCCTGCTTCATCCCAAACTGCCGGGAAACAAGTGACGGAACATAGAAGGAGGACCAAGACAAGCCTGGAACTCTGATAACGTAGGACCCTTCCTGAAAGGCCCTCCTAGTCTCAATCCCCCAGTGCGGAACCCACCAACGGATCTGATGCGTACCAAGTCGTGCCATCCATCTCTCCCAGGCAGACTGACCCATATCCAACACAAGAGGTCGCTGAGCAAATGACCACGAGCTAAACGACGTCGGAGCCTCGGGCATGGCCTGAAGTCTCTCTCGCAGCCACCAGGTGAGCAAGGCGGGGCTTCCCCCTCTCATGAAATGATTCCCAGTCGCCAGACGGTCAATACCATGAAGAGTCTCCCTGAGCACCAACGGGACAATATCCTCTCCAGCTCTGCAGTGCCCAACCACATCTAGCAAAGCGCCATCGCAAACCCCAAGGGAGCTGACCATGAAAAGCGTCGCTATCACGCACAAGGCAAACGCATCCCAGGAGATATCACTCTCATCATCAATCAGGAACCGCTCCGGAAGCACAGAAATGTCAATATGACCCGAATCAAGGATCATGCCCTGTACTTCTTCCAGCGAAGTCCGAAGAAAGCCTGCAAGCTTCACGCTCACGACAGCATCGCCAATCAAAGGAAGCGAGATGGCCTCCACCTCCGGTCCTCCAATCAAAGCCCGAAAATCCTCAAAGGTGGGCACTACCTCATTGTAGGAGAAGCAATACACATGCCTCCTAACATCCCAGAACTTCGCGGCAGCCCGCAACAACTCCCAATCAGGAACCAACTCCTTAAGGGACCAAACCGAGCAAAGTCGAAACCTTACCTCGAAAGCCCGCCTCTGATGCCTCATATGATGTCACATCCACGTTTTCAGCTGCTCAAGGAAGTGCGCTTGCCGCTCCTGCGAAAGCCTTGGCAGAATTCTTGGAACGTACGAAGAATCCATGGCAAAATGGAGGTTCCTAGAGAAAATGGGGAAGAAAGCTCGAAAATGGCTGCAAATGGGGAATGGGGAGACTCCAGACATCCGGAAAGCCTTTATCCCTTCCCAAAAGCAAAGGTGATCCGTACGGACCTCTTTGCACACCAAGTTGGTCCGTACGGACCTTGTTGCATCCTGGCCCCACTTTCCCAGCAAACAGGCCAACAACCACTATTCCCAGCAGGACCTTGCTCCAAACTGCCCAAACACTGGCCAAAGCCGTTCCCGGCAAGCATACACTACCCACAAACACACTCTCAACTCACGTGGCATGCTCAAATAAAAAAAATATAACAACAATTCCTAGTACAATTCCCGGGAATCACAAAGACGACATTACATCTTGGAATAAAATACTTTGCGATGCAAATGCGAATGTTTTATTACAGGTACATATAATGTCTGTTGCTAAACAAAAAGAGAAAGAAGATATGGAAAGAGGAAAATCAAATGAACCCTAGTCCGACACTTCAGCATCATCATCATCACCAACATCCTCAAGCGAGAAGTCGGGCATCCCGGTAAACTCGCCAGCCATACCCTCATCGTCAGATTACTGAACCCCCTCCTGGGGTAGGTACTCAAGATACTCGGAAGGGTCGAACCCGACAAAAGGATCGAAGTAGGCAGGCTCTGACGAACTCTCCCCTGGTGCCTCCTGTGAAGGCCAGAACTGGTGAAAGACCGGCGGCCTCTGGACTCCCGAAGACGTCCCGGCATCCATGCTATGCTGCCCCCACAAAGGTCCCTCCTGCTGTGGCTCTGGCTCGGCTCTCAGTGGGGGAACGTCCACAAAATGCCTCGAAGGCATCGGCTTATACGCCGGTACACGCCGCGAAGATCGGCAAGACAGCTTCCCCGCCAACTTCTTCGCAAAGGACCGCATCGCCACATAACGGCGGGTCAACATGTCATAAGCTCTCCCCGGGACCTGCACAAGCAAGCAGCCAAAACGCTCAGCAATACAGTCATACTCAACAAAAGAGAAAAATACAGAAAAGATGCTAAAATGGAAAAGAGTTAGCACACTCACCGGCGCATCCGGGTCAACTCGATAAGCAGTAGGAGCCAGCTCAGGCATGGGTACCGACACCCTCCACCTCGACGAGTCACCCCGTATATATGTAAAATCCGGCCCAGGCACCGGAACCTCTGGGGGACCTGGCGGGCCTTCCTCCCTCTCCCTCGCCAACACCTGTGGCATCCTCAACTTCCTCCTCACGAAGGCCCCATACTCCTCTCAATACAAAACAAACTCATCGGCACTCACACCGCCCATATATCTCTCAAACTCCAGCACATCCATATCCCGGGAATCCATCATCCCGAAAGGCGGGTCCCTCGGAGCCAAGGGAAGCATACCTGGGCCATGCTGCCAGAAGACCCTCTCTCCCAAGTACATGACGTCGCAGGTCAGACCCCGCAGCATCTTCCTCTGCGCCGTCACCACAGGAGCACCCTCGAAATCGTCAGCCTCATACCGAGCCCAGGGATACAGAGCAAACTCCGCCGGGCTATCTCTCCCCAGATGCGCCTGCACCTCCCCGTAGGTAATGGTGAGCTTCCCCCTACTGGTCCTCCTCCTCCTCGCCGGATGGGCCCAGCCCAACATAGCAGGATAGGCCGCTATGGCCTCATCATCTCGATCCCACGGGAAGCACCGGAAGATCTCGTAGAACCACACCTGCGACAAAAGAAGAAAAGACTCAGTGCTAAGGAAAACGGAGAAATGATAAGTTGCTAAATCAAAAACAGCAATAAACTCATACCTCCAAAGCAAAATCAAAACAGGCCAAAGAACTGACCATGCCCCGGCTAAACCGGTCCAAAGAGAAATAAAGCTCGGCCAGGCCCGCCTCGCCCCAAGCTATATCGCAGACTCTCTCCAAATCAATCAAGCTCTCCAGCAGAGCAAAAGGAGCCGTGGTCGCGTGGTTCGAGAACAGAGTCTCGGAAAGGGCAAACCACAGGAAGGAGCGTGCCAGCTGATCCGCCGTCACCAGGCCGATGCCACGACAATAGGCCCCAATATTGGCCGTAATCCGCATCTCCACATCGCTGTACAACATGCCCAGGCCCCTGCGAGGAAGAGGCGCAAAGCCCAACAGCTCAGCCAGCACCTCCTCGGATATCCTGTCCCTCCACCGCACTGGCCCTCCTTTGAAGGAAAGCCCGGTGATAGCAGCAAAATCGGTGGGCGTCACCGTCACCTCGCCCCAGCTCAGATGGAAGGTGTGAGTGGTATCCCACCAATACTCGGACAAGCCCAGGAAGATGCTCTTGTTCTTCCTCGTATCAGAAATCCCGGCCAAGTTCTCCACGAACACGCCCAAGCCGGAAGCATACACCAACCTTCTAGGGCTCGGTCTGCCCCCCATAGAGATATCTGGCAACTGCTGCCACAGCTCCACTACAGCCTCGAGCGACCACCGAGACTTCATCTTTTTGGCTTTCCCAGCCAAAAGCCCCTCATCCTGCAAGTAAACACAGCAAAGGTACGTCAGTCAAAGTACTTAATACCAAAGCATAAAAAAAAAGTCCGTCACAAAACACAACACACATTACACATACTTTTCACATGTAACCCGTCACAAAACACGGCATGCATTGCACATAATTTTCCCCATGCAGTCCATCACAAAACACGGCACACACTGTACAAATTTTCTCAACAGAGGGATTAAGCCCTACACGACACATTTTCAAAATTAACCCGTCACATAACACGGCACATATTGTACTTATTTTCCCCACAAATTCCGTCACCAAAAACACGGCACACACTGCATAACACATTTTCAAAAGAAAAGTTCGTCCCTACACGGCACATACTTTCAGACAAAACCCGTCACAAAACAGTCACATGTCACATTTTTCACAAAATTTGTCCCTACATGGCAATTTTATCACAATGTACATACATAAATAGCATAAGGTACAAAACACCAAAGCATGCATTTCAAAGAGAGGTACTTTATTTTTTCAAATAAGAGCTAATCTATACATTTTTGCACAAAAATCACATACCCACAATTTTTACATGCTCAATTTCAACAATTCATCACGAATTTCACAAAAAGCATGGCAAATAACAAAAGCCCCAAATATGCGAAAAACTAAAACCTAGTTCTAGCATTCAAAAATTCAAGCAAGGAATCAAGACGAAATTGATTTCTTACCTCCCCGGCGTTCCTAACTCGCCGATTATGCACCTCCGGATTCGGGTACAACACATCCGGGTTCTTCGAAGAAGGCACGAAGGAGATGCAATTTCTTTGAAGCTCCATCCTTTGCTCGATCATCTCTTGGCTCCGTTGACGACGACCTCTCCTTGATCCTTCCGCCATTGCAAGCAATTCAAGCTAAGAAAAATGGAGGATTTTCTAAGGATTTTGGTTTAAAAATGGAGTTTTCTCCCTCTCTCTCTCGCTAGTGCACGAACTGGAAGAAGAAGAAATGGGAAAAGCCTCGGTTTTAAAGATGGTCAAAACTTGGGAACTGTAACAATCAACATTGGTCCGTACGGACCTCTTTGCAGAGAGAGAAGATCCGTACGGACCTTCTTGCAACCCGTGGCCAAATTACTTCCTTGCCATTATAATCTTTGCCCCTGGCTGTCCAAAGGCCTATTTCAGTAGATTCAATGCAGTTTAGTCCTTAACCAATCAAAACAACCACCGGCCATCAGCGTAAGTCCGGATTTCACCCACTAAACGGCAACTCAAGCACCGGCCGTCATCGTAAGCCCGGACCTCGCCCACTAAAAGGTAAAACAAGCGCAAAAGGAGCCAGCACCTCCAAGCACAAATCCCAAGGCACAAAACGCCGCCAAAACGCCAGACAGTGAATCAAGCACCGGCCATTAAAGTAAGCCCGAACTTCTTCCTCAGCAAGTCAAACGGGAATTCTTGCGAACCCGTACAAGACCGCATATCCCCAGCAAAGGACTACCGGCAGTCATTGTAAGTCCAACCTTTCCCCAGCACACAAAACGCGAGACATTCACGCCTCTCACAGTTAGAGAGTAAGGCAGCCATGCCTCCGCAAACCACAGTCAGAAGACGAATCAATTCCTCAGGCATGACGCAACCACAGTCAGAAGACGAATCAAGTCCTCAAGCATGACACAACAGCAGTCAGAAGATGAATCAAGTCCTCACGCATGACATATCCACAGTCAGAAGACGAATCAAGTCCTCACGCATGACACAACTACAGTCAGAAGATGAATCAAGTCCTCACGCATGACACAACCGCAGCCAGAAGACAAATCACTCGATCTGGAAGACCGTATAAACCTCCCAAATCACTATCACTAGCCCGGAAGGCTTTAAACCACCCGATTCGGAAAATCATAAATTTCCATCTCAGGACGCCACCACGTCCTCACAGTCGACCTCGGCGGTCACACGACACTTCAGGGCACCTCCACGCCCGCATACACTCACAATTTCACGACCTCTGAACTACGACCAAGCTTGATTCCCGCTAGGGATACGTAGGAATCCTATTACAGGGTCCAGCCATCGACCTATACGGTCACCCAGGACGCCGCCACGTCCTTACCATCAACCTATGCGATCACCCAGGACGCCACCACGTCCTTACCATCGACCTATGGGGTCACCCAGGATGCCACCACGTCCTTACCACTGACCTATGCGGTCACCCAGGACGCCACCACGTCCTTACCACCGACCTATGCGGTCACCCAGGATGCCACCACGTCCTTACCACCGACCTATGCGGTCACCCAGGACGCCACCACGTCCTTACCACCGACCTATGCGGTCACCCAGGACGCCACCACGTCCTTACCACTGACCTATGCGGTCACCTAAGACGCCACCACGTCCTCACCATCGACCTATGCGGTCACCTAGGACGCCACCATGTCCTCACAACTGACCTAAACGGTCACCCACAGGATACCATCACATCCACACACAGAGTTTCAGTCAGAGGACATCTCCCGTCCTCGTGCACAACAACACTCACCCCACACACGAACTACGATCAGGCTTGATTCCCGCTAGGGATACGTAGGAATCCTATCACAGGGTCTAGCCAACTGACCTAAGCGGTCACACAACAGGACACCGCCATGTCCTCACGCACCGACCTACACGGTCACTCCCTCTCCCAGCACGCGATCCACATTAGGACCTTTATCTTATCGACGACCCCACTTCCTCCGTAAGTGACATCGTCGAGGGGCTTTTGTAAGTACCCCAATCTGGATCACCCTCTTTCGAGCATATGGGAAACACCGCAGACTCACAAATGCAGTCTCAAAGAACTTTGACACTCAAAACCCTCAAAAAACCCCCAGCCAAACCAAGGGAGGAACCTTTTTGGGATAAAAAGGGACAAAAGGACCTTTTGGGAATTTTTCAGAAATCAGAAAAGCAAATATGGTCCGTACGGACCTCTTTGTTTCAATGATTACTGAATCCCCTTAAAGTCCAATATATTCCCTCAAATCCCGGAGTGCATCATTACTGAAATGCATGGTTGGTCCGTACGGACCTTATTGCATGCATGGTTGGTCCGTACGGACCTCTTTGCAACCAGACATCATCATTTCAGAATCCTCTTAAAGTCCACCTTATTCCCTCAAATCGAGGAAAACTAAAATTTTGGATTACCTAAGAGGTCCGTACAGACCTTATTGCAAGTTTTCCTACACTATAAATAGAGGGCGCCCCCTCCCTCATTTCAAACATCTCCCTCTTCTATCCTCTCCCCCCAGCCTTCAGGCACCCTTCTAAGACCCTTCTGGGCAATCCTGGCCCCTTTTGGATCCTTCCGAGGCCTTCCGAGCTCCCTTGTGATGCTCTGAATCCTCTCCGAACGCTCCCGCGACGCTCTCGCGCTGCCCCGAGGCACTCTCAAGGTACTCTGAGGCCCCTCGTGGTACTCCGAGGCCTTGCCTGGTCTTTCCCAAGGCGTCCCGGCTCTTTCCGAGTCAAACCGGCAACTGGAACGCACGCCGAACCTCTGCCCGAGTGATCCCTGCGATCCCAACGCACGCCGAACCTCTGCCCGAGTGACTTTTGCCATCTCAACGCACGCCAAACCTCTGCCCGAGTGATCCCTGCGATCCCAACGCATGCCGAACCTCTGCCCGAACGCAACCTACAATCCCGACGCACGCCGAAACTCTGTCCGCAGACAACCGGCTCCTCCCAAAGCAATTCCGGTCCGTACCGGAACACTATTCCATCCTCAAACACTATTCCCCAGCGGAAGACAGACACGAACCAACATTGATAAGGCTTCATTCCATTAATATTTCAATACATTTCAATAAAGTAGTGTACAATGTAGACATCCAACACAGCATGCATTTTTAAAAGCACATACACACACACAACAGTTAAAGAATATTAGGGGTATCCGAAAGACTCGTTTTTACGAGGCGACTCGGGTGAGCTCTAAGATTATAATATTCTCTTCCTGAGGAGTCATCTGACCTCCGAACTCAAAAATCTCATCACACAAAAACAGTTTATTTTTAAACTGATGCCCTTTTTCAATGTTTTGGCCTTAATAAAAACGGCGTGGAAACTCTACCAAGCGAAAACACGGCGAGACACCTCCAACAAACGCAAAATGGAATAAGCCAGATGCCGGGGCGCGATTCCACTGCCTCTCGGATTCGGGCGACTTCCTGAAGCGGCAAATGCGAGATGCCGGGGCTCCGCGTGCGAGCTGGATCCGGGTAATTTCAGGTGTCATTACCTATTATATATTTCAACGCAAGGCATTTAGTGTAATTTGAAAATTGCATCCTTAGGTTTCCCCAAGGTGTAGTTAGTATAAATAAAGGCTTCTCCTTTTCCAACCGTACTTAGGATTTAAGACATTGATTTATACTTGAAGATAAATAAGATTGTTTGTGCGAGTCTGTCCCTCGTTCCTTTCCCTCTCTCGAAATCCTTTTTTTCCCCTACCTAATAAACCTGTATCTACCCCTACAGCTACGGCGAGTTGGACCCGCTCATCTGTCCTAGGAGCTCGTTTGGTTCGTGTTCAAGCAATTTCAGTCAGTGCAGAATTAGATATGGCCGGGAATGGAGATGTATTTTCCGCTCAGTCCGATGGAGGTTCGGTGTCAATGGGTCAACCGGGGTTGAACGATATGACTGCAGAAGAATTGAGGATAGCGTTGAAGGTGCTCTAGCTAGGGAACGTGAGGACCGCTTATTAGCTCAGAATGCTAAGGCCCAAGAGGAGGAGGCCCATAACCGCTTTGTTGAGGCCATGAGAGCTAAGGGGATAGCAATACTCCATCGGGAAGATGGTTCTTCTGAGGAAATTATGGAAGACAACAACAACGGGATCGAATCCGCTCCTTCTGTCCAGCCTGCTCAGCCCGGTTATAAAGCTATGCCTCCTCTCATGAGCTATGTACCGCGCCCTGATCAAATGCCATCTCCGGGAATGATTATGAATGCCCAAGGAAGGTCTCCTCCCCCATCCTCTCAAGGGTATAACCAAGTTGCTCAGCAGGGTGTTAGCAAGAATGGCGGCCAACCATCAAACTTCTTCGATCTCACTTCCTCTCCAGCTCCCAATGCCCGAGCGTCGCAGTTTCAGTTTGGATCTCGGTTCCAAGGAGGTCATCCCCAATCCCAATTCAGAATGTACCCCGACAGTTTTCAGGGTGGTCAGTCTAATGTGCAGCAGAATGGTCAATACCGTCTTTTAGGGAATCAGATTTGTCAAGACAGTATTCCGAGGTATCCACAGTCTCAGATCCAAGGTAATTTCCCTCAACCCGCAGTGTGTTCTCCTCTCACCCAGCATTTGTATGGTTCCACCCCGTATTCGGCTCCTTGCATCAGTACATGATTATTTACTCTTGGTCAGTTCGGAGGTCAGTTAGTGCAGTTCAGTCCCCAGAACCCCAGTGTGCAGTTTAATGGCTATGACATGTATGGAAACAGAATTCCCAGCTCGGTCAGTTTGTTGGATAGAAATATCAGTATCCCCAGTACCTTCGGTCTCCCACAAGCAGCTTTGCCCATTAGATCCACTCCTGAGTTCCCAGTGCCGTCATCAACAGTGGCTCCCGCTATTCCCCAAATTTCGGGTTTGACGTCGGAAGTGACAGCCTTATTGAAACGGATGCAACAGCAAATCGACAAATTGACTGTGGGTTCTAGTGGTCTCAAGGTTGTGGACCCAGCTGAAGTAACGCCTTTGCCTCATAAATTCAAGATGCCGAAGATGGACTTCAATGGTACTGCTAGCCCGAAGACGCACGTGGATACTTATGTCATGACATCCCACTTTCATCTGACTTTGAAAGGATCAGCGCTCACGTGGTTTTTGGCTTTGAAACAAGAATGCCACTCCACCTGGAGCTAGATCACGGAGACCTTCTTGGAAAAGTATAGAGGCAATCTGGAGTGGCGTACCACCCGGGATGATTTAGTGGGGACCATCCAGAAGGCTAACGAGTGGATTACAGAATTCTATAAGCGGTGGAATGCCAAGCTTAATGAGCTATCAGAGCCAATACCCCTTCAGGACCAAAAAGATATCTTCTTGTCGTGCGTGAAGCCAGTACTAAGGGAAGCCATTGGAAAAGGTTGGTATCCAGATTTGCGAGAGATGGTTGGAATGGGAGCTAGAAGTGAGAATAGACTGTTTAATCAAACCCCGAATGCAAATGTCAGCGGTACCAGCGGAAGTGGAGGATACCGATACCGATACCGAGCACCTAATCCTGTTTCTACAATGGTGTCAAGGGGAAGAGAAGTGGCCAAAGATAACAGTATCAACAATATGCAAAGAGGAGGTGGCAATGTACAGAATGCGGTGAGATTTTAGCCCAGGCCGCAGCCAAGATTTGATGACTTGGGCATGTCTACAGAAGAAGTTTTCAACGGCCTGCTTTGGACCGGCATGATTAAGCCGCTGGAGAATTATAGCCCTTCCCGTCCTAATCCCTATCTTGATGCTAGTAAGTACTGCCGATTTCATCAGTTCCCGGGGCACACCACAAACACTTGCGTAACCCTTAAGAAGATCATCCAAGGTCTGGTGGATGACAAGAAGATCGAGAAATCTCCTCGCCCCAATATCGTCAGCAACCCTCTGCCTAGTAACAATGTGAATCTCATCGACTTTGGTCAAGATTATTTTGTCAATGTAATAGAGTTTGGGGAGTCCGTAGATGGGAATGTTAGTAATGATTGTAATAAGATTGTGACTGATGTAATCCCTCGTTCTAATGAAATGAAAGATAACTTCTGCTATGTCTTGTATCTGGATGACTTGCATGATTTGAATAATGCTGTTGAGTACGATGATTATGAAGAGTACTTGGTTGTTAACACTATATCCTCCATGGCTCCTAGAGAATCCCCAATCTCTTTGGAGGAGCTCAGGATGGCAGCTAACTGGGAAGCGCCTTTGTCCGTAAATGAGATAAGACAGGCGGCGTGGCCATACAACACTCGCCCTGTCCCGCTTACACTAGCAGAGCTCAAGGAGGCCAGCAAGGATTTTGTGGTTGAAGATCGTCAAGAGGTTAATCTGTTAACTCGGTCATGGGGAATGTTGGGAATGAATAGTGCAGATCCATCCGAAAAAGGTAAAGCAGTTGCGGTCGTGAATCCCCAGTCCTCTCAGAATCCCTATAGATTGGCAGGAGATGGAGAAGTCCAAGAAGACCCGATCTTGACGCAGTTAAAGAGAACACAAGACGATATTTCCTTATGGTCTCTGCTCACATCCTCCTACCCTCACAAACTAAAGTTGGAAGAGGCCATGTCCAAAGCCAAGGTGACTGTCAATGCCACTCCCGACAAAGCCTGTCAGCTGATTGGAACTGCACAGTATGGGAACATCATTACTTTTACAGACCTTGACCTGCCTGCTTACGGTTCAAAGCACAATGAGTCTCTACACATTACTGTATCCCTGGAAGGACGGCGAATTCCCCATGTATTGGTAGACAATGGGTCAGCTATGAATGTGCTCCCTACCAAAATGATGAGTATGTTAGACATTGACGTGCAGAGCCTTAAACCATCTAACCAAACCATAAAAGCCTACGATTCGACATCTAGGGCGGTGTTGGGGATAGTTTCTCTGAATTTATTGTTTGGGAGCAAGGAGATGATGGTGGAATTCCAAGTTATCGACATTCCGGTCACATTCTCAGTGCTATTGGGCAGACCGTGGATTCATGAAATTAGAGCAGTATACTCCACTCTCCACCAGTGTTTGATGTTTGTGCAAGAGGGAGTGTTGACAACCATTTACGGTGATAGCATCACTATCGGGGAAACCAACACTAATACTTTGCCAGTAATGAAAATCAAGCTCGATCAGGAGAACCTGATGCTCAATAGATTCACGATTGAGAAACCTAAAGGGCAGGTCTGCACTATAGATTTGAAGACATCTTCAGACAAGATTCCCCCTGTGTTAAAAATGATGAGAGGTATGAGTTACATCCCTGGTCTGGGGCTGGGAAAACGTCAACAGGGACCGTGTAAGCTCGTGATGCCAGAAGCCAAGAGAAAAAGGTGAGGCCTAGGGTATGTCGTGACGAGATAAGACAAAGCGTACGATAAGACTGAAGCGTTTAAAGAAAAGATGACCTCAGCTGCTGGTAAGAGGTACAAGAGGCCTGAGATGCGCCCGTACAGTTGGTCTTTGAACAAACACTTTGTCAAAGAGGATGGGGAAATGTTTGTTTGTCCAGAACTGAGGCTGATACAAATGGAAGAAAGGATGAGAACAATCCGGAGGTTTTCCAGCAGCCAAAACCCGGTGAAGGAAATGTTTGTTAGCATGCCCAGAAGGCCAGATGTCATCGCCACATACGAGAACAGCTACCATTTCTGGGGACCTGATTATGTGAACCAGTTTGAAAAGCTTGCTCTGGACGAGCCCACAATATACAAGATCTGCGGTGCTGACCCTGTAGACATTGATGGTGATTTAGCAGATCTTTTCAAGGATCAGGGGCTGTCAGAGCCTGAGGATGATATGCATTTGGCAGAAGTACCTACAGGAAGGGTGGTTGTTGCTAAGGAGCCGAGTGATTCGATTAACTTTTCCTCTGATAAAGAGGTGGTGGCTGTGTTGGAGTTTGAAAAGGGGCCAGCGGCAGATCTGAATAGTTTGGAGACCGTTGCAGAGAGGCCGCTGCAGAATTGGACTTCATTTCAAGGACCGGCCGCTGACAGGGAGACTATGATCAAAAAGCTTGGGCTCAAGCCTCGTTCTTGTCCCTCTGAGTCTAAATTTGTTCCCCGTGTCTTGTGTCGTTCCCATAAATCCCTTGTTATTAGGTTCGAGTCTTCTGATCGGTCTAACGTCCTCACGAAGGAAGACCGTCGTCGCGTTGTAAACACTGTTTTTCCCTTCGATTTGAATAAAATGGTCGACCTTTCTGAGTATCCCGTGATTGCAAATCTAACAATTGAGCGCTTAACAAAAAATAATCATCATGATTTAAAAATAATTAAGCCTGATTCAATTGAAGATAATGCAGACTTAATAGATGAGCAAATTTTAGAAAATAATTCAAAGCAGGTTTGCGAGCAAAAGGAAAGCCGGGCCCAAGCTGCCGATGAGGTATTGACGACGGTGAACCTGGGAACAGCTGAAGAACCCAAAGAAATGCAAAATGGTAGCTTCTTCTCCGGAGATGAGCGGGTTGCCTTGATCGAGTTGCTTAAAGAGTTTGTGGACGTCTTTGCTTGGTCCTACAAAGATATGCCTGGGCTGGACACATCTATCGTAGAGCATTGGATACCCCTGGATCCAGAAATTAAGCCGATCAAACAGAAACTGAGGCGGATCAAGCCCAAGTGGTCCTTACAGGTGAAGGAAGAGATTGAGAAACTCCTACGAGTGGGCTTTATCAAAATGATTGAATATCCAACTTGGCTGGCCAACATTGTAACAGTCACAAAAGCAAATGGAAAGGTTCGAGTTTGTGTAGACTTTCGGGATCTCAACAAAGCTAGTCCCAAAGATGACTTCCCCTTAACCAACATTGATATGCTAGTGGATGCAACTGCGAACTACGAGGTCAAATCCTTCGTCGATGGCTTTGTAGGCTACAATCAGATTAAAATGGCCGAGGAAGATCAGGACAAGACATCGTTTACCACTCCTTGGGGCACTTATTGTTACACTGTGATGCCGTTTGGGCTGAAGAATGACGGGGCTACCTACCAGAGGACCGTCACCACCCTGTTTCACGACATGATCCACAAGGAGATTGAAGTGTATGTAGATGATATGATTATTCACTCGAAAGGGTCAGATGGACAGCACTTTACTGATTTAAGGAAGTTCTTCAACAGACTTAGGGAGCATTCCATGAGGCTAAATCCAACCAAGTGCACCTTTTGGGTTATTCGCGGCAAAGTCCTGGGGTATATGGTTATAGAGCGCGGCATCGAGGTAGATCCCAGAAAGGTCAAGGCGATTGTTGAGATGAAGCCACCCAGAACTGTCTTCGAGGTAAAGGGCTTCATGGGTCGACTACAGTATATCAGTAGATTTGTCAACCAGCTGACCTCTTTGTGTGAGCCAATCTTTAAGTTACTGAAGAAGAATCAGGAAGTGGTCTGGAATGAGGAATACCAGCTAGCTTTCGAAAGAATCAAAGCTTACCTTGTCAATCCTCCCATCCTTTGCCCACCTCATGGGAGCAAGCCTCTACTGCTATACTTAACGGTCACAAATATAGCCACTGGGGCTATGTTAGCACAAGAGAAGAAGGACTCCAAAGTCGAGAATGCCATTTATTTCGTCAGCCGCAAATTCCAAGGTAGCGAGTTGAACTACTCTGCCCTAGAGAAGATGTGTGCAGCTCTAGTTTGGGTGGTTGGAAAGCTAAAGCACTACATGATATCCCACACCGTACACTTGGTCTTCAAAATGGACCCGATTAAATATCTGTTTCAGGGTGACAGAGGCAACATCTCTACCAGATTGGCAAAATGGACCTTCTTCCTAGCTGAGTTCGACATCAAATATGTGATCCGGAAATCAATCAAAGGACAGGCTTTGGCAGATCAGTTGGCTGACTCCCCCAGTACAGAAGCCCGAGGACCAGATCTCCAGTTCCCGGATGAAGGGATTTTTGTTGTAGAAAGTGGCAACCGGTGGCAGCTATTCTTTGACGGTGCAGCGAACAAAAGAGGTAACGGCATCGGGATGGTACTAGTAGACCCGAATGACATGCATACCCCCATAGCTATCAAAATGAACTTCTCGGTTACTAACAATGCGGCCGAGTACGAAGCTTGCATAGCCGGTCTAGAGGCTGCCCTAGAGCGACACGTGGTTAAGTTGGAAGTGTTTGGTGATTCCCAGCTAATAATAAATCAAGCCGCCAACAGATGGATATTATAGACCCGTGTCTCCAGAAGTACCATGCTTACATTGCAGAGCTCGTCGGCCAGTTCAAGGAAGTGTCATTCCAGTTCCTACCACGAGATAAGAACAGATTTGCTGATGCCCTAGCTACTCTGGCATCGTTGGTGGAAAACCAGAGGGAAAGTCAATCAAACCGTTCAAGGTCAGTAGGCGAGAAAATCCTGCATATTGTTGTGAAATTGAGATCGAAACCGTCAATGAGCCGTGGTACAACCAGATCTTCCAATATCTCAAGCATGGTGAAGCATCCTTCCCTGTTGATAAAGAAAGAGACTTAAAAGGTGTTCATGCCAAAATCTTGCAAGCTCTAAAGAGACTATCAGCATAGTACGTCATACTTGGCAATGAGTTATGGAAGAAAAGGGAAGGTTGTCCACTCCTGCTCTGTATCAGCAAAGAAAAAGCTCAGAGGGTAATGGAAGATGTTCACCACGGTGCCTGCGGACCTCATATGAACGCTCGATCCCTTATGCATAGCATTATCAGACTTGGTTACTTCTGGATTACTATGGAGACTGATTGTATTCAATTTGTGCGAACTTGTGATAAATGCCAGCGGTTCTCCAACCTGAACCATATCCCTCTTCATGATTTATAATGTATGACAACTCTGTGGCCCTTCGCAACATGGGGGATTGATGTTATTGGGAAAATAACTCCATCCGAGAGCAATGGACATTCATTTGTGTTGGTTGCGGTAGATTACTTCACAAAGTGGGTAGAAGCCGCGTCTTACAAAGTGCTCACAGCTAAGAAAGTTGCTCGCTTCATAAAGGAATAGATCTTCTGCCACTACGGAGTCCCAAATGAGATCATTTCCGACAATGGAACCCATTTTGAAGGAGAAACTGATCGGTTGCTCACCGAATACAGGGTCAAGCGCCATAAATCTTCACCTTACAGACCGCAGACGAACGGTGCTATTGAGGTGGCCAATAAGAACTTGGAGAGAATCATAAAGAAGATGGCCGAACGAGGACGAGATTGGCTGGAGAAGCTGCATTTAGCATTGTGGGGTTACCGTACTTTAATTCGAACTGCCACCGGCGCAACTCCATATGCCTTGACTTACGGAATGGAGGTTGTCATGCCTATTGAGTTAGAGATTCCATCCCTCAGGGTTTTGCTCGAGAATGAGGTGAATGAGATTGAATGGCTCCAAAGTCGATACAACGAGTTGGCACTGTTAGATGAACGCAGATTAAAAGCCATGGAGCATAACCGGGCGTACCAGAAATGAATGGCCCGTGCTTTTGACAAAAGAGTGAAACCCAGGGACATCAAAGTTGGTGATCTGGTCCTCAAGATGAAGCCCTCGAATCAGAGCAGTGCATTGGGCAAATGGGCACCTGTCTGGATCGGACCGTTTCTAGTGAAGAAAATATTCTCCGGAGGAGCTATGTAGCTGACAGATTTGGACGGCAACCCATTTCTGCACCCCGTCAACGGCGACAAGTTGCGGAGGTATTATGTGTGATCGAGTCTTCTCCCCCCTCTGTATAAAAAAAAAGAAGAAATGAAAAATAAAGGCGCAATAAAATTGTCCCAAATAAGACTGAAAACCTCTCAAAAGGCAGTCCATGCAAAAATAAGGGACGCACCCGATGCTAAAGAATATACCCATCTAGGCCGAAAACCCTAAAAATGGGCGGCCTAGGTAAAAAACAGGGTTGCACCATGTCCCCCTTCTATCTTCCATTTCTTAAACACAAAAGTTGATTGAGTCAAACTACGGAGACCTGAGCCCCTTAGTTCTCTTTACAAAAGGGGAACGTATGCAACCACTTGTGGTTCGGTCTAAAATTGCTGCAAAATCTCTTATCTTGCCAAAATGTGTTTTGATTACAGTTCCAAAGCTTTTCAAAGGTTCATTTTGAGTTAATATTCTTTTTGATGAGTTCAAGCACAGCCTACTTTTGATTCAAATAACTTGCTGCGAATAAAGGCAATAAATTTTCAACATCTATCATGTCAGCATTAATTAATCAAGGGATACTCATGTTCTATTACAATAAACCTCTCTCTCAAAGTACAAAAAATAGAGTCTCCTATCTCTCAGAAAAGTGTCTAAAAGCTCGTTCCCGCTCCCGAAGTCGCTCCTCTGTCTTTCCTTTTCCTCGATCCCCGGGAGGTCCTTGGCCTAGGAATGTCGAATAAGTCGGTTTGAGCCCGTCCCAACTCAGGAATAACATGCGCTGGTGACTCGATCAGACCAGTCTCCCTTAAAGCGGCCCTAGCAATCCTCTCTTGTCTCAAGGCCTCTCTGCGAGTATAACCTCTGAATCATCCCTTAGAGCAGCTCTCCGGATCTCTTGCCTCCAATAGTCCTCAGCAACATCGCCGGTAACATTATCTGGATTCCCCCGTGCCTCTGTATCCCTAAAAGACTGGCTAGTCGAGTAATCTGCTCCCAAGAATTCCCGACGGCGAGCCTCTATAGCCAACTGCACAAGACCTTGCTGCTCCTCGTACCAGATCAAGTACTCCGTGGTCAAGAATGTGAATCCTCTGGACTGCCGAAGAAGCGTACGGGTAGGAAGAAAACCCTCCAGAAAAGATCTGCTGAAAAACTGCATAGCCTGGGGCTCGGTTTTAGCCATCGAAACAGAATCGGTCGTCAGCCTTTCCCTCAAAGCCCGGACAATCTGCTGAGGATACCTATACTGCCTGCTCACCAATGATGGGATACAGAAAGAAGATACATGCAAGCCTAGCAGCCTGACTATCAGTGATCCATCCTAAATGTCTCTCATGGTCTGTAACTTCCAAGCAGGAATCCAAAAGCTCAGATCAGTAGTCCCGTACCGCGACAATCTAACCTGCCAGCTATCAGCGGCCACATACCTCAGCATCCTGCGTGGCCGGGTCACCCAAGGCATCGCTGTCCAACCCTCTGGTAATGGCCCAATCAAGCGCAACCTCTCAGAGAACCACAAGGACAACAAACTGGGGCTGCCTGCCCCCATGAAACCTGATCCCCCTGCTAGCCTGTCAATGCCATGGTAGGTCTCAGCCAGCAACAGTGGTACAATGTCCATCTCCCCTTGGCCAGACCGGATTTGATGAAGATCCACACCCCGGTCACCCCTTAGTTTCCTGACAGTCTCCAGCAACGCACTTGAACAGACTCCTGCATATCCATAGAAATAGTAAGCCGACAGGGTGAACAGCATGAATATATCCAAGGAGGTAGAAAGATCAAATAGCTCAGGACTGGACAAGCGCAACCTGCTATTCGAGTCAAGTCTATGGACCCATCACCCAGAATCACAGATGGCACCTAGTCCGCTGGCAGACACAGAAAGTCTGACAATTGCTCCCCAACCGACTGGACGTCCCGTGGGAATGCTACAGTTGCGGCCTCGCCCAGACCTGTCAATGCCCTAAAGTCTTCCATGGTTGGGGTCAAGTCATTGTATGACAGAGTAAAGACGTGCCGCTCTGAGTCCCAAAAGTAGGATGCAGCCCAAAGCAAGTCCCAGTCGATCTTCCAGTCTTTCAAGGACCAAATGCACGGCATATTGTACCGCTTGTCAATAATTTGCCTATGTTGCCTCAGATGAGATCCCCAAATTTCGACAAAATCCTGATGAAATTGATATTCTCAGGAAGCTACCTCTCTGTTATAGTGCTCCATTGCAGCTGAAAGTATCAGTCTTGGCCAAAGAATTCGCTTTCCTATCAATTTGGGGCTGCTGGTTTCCTTTTACTGAAAGGGCAGTGTTTACAAATGAAGCCTGAGCTGATTTTAATGAAGGCCTGTTACGAGCTTCGTTAAGTCGTGCAACACTTATTGCCAAGCAGACATGGCATGTCGGGCGACACATTTGGTTGACATCAGACAAAGTGGAAAGGCCTGCAGTGGTTACCCCAGAGCACTTTCCGACTCTCCGTCGCTGTAATACACCTCCTATCCTCACATACACTCCTATGAAAATGCACGAGAGAGGACACCTTACAATATAAACTCACCCGAGATAGTTCCAATATCTCATGCGCGAGACCGATAAAGCCGACCTTTTAATACAATGATCGCATTTCTTTCCCAGAACAGACAGACTCGTACAACAAGCTAACATAGGTTAATCTTTGCTAACGAGATAGCTTAGTTAGATGTAGCGCTTGGAGTGTTGTACCCCCCTGTAGGTACAATGGTCAATTGAGCCCCGTCAACCCTTGAAGACTGGCCCTCAAGCAAAAATGAGACAAAGAACCGTATCTATGTTAGTCTCCCCAGCAGTGCACAACAAGATCAGTGGCCCCAAAGCACCACTCAGAACCTCCTCCCTAGCAAGCAAAGTTCCCGTCCTACCAGATCAACGACCCCGACACCGAAGCACAAACAAGAGCCCATTCCCCAGCAAATAGAGTCCCCATCCTACCAAGCAAAGCTCAGGACACAAAAGTCTAACCATCAACGAATATCGTCTAACATTCAGCAAAACCAGTAAACTACCAACAGAAACAAGCAGCGTGAGTCCCCCGGCAGCTACACTTATCCCCAGCAGAAGCAGCAGTAGCGTGAGTCCCCTGGCAGCTACCCTGCACCAGCACCAATTTGTATGAGTCCCTCCGGCATCCACGAAGATCACCGGCAGTAGCATGAGACCCTCCGGCCGCTACTCGCCACCCGCAGTAGCATGAGACCCTCCAACAGCTACTCGCGACCCCAGTTACAGTATGAGACCCTCCGGTAGCTACAACTCGGCACCGACGGCAGTAGTATAAGACCCTCCGGCCGCTACTCGCCACCTGCAGTAGCATGAGACCCTCCGGCAGCTACTCGCGACCCCAGTTGCAGCATGAGACCCTCCGGCAGCTACAACTCGGCATCGACGGCAGTAGCATGAGACCCTTCTGCCGCTACTCGCCACCCGCAGTAGCATGAGACCCTTCGACAGCTACTCGCGACCCCAGTTGCAGTATAAGACCCTTCTATAGCTAAAACTCGGCACCAACGGCAGTAGCATGAGACCCTCCGACCGCTACTCGCCACCCGCAGTAGCATGAGACCCTCCGGCAGCTACTCGCGACCCCATTTGCAGCATGAGACCCTCCGATAGCTACAACTCGGCACCAACGGCAGTAGCATGAGACCCTCCGGCCGCTACTCGCCACCTGCAGAAGCACCAACCCTCCGACAGCCACAGGTAAGCCCAGCAAAGGTATGAAGACACATCTCTACCCTTTCTTTCTTAGTGTCAGTGTTGTTTTCGAACTACGATTTGGCTTGATTCCCTTTTAAAGGGATACGTAGGAATCCTTTCTCCAAAGGTCCAGCCATCCGATTTCCTCAGATCACCATTTAGCCCTCTGCCTTATCCCTTGCTGCTAATTGGGATTGGGTCTTATTTTATCGATAACCTCACTTCTTCCAAAAGTGACGTTGCCGAGGGGCTCTGTAAGAACGTCAATCCAATTCGCGACCCTTTTAGATGCATTTTAATATAATAAAATTGCATTGAGGGGCATTTTGGTAAATTCTCGGCCTATCTCGAGACTTCCGGAAACATCTCATAAGTTTCCCACGAAGGAAGTACCTTTTGGTACCTTGCTCATGCCAATGGACCTGCTGGGAATAAACCTTTTTGGACTTTTTAGGTATTTAGGCCTGAATGTTCCAAAAACTGGTTTTGGCGCTAAAAACGGTTGTGTCACCTTGTGTCACGCGACAAGTCGAGGCATGGAAAATGGTTACGTAACGTTGTGCGACACAAGGTGACCACTAACTGAAGCCTATAAATAAGACCCTTCCCCTCTTAGAAATGGATCCCAACCTAACCTACTGTTACTATGCAGAAATTGCAACGTAACACACACACACACCAGAAACACATACCTCTCTCTCTCTCCTCCCAATTCCTCTCTAATCCCTTCCAATCTAACCCAATTCTTTCATCTTCCCTTAGATCTACTCTTAACCAATTATCCCAAGCCTCTCAAGACCAGAAGCTGCAGTTGAAGGATTCTGTATCTAACTTGATACCGAATTCGTGGAAGCAACAAGGGTAACCTCCTCAAACCCCCTCTTCTCTCTCTCTTACCTTGCTAATTGAATAATTCTCCCATTTTACTTCTCTAGGATTTAGTAATCAGACTCTATCCGTCTAGATTACTGAATCCCAATCGCAATCTCTCTATTTAACTTGGTTGATCTGAATAATTGTGTGTTCATTGTTGAAGAGATCATTGTTTAGATCCCAAGGGAGTGTGGATCTCTCCATATCCACACTCCCGAGGTCAAATTGTTGTTAATGTCATATTTCGAAGCTAATCTGTTTGATTAATTAGATATGTGTTGGTTATTGTTGATTTTGTGTTAAAATTTGTAAGTTCCTGCAGATGGTCATTATGTGTCACGCGACACATTGTTCATAGGTGATCCTGTGTCACGCGACACATCTGGTCATCTATGTCATGTGTCATGCGACACATTATGTCTGTTTGCAGGAACCCTTTTCCTTCTGTAATCTGTTCCAATCTGTTGTATAAGGGATGTGGCCTCCCTGAATAATTGGCTCACAAGTTGTAAGTCTCAATTCATATTAATAAAATGCATGTTTACCACACTTGTTTATTATCAATGCTTGCACACACTCATGGATTGCTTGGATGTTTGATTAGAAAGACTCGTCTATAGACGAGGCGTGTTGGGTGAACTCTCGGTTCTTCCCAACATGTAACCTGACCCCCGAACCCGTTCTCTTCCATAGGTTTTTCAAAGGGCACCTCTTAAGCATGGTGTGGTGACTCTCTTTTTTTACCTTTTTCATCGTGAAAACAAAATTTCGCGGGGGGCGAGCGCACATTCAGACATTGTGGACAAAAGGATTGTGACATTTGATCTATCGAGGAATCAAGCTTTGATTTTATATTAGTTGGGTAGATATATTGGTTTGCTAGAAACCACTTATGTCTTGTGAGGTCATATTTTGACTCACTAACAACCTAATATACTTCCTATTGGGTCACACACAAAGAGCGAATTTGATTCTGGCTGAAAATTGGAATTCTGGCATGGCATGTGGCGCAACACACTTGGCCATGAGGGAGGCACGACTCGTGCCAAGAATCACGACTCGTACCATAAATCAGCACGACTGCATTTTTTGTCACGACTCGTGGAATGAGTGCTTTTGGCTTGGTCACGACTCGTGCCCTCAGGCACGACTCGTGCCCTTGATTAGCACACGTAAATTTTCTGGCTTGGCTCGTGGTGCGATAGACTTATCCAGTGGCATATCACGTAGTGCGACATACTTAGCCTGTCCGTACGTGTTTTCCTTGGGAGGTAAGGTTTTTGTGTTTGACAAGGATTTAACCCTAAGTGTTAGGGATTTATACCAATGTATAAACACAAATCCTTGGGCAGCCAAAAAATCTCTCTCACACACATCATTGTTCTAGGTTTATGAAATTCTAGGCTTTGATTATTGATTAAGAATCAAAAGTCCCAAAATCAATTCCATTGTTTTTGGCATTGATTATTGAAAACGTTTCAATAATCGGAAGGATCATCTAGCAATCCCATAAGAAAATTTCTTGGTTCGTTCGCATGTGGATCACCATTAGAGGGAGTGTTGGTCCCAAAGGTGGCAACAAGGGTGAAAATACAGCTAGAGGGGGGGGTAAATAGTTGTTACAAATTTTTCGCCCTCTTTTAAAAACTAAACCTCTAAGCTTACAAAACCTCTTGCAGTTGATAATAGACTGCAAGCAGAGATGTAAAATGCACAGCGGAATAGTAGATATACAAAGCGGTTTTATAGAGGCGGTTTGTAAAGCGGTTTGATGGTGCGGTTTGGTAAGTGCAGTTTACAAACAAGTGTATTTTAGACAATGTTAACTCCAAACACTATTTCACAATATTGGATAACTAAATAAAGATCAAACAGACACAGAGATAAATAATTAGTAACCACAAGAAATTAAATGCAGAAATATAAGAACACGTGATTTGGAGTGGTTCAATCGATAAACGATCTACGTCCACTACCAAGATGGTTAGTCTTGGATTTTCAAGGGTGATTTTACTATTGAGTATGAAAGATTACAAGTTACAAAGATCGATACTCAAATCTAAAATCTATTCTATGAAGATAAAATCCTAGACTATAACCAGTGTATCTCAAATGAATAATCTATGTGATTAAACAAGTGAGGTGTATGTGTGAGAACAAGATCAAGGCTCTTTAAATATTTGAGATGTAGAGCACAATGATTCATGATGGTGTTAAGGCTTGATTTCTAGGCTGGGGAATATTTCTTGAAGTATGAAGATGAAGATTCAAAGGGTTGAATAATTTCTGGGCAGAGCTTCAGCTTCTTATGAACACAGCACTTTCAAATTTCTCAAGAAATCTTCAAATGGTGAAGATTAGGGGTATTTATACCCAAGCACCAAGGAACTAGCCGTTGGACACAGCTGTTGCAAGGAAAGTACTTGATGCTTTCCCATTGGTCCTCAATATCCACTTTTGTTCTTTGGTACATTGCTTTGCAGTAAAGGCGATCGAGGCTCAGTACCAAGCAATGAGGTTAGGACACATGTCACCTTTTCAAGATCCTTGCAGATCTTCTCTGACATTGAATCACGTGACAAGATTTAATGGTTGACTTTTGTTATTGCTGACGTGGAATCCAACGGTAAAAAGTGGTTCACTTCAAGTCTTCAATCATTGGATGCGGTCTGGTGTGGAGCGGTTGATGAAGTGCGGTTGGATACACCAGGAGGTTGCAAAGTGCGGTTGGTGTTGAACTGCACAGGTGCGGTTCATCAAGCGGTTGCACTGAGGTAGTTCAAGGAGCAGATTCAAAGAGGAATTCCACATGCAGTTGCATGTGCGGTTCTGAAGAGCGGTTTTGAAACTGCTTGGAACTGCATCCTCAAATCCAATGAGTCTTGTGCCAGTCTTCAAGCCTAATTTTAACCTATTCTATAAAATGGACTTAGCTAAAAAATTGAAGTCTAAGCTTTATTACATAGGGTCCTAAAGTCCTTAAAATGGACAGGAGGTTTTGGTATCAATCAAATCTAATACAAAATAGGACGGTTAAAACATGCATACCCAACAATCTCCCCCTATTTGATTGATGCCATTACCTACTATAGCAAAAGCAAACATTGTACTTGGTAAAAACATGTCCATAAGAATTCACATGGTAATTCATGTCCCAAGTCAATGCACACACTTAGCTTAAGCCATAGATTTCTATACTATTGAAAGATGAAAACTTACCATATGAAAAGTATAGAAATGCATTCAGTGCACTTGAAAAGATATGAGTTTAAGTTTAAAGTGCGGTTTAAACTGAATTTTAACCTTCATTTCAAAAATATGATTTTAAGTTAGTAAATTTTTGAATGAGGTTATAAACCATAAGCGGTTTCATTGTTCTACAAACAAGCAGTTTGATATGAACAAGGTTTTGGAACCAATGATGCATTTTTCATTACTACCTTAGTAGTTACATGTTACAAGGTAGGAAAGCAAAATACAAGGTTACAAAAAATCAAAAGAGGTTGGAAAAAAATACAAAGAGTGCGGTCCAACAAAACAAAAGGAGTTCAGCACAAAAGAAAGGGATTACAGTGAAGAGCGGTCCTAATGCTGACGCGGTTGGTGTTGATGATGATGATGCGGCTGCTGGAAAGACTGATGGCGTGGTTGATCACGACGTTGGTTGACTTCTTGATTTGGCACTTGCGGTCCAGAGGGTCTGAATTCTGAGCTTTCACCTCGAATGTTTCTTCTAAGGGCTCTAACCTCTTTAACTTGTCTTCCAAGAGTTGTTTCAACTGCTCTGAGTGCGGTCATGGATTGAGCAACGGTTGAAGTAGCAGCATCAACAGATCTGGTGTTGGCAGCAACACTTTCCTTGATTTCACCTGAGTAGAGCTCAATGGAGGAGTTGAGAGTGTTGTAGAATGTGTGAATCTCCCCCTGAATGTCTGTGGTTTGGTTGGAGAGAGCTTCTCTCAAAGGTTCCAAATCAACAGAGACATCCATCGAGGTTCTCAACTCCTTGATAGAATTGTCCAACTTCAGGTTGAATCCAGCCTTAAGATTCTCAAATCTGAAACTGATATCATCATCAAAAGTTTTTAATTTGCTCTTGAGACTGTATCCCACAATGTTAATGTCAACATTGATTCTGTCTTTTAGGGAGTCCAGCTCAGTGAGAATCTTGAGCTCCAAGGCATCCAAGGCGGCTTGGGAAGGAGCAGTTGAGGTTGAAGCTTGTTGTTGCGGTTGAGATTCTTGAATTGATTTCATGAAAGATATAAGGGCAGAATTGGTGGAGGAGACAAATTCATCATAAAGCTTGGTGAGCATTTCCTGAAGTTGAGTTTTTGACACAGCATCACCCATAGCTCTGAGAACTCCTCTAGCCAGATCTTCCTTGAATCCTTGAAAACATGCTGTTGCTGCGGTTTTAACAGCTTCAGTGGTTTGATTTGTGGAAGCGGTTTAGATTGTGGATCTTCTCTCCCCTTTAATGGCATCAATCAATTGGCCTTTTAAGATTGCCATTTTAGTGGTTTGAGAGTCCACCTTAGCATGAAGGGAGCGGTTGGATGCTTCAAGGGAGGAGTTGGAGTTAGCCGAGGCAATGTTAGATTCTATAAGTTTTAGCATATGCCCTTGGTTAACAATCTGTTTTGATTGAATGAGTTGAAGAGTGGATAGTATTTGGCAGTAGTCAGAAGGAGCGGTTGAAGTGGAGGGAATTTGGGTAAAGGATGGAGGCGGTTGAGATTCAGTAGCAGGAACGGTTTGAGGTAGAGGGGTTAGAAGGGTTTGGAAAATGCGGCTAGCTGAAACAGTATATTGGGAAGTGGTTGAGGGAGGGATTGGTAGTGTTTGGGATAAGGTAGTAGGTGCGGTTGAAATAGGGGCGGTTGAAGGAGGTGGTGGAATATTGGTGGTGAATGTTTGAAGTTGTTGGGTTTGAGTTAGATGAAGAACTGGTTGAAGTAGAGTATGAATTTCAACAGAAGGGGATTTCTATGGAACATGAGAATTAGCAGGGATAGGAGAATTTTGAGGAGGAGGAGTATTGGCGCGGTTAGGAGAAGGAGTTGGGTTGCGGTCGCGGTAAGATATGGATACAGCTGGGGTGCAGTTTGATAGGGGTGGAGTTTAGGCGCGGTTGAAATGAGGAAGGGAATGAGAACGGTTAGAGATTTGAGGAGAATTGTGAGGTGAAGGAGTTGGGGTTCTATTCTGGTTAGAAATGGAGGTTGCTTGGCCAACAGATGGTCTTGAGGTCCATGTGGAAAAAGCAGGGGCCTAGAGAAGGTTGAACTGAGGGGGAATGGGAGTGAGAATTTGAAGTGGAATGAGATGGTGATTGGGAAGAGGAATGGGATGAAGGTGGAGAAGGAGTAGGTTATTTGGCTACACGATGTAGAAAATGTTTGGGTCCTTTGGTTGGGGTCTTTTTCTTGGCTATATGTTTGACCCTTTTTGGCTTCTCCCCCTGAGCGGTTGCAGCTCGGCGTGGTTGAGGAGGAGAAGGCGGTTGGGAGTTGTCTAGTGAGGATTGGTGAGATTGGACAGGGGATTGAGGAGGAGTTTGGATATGTGTTTGGGTTGGTGGTGGTTGAGTAGATGGCTGCGGTTGTGGTTTTGGAGGCGGTTGGGTGTCAGCATCCTTGGATTTGCTATGAGCAGCCCTTTTCTCAGCCCTCTCTTGCTCAATCCTGGATATTTCAGCCTTGTAGTATGCGGTCAGATCCTCATCAGAAAGTTTTACCAAGTCAACTTGAGTTTGCTTGGCCTTCTTAGCTCATGCAACCAAGGGTGGAATGGTTGCATCTTCTTCTTCGTCTTCAATCTCATCCAGAAGTGAAAACTTTTCTTTCCCCTTCTTGCTTGTTCCAGCTCCAGTTGCTCCACGCGATTGAGCTAGTGCGGTTCTGGTCTTCTTAGCAAGCGGTTCCTCCACAGATTTTCTCTTCCTAGACACCTTCTTAATTGCCTTGCCCAGACCTTTGAATGCGGTTGCAGGGGTCATTTCCACGTAGTGTTCTTTGGGTTGAAAGGTATCAGCATCATAGAAGGTTTTTTAGTCATCATTACCAAATGAGAACCTAAAATTATGACAAGCCTTCAGTCCCAAAGATTCTTCATTTCCCCAATGAATAGATAACTCTGGAGTAGAAATCCTCAGATCCTCCAAGTGCTGGTAATTGGTGAAGATGGCGGTCAGCAGTCTACAGAAAGGCCTCCACCTAATGGATTCATCCTTAGTCTTAAGCTGATATGCATCGATGCTGCTGGCAAGCTCTCTCATCAGAATCTTAGGCCAATGGATCTTCATCCCATTGTAGATGGCACAGCAATACATCCACTGCTGTGAGGTGAAGTTGTTGTGGTTCCCAGTCTTTCCACACACAGACTTCCCTATCAAGTAGCAAAGATGGCTCATCAACTCTCCAAAGTCTCTCCTGGGCTTCTTCTTGTAATACCCAAATAGTGAATCAAGGTCGCTAGTGAGAGTTGAGCATGTGGCATCCTGGACTTCTTGGGATACCTCAATAGGAGCACCAGATACATGGAATTCATAAGTACTTCTGATGTCCAGGTAGTCAATGGAAACTTCAAATCCTTCAACTACTCCAACCAAGCTAGGTATCTTCTTCCCATCAGATAGCTCTCTTTCTCCACGCTTCGCGGTTGCATAAAACTGATCTACAAACAGAGGGATGGTGTAAGTCTGCTTCTTGTTGAATAGAGGCAGAATTCCAGAAGCTTCCATCTTCCTGATCATTTCCCTTCCAAGAGCATCAGACTTCAGCTCTGGCTCATTTATTTCCCAACCTGGTAGAAAGTATTTAGAGTTCTACAAGCAAAAACACTCAAGTTAGAATCATAAATGAGATTCACATTTTACAAGCGGTTTGGGCACATATGCGGTTGTGGAAATGACAATTTTCAAACCTCAAGGAAACTGTGAATATAGGTAGGAAAACAATTAAGAAAATACAAAGGTATGTATACTAGTACGTGGCATTGTAATCCAAGGTTATCCCACACATGCAAGCAGTGTTTTGGAGGGGAAGGTAATGGTTTCCAACCTATATACTTAGTAAAAACTTAGGTAAATTCTTAGCATGCGGTTTCAAAGGTATATTCATGCGGTTGTCAACATGCGGTTACAGGTATTAAGGGCATGCGGTTGAAAGCATAGTATAAGCAGTTGATAGTCATGCGGTTTCAACATAGCATGCGGTTGAGAGTAAAGCAGTTCAAACATGCAAGCAAGATCCAAAATTTCCAAAATTTTACTAAGTATGAAAAACATGATAGAAAATCAAGATAATCCAAAACATAAGAAATTTCTGGAAATGGAGATGAACAGTCACATGAATTCATGAAGAACACGAAGAACACCAAGAGCAGAGATTTAATGAAAGTTAACCAAAATGGACAAATAATATGTCAAAATGATCACATTGAGCAGTAGATCAATAATATAACAATACAATTTCATACTTTACTCAGAATCATTAAGAAAAATCAAAAGTACAGAAGTGGATTTCGAAACTTAAGAACTGAAAATTTCAAAATCAGTACCCAAATCATGTGTTGATCATGAAATAAAGCATATAATCAGAATCATAAGCATAATCTGAGCAAAACCTAACAAATTTCAAGCAAAATGAACAAGAAATGAAGGAGATATGAGCAAAAACAGATTATGGAGTTCGAAACCTTGAAAGTTCATCAATGGCAGATTATACAAGTATGTTTTGCAAAATTTGAAGAAGATTAGGGTTAAGAAAACATACCATATCAAAGATAGGCCTCCTTGGTGCCATTGACTTGAAGAAATTTAAAGCTATTAACAAGGTTTTGAAGAGAGAGAGAGAGAAGAGAGAGTTTGGTAAAAACTGACACGCAAGGTACGAATGTCAGAGAGATCAGTTGAAAAGGTTGAAAAGTTAGAGAATGACTTCTATTTATAGACAAGAGTGTGAATGTGTGCCCACATATCTAAATTTTTGTTTTTTAGATCGGATTCACGCGAGTTTGAAAACATCCGGTTTAATTTGAAAAACGGAGTCGCCACGCCATTTTGATTTCCTCAAAACTTTGAAAAAAAGGTTTTTATGGGTTCGGAGGTTAAGTTACCCCTTGGGAAGAATAGATCGTCGTTCACCCAAGGTGCCTTGCCGTAGCAAGTCTCCCTAGATTCCGTTTATCGTGCTTGCTTGCGTGCTTTCTTGTGTGCATGTGTTTGAAAAGAGGGGGGGGGGGAATGTCCCAAGTTGTCTTCCGGACGTACAAACCATATATTGGTTGTCGCTCAGGATTTCTTGGATTTTATATATTCCCGTCCTCATCTTGGACTTATGATCATCGCTTTTTAACCTTGGGACTTGCGTGATCGAGAGACAGGCTCTCTTTTATAGTCCAAAATGAGGTTCTTTAGGAAAGGAGTGACCTTAGCCCATCAACCCTACACCTTAAGACGATTGAGCTTATATAGATGCTTCATGCTCGTCTTAAGTGATAATCGGAGATATAGGTTCAAGGTTTATCCCTTTCTAAAGAGATTGTGGCACCTTTAATGGAAGAAACGATGTAAAGATAGGATCTTTACACCGGTCCGTTCCGAAGGTTGCTAATGGGGACATGGGGGAATGCATGTAAAAATGACATTTTTAGTGAAAATATGACATTTTGGGGTTGCAAAGGATGCATTTTTATAAAAAGACATAATTTTTATGCAAATGATGCATTTTTATGGTGGAAACTAGTATTTAATATGCAAAGGATGCTAATTGGATGATAAAAAGATGATCTTTGATGCAAAGGATGCATAAAGATGGGTTTTAGATGCAAAGGATGCAAGATAGGATTTTTATATGCAAAGGATGCATTTTGGATGTAAAGATTGCATTTTTATGAGCAAAGGATGCATAAAGATGATATTTTTATGTAAAAAAGGAATTTTTGGGTGCAAATGATGCACCTTTGAATATAAAGATTACATTTTTAATGGCAAATGATGCTTATTTCATGCAAAGGATGCAAAAGGGGGAGGGGGATATGATAAAGATAGGATCTTTAATGATAAATGCCAAGTCCCAAGCAAGATAATGACAATATATGAATGCAATGAGCAATTAAATCACATAGAGCAAGTATAATGCAAGGTAAGGGAGAGTGAGAGGTTACCAATGGTGGTGACCTCTTCTTCTTTAGGTCTTGCTCGATGGAAGGACCAACTTTGGAGGCTTCAAGGAGGAAGGAGGTGGCTTCTTGGCTTTCTTCAACCTCTTGATCTTGCAGCAGTATTTTGGGAGAGTTTTGGAGCTGAGTATGGTGTATTGTGTGTGTTTTTCGTATGTAAAATGGGAAGAGGAGGACTCTATTTATAGGCAATCTGGATAAGGCTAATGAGGCTGTGCGGCTAGGAACCTTTGGCTAATGCAGTCGTGCGGCATTATCCTGTGTGACTCAGCATGTTTCTAGAATCATGCAAGGTGGCAATTCTAGAAGGTTTTTGGTATTAAGAAAAACGTGTTTCTTAATCTCCAAGCAGTCCCTTCAGCCCTTAGGAGTTTTGGAACAGTTCCGGAACAATTCCGGAACTCTAGGAAAGTCCGGGGAATTACCGGGAAACGTTATCGGAAGGCATGAGCCAGATTTGGGTACTTACAAAGAGTGAGGGTTAGGCAACTGAAGGGACAGTTTCAATTATCCCACATGGTGAATCATTACAAATGTTGCACCCTTTCAGCTTCAACACATCATCCAATGACGGCTGACATGAAACCCATTTAATGCCAATGTTCCCTTTGCAATAAATGCATTCAAATTTTAAAATTTTGTGGGAAAACATTTGCAAATAAACCCTTTTAAAAAATAAGGACTGAAAAATAAATAAAAGGAATTTGAAAGGTTTTTTTTTAAATTAAATAGAAGCAGTAAATAGATAGAATATACTCTAGGTTGAAGCGCGGTTGAGATCCAAGTGGTCGAGCTGCAGCAAGTGGTTGGAAGAAAGCGGTTGGCTGCAAGGGCGGTTTTGACTGCTTGCGATTTGGAATACGCGGTTCAACAAAGGTGAGGTTTGAATCCTCAAAAGGCATTTCATCCTATACTCAACACACAAGTTAGCCAATAAAAAGTATGGAATCATTTAAGTTCAAGCATACCCATTTCTCCTCAAAGGAATGAAAACCTCTTGGAGTCAAGAGCCTTGGTGAGGATATCAACAATCTGCTTGTCTGTCCCCACATACTCTAGATGGATATTCCTCTTCTCCACATGATCTTTGAGGAAATGATACTTGATATCAATATGCTTGGTCTTGGAATGCATGACAGGGTTGTTGGAGACTGAAATTGTTGAAGTGTTGTCACACATGATAGGGCAATTTCCTTCTTCAATTCCATAGTCCTGCTTTGCTTCATCCGAGAGGATTTGACAGCAACAACTTCCAGCAGCAATATACTCGGCCTCGTGGTTGACACTTTGGCGAAGCTTGCTTCTTGCTGGCCCAAGCAACTAGTCTATTCCCAAGGAAATGACAAGTACCACTAGTGCTTTTCCTGTCAACAGTACAAGCTGCGTAATCTGCATCTGAATAACCTACAAGATCGAAGTTTGAATCTTTGGAATACCAAAGTCCAAGGTTAGTGGTTCCAGATAAATAGCGGATTATACGCTTGACTGCAATTAAATGTGCCTCTCTAAGATCTGCTTGATAGCGTGCACATACACAGACACTAAACAAGATATCTGGCCTACTAGCAGTTAAGTAAAGTAATGAGCCGATCATACCTCGATATAAGGTTTGATCAACCTTCTTACCTTTTAGATCTTTATCTAGCTTATTGCCGGTGGCCATTGGAGTATCATATGCTTTAGCATTTTCTAATCCAAACTTCTTTATTAGCTCCTTGGTGTATTTGGCTTGGCTGAGGAAAATACCTTCTTCGCATTGCTTGATTTGAAGCCTGAGGAAGAATGTTAATTCTCCCATCATGCTCTTCTCAAACTTTCCTTTCATTAGCTTCTCGAAACACTTACAAAGTAACTCATTAGTAGAACCAAAAATAATATCATCGACATATATTTGAACAAGTAAAGTATGCTCATTATATTTGGCAATAAAAAGAGTTGTATTGATTTTACCGCGTTTAAATCCTTTTTCTAGTAAAAATTTAGAAAGAGTCTCATACCATGACCTTGGAGCTTGCTTAAGTCCATACAAAGCTTTCTGGAGTTTGTAGACATGATTGAGGAATTTGGAGTCTTCAAATCCAGGCGGTTGGCCAACATACACGGTCTCTTGCAGTTCACCGTTGAGGAAAGCACTTTTCACGTCCATTTGATATAACTTGAAACGCTTGAAAGAGGCGTAAGCTAAGAAGATTCTGATAGCTTCCAATCTTGCAACTGGAGCAAAGGTTTCATCATAATCGATTCCTTCTTCTTGCCTATATCCTTGTGCAACCAACCTTGCTTTATTTCTAGTGATGCTTCCATTCTCGTCCATCTTATTCCTAAACACCCACTTAGTTCCTATCACTCCTTGATCCTGAGGTCTAGGCACCAATGTCCAGACCTTGCATCTTTCAAACTGGTTGAGTTCTTCTTGCATAGCAACGACCCAACTGGAATCTTGGAGTGCTTCATCAATCTTCTTGGGTTCAACTTGAGATAGTAAGGAAGTATGTTCATCATAGTTCGATCTCCTTGTTTGAACACCGGAAAATAGATCACCTATCACATTAGAGAGAGGGTGACGCGACTTCACGAACCTCCAGGGGTAAGTCGAGGTTGGTGAGGTTTCTTCGAAGATCTTCAATTGGAACGTCATTAGATCCTTCAGCGAAGTCATGGAATGTAAGTTGATGAAGAGGTTCTATAAGCTGGATGGGGGAATTCTCAGCTTCTTCTTCCCATGGAGTTGCATCTGGAATGGGAATTTTAGGTGTGGTTTCAAACGTGCGGTTTGAGGGAATTTCAGTTGAGGGTGCTGGATTTTGCGGTTGAGGTTCAGGTGCGGTTCTAGAGGGTTCACATATTTCATTAGGCTCAGCAAAATCATCAGCAACATTTGGAGCCAAATGTGGCTCAAGGAGAGAATGCTCATCGAATGTAACATGGACAGACTCAACTATTTTTAAACTAGTTTTATTGAAAACACGAAAAGCTTTTGAATATTTAGCATACCCAACAAAAATACCTTCGTCGGCCTTGGCTCCGAATTTACCTCTATTTTCTCTTCCATTGTAGAGGATAAAGAATTTGCAGCCAAAGATCTTGAAGAATGCAATGTTGGGGGTTCTTCCTCGCCAAAGCTCATAGGGAGTCTTGTTATAGGTTTTGTAGATGAGGGAGCGGTTCTGAGTGAAGCATGCTGTGTTGATTGCTTCAGCCCAGAAATAGTGAGGCAGCTTGGCTTCAAAAATCATTGTCTTTCCAGGCTCAATCAACGTCCCGTTCTTCCTTTCCACAACCCCATTTTGTTGTGGAACACCAGCAGTTGAGAAATTGTGATCAATCCTATGGTCATCACAATACTGAGCAACACCATTGTTCTTAAATTCTGTTCCATTATTTGATCGAACACTAACGATGTCGTCTTCTTTTTGAGTTTGGAGCCGTCTAAAAAGTGCGGTGAGAATATCATAGCAATCATCTTTGGAAATCATCATCTCAACCCACGTATATCTTGAATAATCATCCACCACCACTAAAGTATATCTACTTCCTCCAATGCTAGCAATGGTTACGGGTCCAAACAAATCTATGTGAAGCAGTTGTAAGCATCTGGAAGTTGATGGAGAAGTCTTGCTGGTGAAAGACGACGCGGATTGCTTACCAGCTGGCATGCACTGCATTTCTCAGGATGATGGTCAGCCACTTTAGGTAAACCACGAATGAGGTTTTCCCTACCAATCTTTTCAAGATACTTGAAGTTCAAGTGGCTCAACCTCTTGTGCCATAGCCAACTATTTTTGCTCACATTTTTAGCTAAAAAATAGAGATTAGTAATACTACATGCAGAATCTAGATCAATAATGTAAATATTACTCTTACGAATCCCTGTGAGTAGGGTGACTCCGGAAATGCTATCCTTGATAAAGAAATTTGATGACGTGAAGTTGCAAAGCATTCCTTTATCGCAGAATTGAGAAATTGAAAGGAGGTTGTGCTTGAGTCCTTCAACAAGAGAAACCTTCTCAATGGTTAGGTTTCCTCTCCTTATCACACCATATCCAATGGTCTTGCCTTTGTTGTTGTCACCAAAGGTTATAGACGGACCACTTGCTTCAATGACATCTTCAAGTAAAGATCTATCTCCAGTCATATGTCTTGAGCAGCCACTGTCAAGATACCATTCATTATCCTTGGAGTGACCAGCCATTGCGAGAGGACTGAAATGTAAACATTAAGAACGAGGTCCCCCTTAATTCCTTGGAGTCTGAAGTTAGCAACCCTTCACGACCCACTGTTTGTGAAGGAGATTTTCTCTTCCTGGCATTGGATGTGAACCGCAAAAAGGCATGCAAAGCTTGTGACCTAAACCATCACACACAAAACATTTATAAAAGGCATGCAAGCATCATGAGGTTTTACTAACTCCTTACTCTTCTTAGGAGTTGCATGCGGTTTGGGAGCGCGGTTTCAGCCTTAACAAAGGAACGGCTGAGTTTGACCACGTATTTTCTGGGAACGCTATTCCTGCTTTTGAAGGCAGGAGGAGCGGGCGAAGAAGAGGCGCGGTCAGCCTTGGAGTTGCCAGCACCACCTGTTCCACCAGAAGCAGTTGGAGCAGGGATACGGCCAATTCCATAAGCCATTTCCTCTGAAGTTACACTCTCAGAATCCTTTGCTTTCATCTGAGAGTTCTTCCCATATTGTTTCTTTCGGTAGACATAATTAATTTGTTGTCCTTTACCCTTAGAATTTGCACGCATCCCCTTAGGAATTTCTTTAGTTAGTTTCAAAATTTCCTCATCCTTTTCACTGCAGGATGCACACTTCTTCTCTTCATCAGATCCAAAACCTAGACCTTCCTTAATTCCAGAGGGAATTTGGGAATCTATGATTTGATCCGCAGTGGATTTTGACTTGAGCCACCCATCAATAATCTTTTGGCGATCGTTGAGTTGGGTGACCAGGTCATCATTCCGGAGTTGAAGTGCATCAACCTTAGTTTCAAGGATGTGGTTTTGATCAGCAAGAGGAGTCATTCTTTTGATTTGGTTCTTAAGATTTGAGATTTCAGACCTCATCACAGTTTTCTCCGTCTTGTACTGAGAAATCTCATCATTAGCTAAGCTTAAGGCTTTCTTAAGATTAGAGAATTTGTGGATCATCACTTCAGCTTCCTTAAACATCCTTTCGTGTTCCGAGGGAGAAACCTCTTCCACCACCTTTTCAAAATTTTCTTCTTTGGAATTGCTTTTGAAGGTGGAGCATTTGAAGGAGAAAAAATAGGACGTGAATACGAATAATTTCCTATCTTAACGCTAGGAGTAAGTTTGACATTATCATCCAACTTAAAGTTTGGAAGTTTTGCAGAAACCTCTTCTTCCTCCATATCTTGCAACTCGATTGACTCAGTATCTGACTCATCGGATGCATCTACAATTAAGCAGAGATTAACCTCTTCGGTTTCATCGTCACTTCCATCATCAGAATCAGTTTCAATCCAAGTTGCCAATTCCTTGGAATTCTCTTCTTCCTCAGCAACCATTCCCTTGCAACGAGAAAATTTCGCAGGAGCGATTTTCTTTTTCATATATTAATATTTAGGCTGTGGACACTCAGAAGCAAAGTGACCAGGTTTTCTACAATTGTAGCAAACTAGATCACTCTTTTTCTTTGTATCTCCAGCCTTAGAAAATGTTGCAGGAGGTTTGCCTTTTGAAAATGTTTTTGTGAAAGGTTTTGAGGATTTTCTAAATTTTTGAAATCTTTTCACAAACATGGCAAAATCATCATCATCCATCTCGATGAGTGATGAGGTTGATATAGAAGGATCTGCGGTTTGATTGGATGTAGATGGTTTCTCCTCATGTTCCACGACGGACATGGAAAGCGATTTGGTTTTCCCTTCAATCTCTTCAATATGATTTAATTTAAGCTCATAGACTCTAAGTGGTCTTCGTCCAAGATTGGAATGTGTGAATAGTTAACAGTTGTCATTGTTTTTGAGTTTGTCATATTGAATCGGTAAACAAGCTGTTAAGCTTGAAAAATAGTGGTTTTAAAATGTGTTAGCTCCGATACCACTTGTTGGTCCCAAAGGTTGCAACAAGGGTGAAAATACAGCTAGAGGGGGGGGGGTGAATAGCTGTTACAAATTTTTCGCCCTCTTTTAAAAACTAAACCTCTAAGCTTACAAAACCTCTTGCAGTTGATAATAGACTGCAAGCAGAGATGTAAAATGCACAGCGGAATAATAGATATACAAAGCGATTTTATAGAGGCGGTTTGTAAAGCGGTTTGATGGTGCGGTTTGGTAAGTGCAGTTTACAAACAATTGTATTTTAGACAATGTTAACTCCAAACACTATTCACAATATTGGATAACTAAATAAAGATCAAACAGAGACAGAGATAAATAATTAGTAACCACAAGAAATTAAATGCAGAAATATAAGAACACGTGATTTGGAGTGGTTGAATCGATAAACGATCTACGTCCACTACCAAGATGGTTAGTGAAATTACCCGGGATTTTCACGCGGACGCGGAAAATGCAGTTGTCTTTCGTGGAGGGTTAGTGTCTGAGACCTCGCTTTTCGGGAAGGGAGAGGAGTAGCCACGCGGTTTTTTGTATTTTGAGCCCAAACGTTGAGAAATGACTTTAGTGAAAATGGTGTCGTTTTTATTGGTAGCAAAAACTTAGGAAAAGGCTTTGAAAATGGGGGGTCATTTTTATTGGTAGCAAAAACGAGTAAAAATCTTTTTTGGTACCAGAGATTGTTAGGTTCGGAGGTCACATTACGTTTCGGAAAGAGTATTACGAGATCACCCGAAACGCCTCGTATGACGAGTCTTTCTACCTTTCTCAAAAACGTGTGCGTGTGTGTGTGTGTGTGTTTGCATTTTGAAATGGGGGCTTGAATGACAAGCTTAATCTCGGTTTGAATGTCAAACGTTGATTAGGTGACTTTGTTTGAAAAGGCGAGTGTTTGAATGACAAACGTCGGTTTTGGAAGTTTTTAGGAAAAGTGGTGCGAATGCTGATTTTATCTGTTTATCTTAAGTGTCAAATGTTGACTTTTAAGAAAAGAGCGTTTGAATGTCAAACGTCAGATTTTGAGTTTTGAAGATGAGCATTTGGATGCCAAACGTCATTTCGCGCATTTTGAAAGAGAGTTCGAAGGTCGAACTCCGGTTTTGAACCGGGCATTACATTGTTAACAATTTTACGGGAAAAACGTATTAAATGATTTTGAACGTCAAAAAATCAGCTTTTAAGTTTAAAGATGAGGGTTTGGATGCCAAACGTCATTTTGCGCGTTTTGAAAGAGAGATCGAAGGTCGAACTCCGGTTTTGAACCGGGCATTACATTGTTAACGATTTTAAGGGAAAAACGTATTAATTGACATGCAATCAACGAATCGGGTTGCGACTCGGACTTTGAAAAGTAAATAATATCACGATCCAAACGGGTCGGACTTGTAAATGACAGTATTTAAAGTGCGGTATCAACGGAATCAAACGATCCGGAATCGTAAATGACGATCGACGAGCCAAACGACTCGGAATTGTAAATGACGATCGACGAGCCAAATGACTCAGAATGGTAAATTATGGTACATTTGCATAAAAGTAAACGACGTTCGACGGATCAAATGGTCCGGAATTGTAAATGACAGAAATTTAAATGACGATCGACGGATCGATCGATCCGGAATTGTAAATGACATAAAAGTAAACGGAACGGGGTCGGAATGCCGTTTTAACCCGAGATTACTTCTCTTACGGGAAGAGAAGAGGATCTAGGGGCTAAAACGTATCGGACCCCGTTAGACGGAGGTGTCTACATTTCAAAGATGTCGTTCGAAACGGTTGTAGCGACTGGCGCATAAACCGAGACGGAACGGGAGTTTCAAAGAGAGAGGGAGATACCTATCGCTAGGGTCGGCTCCTTTGGCTCGGGGGACGTATACGGGATACGAAAGTGTATTTTAAATGGTGTTTCGAGGTGGCGGGGGTCGTATTTGATCGAAATACGAAGTTTTCACGCAAAACGAGGTAAAATCGGGCTCGGGAAGGGGGAGAACCAGTTTAGGCCGTGGCTTAGGGTGAAAATGGAGTGAATTTTTGTTGTTGTAAATGGCTTTGACAGCCCTTCTATTTATAGGTGAAATTTCAGCATGAGTTCGGGACTTAGCTTGAAATCCAGGGGGTTTTGTGAAACTTTGGAAATTTGAGGGACTTGCTGGCATTTTCTAAGAGTCTGCAAAGGAGTCCGGCTGGACTTGGACTACATACCAGGGGTATTTTAGTCTTTTCTCCTTGATTTTTGATTGAAAGGTGACTAGAGGGAGGTGGCATGCGTGTCCCATGACTCACCAGCCTTGTGGAAGTTCGCGCCCGGGTCCCGGTTTTGTCCGTTTTTTAAAATAAAAGTCCGAAAAATGTCCGAAATGCCCCCGAAAAGTGCTGAAAAGTGTGTTTTTCAGGGAAAGCTGTACTTTTACATGCGACGACGTGTGTTAAGTACGTTTTGACGTTGGGATGCTCGGGGCAGTCCCGGAATGTCTCATTGGCTTGGCAACGGGGAGCTTAACGGGTTTCGGTTAACCTGGAGCGGGCGGTTAAAGGATTAGGTTAACTTCTAGGAGTTTTGACGATCCGGATTTGGGTACTTACAGTTAGCCCCTCAGCGACGTCTCTTCCGAAGGAAGTGGGGTCGTTGAAAAAAGATAAGGATCCAAATTGGGATGCCTTACTTTGGAAGACCTGGGCGGTCAGCTGGATGGACCCTTAGCGAAAGGATTCCTACGTATCTCGAGCGGGAATCAAGCCGATCATAGTTCGTAGGTGCAAGGGGCCGCGCGTGGGGACCTTGACCTGAGTGAGAATGTTGGGAGGCGTCTAAACCTGAATGAGACCATTGCGAGGTACCTGGACCCAAATGGAGACTATTGTGAGGCGTCTGAACCTGGGATTTCTGAAACCTTCGAGGGCGTGTGGCGCCTCAAACCGGAGTTACTGATACTGACGAAATTTTAACGTCTGGAGATGGAACAACTCAAGGATTGACGTTTGAATGTCAAACGTCGATGGCCGAGGATTGATTGAACGGACGGGCCGGAGCTGGGACGATCGGCTTACGACATTGAGCCGGGAATGTCAACGATGGTGAAAACCGAGGAAAATTTTAACGTCTGGAGAGGCAAAATTAAATCGACCGGAATGTCCGGAGACGTGATTGAGCGTTTGAATGTCAAACGTCAACCGAGGATTGATTTTAACGTCCGGGAGATGGAATTGTAACCTGGAATGTCCGGGAGACATGATCAGCGCGTTTGAATGTCAAACGCCAACCGAGGATTGATTTTAACGTCAGAGACTAATTGTAACCGGAATGTCCGGAGACATGATTGAGCGTTTGGATATCAAACGTCAACTGGGGATTTAACGTCAAAACTAATCGGGAATTTAACGTCCTGGAGACGAGCGTTAGTGAAAACTTGGGAATGTCCTGAGACGGCGTTCAATGTCAAACGCCAACCGGGAATTTAACGTGCGGAGACGAATTAGTGAACTAACCGGGAATTTAACGTCCTGGAGACATGACGAGCTGCCAATGTCAAAACTAATCGGGAATTTAACGTCTGGAGACGAGCGTTAGTGAAAACTAATGGGAATTTAACGTCACTGGAGACGAGCGTTAGTGAAACTCAATCGGGAATTTAACGTCTAGAGACTAGCGTTAGTGAAAACTAACCGGGAATTTAACGTCTGGAGACGAGCGTTAGTGAAAACTAACTGGGAATTTAACGTCTGGAGACGAGCGTTAGTGAAAACTAACTGGGTATTTAACGTCTGGAGACGAGTGTTAGTGAAAACTAACTGGGTATTTAACGTCTGGAGATGAGCGTTAGTGAAAACTAACTGAGAATTGATCCTCAGGGGATGGGGTGTTAGAAATGTCTAACTGGGGGAAATTTTATACTTTTGGGGGCCAAAAGGGGTAAAATTATAACTGTGAGAAGCTGAGGGGCCAAAGTGGCAAGGAATCTTTCTGGTGCAGCAAGAGTCCTAGACTTGGACTCGAATTTGACTGATTGTTATCGCGCCGAGGCGTGTGAAATGGCCATTTTCTTTCATTATTTCTGACGAGGAGGAGAGAAAGGAGGAGAGAAAATTCATCCCAAATTGTGAGGTTTGCTCAAATTTGTGAAGGAAAATTGACATGGAAGGTGATTGGGAACCAATGGCTCGTCATGGAAGGACTGATGACGAAAGAACGCGGTTGGTTCGGACCATTCGAAACATTACTCATCCATTGAATCCGGCGGAGTTCTACCCGGCTAGGGAGAACCACAAATCCAAAGGAGGGATCGAGAGACAGGTAAACTTCCTTCAAATTCCATTAATTTTAAGAATTTGCATTCTTTAAATGTTAGAAATTTGACTAGGAATGAGTTTGGGATTTTGGTGCCCGGATTGGGGCTTTTGACTTTGCTATGCGCCTTTGTCGAAATTGACTAGGATGTAGTTCAATTGACACTATGGGTAGATGACATAAAAATTTTGGTTGCAAAATTCCATGCCTAGATGTGTTTTCCAAATTTAAAGTATGTTTAAATCGGGACGGAGTAAATTTTCGAAATGTTCGAAAGAATTTGAAAGTTCGGAATTCGACGGAGTTTTCGAAGGGCTTTGAAAGTTCCGATTTCGACGGAGTTTTCGAGATGCTTTGAAAGTTCCGGATTTGACGGAGTTTTAGAAGGGTTTTGAAAGTTCTGGTTTCAACGGAGTTTTCGAAATGCTTTGAAAGTTCCGGTTTTGACGGAGTTTTCGAAGGGTTTTGAAAGTTCTGGATTCGACGGAGTTTTCGAAATGCTTTGAAAGTTTCGGATTCGACGGAGTTTTTGAAGGGATGGAAATATTTTAGGAAATAAATGAGAACTGTATCTTCATTGCATCCTTTTGACATGCGTTTGTGCATTCTGTTGATGTCGCTTCTGTGCTTAACGTATTCTTGCTTTGTTCACCTGCAGGGGTGAGGGACGGTTGATGTTCACAACCAGAAGAGTCGGGGAGCCTTCGAGGTAGTGAGAGAGCTGTGGGAGATATTCCCGGACGAGGCTCGAGACGGAGAGAGGAGTCCACGGCAGCTGGTGGTCGACTCCGGATTGACAAGATTTATCAGTGCGGTAGCTACGATAGCTGTGACGCAGAGGGCCAGGTCCATGTACGTAGCTCTGAGTGAGTACTGGTGGGATACGACCCATACTTTTCATTTCAGATGGGGGGAGGCGACGGTGACTCCTTCTGACTTTGCTGCTATCACTGGGTTGCCGACCTATGGCAACGCGCTGGTGTGGGTGGATGGTTATACCCGGGCCATTGCCTCGAGTTGCCGCTGAGCTTTCGATATTACCGATGCTGTGGGCTTAGGTATCGCAGTACGGGCGGGAGAGGCATCTCGCAGACCGGTATTGCGATTATTTGGATGGGTCTCGAGGATGACCGCGGAGCGCCCGGCTCGAGGGTTCATTTGGTTCACGTTGTCGCAACTTTGTTCCCGACTTCGACACGTCTTGTCACTTCCCTCTCGCTCGGGTCGCCGACTGCACTTGGATGCCGTGAGGGGGTACGCATGGGGAGAGGCTGGATCGGCCGAGCTCTACCACGCCGGACGCATTCTCGCGGGAGAGGAGAGTTCCTTGAGTCAAGTTTCTCGTTTGCTTTGGATGTAAGTTTACGTCTTTTCTCTTCCTTGTCTCTTTTATGTACTCGCATGTATCCGCTTGTAGCCGACATAACTTTCCATTTGCTTGATGTGTCCGGTGCTATGAGGTGTTCACCGAATGGGATATTGTGGAGGGACCGATCCCTGCTCCCGCCATGCTACTGGGTAAGAGGGGAGAAGAAGGCGGTGTCGTCCAGGGCGGGTACTCGACCGTCATACGAGGAGGTGTCTCGGCCCCGGGCCGGGAGTTCTCCGAGCTGGATCCAGTGACCTGGTGGAGTCGGTTCCACATGGGCGTGGTTCAGGTTGCTAGTGAGGTTACGCGCGCGGGAAGCTCCCGGTGGGACTTTACTGCGATGCGATGTATCCTGGGGAGAGGGTGACCCACCGCATGGCCCCGGGGTCCCTTCCGATGGTGCAGGTGGATCCGCCTCGCACATGCAACATCCTCTCGTCGATGCCGATGGAGGAGTTGGAGAGGTATAGACGGGTGTATTCTATACCGAATACGTCATAGCGGGGGCCGACTGACATTTTCTTGAGGATGAGGTCGAGGACCCGCAGTGCAAGACAAGGAGGCGAGGGCCCCTGGATATCCCCGAGATCTCCCGCTCCCACGCGCTAGGTTGGCGTACGAGGGGCTGGACGGTTCGCGCAGGCGGCTGGTGATCCCGATTCCGGAGGAGCCGAGATCACGGTACAGGGTGGACCCCAATGCTTCGGTGAGCACTTTTGATTTTCTGCATTTGATAGTAGCATTCTGCAAATGTTGCATACGTACTCTTCGCTTGTCTTTTGATGACTTTCTGGTTTGCAGGTGTCCGCCGCACGTACAACGAGGCTATGAGACGATTGGACGGGTGGGCCAACTACACTAGGAGGCTCGTGGCATTCTGAGATGCGGTTCCTGAGGAGCGTGGATGTTCGTGAGCCGAGGCCGCTCTAGGCCGAGAGGTTCGTCCGCTCCCACTACCTGGGTGGAGATGACTTTGCGCATGGATTTGTCCAGTTCGCTGGCGGAACGGCTGGGTTTGGAGCTCATCCTCCTTCGCACTCGGGGCACGAGAGGGGAGAGTCTTCGAGTTCGCAGGCGCAGAGGAGGCCTTTCGCGTATTCCCGCCTGGAGGAATTCGGAGATTATCTGTTTTCGACAGATCCGGCAGCTGCGGAGCAGTGCGTCGAGTGCTCGGATAACGAGCAGGACTCGGAGTAGTCCTTCTTTATTGCTTTCTTTTAGGCAAAATGTATGTATTGTCCGGAATAGTTTGACTTGAACTGTATTTGAAAAGGCGCCTTTGGGGCGGAACCTGCACTTTGTACATCTATTCAGTGATTACCTTCTTTAATTTTTGGCAAATAAGCAAGTAGGTTGATCAAAAAAATAAATAAAAAGAAACATGCATGAAAAATTGAACGGGTCAAAATTTATGCCTATATGCACTGATTATTAATTAATTGCAGGGCGGAAGAGGTGTTGGCATTGGTTGATTGAAACCAGGGGTAGCACGCAGATTCATAAAGGCATGAACAGGGCTTTGTTTGGAATTGCTTCCAATTTAGGAGCAGCTGGCTGCAGAGTTGAACAAGTCAACTGCAGAGAGAGTCCTACGGACTAAGAATGAAATTTCGAGTCTTTTAAATTGCAGTTCAGCTTTGCAATTCATAAGAAAGCTGCGCATTGCTTTGATCGATTGGCTGAATTTCTTTCAAATTTCTAAGGCTTCCTTCGCTTTCTTTCATGGCTCCCTTTCCTAAGTTATCGTCTCGGATGCAAGAGCGATACTTGAAAATTTTCAAATGTGGGAGTATGGAACCACACGAGATGTAGAAACAAGGGGTTTTTCGAAAGGTCACATTACAGGATGAAATCTGTTTGGGTTTTGAAGGAGCTCATGCCGATTGGGATCTTTTTGAGAGCGCCGGCTCGCTTACAGGACTTACGGAGGAATGTGTACAACTTTTCGTACAACGAAATCACTCCTATGTTCGAAGATTTCGGGCCATTGCAGGAGGACTGAGACGGACAAACTAGTTCTTCCGTATCTTTGGTGGCATGGCCACTTTGTTGAGAAGCTAGTGTCTTTGCTTGGTATCTCATTTGGAGAAGCATACGGGATGCCGATGTTGAACATTGATTACGTCGACATTTCGGGTGCCCGATAGATTTGCCTGAGCTGAGGAGCATTTTTGCGTGGGACGCGCGTTGCTCTGTACGCGATCGCTACTTGCTCACATTCACGTCCACAGGTGTGTGCCATCACAGTGTCTTGGACCTGGTGAGGCAGTGCCGAAACGGGGGAGACATCGTGCCTTTGGTCTTGGGCGAGACGTTCCTGGGCATAGGTCGGATGGCAACCGGAGCCGATACATGTGGGAAGGAGTCCCGCTATGCTTACCATGTGGTTGAGAGAGAGATCACAGATGATGCTCGAGGTGCCAATGTCTTGTGACGCTTGGTCCTTTTCCAGACGTCCTGCGGTGATAGGGGCGATCCGAGCCGGAGCTCTGGATGGCCGGACTCCCGCACGCATCACTTGCGATGGTGGGTTCCCAGCTGGAAGTCTGCAGACTTGTCGGACCACTCGGGAGGGTCTATTGGTTGTCGAGTGCCGGGGCTGTCTCGAGACGTCTTTCTACATTCCATCGTTGGTTACGCACAAGACGGCTGGAGCAGGTGCCATTGACGGGTTTAGTTCATGCTGCTACCTTCGAGGTGGGATCTCTGCTGATGGAAGATCCTTCGATGCTATTGCTGCTCACACGGTGGTGGCAATACACGTCCTTTCCTGCCAGGGTTCTCTTTCACCGGAGAGGGGGCACTGTTCTGTCTACGCAGTATCTGAACTGGTACGAAGAGTGTATAGGGGAGACACAGATGGCTATCTTGTGGAGACAGAGTGAGCTGTTGGGTGCTGATTACCTTGACAGCTCGACCTTGAGGAGGACCGAAGCGGGGGCTAACCCTGGGAATCGCACTGGGAACGACATGGCTGATTATGAGGCCAATGCTGATCGGGAGGCCAATCAAAGCACGATCATGATGGCTAGAAGTGAGGCAGCTCGAGACAGAGCTAGGGAAAGGGCTGCGTTGACAGCTACAGGCTTGACGGAGGCGTCGAGAAGGGTCCCTGAGCCAGGTAGAAGGACTACCGGAATATTCCCTGTGAAGGTGAAGAACACTCGCCGTGGGAAAGGGAAGGGGAAGAAGGATGAAGGACCAAGTACGGGAAACTAGGTTGACCTTGCTGTCCAGAGTATCCACCCATTGTCATTGCAGACACATTAACTGATTAATGTTTTATTGTAGTTTTGCTAGAGTGTAGCGAGTCAAGAGTTGTCCGTGCTTGAACTCATCAAAGATTGTTTTAACCGTAATGAATTTGTAGGTTAATTGAAAAGAGTTTTTCTAAACACAAGCAATTGATGCTTATTGTATTTTTTTTTGTTTTTGAGATCGAACCAATGATGGCTGCCTACGTTCCCCTTTTACAATTGGACTAAGGGGCTCAGGTCACCGTAGTTCGACACTTTTAGGTGAATTTGAGAAAAACGAAGATAAAAGAAGTGAGACCCTGTTTTTTACCTGGATCATTAGCGGGAATGTATCCAGTTGGGTATTACTCTTTTAGCACTTTAATTTTACTGAGGGGTGGTGTATGGGGAAGGAGAGTTGACTCGTGCTCTTCCTCAAACAAAGTATCTGCGGAGCTTGCTTCCTTTCACGGGGTTAACGAAAGGGTTCCCATCCAAATCTGCTAACTTCATGGCTCCTCCGGAGAAGATTCTTTGTACCACGAACGGTCCTATCCAGGTAGGCTCCCACTTTCCGAGGGGATTGGTCTGCGTAGGAGGCTTTTCCTTTAGCACCAAGTCGCCTTCTCTGATGTCTCGGATCTTGACTTTCTTATCGAATGCTCGGGCCATTCTGCTCTGGTAGGCTCGAGTGTGTTCCATGGCTTTCAATCTGCGCTCGTCGAGTAGAGCAAGTTCATCGTGACGGCTCTGTAGCCATTCGACTTCATTGATCCTATTTTCCAAGAGGACTCAGAGGGATGGAATTTCCAATTCCACGGGTAACATTGCTTCCATTTCATAGGTAAGCGCGAACGGAGTCTCCCCTGTGGCGGTTCTGGCTGATGTTCTGTATCCCCAGAGGGCTAGATGTAGCTTTTCGGGCCAGTCCCGACCTCTGGTGGTCATCTTTCTGATTATCATGGCGAGAGTCTTGTTTGCTGCCTCTACTGCACCATTGGTTTGTGGTCTGTAAGGAGAAGACTTGTGACGCGTGACTCTGAATTCGGTCAGCAGTTGGTCACAATCTCCTTCGAAGTGAGTCCCATTGTCGGATATGATCTCGTTGGGCACTCCGTATCGGCACATGATGTTCTCTTTGATGAACTCGGCCACCTTCTTAGAATTCAGTACCTTGTACGATCTGGCTTCTACCCATTTGGTGAAGTAGTCGACTGCGACTAGAATGAACTCGTGACCATTGCTCCCTGGTGGAGTGATCTTGCCGATGACGTCGATTCCCCATGTGGCGAAAGGCCATGGTGTAGTCATGCAATAGAGTTCATGAGGAGGGATGTGATTGAGGTTGGAGAACCGTTGACATTTGTCGCAGCTTCGGACGAACTGGATGCAGTCTGTTTCCATCGATATCTAATAGTATCCCATACGGAGAATGATTTGTGTCAATGCTCGGGCGTTCATGTGCGGACCGCAGGTTCCGTTGTGAACTTCGTTCATTAGCTCGCTAGCTTTTTCTTTGTTTACACACCGAAGGAGTGGCCCTTGGTGGCGCTTCTTGTACAACATACCCCCCAGAATGACGAAATGGGATGCCAGGCGTTTTAATGCCATCATGTTTTTGGCTTTGATCCCTTCTTTGTATTTTCCATCTTCATTTGTGAAGGAAGCTTCTCCGTTTTGGAGGTACTGGTAGACTTGATTGTACCAGGGTTCGTCGATCATTTCATTTTTTATTTCGATCTCACAGCAATAGGCGGGTGTTTCCCGTCTGCCTATTCTGAGGGGTTTTACTGATTTCCCATCGGGAATTTCGACAAGAGAGGCGAGGGTTGCCAGGGCATCTGCGAAGCGGTTCCTGTCTCTTGGCAAATAGTGAAAAGAGATGTCCTTGAACTGAGCAATGAGCTCCTCCATGTACGCGTGGTACTTCTGGAGGCCAGAATCTACCGTTTTCCATTTGTTGGACACTTGATTGATGATCAATGCTGAGTCTCCGTATACTTCCAGTTCTGAAATGTTGCGCTCGAGGGCGGCTTCCAGACCGGCTGCACAGGCTTCGTATTCTGCGGCATTGTTGGTTGTTTCAAAATTCAGCTTGATGGCTATGGGAGTGTGCTCGTCCTTGGGATCGACAAGGAGCATTCCAATACCATTTCCCTTCTTGTTGGCTGCCCCATCGAAGAAGAGTTGCCAGCGGTTTGCGCTGTCGAGTGAAAAGATTCCGTCGTCCGGAAACTGCGGATCAGGACCCTTGGGTTCACTGCTTGGGAAGTCTGCCAGCTGATCTGCCATTACTCTGCCCTTTGTGGATTTTCTGACCATGTACTTGATGTCGAACTCAGCCAGGAAGAATGACCACTTGGCTAGTCGCATTGACAGGGATGGCTTGTCAAAGAGATATCGGACGGGGTCCATTTTGGAGACCAGGAGCACTGAATGTGACTGCATGTAGTGTTTCAGTTTCCCGACTACCCATACCAAGGCGGTACAAGTTTTCTCTAATGCTGAGTAGCTGAGTTCACTTCCTTGAAGCTTCCGACTTACGAAGTAGATTGCATGCTCAACCTTGGAATCTTTCTGTTCTTGTGCCAGCATTGCTCCGATTGACGTGTCTATTACTGTCAGATACAGGAGTAGTGGCTTGTCTTCATGTGGCGGGCACAGAATTGGGGGATTCACCAAGTAGGTCTTGATTTTCTCGAAAGCTGTCTGGCACTCGGCGTCCCAGTTGATGTCGGCATTCTTCTTCATCAGTTTGAACATGGGCTCACAGAGAGATGTCAACTGGTTGATGAAGCGACTGATGTACTGAAGTCTTCCCATAAAGCTTTTTTACTTCTGTCAAAGTCTGAGGCGGCTTCATGTCGATGATGGCCTTGATTTTCTTGGGATCGGCTTCGATACCTCTTTCTGTAACCATGTACCCCAGTACCTTGCCGCGCTTGACGCCGAAGGTGCACTTCGCAGGGTTCAATCTCATGGAGTGCTTTCTGAGTCTGTTGAAGAACTTTCTCAGATCTGTCATGTGTTGCATGTCTGATCCTCTGGAGTGGATGATCATGTCGTCGACATATACTTCGATTTCTTTGTGAATCATGTCATGGAAGAGGGTCACATGTAGCCGCTCGCAGTAAGTAGACCCTGCGTGTTTCTTCGCAATCGAACGGCATGACCGTGTAGCAGTATGTCCCCCACGGAGTGGTGAAAGCAGTCTTGGCTTGGTCTTCCTCGGACTTTTTGATCTGGTTGTATCCAGCGAACCCGTCCACGAAGGACTTCACTTCGAATTTTGCCATGGTGTCGACTAACATGTCGATGTTAGGCAGTGGGAAATCATCTTTAGGGTTGGCCTTGTTGAGATCCCGGAAATCCACACAACATCTGACCTTTCCATTGGCCTTGGTGACCGTCACGATGTTGGAAAGCCAAGTAGGGTACTCAATCACTCTGATGAAACCAACTCGGAACATTTTCTCAATCTCTTCTTTAACTTGCAAGGACCACTCTGGCTTGATCTTGCGCAGCTTCTGTTTGACAGGCTTGGATTCGGGATCTAGGGGAATTCTGTGCTCCACGATCGAGGGATCGAGTCCTGGCATGTCCTGGTATGACCAGGCGAACACGTCAACATACTCCCGGAGGAGGCTTATCAGGGCTTCTTTTTCTGCATCGGCGAAGAAACTGCCCACTTGTGTCTCTTTAGGCTCTTGCACTGACCCCAAGTTCACTTTGTCAGAACCTCTTCGGTAGCTTGGGCCCGGTTGTCCTCTTGGTCAACTACACGCTCGAGAACTTCCTTAATGTATTGTTCATTTAATGTGACTTCTTCTTTATCAATTGAGTTATTAACGTCTTTTAAGTTGTTTGTTAACTTATCAGTTGTTAAAGTGGCAATGAGAGGATACTCCGAAAGGTCAGACTTTTCATTAAACGAGAAAGGAAATACATGGTTGGCTACATTATCATAGTCTTCCGGCGTAAGGCCGTTGGATGACTCAGAGGACTGGACTTTTACAAGGACTGACTCAGAGGGTTTGAGACCGGGTTTAGGGAGATGTGGGTGCAGGCCCAGCTTGTCTTCCATTTCTGTCTGGCTTGCCCTTGGTCCGGTGAAAGTTACCCAGTTCTTCAGTGGCATTGCTGGATGCTTGATGAGGGTTCAGGGATCGAGAGGCTTGGCTTCTGCTGTCCCAATCATGGCGATCACGCTATTTTCGGAGCCCAGGTCAATCAGGTTTGGCACCTCCATGACTTCTTCAAAGAGGCTCTGTAGATCTGGTCCACTGAGAGCGTCTTCTATGAATTCTGGTTCCTTCTACTTTGGAGTTACTGTCTCGAATGTGGCCTCGGCGGCTGATCTGAACAATCTGTTTCCAGCGAAGAGTACCCTGAGTTGCTCTTCCGCATCTGGGATACCCTTGAATGTGTACTCATGCTGGACTGTGGTGGCAGTTGGTCCAGGTAGAGCTGTGATGTCGAGGAACGCTCCCCTAATCGGATTAGCCTTGAGTCCTCTGAAAGGCTTGAGGTCCGATGCTAGCTTTTCCATCCTTTCTGTAGTCTCTGTGCTGACTATCCCTGCTTCTTTCTCATCTTCATCAGTTTCACTGTCGGTCCCCTCGCTTCTGGTTCTCGGTGCCAGCTCTCCGTTTCCTTGCCGCTCCCCTCGGTTGTCGGTTCTCTTGTCGGTCCCCTCAGTTCTGCTGTCGGTTCCCTTGGTGAAGTAATGAGCGAGGTCGAAACTGTAAGGTCGAAGATTGGGTGTGCCGTCAGAGGTTCCCCTTTTGCGGGCTGCTGCCATGGTGTGGGCGAGCCTTTTGTCTTCCCTGATGTCAGCCGGTGTTGGCGCATAACCAAGCCCTTGGACCGTGGTGTGGTCCTCGACCTCGATGACTTGGTGTTGGCCTTGTAACCTTTTGTCGAGCCCCAGTCCTGGGATGAAGTTCATGAGTTTCATCATCTTCATGGCGGGAGGAATCTTGTCATGAGATAGTGGAAGGTCCACGTTGCATATTTGGATCTTGGAGGTCTCCAGAGTGAATCCAATTAATGCTATGTCGTCATTATGCTTGATTTCTAACATTGGAATGCTGGTGCCGGGTCCCCTCGGTGACGCTGTCGCCGTAGACTGTGGTTAGCTCGTTGCCTTGCATGAACTTGAGGAACTGGTGAAGGGTGGATGCCACGCCATTGATCTGATGCAGCCATGGTCGCCCCAGGATGGCTGTGAAAGTGATTGGAATGTCCAACACTTGAAATTTGGTGGGGATCATCCGCTTGCCGAACCAGATATTAAGAGTAGCAACCCCGAGAACTCTACGGGAAGTAGAGTCATAGGCCTTGACGGTGGACTGAAGGCTAGATTCATGGGCTTCGATATCAAGGTGTCCATCATCTTGGCGGGCAAGACGTTCATTCCGGAACCTCCATCTACCAACACGCGGGAAGGCGACGCTCGTCCACTGGACCGTGATGTAGAGCGGCTCATTGTGATCGCCCCAAATTTTGGAAGGTCCAAATCTGTGAAGGTGATAATGTTGCCGTAGCGGATGTTGCCGATCATCCGAATGACTTCGCCTGGGGTCAAGGCCCACGGGGACCATGGTACGGGCCGACTTTCCTCTAGCTTGAGCTTGTGAGGATACGAGGATGTGAGCAGGGACCAAAGGGAAATGTTCGCCCGGGTCCGCTTGAGCCGAGTGAGGATCGGGTCCTCTTTCGTGGAACTTGCATCTTCGGGCCGGCCGGGTTGCAGCTTCGGCTCCGTCGACTTTTTGGTGGCCTTAGGTGGTAATGCATGGATTTGACCCGAACGGGCAGACACCGACACGCTTAGCTCCTTCTCGAACAGGCCGCCCGAGTTGAGCCATAGTCGAGGAGGATTCCTCGTAGCATAGGCCATATGTCTTCCCTCAACTCATTGATTGTAGATGTGTTCCTGGAGCTTCGGCGGCTTTACGGATTCTCGTCCCAGTGATACCGGCTTGGGTGCCTCCGGGGGAGGTAGCCTACGGTTTGACGAAGCCGCTTCGAATGTAGGTGCGCAACGCTGGTTGCGTAACCGAACCGTGCGTTGCCGATCCTCCGGGAGTTCTTGGTTCAAGCGAACAGCTTCCTTGATCTCTTCACGGTATACCGCGCTCCTTTCCTTCTTCAGCCGAGCATACTGTGGCATTCCTGGAGTTTGGGTCCGGCGATACTCGTGGTTTGCTAGTTTTACTCCGCTCTTGGCCCAGATTAACTTTCTTGCAGCAGAGCTCGCGAGAGTTAGTGCTTGCGTTTCTTCCCATGTGAGAATAGCCGGTGCTTCTTTGAGCCGCGTGCGGCCTAGATAAACTTCTATCGAGGAGAGCTTTCCTTTCGCCTTTATTCGAGTGGCGGGTATGCTCGGAAGCCGAGTACACGGCTTCCCGAACATCTCGCCCATGTAACCGGTTGCCGACCCATTGATCGTTTCGTAAAACGAATGCCGCGGATCGTGGAATCTCCCCGAGTAGTTGCTCGAGATGAATTTCTATCTTTCTATTCCTTTTGAATAGACCTTCCTCTCTCGCCGGCCTTTCAATTTGAGTGCGAAAATGATCCGTTTCCCATCCTCCCAGACCCTTGGGATTCCGGTTTTGTTGACCTCATGCCTGGCTTGGAAGAGAATGGTTTCATCGTCTTCGTCGTCGCTTTCACAGAGAATTTGCTTTCCTCGGGGAGATAAGCGCTGGTATTCGTTCTGCTGTGCCGTTCCATCTCCTAGGTCATCGCGACCGTTGACCACCCTCGTTTGGCAGAGGGGGTTGGATGAGAACATACGGTAGTCGAGAAAGTTGCCGTGAGCAAAACCCTTGAGGTCGAACTGGTCTAGAGTGGCCTCTAGCTTTCTGTCTGAAGCTGCTTGTGACACTTTAAGGGCTTGGTCCCTGTAGTTCCTTCGAGCTTGGTTTTCGTCCCAGAGACGGTTCTCTTGAGCGGCTATTTCCATGAGGGCCTTCCTTGCGAGAGCTAAACAGTCTCCGTAGGTGCGCGCCGTCTGACTAGTGTCTAGAACTGTGATCACATCCAAATTGCCAAATGGCGGAAATACTTGGATTATGTTGACGAAGGAAGTCGGGCTGGGACATTCCATGCGGCCTTCCTTGATCTCGACTATCAAGAAGTTCGCCCATATCTGCTTGATTGAACCCATGGGGGTGTTGAATTCTGCGATGTTAATAGTCTCGTGATCTCGTTGGATCGCCAAGTCTATTAAGGCTAGCAGTTTGCTGGTGGGATGTCTGAATCCGTGGCCGTGACGACTGGGAGCAGAATCGAACTGGAGCATGTTGATGCTGAGGCGGTCATTTCCAATGTCGGAAGCTGACTCTGTCTTGCGGGGAAGACCTTTACAGATGTTTTTGGGGTGGCTGCCGGAAGCGTTCCCGAGGTTGATCTGACTTGTAGCGGGGTGAGGAGCTTTGTCTCCTTCGTTGTTGCCCTTGGCCTTGACGGCGCTTGTGGCTTCGAGCTTGACCGACTGACGGGCCGGTTATTGCCATCGCTGGGCCGGTAGTCGAATTGATGATGAGCTTCCGAGCTCGACTGCTGTGGCCTCATTTACCATTAGCAGCGGTCTGCCGAGGTAACTTTGGCATTGCGAGAATCGATAATGAGGACCGGATCCTTGGTATCATCGGGATATCCGGAATAGATGATGTTGACGAAGTCGTCGTCAGTCACTTGATCAGAGGGGTTCTTTGTCGTGTCAACCAGTTGCTTCCAATTTTCGGATAGCTGCCTGTACTGGACATTGAGCTTGACAATCTCCATAGTGTTGGAGCCTTGGTCGTAGGTGACCTGATCGGAACGGGTGCCGTCCTCGAAACTGAACATATGTATGTAGGGATCTTCTTGCGGGTCTGCCGCATCCTCGACTCCGAAGAGTCCTAATTCGTCGTCGTCTGACGGCTCAACCCAAACATAGAGACGTATTGCGTCCGGGTGCGCTGCTGGAGCTCCTAGGAAAACATCATGCCCTTCGCTGGAGAAGAGGGGTTCAGCGGGTAGTTCCTCGTGGAGGACATCCCATACAACGTCCATGCATTCAAGACGAGTATGACGGTGCTTGTTGACCTTTATCACGAAAATCTCTTCGCCTGGCGGGGCCAGAGAGTTGGCTTGAAGAATGCTGACGAATCTCCGATTGGAGACAGGGGGTTTGTGTGCCCGCATCATGGCGATGCTCGACGTGTTTCTTTCTAATCTCGCCTCCAAATGTTGGAAACGACAGTTGAACTTGATGTATCGGATCGCTCTGTGGTCTCGCTCGCTCGAGGACATTGACGTAGTTAGCATCTCCCGACTGGTGGGATTCGATGAGATTTGCCTGAGTCCCTTGGTTGATTTGAAGGAGGTAGCCCCGGTGCCGCGGCACGCTCGCCGCTTGTCTCAACTTCGTGATATGGTGTTGAGCTTGAGAGTGATCGAGTAGCTTCACAGTGCCCCCGAGGCATCTCTGCAGGTCTTCGTCACGTAACGTGATCATACCGCCATGCCAGCCTGGGAATCGTAGATCTCGGTCTCTATCCGAGAAGGAGAGTCATCAAGCCATCCGTTTCCTATTTTCCTCTTGCGAGGTAAAGCCTCACTGGAGCCTCGGGATTGCGGCTGAGGTCGCTTGTGGCGATTGCCGCCTTGGTAAGCACGTTGATCGAGTGCGAGTGCCAAGCCGACTTTGATCTTCCTTTGCGGTCCGTGCTCTAAGCCGGGACAAACCGAACCTTGGCTGATCTCGCGGGGTTAGGCTTCGACCGGCGCAAGATTACCTAGATCTCGAGGTATTCCTGTCCCAAGGTCTCGGACTCACTGTCGCAGGACTTTTCGGCTTTCCCACCCCCGTCTGCTCTAAAGCAAGCATGGCCCGGGAGGAAATGAGGACTCGGGCCGGAGTAGAGTACGTAGTAGTCGAACCTCCCGGGATGGCTCTCCGAGTGTACCCACACCGGTGTCTCCAGCCTTTCGTATCTTTCTCTCAATTTCGTCGAGAGGACTTCTTCTTCGTTTTTCTCGAGGATTGCTCCCTGACCATGTCTTCAGGGACTCGTACTGTGCAAAGTGAGTGAGGCCACAAACATCGTAGCCGATGTGGACATTTGATAGGGACCCTACTGGAAGAGGCGGAGGAACCGGCTGCGGCAATCTTCTTGGGCACCCATTCAATGGAATTCACACTGTTGTTGTTCGAGAAAGGATTTCGATCGTATTGTCCCACGGGGACGCTCCAATTTTCCTTCCTCTATCAAGTTTTGGATTTCGTATCGTAACCCCACGCAGCTTGTCGTGGTATGGCCGTGATACCGATGGAAGGCACAAGCATCTTGCTCTTGTCACGTTGACTACGGGATTCTTGGGTTTGTAATTTGCAACGGGTTTAAGGAGACCTTCCTTGATTAACCCCTCCAAAGATCTTGCTCAGTGGCATGTCAAACTTATCGAAGTGTACGGCAGTCGCTTCGAGTGGAATTGTTGCTTTGTGGGACCGGGTTTCTGTTGCCCGACCGTCGTCCCCGATGGATGTAGTTGACAGACGTATCTTTCCTTCCGGGGCCGGTGTGGGATTGAATGCAACCGCTCGATCGGTGAGTCAGTATGGCTATGCAGTAGCCAACTTTTCCTTGAGATCCTTCTCGAACTATGAGCCGGCATTGACCATGGCCCGGAGATCTGGGAAGAAATGATGACTGATGAGAGTTCTGATGGACAGTGACTTGAAAATCCGCATCTGTTCATCCTTGGAGAGTGGCTCCATGATCTCGGAGAGCTTCCAACTCCACCTCTTGTAGAATTCTCCGACACTTTCATCCGCTTTCTGTTCAGTGGTGATTAAGTCCTCACGACTTGTTTCCCACTCTAAGTTGGATCTGTACTGCCTGTTCCAGAAGATGTTACCGATCCGATCCTGTGTGTGGCGATCCGCAGGCTTGACCCTCAGAAACCATCGTAACGCTGAACTTTTAAGCGTATGCTGGAAGCGGTCGGCCATTTGCTGGAGGGTTGCTCCTTTCGCCCTCATGCCGAGAACGTAGGTGTCGACATGCGTTTGAGGACATTCGGTTCCGTCGAATCGGTCCATCTCCGGCATTCGGAACTTGGCAGGGAGAGGCGTGACCATTCCCGGATCTGTGGATTTGAGCGTTTCCTGCTTTGAGCTGCTCATGGTGGCTTTCAGGTCTTTCATTAGTTCGACCATCCAGGCTAAGGTTGTGTCCAGTGGTGGACTGTGAGGCTCGGCGCCGGGTGCTACCATGTGAGCGGTAGTGATTGGAGGTGGAAGGCTTGATATATGTGGATATATGGGAGCCTTTTCTGAATTGTATCGGGATTTGTCCCCGGTGTTTTGAGATTCGTGTATAGGCAACGGGATGAACCCGGGAGGGTATTGAAGGATATTGGCATCTCTTTGAGATGGTCCAGCGGTGCGCTGGTGGTATTGAGTGATGGGAGTAGCACTGGCTTGGCCAAATATGACAGGGTTGCCCTGAGAGGTGGCAACGTGAAGCCTAGGTCGGCTGTTTCCTTGGTTCGAAGGAATCCCGTAAGTTGGCGGGGGAGGAACCTGGTTGAAGGTTTGAGGAACTGGTTTCGGGGAATCGTTATCCTCGACCAGGACGAAAGTACCATCTAACTGGGGGATAGCTGCTATACCTCGCTTATTCAGAAGTTGTACCACGAAATTCTGCTGATCTTTTTTCTGCCTCTTGTGAACCTCACAAGCTCGGATGGCTTCTTCCAAAGTCATATCTGTGACCGGTGGCGGGGTTCGTCCCCGTCACGATTTCTCGGTGAGCTAGACATGTCGGATACTCTGGCTGAGGGAACTGAGGGAACCGAAGAACTGTCTGACGCTGCCGTAACTGTAATTCTGCAAGTGCGCCGACTTGCAGTGAAATCCCGGGAACCTCACTTTCTACTCGCTGCAGGGAACGAAAGGCAGGGTTTAGGCTTCGAAAAGGGTATTAGGCTCAAGGTTTCGGGCTTGTGCAATGTCCAGTTACCGATTAATGTTTACGTAAAACGCATTTTCTCAGAGTCCTAATTGGTTGGAAAAGAGCGTGTCTTCTTTTTCGCAACTAACCCTAGAGCTCTAATCACTGGATCTCGTCACTACGCTTATAAGCCCCTCGTTTCCATTTGTAGATCATCTTTCTCGGGACGGACTATCCCGAGCGAGGTCCTATAAGGCAAGCGAGTTCCACCGACAACAGAAAAAGTGAACTTAAGGCTAGCTGATCACGCAAACTTCCAACGTATGTGATGCACGGGCCACATTCGAAGTCAACGTCCTTAAGTTAAGGCGGGGATCGTGCCAAAATTTCGGCATGACCTCTCCTGACTCGCTCGCGCGAGGGACCTTAGCTTTTGGCGTTGGCCAAGTTAATGGCCGGCACGATGCATACGGTGAGGTTTGGTGACACGGTGTCACATTGAACCTTCGGGTATATTTTTCGGCAGAGCTCCGCGTCAAAGTCAAGGCTGAAAAGCTCAAGACTTCGGGTCGGGAACAACCTTCGGTCTCAACCTCTCGAGCTTGACTCGTGGCGGAACCCGGAGTAAAAAAATACACTTAGGCTTTATGACACGAACTAAGCCAAAAACCAACCGGGGTCTTGGACAAAGTGTGACACAAAGAGTGCATGGCTTACACGGGCTAGGATGGGCTGTTTGGGACGACCCCGTGCGCCCTCGAAAGGTGTCTGGCAGACCAACCGAGGTGCAACTGATAAGGCCATCCCGGGTTACGGGTCGTAGTGTGCAGTGTACCGAGGCAGCAAGTGCACGTGAAGTGCGGTGTACCGAGGCAGCAAGTGCGAGTAGTGTGCGGTCACTAAAATTCTTTTTCTGAGTAAAAACAGAGATTTTTCAGAATGTGTCTTAAAGAATTTTGATGCGCAGTTCAAAAGATAGCAATGAAAATCAAACATGAATGGGGATGCACAAACATGGTATGATTTTGAAAAGACGACAATGTAATGCCTTTGAAAAAACCGTTCGAGGTTTAAAGTAACACACGCACACGAAAACGAGGAAGGGTAAACGAAAGTTTGACCCACGGAAGGCTTTTTTGAAAACAATGGTAGTTTTGAAAAAAGTATCCTTGTCCCCAGCGAAGTCGCCAACTGAAATTACCCGGGATTTTCACGTGGGCGCGGAAACGCGGTTGTCTTTCGCAGAGGGTTGGTGTCTGAGACCTCGCTTTTCGGGAAGGGAGAGGATTCGCCACACGGTTTTTGTATTTTGAGCCCAAACGTTGAGAAACGACTTTAGTGAAAATGGTGTCGTTTTTATTGGTAGCAAAAACTTAGGAAAAGGTTTTGAAAACGGGGGGTCATTTTTATTGGTAGAAAAAACGAGTAAAAAGCTATTTTGAGTACCAAAGATTGTTAGGTTCGGAGGTCATGTTACGTTTCGGGAAGAGTATTACGAGATCACCCGAAACGCCTCGTATGACGAGTCTTTCTACCTTTCTCGAAATCGTGTGTGTGTGTGTTTGTTTGTTTGTATTTTAAAAAGGGGGGCTTGAATGACAAGCTTAATCTTGGTTTAAATGTCAAACGTTGATTAGGTGATCTTGTTTGAAAAGACGAGCGTTTGAATGACAAACGTCGATTTTGAAGTTTTAGGAAAAGTGGCGCGAATGCTGATTTTAACTGTTGATCTTAAGTGTCAAATGTTGACTTTTAAGAAAAGAACGTTTGAATGTCAAACGTCGGATTTTGAGTTTGAAGATGAGCGTTTGGAGGCCAAATGTCATTTCGCGCATTTTGAAAGAGAGTTCGAAGGTCGAACTCCGGTTTTGAACCGGGCGTTACATTGTTAACGATTTTTACGGAAAAAAACGTATTAAATGATTTTGAATGTCAAAATTCGGCTTTTAAGTTTGAAGATGAGCGTTCGGATGCCAAACGTCATTTCGCGCATTTTGAAAGAGAGTTCGTAGGTCGAACTCCGGTTTTGAACCGGGCATTACATTGTTAACGATTTTTACAGGAAAAAGCGTATTAAATGACATGCAATCAACGAATCGGGTTGCGACTCGGACTTTGAAAAGTAAATACTATCACGATCCAAATGGGTCGGACTTTGTAAATGACAGTATTTAAAGTGCGGTATCAACAGAATCAAACGATCCAGAATCGTAAATGACGATCGACGAGCCCAACGACTCGAAATTGTAAATGACGATCGACGAGCCAAACGACTCGGAATGGTAAATTTGCGTAAAAGTAAACGACGTTCGACGAATCAAACGGTCCGAAATTGTAAATGACAGAAAAGTAAATGACGTTCGACGGATCGATCGATCCGGAATTGTAAATGACAGAAATTTAAACGGAACGGGGTCGAAACGCCGTTTTAATCCGAGATTACTTCTCTTACGGGAAGAGAAGAAGATCGAGGGGCTAAAACGTATCGGACCCCGTTAGACGGAGGCGTCTACATTTCAACGATGTTCGTCCGAAACGGTTATAGCGACTGGCGCATAAACCGAGGCGGAACGAGAGATTAGAGAGAGGGAGTTATACCTATGACTAGGGTCGACTCCTTTGGCTTGGGGGTATATACGGGATACGAAAAGTGGTGTGGAACGGTGTTTCGGAGTGGAGGGGGGCGTATTTGATCGAAATACGAAGTTTCACGCGAATCGAGACGAAACGGGAGCTCGGGAAGGGGTGAAAAGGGTTTGGGCCGTGGGGTGAGGTGATTTTGGAAGTAAATTTTGTTGTTATAAATGGCTTTGACAGCCCTTCTATTTATAGGTGAAAATTCAGCATGAGTCCGGTCGGACTTAGCTTGAAATCCAGGGGGTTTTGTGAAACTTTGGAAATTGGAGGGACTTGCTGGCAATTTCTGAGAGTCTGCAAAGGAGTCCGGCCGGACTTGGACTGCATACCAAAGTATTTTAGTCTTTTCTCCTTGATTTCTGATTGAAAGGTGACTAGAGGGAGGTGGCATGCACGCCACGTGTCCCATGACTCACAGGCTGTGTGGGAGTTCGTTTCCGGGTCCCGGTTTTGTTCGTTTTTTAAAATAACAGTCCGAAAAATGTTCGAAATGCCCCCGGAAAGTGCCGAAAAGTGCATTTTTCAGGGAAAGCCCTACTTTTACGTGCGATGACGTGCGTTAAGTACGCTTGGACGTCGGGATGCTCGGGGCAGTCCCGAGACGTTTTATTGGATTGGCAACGGAGAGCTTAACGGGTTCCGGTTAACCTGGAGCGGGCCAATTAATGGATTCCGGTTAACTTCTAACGGATTTTGACGATCCAGATTTGGGTACTTACAACTGGCCATTTTGAGTCCACCCCATAAACTATACCCCCTATTCCTCCGAGTCAGCCTACTCCAGTTCTTCCTCTTCGGACTATGGCCACCCGTAGCATGAGTGGGATTTTTAAGCCTAAGGTCCCAATTAATTTATTGAGCACAGTTCTTCCTTCTCCTATCCCTAAAAATCTTAAGTCCGCTTTGTCCGACCCAAATTGGAAAGCGGCCATGGTAGACGAATTTGATGCTCTAATTAAAAATAAGACGTGGGTGTTTGTACCTCGTCCACATAATGTTAATGTAATTCGTAGCATGTGGGTTTTCTCTCATAAACATAATTCTGATGGTTCTTTTGAGCGTTATAAGGCTCGTTTGGTTGGTGATGGCAGGTCACAACAGGTGGGCGTGGATTGTTCCGAGACTTTTAGTCCCGTGGTCAAACCGACTACAATCCGTACAGTACTAAGTTTGGCTATCTCTAACTCATGGTCAATTCATCAGCTAGATGTTAAAAATGCCTTTTTACATGGTTCTTTACAGGAGACAGTCTATATGCACCAACCTATGGGATTTCGTGATTTTTCCTATCCGGATCATGTCTGCCCGCTTCAGAAATCTCTGTATGGCCTCAAACAGGCACCCCGTGCATGGTACAAGCGTTTCGCTGATTTTGTCTTCACTATCGGATTTTCTCACGGCCGGTCAGACCATTCTTTATTCATCTACAAACAGGGCAAGGATATTGCCTATCTACTTTTGTATGTAGATGATATTATCCTTACGGCTTCATCAGATTCTCTTCGCCGATTTATTATGTCGACTTTAGCGTCTGAATTTGCTATGAAGGATCTTAGAGAGTTACACTATTTCCTTGGCATAGCTGTTACACACACTTCAGATGGGGTGTTCTTAAGTCAGTAAAATTATGCAAAGGAAATTTTGGAGCGGGCTGGTATGTCCTCCTGTAAGCCTTCTCACACTCCTGTTGATACCAAGTCCAAACTTGGTGGTTCAAGTGGCGTCCCGTACTCAGATCCGACGTCTTATCGCTCTCTTGCCGCGGCTTTACAATATTTGACGTTCACACGACCTGATATATCTTATGCAGTCCAGCAGGTGTGCCTTCATATGCATGATCCACGGACAGACCACATGAATGGTCTCAAACGCATTCTACGCTATCTCTGTGGCACTCTTTCATTTGGTCTTCATCTCTCCAAATCTTCGTCTTCTTCCCTCCTCGCTTATACTGATGCTGATTGGGGAGGGTGCCCTGATACTAGACGTTCGACATCCGACTATTGTGTTTTCTTGGGAGATAATTTGATATCTTGGTCGTCGAAACGTCAACTCACTTTATCCCGATCTAGTGCCGAGGCTGAATATCGGGGTGTGGCTAACGTTGTCGCTGAGACTTGTTGGCTACGTAATTTATTGCTCGAGCTTCATGTTCTGTTGGCACAGGCAACTCTGGTTTACTGTGATAATGTCAGTGTCATATATTTATCAGGTAATCCGGTTCAACATCAACGGACTAAGCATATTGAGCTTGATATTCTATTTGTCCGTGAAAAGGTGGCTAAAGGCCATGTTCGAGTCCTTCATGTCCCTTCTCGTCTTCAGCTGACCGATATATTTACTAAAGGGCTTCTGCGCGTACTCTTTGATGATTTTCAAGCCAGTCTAAGCATTCGTCCTCCTCCCGCTTCGACTGCGGGGGTATGTTAGAATAGGAAATTCTATGATATTGTTCATATTTGTTGTGATATGTATTATCATTAGAATAGGATGTATATCTGTAAATAAGGTATGTAAATCTCTTCATTGCTTAGTGAGCAAGGATAGGACTCTTGTATATATTTGGACTCTATGGAATGAGAAACACACGATTCATAAACTTTCAGTAAGTATGAAAAGTGAGTTATGAGAGAGAATATAGGGTAGGAAATAGTAACTGGATAGTTAGGCTCCGTTTGTTTCGGGGAAAATGACTTCCGGAAAATGATTTCCTGAAAAAATGTTTTCCGGAAAAGGAAAACGTTTTCCGAAAAATGAAGAAGTTTTCCGGAAAATGACTTCCGGAAAATGATTTCCTGGAAAATGTTTTCCGAAAAAATGAAGTTGTTTTCCGAAAAATTATTATTATTATTATTATTATTATTTTTATTATCCATCCACTTTTTTACACCATTTTTCGGAAAACAACTTCCTTAGGAAAAATCCGGAAAACAACTTCCTTAGAAAGGGCGGAAAATGTTTTCCGGAAAAACATTTTCTCAATTTTCCGAAAAACAATCAAACACCGGAAAATGGGGAAAACGTTTTCCGAAAAACTACCAAACATCGAAAAATGGGGAAAACGTTTTCCAAAAAACTACCAAACACCGGAAAAATGAGGAAAACGTTTTCCCCTCATATCCCCCGAAACAAACGGGGCCTTATTGTGAGTATGACAAGCGGGTTATATGAATAAAAAAGTATTAAAAAAATTTCATTTTGGGAGTGTGCCTTTTTAAATGGGACACCTAAAATAAAATTTTGTGCCTTTTCCGAGTGGGATGGAGGAAGTGTATATATATATATATATATATATATATATATATATATATATATATATATATACTCCCTCCATCCCAATAAAAGTTTCACCAATTTTTTTAAAGGGGGTCACGTTAGAAGCTTCACCTTTCCTAAAATGGCAAAAAATCTTTACTATGCCACCCACTCATTTTCTCTCCTATTTTACTATTACACTCACAACATTTTCTTCACCTTTAATTTGCGTGCCGAGCTAAAACGGTGAAGCTATTATCGGGACGGAGGGAGTATATATATATATATATATATATATATATATATATATATATATATATATATATATATATATATATATATATATATATATATATATATATATATATATATATATATATATATATATATATATATATATATATATATATATATATATATATATATATATATATATATATATATATATATATATATATATATATATACTCTCTACGTCTTATCCGACTTAGAATTTTCTTTTCTAATACGGGAATTAAGAAATACTAATATAATAAAAGGAGAGAGAATGAGTGAGAGGTATTTTGAATATGAAAAGTAAAATAGAAGAGATAATGATTGGGAGGAATAGTAATGGTTTTGTTGTTGGGAGTATGACAAATGGGTTTCATTGAATATAAAAATAATATAAACTTGTCATTTTGGGACGTACTAAGTCGAGTTGGACGCTCAAAATAATGACAAATTGTCCTAAGTTAGATGAGACGGAGGGAGTATATATATATATATATATATATATATATATATATATATATATATATATATATATAGAGAGAGAGAGAGAGAGAGAGAGAGAGAGAGAGAGAGAGAGGTTGTAGTTGGAATGAATGAATGGAGTAAAACTGAAGAAGTTAATTGGGAAGTTTTGCGAACTGAAGAGAAGAAGAAAACTGCATAGTCCTAATTATTATATATATATATATATATATATATATATATATATATATATATATATATATATATATATATATATATAGAGAGAAGAGAGAGAGAGAGAGAGGTTGTAGTTGGAATGAATGAATGGAGTAAAACTGAAGAAGTTAATTGGGAAGTTTTGCGAACTGAAGAGAAGAAGAAAACTGCATAGTCCTAATTATTATGATGTGTTTGACCTTTAAGAGGTGAACTAGATCTAGCTTTTAAGTTGGAATGGATGGTGTAATAATGAAGAAGTTGAACATTGAATCTGTATATATCTACTTTATAGATATTCTGTATATACTAGCTATAGATAGATCAATTGGAAAGAATGTGGGGGAAAACAACCTTTATGCAGGCTCCCTCTCCCCACCCTCAAAAGAAAGAATACACGAAGAAGCTTTCTGCAGCCTTTCAACGCTTTGCTCCAATATACTGTATATTGGAACCTGTAAAAAGACATGTTTATATACAAATCTCCTTCTCCAAGAACATAAATATTAGGACAAATTAATTAATTGCAATTACTAAAGAAAAATAAAATGGATCAATACATTCTTAATTTCTCATGCTGCCATGAACATATAGATGTACTACTCCATCATCAAACCCTAATTTACTTTGGCTTATAGCGTGTCGAGATACTGCTCTGATACCATGATAAAGCCGAGGTTATATCTCAAAATCAATTGGTAATGAGAGAAATAGCCAATGATTTTTATATAGTATTAAGTACAAGGCTTGTTTATTCATAATGTGAGAACCGCTTCAACATTATCAAATTAATCTCGGATAGATCTGAATTTACATATAAAAATCAAATGGCAACGAGAGAAATAGTCTCAGAAATAGTCTCTGATTTTTATATATTGAGTACAAGATTTGTTTATTTATGATCTGGAAATTGCTTTAACAGTATCAAATTAATCTGAGATCTACTTATTCTACTCCATGTATTAATTAATTACTATTAGAGCAGCAAACCCTAATCTAAAGGAAGAACAACAAGCCCTAACTAAAGGAAAAGGGGAGTTGTCATGGGGACACCTTAATTTAATTTTCTCACCTGTATTCATTCATTCAAAGACATGTCTTATGAAGAAAAGGAACAAACAATTTAACACACTCATAATTCATAAATGTGAAATACTTATATAGTGTACTGCAGCTTTCACCAACAAGGAAATAAGCCAACATATTTTCAATCTACAAATCTAGCAATTACCCTCCTTCAGAAAACATGATGAATTGAAGGAAATACCATGAGAGAGAGAGAGAGAGAGAGAGAGAGCTGAGAGACTTCAAGTAGCTGCAAAACCTAAAATACAATACATATATTATCCTTGACAATATATTTAAAGCACAAATTATATAGTCAAAGTTAATACAACAATATCAATAATAGCAAAGAAATTAACAATAGTTTAAAGTGGTTCTTGAAGTAACTAAACAGATGGGTATATGATTAATTATATGAAGAACTAATTAATAAAAACCCATACCAAATTATAACATGAAATGATTTGCTTGATCTAGCTAGCAAAACATAGATCGATCGGACCGACACGCTTGATTCCCCGGAAAGATAAGAGATAGAGAAACAGAAACAAAGTTAGAGAGAGGTGATATCAAGAACTTGTCCTCTTGAAGATGACAAATCCTCGTGAGAAGACTTGTAAAATCCTGAAAACTAGGGTTTATTGTGTAGTCTTGAGAAAACCCTTCTTCATAATCTTCAATATATTTCCATCTTCATAGTCATCCTCCTCCTCTTCTTGTTCTAGCTCTTGTTATTGTGTTTCAATATTCATTGGATCTTTTTGAAGGGGTTGATGGATGATAAGGAAAGTAAGGGGTGAGTTGTGGGTGTAATGATGATGGAGGAGGAGAGTGGTCAATGGGGAGAAAGACATGGAGGAGAAGGTGGTGGTGGAGGAGGAGGGCAACATCATCATGATTACTTGTTTGAAATCATCAACAAAAATCCAAGGTATTTTGTGCCCTCCTCTCTCTCTCTCTCTCTCTTTCTCATGTTGGATATATAAATAAATATAGATATATATGTAAAGTATAGAGACACATGGTGGAAGCTTTTTGGTTCTTTTTATTAACCCTAGTTAAATGGGGTACTAAAATTTTGTTTGTGATACCAATTCTATGTAACCATGTGTAGCATATTCTTAGCCCTGCATAAAGTCTGCATTTCCTTAATCTGTTTTTTGTCATTCAACCCTAGAAGTGCAAGTTTTTCAGTCTTCCTTTCAGTACTATATTTATTATTGCATCCTTGACAATGTAACTACCATTTCTCTAACCCAACTTATCAATTATAGGTTGGAGTTACCATTAGGAATTTGGGAAAAATCCATTCTAAATATGTAATGAATGATCGAGATTAAATCGAGTAGCATCAGACTCCCTTGACGTGGAGACATGAGCGACAGCAAAATGTCCGAAATAATCTAGCAAAATGTGGATTGTCAAGATAAAGATGAGTGTTGGTTTATTAAAAAAAAAAAAAAATAGGTAGGGTTTGTTAATTAATTAATGATCTAGTGTAGGCAAATAGTAAAAGGGTGTTTGTGGACTGTATATGGAATGCTTATCTAAGCTTTATTGGGTTTAGGTAAAGATGGAATTTGGCAGTGTACAATTAACTAGTAAAATAAGTCCTATCATCAAAGGAATCATAGACAGGAATCATATTTAGAACTCTGGAGTGACACAGTTTTTAGTTTAGTCAAGCCACAAAGAATAAAAAATTACACTCTTTCTCCGTATCTCGTAACAAATATTATCAAAAATATGAGTACAAAATAAAAATTAGTAATATTTAATGAGACAAATATTATCAAAAATGAATGCAGAATAGAAAATAGTATAGGATATACTCCCTCCGGTGAATGGAAACTTATTTATTTTTTCGTCTATCCCGCGTGAATGAAGACTGTCCAAAATGACAAAATTTTTACACTATTCATTTCACTCGTTCTCTCCCATACTTCACTTTTATACTCGCATCGCCAATCAACTTACTATTACTCTCACTCTCACTCTCACTCTTACTCATTCTCTTTCATATTTTATTTTTTATACTAACAAACACTTACTCTTACTAATTCTTTCTACTATTTTTCTTTAATTCTTATGCCTACTTTTTTGTTCTCCACTCACGGGGACAGAGGAAGTATATATAAAGAGAAAGAGAGAGTGAGAGAGAGAGAGAGAGTCCCCGCTCAGTTGCAGCTAGGGGTAGGATTACTGGATTAGCGTCATGTCCTTACTATTAGATAAAACATTAAACTCCATTCAATCCAGGTGAAATTTATATTTTGGAAGAAATAAATGTGAATAAATTGTTAGTTTTTATTTTACTTAGAAAGGAGAATCTTAGGAGCTGTTTGGGAAAATTAAAGGTAATGTGACAGTTTGTCATTAGGCTTTTTGTTTTCAAGAATCACCCATTAAAACCAATGACTTTTGATGTTTGACAATTTGACCCATGATAAAGTTACCCCCTCTTTTGCTATGAGTTTTTTGTTTTTTTTTTTTGTGTGGGGCCAAACAAAGTAGTTGAGAAGGGGGAAAAGTAAATAAAATTTTCTAGAGATTCAAATCCTTTTCACAAACACCAAACAAAGCCCAAAGCCAATGAACAAAACTTTGCAGTTCTTTATTACTTTATGTCTCTTAGTCCCCTCGCATGCATGATTTAACATGAATTGTACATTTTTTTGGGTCTTTTTTTTTTTTTAACACTTGTCACCTTTTTCTACTAATATTTGAATCGTGCCAATATCTCTTTTGGACATAATGTGGTGTGAAAAAGAATAAACTATTCTTGAAATATCTTTTTGATTTTTGTAATTATAATTTTTATTTTGTTCATATTTAAATTAAATATGTAGAAAATAATTGTGAATATTTTCTTAGGTTAGAAATGATTTTGTTTGACTAACAACTAAACTTTATTTCTAGTAGCTATCATATAAATAATGTAGGTTTAAGGATGGCAAAAAGACTCCTACTTGGAGAAGGATTCATTGTTGATAAGGAAAGGAGTGCACAAGAAGAATCCTTGTTGAAGAAGGATTATGATCACTATAAAAATAGAGCGCCCCTTTCATTATGCCACACGCTTTCCAAGAGAGAAACGAAGCTTACAGATTTTTTAAAGTTTTTTCTTCTTTGTTCTTGAAGTTCAGATCACTGAAACTTCAAGATTGTTTTTTATGTTTTGTGTTCTTAGTCTAGAATCACTTTGATCTTTTCGTAAGTTTTTTTTCCTTTCATTGTAAGTTTTCTTTACAACTTGTTCTCAATAAGGTTGTGTTTTATGAAAGTTTTCCAGCAAGCATAGTCTTGCTGAAGTGTTTAAATTCGTTGTTATTTCGCTGTATTTAATTCTGTTTATTTGAGTTATTTTATTGTCAAAGTTGTTTATACAGTTGTGCTGACACTTGTGTGAACAACTGTACTCACAAGTTACCGCACAAGTGCCAACGTCCTAGGTACAATTCTTACAAATGGTATCAGAGCCTTCCCTCGACTCAACTGAGATCGATCTTTGAAAGTAGCCATTATGGATTGTCACCATAACCATAACCATAACAAACCGCCTACCCTAAATGGTTCAAACTATACCATTTGGAAGGCCAAAATGATTATGCTTATTAAATATATTGATCATCGTGTTTGGGTTAGTCTTATAAATGGCTACATTCCTCCCGTGATTGAAATTACCCCAGCGTCATCTGATGGCAAAGGTGAGAAACTTTATGGTCCTAAGCCCATAGAAACTTGGACCAATGAGAAAATTGCACTAGGAAACTATAATGTCAAGGCCATGGGAGCAATCTCTGACCATGTGGATCCTCATATGTATAGTTTATTCTCTAATCAAATCATTACCAAAACTGCTTGGGACATTCTCCAACTTCACTGTGAAGGACCATCTAGTGTCAGAAAAACTAAGTTAATTTGATGACCAAGTTTAAAACTTTAAGAATGAGAGAGAATGAAACCATAAAAGAGTACTCAGCCAAAATTTTGGACATCTCAAATGAGTCATTTTCCTTGGGTGAATATATATCCAATGCAAGACTCGTAAGTAAAGTACTAAGGGGGCGTTTGGTTGGTGGTAAAGTGGGGGAATGGAATGCCCAATTCCATTCCCCCAAATCATTTGACATGTTTGGTTGAAGAAGTTTCATTACTACATTTCTGACCTAATGTAACGCCAATTTTCGTTGCATTAGGGCCCAAAAACCGTTACATTAGGCCTAATGTAACGTCAAATGGCCGTTGCATTCTCTTGCGTTGCATTAGGTCTAATGCAACGACATAGTAAGCTAATGTAACGCCAGAGCTTTGGCGTTGCATCAGGTAAATACCTGATGCAACGCCAATTTTAAAACTATATGAACACCTAATGCAACGCCAAAAAGAACCTAATGCAACGCCAATTTAAAAAGTGGTTGAATACCTAATGTAACGCCAAAAATTAGATGAGTCCCTAAAATTTATTACATAATTTCACAATTTTATTAATTTTTTTAATTTTCTTTTTTCAATATATATATATATATATATATATATATATTAAAAAAATATATACATATTTATATATAAATATATTTTAAAAAATATATATATATTTATTCTCAAATCAATCCCTTAACTTTTTTTTTCTCAAATCAGTCCCTTAATATTTTTTATTCTCAAATTAGTCCCTTCACTTTTTTTATATTCAAAACAATTCTTGCATTTTTCAAAAGTAACACTTTGCTCCACCACCATCCACCACCATCCACCACCGTCCACCACCGTCCACCACCGTCCACAACCATCCACAACCATCCACAAATCAAACAAAAGTTTGTACAAATCGAAATAAAACACAAAATACAACAACAAATCGAAAGGAAACCCATGGAATATGTTTGGGCTCGTCGGAATCCATGAAATAAGTTTGGATTCGTCGGAATCCCAATCCAATAGCCATCAGGAACCCTAATAATCCCAATATCCCTTTCTTGCCCCTCCTCCTTCTCCACCCCCACCCATCAAACCCGCCCCGCCCAAACCCTGACCCACCACCCCGATTTCCACCTCCGAATTGTCTAACCATTGAATTCCATGGCTCTGGTAAGACATTGAAATTGGATGCGACGAAATGGACTAATCGAATTATAGATCTTGTTGATTTTGGGGACCCGGATGGTCTCCGGTTGTTATACTTTGCGCAAACGATTGGTGTACGGATCTGGGATGGTTTGGAAAGAGGAAAGTAACGGAAGGAAGAGGGCTTTCCGGAATTGGGATATGGGTTTGGGGAGGCTGTTTGATTTTGTTTAAGGATAGGGAGAGAAACGGGGAGAGAACTGGGAAATGGGGAGGATGATTGAGGGAGAGAAATGGAGAGAGAACTGGAAATGGAGTGTTTCATTTTGTTTGAGTGAGAGAAATGGAGAGAGAACCGAGAAAATGAGAGAAATGAAGTGGTTTTGTATGAATCAGTATTAACCGTTGGATCGAATGTATTGAACGGTTAGATGTTGTTTTATTCATGATCCGCGTGAAATTTTTGGATCCAATCAAAAAATTGCACAACACATATTTATATTTGTTTCACACTATACTATATGCTAACTAAAATATTTATGCCTAATATCAAGAATAATAATATTTATTATCAATATTTATTATTAATTAACTATTAATTATATAATTGATTAATTAATTAATATTAATATTAATTATATAAACAGTATAATATTAATAATATTACTAATAATGATGCTATTGTTAATTATTCAATCATATAATTGAATATATTAATAATTATAATTATATAATTAATAATAATACTTAATAATAATATTAAAATAACTAGTAATAATACATAATATCAAAAATAATAATGTTAATAATTAATAATAATACTCATTAATTTAATCATTTTAAATTTATTAATAATAATACTTAATAATAATATTAATAATAACTAGTAAAAATACATAATATCAAAAAAGTAAATATTTTTATATTATATACTTAAAAAATAATTGAATATATTAATAATTATTATTATATAATTAATAATAATAATTTTATTAATTAATAATAATACTCATTACTAATAACGATGCCCTATACCTTATACCCTATACCCTATATTCTATAGGATATACCCTATACCCTATAGGGTATACCCTATACCATATGCCCTATGCCCTATACCTTATACCCTATACCCTATAGGGTATATCCTATACCATATGCCCTATGTCATATACCTTATATCCTATACCCTATATCCTATACCCTATATCATATAGGGTATACCCTATACCCTACAGGGTATACCCTATACCATATGCCCTATGCCCTATACCTTATACCCTATACCCTATAGGGTATACCCTATACCATACTCCCTCCGTCCCATAAAACATTACCCCTTTTACTATTTTGGGCGTCCCACTTAAAAGTCTCACTTTCCTAAAAAGGAAAATTTTTAATACTTCTTTATTCATGGGACCCACTTGTCATACTCACAACACTTTTCAAATTTACTATTCTCTCCACTCATTCTCTCTCCTCCCACTGACAACACCTACTTTAATAACATTATTCCTTATTTTCCGTTCTCAACAGTAAAGGAGTAAAACTCTATGGGACGGAGGGAGTATGCCCTATGCCCTATACCTTATACCATATACCCTATATCCTATAGGGTATACCTTATACCCTATAGGGTATACCCTATACCATATGCCCTATACCTTATACCCTATAGGGTATACCCTATACCCTATAGGGTATACCCTATACCATATGCCCTATGCCTTATACCTTATACCCTATACCCTATAGGGTATACCCTATACCTTATGCCCTATGCCCTATACCTTATACCCTATACCCTATATCCTATACCCTATATCCTATAGGGTATACCCTATACCCTATAGGGTATACCCTATACCATATGCCCTATGCCCTATACCTTATACCCTATAGGATATACCCTATACCATATGCCCTATACCTTATACCCTATACCCTATATCCTATACCCTATATACTATAGGGTATACTCTATACCCTATAGGGTATACCCTATACCATATGCCCTATACCTTATACCCTATACCCTATAGGGTATACCCTATACCCTATAGGGTATACCCTATACCATATGCCTATGCCCTATACCTTATACCCTATACCCTATAAGGTATACCATATACCATATGCCCTATGCCTTATACCTTATACCATATACCCTATATCCTATACCCTATATCCTATAGGGTATACCCTATACCCTATAGGGTATACCCTATACCATATGCCCTATACCCTATGCCCTATGCCCTATACCTTATACCCTATACCCTATATCCTATACCATATATCCTATAGGGTATACCCTATACCCTATAGGGTATACCCTATACCATATGCCCTATACCTTATACCCTATACCCTATAGGGTATACCCTATACCCTATAGCGTATACCCTATACCATATGCCCTATGCCCTATACCTTATACCCTATACCCTATAGGGTATACCCTATACCATATGCCCTATGCCCTATACGTTATACCATATACCCTATATCCTATACCCTATATCCTATAGGGTATACCCTATACCTATAGGGTATACCCTATACCATATGCCCTATACCCTATGCCCTATGCCCTATGCCCTATGCCCTATACCTTATACCCTATACCCTATATCCTATACCCTATATCCTATAGGGTATACCCTATACCCTATAGGGTATACCCTATACCATATGCCCTATACCTTATACCATATACCCTATAGGGTATATCCTATACCCTATACCCTATAGGGTATACCCTATACCATATGCTCTATGCCCTATGCCCTATACCTTATACCCTATACCCTATATCCTATACCCTATATCCTATAGGATATATCCTATAGGGTATACCCTATACCCTATAGGGTATACCCTATACCATATGCCCTATACCCTATAGGATATAGGTTATAGGGTATAGTGTATAGGGCATAGGGTATAGGGTATATGATATAGGGTATAGAATATAGTGTATAGGATATAGGGTATAGGGTATAGTGTATAGGGTATATGGTATAGGGTATATGGTATATGGTATAGGTATAGGTGGTATAGGTATGTGGTATGTGGTATATGGTATGTGGTATGTGGTATATGTATAGGTATGTGTATGTGGTATGTGGTATAAGGTATAGGGTATAGGGTATAAGATATATGTTATAGGGTATAGTGTAGGGTATAGGGTATAGGATATAGTATATATGGTGTACGGTATAGGGTATAGGGTATAAGGTATAGGGTATAGGGTATAAGGTATAGGGTATAGGATATAGGTTTAGGGATTAGGGTTTAGGATTTTGGCGTTGCATTAGTAATTTAGACGTTACATTAGGATTTTGGCGTTGCATTAGACTCGTTACATTAGCTCTGGCGTTGCATTAGATGCGTTACATTAGCTCTGGCGTTGCATTAGATGCGTTACATTAGCTCTGGCGTTGCATTAGCCGTTACATTAGCTCTGGCGTTGCATTAGATGCGTTACATTAGCTCTGGCGTTGCATTAGATGCGTTACATTAGCTCGTGGCGTTACATTAGATGCGTTACATTAGGTCAGAATTGTAGTAGTGTTTTAAAATTTTCATTCCAACGGAATGGCCAATTCCCTCCTTGGAAGGAATTTGCCATTCCTTTCATAGATGGGAGGAATGGCCAATTCCTTAGGGAATGAAAAAAAAAAAATTTTGACCAAAATATCCCCAAACCCAAACCACCCCCAATCAGCCCCTGCCTTACCCTACCCCACCCCGACCCCCCACCCCCACGAAAAAATTTATTTATTTTTCTGCCTACCCCCCCATCCAGCCTTGCCCTGCCCTACCCCCCACCCCCACGAAGAAAAAAAATTCTGCCTACCCCCCCATCCAGCCCTGCCTTACCCCCCACCCCACCCCACCCCCCCTCACCCTCACCCCCCACGAAAAAAAATATTTTTTACTCATTTTGCATACCCCTACCTACCCCACCCCCCACCCCCACCCCCAACCCCTCCCCCACGAAAAAAATATTTTTTACTCATTTTGCATACCCCTACCTACCCCCCCCCCCAAAAAAAAAAATTATTTTTTTAAAAAGGGTAAATTGGTCATTTTATATGCTTTCATTCAATTCCTATAATTTGTATTTTCAAACCAAACATGATTTGCCAAGGAATTGAATGACAATTTCATTCCATTATGTGCCAACCAAACGGAGGGGTTTGATCTGTTTTTTTCCATTCCAATTCCTTAAAGAATTCAATTCCATTGACCATTCCATTCCTTCACTTTTTTTCCACCGAACCAAACGGCCCCTAAGGACTCTCCCAGAAAAGTTTAATATTAAGATTTCTGTTATTGAGGAAACTCAAGATGTCCAAACTGTTGGACTTGATGTAATCTTGGGTATTTTAACTAATTTTGAGCTGAATTTTGAGGTATAGGAATCTAGTAAAGCAAATTCAATTGCTCTTACTAGTGCCCTCAAAGTATCTGAAGATCTAGTCCAATTTGTAATGATATAGATGAGTCAAACTTGGGAGAAGATGAGTGTGACTTGATAACACAAAAATTCAACAACATGTTGAAAATGAAACGATCAACAAAGTTTTCTAATTCATCATACTCTCCTTCTTTCACGGTTGAATCATCTAAAAGGGAGAGTAGTATAAAGAAACCTTTTTTGGAAAGTAAGAAGTCCATCGAGTAAATTCAGTGTAGGGCTTATAAAGGTTTTTGACATTTTGCTAATGAAGGTGCAAATACCTTAAGGAAAACGGGAATGGGTTTTTCTGTGTCATTAAGTGATTCTGATGATGACGATCAGACAACAAATCTGTCAATGTTGCGTTCATCACAGTTCCCCTTGTCTGATAGTGATTCGGATTTGGAAGTTGTGCAGTGTTCTGTTTGCACAACTGACTACACAACTGGTTCAGTTTGTATACCTGCTTGAATTCCACAACTTTAGGTGAAACTGAGAATGATCCTACAGATGAAGAAAGTGCGACCTATGAGGATCTGCACAGTTCCTACATAGAACTCCATACTGAATGGATCAAGCGGATTGAGCAAATCAAGGTGTTCAAACAGGTAAATGATAAACTCTCCTCTGAAAATATATGTCTGAAATCTGAGGTTGAGTGTTTATGTAAGGAGAGTGACTCTCAAAACGATTCCATAGCCAAATTGGAAGTTTTACTCACAAAGAAAGATATTGAGTGTGAAAAGTTCAAAACTGAGCTTAAAAGAGAAACCGAAACTCTAACTAAGCTTAACAATGGTAAGACTAAGTTGGAAGAAGTTTTGAATTTAGGTAATCAAGAAAAATCTGAAATTGGATAATATGGAAGTCACAATTATGTCAAAGAGGGTGAGGGTTCTTCCATAGTTGAAAATAAAATTATTTTAAAAACCAAAAGGAAAAGGTCACAGGCGAAGGCAATATATTTGTCATCATTGTTTTGTTCCTGATCACATTCGACCATTTTGTTACAAGTTGAAACAAGAACTTGAACTTGTGAAGAATGGTGGATACTTGAGCAGACAGTTGTATGCACAACTGTACAGGCAACCCAACACGGGAACAAGAACTACTTGGGTAAGGAAAGAAACTGTGAACTGTCAGGTGGACTTTATCTCTCTTAAGAGTAGTGTTGAAGGATCCTGGTACTTCGACAGTGGTTGCTCCCGCCATATGACTGGATCACTTGAGAATTTTAGTGACTATGAACCATTTAAAGGTGGAAAAGTAAATTTCGGTGGAGGAGCTCAAGGTATGATCATTGGCAAATGTATGTTGCATGTAGAAGGTTTACATAGGTTGCATAATGTGTTGCATGTTGATGGGCTAAAGGATAACTTGATAAGCATAAGTCAACTATGTGATAGTTATCTACATGTCAAATTTGATAAGATGTGTAAGGTCTTTGATGATTCAAATAGATGTGTTTTGACAGGAGTAAGATCCTCAAATCATTGTTACAAGTTGGTTGAAAATCTTTCATACCTTAAATTGATTTTTGATGATGTTCCTGATCTTATTGTTAGAATTGTTGAGGATGATATTGGAGGTTGCACATGGGAACTAGATCCAGATAATGATGAATCTGAACCAGGAAAGACAAATGAATTTGTCGAACAGACAGCTGTGCATACAATTGTACAACCAGTTATTCAGATAACTGTACGCACAACTGATAACATAAGTGTTCAGACAACTGAAAAACAAGGTTCAGATTCTGAAATTGATGAAAGTGAAGTAAACAGAGAGAGGGACATTCCTTCCAGAATATAAAAAAATCATCCTACATCCCAGATCATTGAGGAAGTGGATGTAGGAATAAAATCAAGAGGAAAGAAGGTCAATTATCGTGACCTTGCAGGTTTGGTTTGCATGAATCCGTATACCATCAAGTACGTTCATGTTGTTGTGTTGCCAATGATGAATCTAATTCAGAGGCATTTTTTAAGGCATTTGAGGGAGATATAATCATTGATTACAAAAGCACCAATGTTGGATGTTTATGTCTTGAAAATAAGTTTTATTCATGGGATAATAGGGAATAAACTTTTGTTTTCCTATCAGCTGCTAAATCAAAATGTGTGGCAGTTGATAGTAGGTGCATCAAACTTCTTTGGATGAACAATTTGGTTAAAGACTATGAAATTGAAAACAAAGCTTCCTCTATTTTTTGTGATGCTAAAAGTACTATAGATATGGCAAATAACCCTGTTCAATGTTCTACTCCTAAACATCTATATTTTAGGCTTCATTTTGTTAGAGATATTGTTGAACAAAAAATTATTAGTTGTGAATTTGCTGAAAATAATAAACGATTGATTGATATTTTCATGAAGGCCATTATTTTCGAGAGATTTTCTTCCTTAAAAAGGTCTCTCAGATTGTGTGTGTTGAGATGATCGCACAACCGTGTGGGACATCCGTCTCCGCATCTCTGTATAATTGTATATTACAGAAAACACAAAAAAAAATTAAAAAAAATCTGCATTCATTATTTGCACGATTATCTCTTGTGATCACTTGATTGGTTTGCATCTTTGACACTGTGTTTGACTCTTGATTGTGAGATCCCTCTTGACTTGGGATAAAAAAATTACCTTGTTAATTTTTGTGTGACATTTATCATGAAGTGGATGTTTAATCTAAGCTCACTGAGAAAACAAGTCGCCTCTCCTCTATTTTGAAGCTTCCACTCATGTGCCCAATGCCAATACCTTATCGATGCATCACTTAAGAAGAAAAGTTGGGTAAGCACTATGGTGTGAGCTAGTGTATAGCTCCTCTCAGTGACTGATTCAATGCCTAAATATGAAAACGTTCTAGAGGCTACATGATTGAAGGATAACTCATTGACTTCCTATTTGTCAAATCGTGTCATTGTGTAAATTTATTCATACCATATCACACTTCATTAAGGTCAATCTCCACTTGTGTGCTCATAATTTGCATAATTATAAACTAGGACATTTTTGGCCCCATGAAATATTCATTTGATTGTTTATTATGTTCATCAAATTGTGGGCTAATCATTTCTTGGTTAACAATATGTTTAATGAGTGTTTGTCCAGGTTTGAGTGCAAAGGAAATCTGAATGGAACAATCTTTTAGGGTCCAAGTGGAAATGATTTCCTATGGTAAGGCAATTGGTCACAAAATTCGGATAGCATTTGATTTTGAATTCATAATTTCTTTGCCCAAATTGATCCTTCAAGAGGGTTGAATACTTTGACTATCTTTGTTTCATGTGTCAAATGCACGTCTTCCCAGCCATCATCAGCAACAATGGTCTCTCTTTCTGGAAATCTCAATTTTTTTTTATAATCTCTCCACTTGTCTCCGCTGTTGTTCGGACATCTGTGCACACAACTTTGCACTCAACTGGTTGCATATGTGGTCTTTATTCCCCGTTTACTCGTAAATTTGTAAGTATTGTTTTTCCTTCAATATTTTCGTCTGGCTCTGTTCCTCTCAAGCTGAAACTCTGATCATATTTCACAAAGGGGTTTTTTAAGATATTTTCATGGATGTGCGCACATCTTTTGAAAATCTCTAAAGAAAAGGGGGAGAATATGGGAAATGCCTCTCTCAAACAGTCATTCAAGGAGGAGATGATCATCAATCAAGGGGAAGATGTCTCTTGGATGATCAATCAAGAGAGATACATGAGATGATGATCACGGAGAGATACGACCAGTTTAGGGGGAGTTTGATAGAATGGAGCACAATGCATTAAAGGGGAGTTGGACTTGTCATTGCTAATTGTGGTGATTACAGGTTTTGACCAGAATAAAAAAAAATAAGGGGAGATTGAAAGAGTATGAAGATACTCTTGATATCTTTTTTATTTTTTATATTCTGGTAGGTTTGAAATTGATAATCTCGATTTTTCAGTTTTGTCCATAATCACAAAAATAGAGGGACATTGAAAGAGTATAAACTACTCTTGAAATATCTTTTTGATTTTAGTAATTATGGTTTTAAATTTGTCCATATTTAGATTAAATTAATGTATAAAATAATTGTGAATATTTTCTTAGGTTAGGATTGATTTTGTTTGACTAACAACTAAACTTTATTTCTAGTAGCTATCATATAAATAAGGTAGGTTTCAAGGATGGCAAGAAGACTCCTACTTAGAGAAGGATTCATTGTTGATAAGGAAAGGAGTGCACAAGAAGAATCCTTGTTGAAGAATGATTATGATCACTATAAAAATAGAGCACCCCTTTCATTATGTCACACGCCTTCCAAGAGAGAAACGAAGCTTACATATTTCTTTAAGTTTTTTCTTCTTTGTTCTTGAAGTTCAGATCACTGAAATTTCAAGATTATTTTTTATGTTTTGTGTTCTTAGTCTAAAACCACTTTGATCTTTTCGTAAGTTTTTTTTCCTTTCATTATAAGTTTTCTTTACAACTTGTTCTCAATAAGGTTGTATTTTATGAAAGTTTTTCAGCAAGTATAGTCTTGCTGAAGTGTTTAATTTTGTTGTTATTCCGCTGCATTTAATTCTGTTTATTTGAGTTATTTTATTGTCAAAGTTGTTTAGACTGTTGTGCTGACACTTGTGTGAACAACTGTACTCACAAGTTACCGCACAAGTGCCAATAGTCCTGCTACAATTCTTACATAGTGGCAACTAGAAACACAAAATAAGCCAACCCAAAACATATCTTTCAACTAGTGAAACTAGAAAAAAGAGCCATTTGGGTTGTTTCAATATATTTACTTTTAAGGATTTTTTTTACCAAAAACTAGCTCAAAAAGATGTTATTTACAAAAAAAAAAAAAAATGTAAATTGTGATATTATAAAAAACTTTTTTTTTAATTTTTTGTCTTGTCAGTTAAAATAACTAATAAATGCATTTATCAGTTGTTTATAACTGATAAATTCATTTATCAATTTTTTAAATAGTATTTTGTGCTTGATTTTTTTATTAAATAACTGATAAATGCAGTTCACATTGATAAATATATTTATCAGTTATTTGACAGTAAACGCAAATTTAAAAAAAAATAGTTTTTTTGTAATATTTAAAGAGTTTTTTGTAATATCCAATTTGTGTGGGTTTTTTTTGTAATATTCATCTTTCAAAAATAGTTTTTGCTAAATGCCCCAACTTTTAAAAGAAAGTTATGTAAGAGATTTTTTATCCCAAAACAATACTATTTCCATTTCGAAAAATTTGTCTCACTTTAATTTTTATAATTAACTCAATGAAACTTTTACAATAATTCTATAAAAATAGTGTTAGTTCTATGCAATTTTAAAAATTGTTATTAATTTACCATTAGAAATAATATTATCAATAACATTTTTTTGAATTTTATAGGAATTTTTAAATTCTCATAAAATTATGATTAAAGTCATAATGGAACAATTTGTTACTAAGAAGCTTGTGTTTGGTTTGTGATTCAAAATTTCTAACCCCAATTCAATCTCAGAAGAATCTGATGATGCCATGAAAATCGCTACGTAAATGGGTGGCAAATGTTGCAGAAAGATCATTGAACCTTGGGTAAGATTTGAAAAATAGCACCGTTAATAGTACGGGGGGTTGCCCCGCTATAACCCTCAGGTATAAGAATCAGTATGTGTATATGAGAGTAAATTTTATATGAGAGTTCTAGATATAGTATTGTAGAGAGTGAGTGCATCACTTACTTTGTTCTTTTAGAGGGTTATATATACTAGAAGTAAGTATGTATGTACTATATTTGGAGGTTCCACCGTATGTATTGAGTATAAATATATATTTGGTACATTTATATGTATTGTACTGTGTATAAGTTTATATATAAATAAATGAAAAGTCAAGGTTCATCAGAATCACGAACCCCTCTCTCTTTACAATCCGATTTTGTCAAAAGCTTACACGCGGAGATCTTTGCTGTAAAGTCAAGATTCATCAGAATCACGAACCCCTCTCTCTTTACAATCCGATTTTGTCAAAAGCTTACACGCGGAGATCTTTGCTGTTTATGATTTTGTTTCTTCCCTTACTCAATTTGTAAATTTGGGGGTTTTTATTCTTTTCCGCTGTGATTAAGAGTTCAATTTCATAGCTCTGTTGCCAAACGATTATTTTAAAGGTACACATTTTTTTTTCGTTTTTCTTGATTAATGCATCATTTGTTTATGATCATGGCTATCAGTCTATAACCATTGTAGCTTCTTGCTATTGATATTTTTATCCTTTCAATTTCAACCTCTTTTCATTTCAATGCCAATGACTTTTATAAAAAGTGTCAATGACTTTTATAAAAAGTGTTTTGCGTAGAAATAAAATGTGTCATTGTTAGAGATAAACATGTTGGAACAAAATGATCCATTAAACATGAACCGTCTCATAACTAGATTAAGAAGAGAAGAAGATGAAGACGGAAGCGTGTACCTTGTGATTCCATGATAATGTTCTTAGTCTTGTTCTTGAGTAGAAAGGAGCAAGTATGAAGATAGTCTTCAAAGTAGGGAAGAGTAGATCTTCTAAATGATGAGTACCCTTATTCTCTTTAGTCTTCAAGTACTTAGGAAGATTTTGGAATGAAAATGAGAATGTAAAACTAGTGGATTCATAGGCTGATGGAAAGGCCTTTATAAAGGAATCCAAGGGGCACTTCATTTAGGGACTACACCTATTGATGTATAAGATATTATCATTATGCCCATCATTTAATGGTAGTCTTATAATATGGAATTCTACACATTATATTATATCCTATACTTTATATTAAATATTATAATATTGATCACTATTTTATTAAGTACTTTCATTAATAATATATGTTATACAATCCATGTTCTAACAATCTCCCACTTGGATTACAATAACATATATTTATACTTAATAAAATCCTTCAATCATATTTATAACATAAATGACAACCCTTATGTGCACTTTGTTGTCATTCGAAACCAATCTCGTCCATTAGTCATATAAGTATAAGGACAAAAGGGGCGGTCGTTGTAATTGATTCGCAACTAAACTCACATTAATCACATATATATATCCAACTAAATGACATAGATTAAGTATAGATGTGTAGTATGGAATATTAATGAATATATATGAAGAATGCATATATATATTCTCCAACTAGTCCTACTTAACCAAATGAGATCAAAAATAATATAACACAAATAAATGAAAAACAACACAAACTCCCACTGAATTAAGCATTATCAAAAGTCATTACACCCATATGAGCAATATGCTCGTGAACTACTAAAGGAGATAATGCCTTAGTAAATGGATCCGCTAACATGGAGTTTGTCCCTATAAGTTGTATATCTATTTGTTCATTTTGTACTCTTTCTCTTACAACAAGAAACTTAATATCTATATGTTTAGATTTAGATGAACTCTTGTTATTGTTGGAGTACAAAACTGCTGCCCGACTGTCACAATAAAGCTTGAGAGGTCTTTCGACACCTTTGACAATTCGCAGCCCTTCTATGAATTTTCGCAGCTATATAGCTTGATTGGATGCCTCGTAGCAAGCAACAAATTCGGCTTCCATGGTGGAAGTAGTAACTAATGTTTGCTTGGCACTTCTCCAAGAAATTGCTCCACCGGCCAAACTGAAGACATAACCCGATGTCGATTTGCGACTATCTTGGCATCCAGCAAAGTCGGAATCGGAAAAACCAATGATCTCAAGATGATCCGACTTTGTATATGTAATCATGTAGTTCTTCGTGTTTTGCAAATATCTCATCACTCTTTTGGGTGCGACTCAATGTTCTCTTCCCGAATTGATTTGATATCGCCTAAGCATGCCAATAATAAAGGCAAGATCTGGGCGAGTACAGACTTGTGCATACATTAGGCTTCCTACTGCCGATGCGTAAGGGATATTTTCCATATACTTGGATTCAAGATTATTTTTAGGACATTGCTTTAAACTGAACTTATCTCCCTTAGAGACCGGGGTGTCATGTGGTTTACAATTTTTCATGCTAAACCTTTGTAATACCTTCTCTATATAGCTTTTTTGTGATAATCCTAACATACCTCGTGAGTGATCACGACGTATTTGAATTCCTAATACAAAAGAAGCTTCTCCAAGATCTTTCATCTCAAATTTGTTTGAGAGAAATTTCTTGGTTTCCTTAAGAAGGTCCTTATCATTACTAGCAAGTAAAATGTCATCCACATATAAGACCAAAAATATAAATCTATTCCCACAGAACTTATGGTACACACAATCTTCACCAAGATTCATTTCAAAACCAAATGAAAGAATAACTTGGTTAAATTTTAAGTACCATTGACGAGATGCTTACTTAAGCCCATAAATGGATTTTTTAAGTTTACAAACTAGTTGACTAGTTTGATCCGAATCAGTCACCATTTCTGGTTTCTTCATATAGATAGTTTCCTCAATGTCGCCATTGAGAAAAGCTGTCTTTACATCCATTTGATGAAGCTCAAGGTCAAAATGTGCCACTAAAGCCATAATGATCCTAAAAGCATTTTTAGAGGATACCGGTGAAAATGTTTCTTTATGATCAATGTCTTCTTTTTGAGTAAATCCTTTAGCGACAAGACAAGCCTTATGTCTTTCCACATTACCTTGTGAATCCTTTTTGGTCTTAAAGATCCATTTACACCCAATGGGTTTCACATTCTTAGGTAATGGGACAAGATTCCAAATGTCATTATCATTCATGGATTTTAACTCTTCATTTATGGCATTAATCCACTTATGAGAATTTGGACCACTAATGGCTTCATGGAAGGTGATTGGCTCATCACCTACTAAACCTAACGGTTCCTCATTCTCGGCAAGATACACATCATAATAATCCGGTATAGCACTCCTTCTTGCTCTATTAGATCTCCTTAAGGGCACTGGTTCTTCTTGGTTTTGAGGGTGTTGAATTTCCTCATCAACATTTTCATGTTGTTCATTAATAGGAGAATTACGTCATTTTGAATTATATGTTCTTGTCGAATTTCAGGCACAAGTGCTTGATTTTCGATAGGAACTATAGGAAGAGGTATAGAAACAAATTCCTCCTCTAACTCTTCAAATTCAAAATTACTATTCAAATTTTCCCCTCTAAATTCAACATCCTCAAAGAACTTAGCATTTCCCGTCTTGAAAAAGGTTCTAGTTTTTGGGTCATAAAATTTATATCCCCTAGATCTTTAAGAATACCCTACAAAATAACTGCTAACGGTCTTAGCGTCCAACTTTCCTTCGTTAGGTCTATAAGGCCTAGCTTTGGCTGGACAACCCCAAACATGAAGATAATTAAGGGACGGTTTCTTATCGGTCCATAATTCATAAGGGGTTTTGTCAGTAGCTTTTAAAGGAGCTCTATTAAGTAGGTAGGTTGCAGTTTTCAAAGTATCGCCCCATAATGAGTGAGGTAAGAAAGTACAAGAAACCATACTTCTTACCATATCCTTAAGGGTTCTATTACGTCTCTCGGCTAAACCATTCGTGCTAGGTGTCCCCGGCATGGTGTAGTGAGGGACAATCCCACACTCTTCTAAATAGCGAGCAAAAGGACCCGAGCGTTGTTCTCCCGAACCGTCATTTCGACCGTAGTATTCACCACCACGATCGGATCTAACGTTCTTAATAGTCTTTTCAATTTGATTTTCAACTTCGGCTTTAAAAGACTTGAAAACATCCAATGATTGAGACTTTTCATGAAGTAAATAAATGTATACATAACGATGATAGCACAAAATATTGTTATGTGTATCTTCTCAAAAAGTAAAGATGAGGCTATAGAGAAGTTTGTTCTCTATAAAAATGAAGTTGAAAATCAAGTCAACCGGAAAATAAAGGTCATAAGAAGTGATCGTGGTGGTGAGTATGAATTCCCTTTTGAAGGTATTTGTGCTCAACATGGGATTAAATATGTTACAACACCACCATACACCCCACAATCCAATGGAGTTGCCGAGAGGAAAAATCGGACTTTAAAGGACATGATGAATGCCATGTTAATAAGTTCGGGGTTACCGGATAACATGTGGGGAGAGGCCGTCTTGTCGGCAAATTATGTGTTAAATAAAATGCCCCGAAAGAAAATAAATAAGAGCCCCTATGAATTGTGGCATGGAAGAGTGCCTTCATACCAATACATGTGAGTGTGGGGGTGTCTTGCAAAGGTTTCAATACCACCTCCTAAAAAGGTGAAAATTGGACCAAAAACTATTGATTGCATATTTATTGGGTATGCTCACAATAGTAGTGCTTATAGGTTTCTTGTGCATGAATCGAAGATTCAAGATATACACAAGAATACTATAATGGAGTCAAGAAATGCTTCTTTCTTTGAGAATGTGTTTCCGTGCAAAAGAGATGATGCAAGTTCATCTAAACGGAGACATGATTCAATAGAAGAAGAAGAAGTCGAAGGAACAAATCATCATGATGAAAATGATGAAGCGGAGGTAGAACCTCGACGAAGCAAACGAGGTAGGGTAGAAAAATCTTTTGGCCCAGATTTTCTAACATATATGCTTGAAAGTGAACCACAAAGTTATAAAGAGGCCGTGAGCTCTTCCGAAGGACCTTTGTGGAAAGAGGCCATTAAAAGTGAGATTGATTCCATTTTACAAAATCACACTTGGGAATTAGTGGATCTTCCTCCGGGAAGTAAACCACTAGGATATAGGTGGATTTTTAAAAGGAAAATGAAGACGGATGGAACAATTGACAAGTATAAGGCAAGACTTGTAATTAAAGGTTACAAGCAAAAGGAAGGCCTTGATTACTTTGATACATATTCTCCGGTTACGAGAATAACATCCATAAGAATTGTACTTGAAATAGCCGCATTGCGGAATCTTGAAGTACATCAAATGGATGTTAAAACAACCTTTCTAAATGGGGATTTAGAAGAGGAAATTTATATGGAGCAACCGGAAGGATTTTCTGCGCCGGGGCAAGAAAATAAAGTGTGCAAGTTAGTAAAGTCATTGTATGGCTTGAAACAAGCACCAAAACAATGGCATCAAAAGTTTGATCAAGCCATGATGGAAAGTGGATTTAAAATAAATGAATGTGACAAATGTATCTATGTTAGAGACACGGGAAATGGCTACGTCATTTTGTGTCTTTATGTAGATGACATGCTTATCATAGGAAGTTGTGATAAAATGATAAAGTCCACTAAAGATATGTTGAACTCAAAGTTTGACATGAAAGATATGGGGTTAGCCGACGTAATCCTTGGCATGAAAATTTCAAGAATGTCAAATGGACTTGCTTTAAGCCAATCACATTATGTGGATAAAATTCTTGAGAAATTCAGCAAGGATAACTTAGCTATTGCTAGAACCCCAATAGACATGAGTCAACATCTATCAAAGAATAGAGGTGACACAGTTTCTCAAGTTTAATACTCTAGAATCATTGGAAGTCTAATGTACTTGATGAGTTGTACTAGACTAGATATTGCTTACACGGTTAGCAAACTGAGTCGGTATACAAGTAATCCCGGAGCGGAACATTGGAATGGTATAGTGAGAGTACTAAGGTACTTAAGATATACTCGCGATTATGCTTTACACTATACTAGACATCCAGCGGTAATTGAAGGGTATAGCGATGCTAATTGAATATCCGATATTAAAGACTCAAGGTCTACGAGCGGATTTGTATTTACATTAGCAGGAGCAGCTATATCATAGAAATCTTCTAAACAAACGGTTATAGCTAGATCCACGATGGAATCTGAGTTTATAGCGTTAGATAAATGTGGTGAAGAAGCCGAATGGCTACGCCAATTTATAGAAGATATTCCAAGATGGACGAAGCCCGTGCCATCAATATGTATACATTGTGATAGCCAATCGGCCGATTGGAAGGGCACACAATCATATGTATAATGGTAAGTCTAGACACATTCGTCGAAGACATAATACCATTAGACAACTACTCTCATCGGCACAATATCCATTGACTATGTTAAGCCAAAGGAAAATTTAGCGGATCCGTTAACCAAAGGGTTAAATAGAGAGTTAGTTGAAAGCTCGACGAGGGGAATGGGACTTAAGCCTCTTAAAAGTTAAACACATCGAAAAACCCAATCTAGATGACTGGAGATCCCAAGAACTAGATTGATGGGACAACCGTTAAAAGACTTATAGCGTCACTGTGGGGGAATCAACCCCAAGTCCATTCCTATTAGTGACATCCCGAAAGGACAAGGATAAGCCTATGGCTTTTAATGATTCTTACGCGTCGAAAATTCGAGCGGGGTAATACGGGTTACCTTTAAGAAATCACCTATGTGAGAGAGAAGTGGGGCCGCTTCGAGGAGAATTGTGTGAGGCTCAATTCTTAGACCCTCTCATAGAACCATGCGTATGTTCAGGGCCATGATTGAACATAGCTATCAGAATTGAAGTATGTTAGGACGATACTTGTGTCAAGCATATGATCGGCTACACAAAAAGCATAACGATTCAAGGACTCGCGTCTATCGATTTGCGAGTAGAGTAAATATGCTTGTACGAGCGAAGATTCAATGGGCATTCCCACATCTTCGTATGCAAGTTTTCGTCTGCCGGGCTTTATCACCAATTCCGCATTATTCCTTCATGTGGGGGATTGTTGGAAAAAATAGTGGTTTTGAAGGAAATAATGATTTATTTTCTTAATTAGTTATTTGTCAAAATGACTAATTGATTGTTGGATTGTGTTCTACTCCATGAGTACATTGAAATCATATATTCATTTGTCCAAAATGGTTGAGAAATGAATGAGATATGAATGCTCAAAGTTAATGGGTTGGAATGGGTAAAATGTGGTTATCCCATATTGGAAAAAGATGGAAAAGTGGCTTGGTTTAAATACTCCTACACTTTGGTAGGGAGTAAGATTGTGGTACATATAGGCTCTCTCTCGCGCACAGGTGCGCAGGGGGGGTGCAAATCATGGACCGAAATAGGCTTCGGGCTACCGAACTCATGTGCATGCGCGTCCTGCGGACACGAATGTAGCTCCGAAATTGCCTGTCCGCGTGAGCCCACTTTTTGCATTTTTTTTAAGAAAACTGACTCAATGAAAACTGGAAGTGAGGCGGGCGCCTCGCCATGGCTGAGGCGGGCGCCTCGAGGACAAAAGTTGCAGCCCCATTGGCGAGACTCCGAGGCGGGCGCCTGGAGGGGTTCGGGGCGGGCGCCTCGTTCGCAGCTGTTCACTCCCGAAGCCTGTTTCGGCTCACATGCTCAGAATCGCGAATTAAATTGCAAATTCATGGATTATTATTGCAATATTCATTGAGGAAATTAAAAACGTGGTTTTAATTTCTTGAGCAGTTTTCCTATGGAGAATTGTATAAATAGAACACAACAACAAAGGGAAATAAACACAGTTTTTCACAATCTCCACAATCATTTCGCAGCATATTGTTCATCTTCCCTTTGGCCACCTTGCATTGCATTCGTGGTGATAAAGTTCAAGCATCGACTTCAGTTCGCCGGAGGTCTAATTGTGCAACCACCGTCCGGTTACTCCGTTTCATCCTGGGAGGCAAACGTTCCGTAACAACTCAAGCACAGCGTGGTGAGGGGGCGTAATTTGTCTTAAGGAGAGTGTGATTTCACACGACTCGGACAGCGACAAATCCTTTCTTCTGTTCTTTATATATTTGTTTTATAGTTTTCTGTATTTCCATTTGAATTATTGTAATAGTTATTCCAGCATACACTTCATAAACCAACACATGTGTGTTTGAGTGTCAGCGTTGAACCAAAGTGGCCTTGGCCCAATGGTATGTTGGTGACTTCCCGAAGGGGAGGTCACCGGTTCGATTCCCCTCAAGGGGAATTTCTGTGGTTTAATTCCTACCTTGGGTTTCAGGGTCCTTTGGAGTCCCCCGGGGCACATCCGTGCAATTAAGGAAGCAGCATTGCTGGGCTTGTATCCTCAGTGTGGGGAGTTCGAATCTTGGCAGGAGCAATGAGCACCAATCGGTGGTGTTGTAAGAGTGATGTAATTGCCTCGGCAGGAGCAGCCAATTGGTGATGTAAAAAGTGATGTAAATGCCTTGTAGGAGGGCTCCCTTGAGGCTCTGGAGTATAAGGGGTACTGTCACCCTGGCTGCATAGGGCACATCCCGCGATTTACCTCCGCCAAGATGCGAGGCCGGTACACAGTGGTCCAGATTAGTCGAGCCGAAGCCGGGAACACAGGTATCAAAAAAAAAAAAAAAAAAAAAAAAAAAAGAGTGTCAGCGTTGACGTAAAAAGTACAAATGTTATGTTGGTGTAAAAAGTGCAAGTGTTGGTATAAATAAGTGATAGTGCATATGTGTTTCAGTATCAGTGTAAATATAAAAGAGTGTCAGTGAATGTGTGTTTGAATGACAGTGCAAGTGTGTTCAAGTGTTAACAATATTGTAAAGAGTGACAATATTAGTATAAAACAGTGATAATGTTAGTATAAAAGAGTATTAGTGTTGCTATTAAAGAGTGTTGGTGCATGCTTGTTTGGGTGTAGTGTGTAATGGTGTCAGTATTATTGTAAAAAAATGATAGTGTTAATGTAAGAAAAGCAGCTAGCGAGGAAAGCCAACGAAAGAACCTTGTGATATCAGCTCTGTTCTAAAAGATCCCGCCTAAGGGCGCCTAGGCCCCGCCTAGGCGCTAGGCCCCTCTCCAACGCCTAGTTCTAAGCCCCGCCCAGGTCTTGACTAATCCCGACTAATCCCGATTAGTCCCCGACTAGTCTCCGCCTAGGCACTAGGCTCAGCTCCGCCACCTAGCATCCGCCTAGCGCTTTTTAGAACCTTGGATATCAGTCCAATACATAATCATTACAAGGGGGAATATTTGTTTACATGGCTTGTCACTCAATGAACCCACCTATTCTCTTTCTATTCATCCTTTTCACTAGAAAAGGAAACAATACAAATTCACAAGCTAATCAAACTGTTCATTCACTTTTCACCAGCGAATGACAACCATTTCTCTTTTTGGGTTATTGGTTAGCATCTTATACGGTCCCCTTACAATTGATTCGGGAAAATTACATAACCAGTGTATCGGGTTTTAATAATCAATTAATAAAGTATACTTACTAATTTTGATATTGTATAACGTATTTTGACACTTAATTTTAATTAATGCAATGTACAAATAATTTAATGAATAACGTTAAATTTGCTTAACGAAAAATTGACGTAGAAAAGTCAAATAAAATATAATAACTGAACAACAAGTTCAACTATAATAAACGGAGTAACAAAAAAAAAAAAAAAAAAAAAAGAAGCCCCATTCCCCATAAACCCCCACCCCATCTCCATCAAAACCATGTCCTTTCCATCTCTATCTCCACTCCTATCACAACCCCATCTTCTTCTTCCTTCTTTCACCCACTTACATCCAACCTCCCATCACTCACACCTAGTCCCCACCCCCATCTAGGCCTGTCAAATTTTACCCATTACCCAACCCGCTCAATCCAAAATAAACTTAGTTTTAACCCCCTTTCCCCACCAACCCCTTACCCCCCCCCCCATCGAATAAGAAAAAATTTAATCATTAATTTTTTTTTAACAACCCCCACCCCTATGCCCTGCCCCACCCCCCCCCCCTCCCCCGTCGGGTAAAAAAATCATTTTAAATTTTTTTAACAACCCCCCGCTCCTACCCCACCCCACCCCTCAGGTCAAAAAAAATAAAAAATTAAACATTTTAAATTTATTTTTAATCACCCCAGCCCCACCCCTACCCCACTAACCCCCTACCCCTACCCCCACTAACCCCCCGGGTCAAAAAAAAAATTAAACATTTTAAATTTATTTTTAACCACCCCAGCCCCATCCCTACCCCACCCTCTGCCCCAACCCCACCCCTACCCCACCCCCCCATACACCCTTTATCATCTCCCTCTTTCCAGACCCTCCTCCTTCCTCCTTGAAAGTCGCCGCCCCTTCCCCTCCCCCTTCCACCATCCACCCTCCCTATTCTGCACGTACCGATTACTCCCTGCCTCATACACCCCTTCCCATGTCCCCGCCTCTTCTGACCTTCGCCCTCCACCCCCTAACCGTCCCCTCACCTCCACTCTTTTGACGTCCTCCCCATCCCTTGTCCATCTCTCCTCAATTTCAAATTAAGCTTACAATTTTTTTCAGAATTCAGATTAAGGCTTCAAGTTGTTAAATATTTGCGAATTGTGGCTTCATATTTGCGGATATTTGGTTCAATTTTACAGATTTTTGGGTTTAATTTTGTAGATCTTGAGTTCTAGTATGTCAATTTTTTGATTGGAATAGGTTTGAATGAATTGAAATGGGTTTGTTATTTTTGTGAATGAAAAAAGTTTACATGGGATTAAAGGATGTGAATGGGGTGTAAACAAACTTTTGTTAATTTTTAACAGAAATTTGGACTTTTACCCTCCAAAATTGCTTACTAGGTTAATAAAATAACACTTCAATTGCCATATCATAATTTCGTTAAAATTTTTAACGTCGTTAAGATAAAAATTAGAATATTATATTATTTGATACAAAATTAGAAAATACGTATAACAATGTCGGAACTAGTATGTACATTGCATTAATTGATGAAAATTGGACGGTACATTCCTAAAGTATCCCGTATGGAGAATATGTTCGAAAAAATGGAACTCAGGGTATGTTTGGCAACCTCATTTTCAAGACTTGGATTTGGAATTGAAAGAATAAAATAAATTTCGTAAAACTAATTTAACCCTTTCAATTCCAATTCAATGAATTGGAATTGAGTTGCCAAACATACCTTCAAAGAAATTGACGGTACACAAGCGGTGAAACATGTAGTTTAATTCAATGCAAAGCCGGCCAAACCTAGAGAATAGAAAGTGATTCTATTTTTATTTTTATGTTAGTTTGTACTGTCCAACATTGGTCGATTGGCCCAATTTAGACGTGTCCAAACGGTTATAACCGCCGGTTAACGGTTATAACCGCCGGTTAAAAATTTCGTTAAGTCTTAACCGTAACCTAACCGTTAACCGTGTACTAACGGTTATGGTTATACGGTTAACGGTTATACACGGTTATACACGGTTACACGGTTAAAAATGTGCCTTTTTTTTCAGTTTGGTCCTTTTTTTAACGGAATAGTTAACTTTTGTACTGTATAACCCCTTTTTATTTTTTTTAATTTTTTTTTGAATAAAGAATACAATTTGAGATGTTACTTATTAATGATTTTTTTTTGGAAAATCTAACTGAAAACTCTAAAAAAACTAACTGAAAACTCTAAAAACTAACTGAAATTGAAATACTAATGCGAAAACTCTAAAAAGCGGCGAAAACTCTAAAAAATAAGCTGAAAAGTCTGAAATCTGTTAAAAAACTAACCGAAAACTCTAAAAAACTAACTGGAATTCCTAAAAACTAACTGAAAATATTAAAAATATGACTGAAAACTCTAGAAAACTAACTAAAATTCCCAAAAGCTGATTGGAATTCTCGAAATACAAAAAAAAAAAAAAATCGTTAAAAAACTAACTGGAAATTATTAGGAAACTAACTGAGAATATGAGAGAGGTTAGGATATTTGAGAGTAGAGAGTAGAGAGAGAGAGAGAGTAGAAGTAGAGATGTAAGGTGAAATTGAAAATAAAATGGTAGGAGTGAGGTAATATTTATAGCAGGGTGTGGAGTTTGTTTTTTAAAAGATTTTTTTTTTTTAATTTAATTGAAGGCTGCTTGGGCGAATGGGCGCTGGATGGAAATATGGAATGGATTAATGGAAGTATTCAAAGAAGAGGAACTGAGGAAAGGAAGGAAGGAATTAATTGGGAAAAGAAAAGAAAAGAAAAGGGGAAGGGGAACTGGTTACTGGCCGTTAATTCAAAATTTGAAATTTGAATTTCAAATTTCAAAATTTACAGGTTAGGCGGTTAGTTAGGCGGTTATAACCGCCGGTTAGTTAAACGGTTATAACCGCCGGTTATAACCGCCGGTTGCCGGTTTTTGAAAACCTTAACCTTAACCTAACCGTGTAACCGCCGGTTTCGGTTAAGGCGGTTACGGTTAAGGCGGTTGACGATTATAGCCGGTTACGGTTACGGTTATTAACCTCCGGTTAGCCGGTTCCGGTTAGATTTTGGACACGTCTAGCCCAATTCATTCTTGTGGTTCTAGTCAACAAATTTAGCCCCAAAAAGAACAGAAGTAGTCTGTTGGTACTCAAATTCCAACCGGTCGATATATTTAAACAATTAAAATTGTGTTTTATTTGTAAATATAACATTTTTTAATATCAAAATTTTTCATGTTTTTAAATAAATAAATAAATACTGTCAGTAGAATTTTATATTGATGGAAGTAGCAACAGACAAATACAATGAGTTTTTTTTTTTTTTTTTAAACAAACTAACCTAATTTCAATTTATTGCAACTCCTATTCTGTACTATCAAAACTCCCAATGTCATGTGCGTAATTTAATTTAATATCAATTTGACCAAGTTTTTTAATTGATGTTAAAAAAAATAGAGCCAAGGACTCTAAGACCCCTAAGTGAGATCACAACCCCATAAATACCCAATCGAGATCAGAAATTCCTCAGAAATCCTCTGTAATTAATATACCTAGAATACCCCTCCTTCCCGTCCCGTTCCTAAACAGCCCGCTTAGCCCACCCCGTCCTTTTCTATGTTATTTTAGAAAAATTGAATCAAAAGGTAGAGTGTGGGATTCAAACTCTAGACCCTCCACTATAAACCAAAGTCTTAACCGCTTGGCCAATGCTTTGTTTTGTTTACGTTTATTTTTGCAATATACTCCCTCCGTCCCAATAAGAGCTGCCCATTTTTTGGGCAGCACGCAAATTAAGGAATTGGGGGGGAAGTAAAAATGATGTGAGTGTAATTTGAAAATAGGAGAGAGAATGAGTGGAGAGAATAGTAAATTATAATGGTGTTGTGAGTATTAAAATAATGGAGGAGAGAGAATGAGTGGAGGGAATAGTGAAGATTCCTTTGCCAAAAAAGGAAAGTGGAAGCTATTAACGGGACACCCAAAATGGCAAAATGGGAAGCTACTATTGGGACGGAGGGAGTATTTTATTAGTATAAACTGTGGAGGAAAATTAATTTTAAAAAAAAATGAGATTTCACAGCTATAAGACCTTTGAATGGTCCTATAACAAATGGTATATGACCTGGCAACATTATATACAAAGCTATAAGACCATTGGATGGTCCTATAGCAAGTAGTATAGGACCTCACACAATCTTATACCAACGCATTAAGACCTTTGAATGGTCCTATAGCAACTGGTATAGGACTTAACAACATCATATACAAAGCTATAAGACCTTTGAATGGTCATATATCAAGTGATATAAGACCTCACACAATCTTATACCAACGCATTAAGACCTTTGAATGGTCCTATAACAACTGGTATAGGACTTAACAACATCATATACAAAGCTACAAGACCTTTGAATGATCCTATAGCAAATGGTATAGAGGGGTAATTAATACCCAATCTAGGGACAATTTTGGTTTTGCAAAAATATAATGAGTGAAAAAAATCAATTTAGGGACAATTTTTTTAATTTCTTTAAAGAAAAATTTTCATTTTGAAAATAGAGTGGGATAGAGGTAGTAGTCAGCACTTGGCACAACAACAAAAAATGTTGAAAGCAGAAGAAGTTGTGTTTGGAAATGTGAAATCGAAGAAAGGGTAATACCACTACTAATCTGATGAGCAGTTTCGGGAATTTCAACATCGAATTGGTCGTCGGAATAAAGCGTCCGGTGAGAAGAGGCGCAGGGATGGCGGCATCTTTGGGATCTTCCATAGCAAGAAGCTCAGAAGCAGATTCCGCTTCCGCTTCTTTTGTCGTCCGTTCCAAATTCAAGAGCGATACAGTCTCCCCTTCCAATTCCAATTTCAATGGCGTAAGTTGGGTGAACGAGGGAAGGGGTAAAATTGGTATTTAAAAATTATATTTGATCAGGTCAAAGGAGTTTTGGGTTTATACGGTATTTTGATCTGAGCTTCTCAATGAATTTGGAGTTTTTAATCTGGATTAGGTTTTTATGGAATAAAATCTGGGCAAGAGGGGTAGGAAGGAATTAATCCAAAAAAATAACAGACTTGTACACGTAGGTGCCAGTTGGTTATTGAGGATAAAATTTTTAAAGGTATCCTATGGACCCTTAAAATGTTTCTTATAAATATGAGAGGACTAAATTTTAAAAATCTCTTCTTCTTCTTCATCCCACTGCCGTTCACACCGCCCACCTACCGGCCCACCATCTCTAACAACCATATAAACACTGATAGTTGCCGATCAAATTTGCAGAACCACCAGATATGTCCTCCCTGCACATACAAACTTCTCCCTTGCGTTAATTTTTTTTTTCCGTAAACTCCGGCCACTACAACCTTTTTCTTCCTCTCTGGTGTCACTTTAATAGGTCGTTGAATAATAAAGTCAAGTTTTGTCATTTTATATGGTATCAGAGCACCCATGATCCAACGCCCCAAACCTCTTCCGACACCGCTCCCTACCATGTCCGCCACCACTTCAAACTCCCTCTCCAACCTGGCCGATCCCAACAACCCCATTATCCTCGTTAACTTGTCTAAATGCAATCCACCCACGCCCCTCACCTACCTCACCTGGGCATCCTAAAATCATATCTCTACTATCGGCCTAGACCTCTTCAAGTTTGTTGATGGCTCCCACCCTCAACACCCTGCCAAAGTCACGACAAACAATAAAGAAACTGATAATCCTGCTTATACCACTTGGAACCGTCAAGATCGACTAATTCTAGGATCCCTTATAGGTACCTTAGATTCAACCATATCACTACTTGTCACTCAGGCCAAAATCTCTAGTGAGGTTGGAACATCCTAAAAACTACCTATGTAAACCCCTCTAGAGGCCATATTCAACAAGTAAAAGCCACCCTTGAGTCCCTCACCAAAACCACCAAATCTATCACCGACTACATGCATGTATCAAATCTTGCACCGACAAACTCGCCATTATGGGCAAACACATGGAATCTGAGGATGTTGTTACTAAGATCCTCAAGGGTCTTGATTATGAATCATACAAACCTATCATTGACTCAGTCTGAGCCCGTGACTCAAATAATTGTTGGGATTGGAGTCCTAAACTATGAGGAAAAAGGAGTCTAAGTCGGAGGAGTTGCTGAGATCAAGAAGGAAAATCGGGGAGGACTTTCTGGGGTGATGGGCGACCGCCCAAGGGGTGTTGGGCGACCGCCCGGGAGGACAGAAAGTCGGCTCGTGGATTATTCATCTTGGGCGACCGCCCATGTTGTGGTGGGCGACCGCCCATGTGCTGTGGGAATTTTCTGCAGCAGATTTGTTTCCTATTTTGATTAGAACTCTTCTTAATATTGATTTAGGGTTTCCTTGTATTACTATATAAGCATAGTGACGGCCTAGAACAGATTTGTGAGTTGTAGCAACATATTAGAATACATATTGGCTTGGCAATTGCCCCCGGACGTAGTTCACGAGTTGGTGAATGAACCGGGTAAACAACTCTTGTGTTCTTGTGTGTGATTGTTTCTTTCTTGTACGTGTGGGTGTGTTGTTTTCCTTATCTTGATTGCAACGGAGTATCACCAATTTCACAACAACTGGTATCAAAGCTTTGGTTCGGAGGATTCAAAATCTTTTCATTAGTTGATTAATTTTGAATCGCGTTCTTGGGGATTTTGGTGAAGCAGTCAAGATGAAAAACTCAATCGAGAAATTCAACGGTGTGAATTTCACGTTTTGGAAGACAAGAATTGAAGACTACCTTTATTGTAAGGATCTTCATGGACCCTTGAAGGCGAAGCCCGAAGACATGTCACAAGGGGATTGGGAGACGTTGGATCGGAAGGCGTTAGGAGCGGTAAGGAGTGCCCTAACCGACGACGTTGCACGGAACGCTATGGAGGCCAAGACAACGGTGGAGTTGTTACAAACGCTGTCGGACATGTATGAGAAGCCGTCGAATATCAATAAGGTGCATTTGATAAAGAGGTTTGCGCATGCGAAGATGTCGGAAGGCGGACGGCGGCAAGTCATATCGGCAATTTCAAAGGTATGGTGGACCAATTGAAAAGTGTTGATATTACTTTCTCCGATGAAGTGCTAGCTTGTTTTCTACTAAAATCATTGCACGATAGTTGGGAGGTTCTTGTCACAACGATTAGTACGTCGAAAACAGCATTGGTGTATACGGAGGTTAGAGATCTCATCCTTCAAGAGGAGTTGCGAAGGAAAGAGAAAAGGGGAGAATCTTTCGTAGATGGGGCTGTACTTAGGGTGGAGAGAAATAGGGGAAGACCTAAAAAGGGGAAAAAGGTCAAGTGCTACAATTATGGTGAATTGGGGCATATCAGTTATATTTGTCAGGAAAAGATGGTGGTGCTAACGTGGTGGATGATGGTGGTGATGTATTAATCCTAGGGGAGGAGCAGTCGGGTGAAGATTGGGTGTTGGATTCTGGAGCTTCTTGTCATGCTAGTGGGGATGCAGAATCAATGAAGCGGTACAAAACTGGAGATTTTTGGGTTCTCTATCTTGGTGATGGTCAACCATTGAAGATCAAAGGTAAGGGGGATGTAATGATGAAGACACCTAACGGGGCTGTTTTACAACTACACGACGTGATGCATGTTCCGGATTTGAGGAGAAGGGTGATTTATGTGGGACAACTTGACAATGAAGGGTATGGTGTTTCTTTCATTGGTTGGTCTTGGGAAGTCACAAAAGGGGCTAAGGTGTTGGCTCGTGGGGATAAGGGGAAGATGTTGTACTCTACCTACAATGTCGATGTTCATTCCGGTGGGAGCAAGAGGCAAAAGAACCGGCCTGTTGGTGTGAAAAGGGGAGACATCAAGAAACGATATGTTGGGGGGGACACAAAGTTGATCAACGTGGTGTGGATGTCCAAGGACCCTAACAGAGAGCGGAATCAGACCAAAAACAGACGATGCAAGAAACAAGGTGTGTCCGAGTTTCAAGGGGAAGCATTGCGAGGAAGGTGGGTCTGGAGGGAGAAGGCGAAGTTAGACTTGCGGGGAGAAATCAAGGTAGAAGCTGATTTGGGGAGGCAAGAACGATCTAACACGGAGAGGTTGAAACGTCGCTTGGTTTCAACTCGCCTTAGTACTTGAGGAGATGTGCGGTAGTGTCAAGCCAATATGGATGAGGGGAAATGTGTTCGAAGGTCATTACTCCGTGGTGGGAGTTGATGGGTGTTTCTATGCTTGTTAGTTTAGTCTCCGGTGGGAGATTGTTGGGATTGGAGTCCTAAACTATGAGGAAAAAGGAGTCTAAGTCGGAGGAGTTGCTGAGATCAAGAAGGAAAATCGGGGAGGACTTTCTGGGGTGATGGGCGACCGCCCAGGGGGTGTTGGGCGACCGCCCAGGAGGACAGAAAGTCTGGCTCGTGGATTATTCATCTTGGGCGACCGCCCATGTTGTGGTGGGCGACCGCCCATGTGTCGGGTGGGAATTTTCTGTAGCAGATTTGTTTCCTATTTTGATTAGAACTCTTCTTAATATTGATTTAGGGTTTCCTTGTATTACTATATAAGCATAGTGACGGCCTAGAACAGATTTGTGAGTTGTAGCAACATATTAGAATATATATTGGCTTGGCAATTGCCCCCGGACGTAGTTCACGAGTTGGTGAATGAACCGGGTAAACAACTCTTGTGTTCTTGTGTGTGATTGTTTCTTTGTTGTACGTGTGGGTGTGTTGTTTTCCTTATCTTGATTGCAGCGGAGTATCACCAATTTCACAACAATAACACCTTTGAAGCCCTGCATGAAAAACTCGTCCACTGTGAACTAACACTACAACACACCCTCTTTCTTGCTCCCTTCCCTGTTTTCGCCCACACATTACAATTCCATCTCAATACCTTTCGCCCCTACCACCGTAACACCCCATCCTCCCCTGGTGTGATCACACCAGAGACCACACCAACCAACCCTCCCAACTCCACTGGCCCTACTCCATTCAAAGGCAAATGCCAATATTGTCGTATTGTTGGTCATGTTATCTCCAAATGCTGCCAGTTCAAACATGACTACCCCTTTATCCACTTCCCACAGCCAAACCCTTCTCCTCGGCCCAATCGCCCCAACTATAATCGCAACCCTCAAGTTCACACTACCACTGCTCTACCTCATTTCCCACTCTCCCCTGGCTTATTGACAGTGGTGCCTCCCATCATCTCACCAATGACCTCTTAAATATTGCCCTTCACCGCCCTTACAATGGCAACGAGCGATGATGTAATCATAGGTGACGGCTCATCACTCACAATCTCTAATATAGGTTCATTCACTCTCTCTTTCACTACTCCTATGTTCTTCAACAATTTTCTTCATGTTCCCCAAATCTCTCGCAATATATTATCCGTCTTCCCATTTTGTCTTGATAATAATGCCAATTAAATTCTCACCCTCTTCTTTTGTTATCAAGGCACCAGCGACGAATCAAACTCTGCTCCATGGAAGCCTTGATTATGGGGTATACATCTGGCATCCACCTCCTCCTCAAGCTCGCCTTACTACCCTCTCCTCCCCTACTAGCCTCCCCACCACAACCAAACAAGCCCTCTCCCATCCGCATTGTGAACTGCTATGATTGACAAATATAATGCCCTCACTCAGAACAACACTTGGTCTCTAGTTACTCCCATTGTGATGGGTTAAAAATCCCACTTGTAATAAAAACACCTCGCAAGTATACGAGTGTCGAAATGATAGCGTACACAAGTAAGGGGTCGATCCACGAAGAATTGTTGGGTGATTGAGTCGATTTGAGTAGTGTATACTAAAGTAATAAAAATAAATAAAAGGGGGGGTGTTTTTTTTTTAAGACTAAAACTAATAAGAAGCAAGTAAACTTGCAAATAAGAACAAATAAAAACAAGCACAATTAACAACTAAAGTTAACAATATTAAACGAGTTTCACGGATTGAACTTCACTAAATTACCCGTTTCATGTCAATTTTGATTAAGTATGTGCTCTCTCACTAGGGTTCATTCACTTTAATAGAGAGTGGGACGGTGAGGCGGCCGGATTACACTTTCACTTTCCAAAATCAATCACTTTTCGCAAATCAAGTTCAAGCAATTAATTTAGAAAGCAATAAGATCAAAAGAATTAAAAGAACCAAAATCATTTTAACTTCTATAACGGAATCAAACCAATTTTATCACCAAAGCATGTGCCTTTATTTAAAATCCCCAAATCAATAGTGAATTAAAAATACAAATATGTTGAAAAGACCAATTAGAGACTAGATCTAAAATTGCAATCTTGAAAACCCAATTAAAATGCTAAGATGATCTAGAGAGAGAAAGCACAATGATAAAATGATTTATGACATGAAATTAGGCAATAAAGCTAAATCCAATCCATGAAATAAGAAAATTAACTACACATAAACATAATAATAACAAAATAAAACACTAAAATAAAAATTAAAAAAAACTTACAAATAAAGATCAAGAAATCTATAAGGGAGAGATGCCTCCCTCTTTCTCCCAAAAAAAAAAAAATCTAACCTAAAATTATAATACATCTTCTATTTATACTCCAAGGATAAAAGAAAAATTGATTAGGCCAAGAAATGATATTAAGGCCCAAAAAATAAACAAGGCCCAAATGTTTCAACAAAGCTTCAAGGAAAATTGGCATAGGGCGTGAAACGTGGGCTGCGTGGAGGAAATTGGTTTGGTCAAACTGAGGTCAAGGATTGGGAATAAATTGGTTTTGTCAAAGCAGGGGTTAGGCCATCAAGGGCGATCGCTGTTGATCCTTAGGCGGCCGCCGTAGGGCCTCGGCCTTGTTTGGGCGGTCGCCGTTGCCTTCCTGCCTTTGCCTTAGCCAGCAACAAGCTTGTTTTCTCTTTCTTTTTTTCTTTATTTAATTCCTCCGCTTCGCTCCGTCTCGAATTTTAATCTTTTCTCCACCTTAAACCACCCATTTTCCACCTTTTCAACCTGAAAATAAAATAACACTAACAAAATAATTAAACTACTATTTTACTCTAAAATTTTGCAATAAATAGAATTTAGAACGTATAAAATGGATATAAAAACATATCCATCAAATAATTGCTTTCCAGAATATTGTTGTTTGTAAGTGGGTCTTTCGAATCAAATATAACACTGACAACACCATCCAAAAATATAAAGCCCGCCTTGTTGCCAAGGGCTTTCACCAACGCACCGGAGTTGACTATTCTGAAACTTTTTCCCCAGTCGTTAAACCTGTCACTGTTCGCCTCCTCCTCTCCCTTGCTGTCAGTAATAACCGGCCTATTCGCCAACTTGATGTTAATAATGTCTTTCTACAAGGCACCTTCCACGAAACTATTTTAAAGGCCCAACCCCCTGGCTTTATTGACCCCACCAACCCTACCTTTGTCTGTCATCTCTCCAAAGTTATCTATGGACTTGAACAAGCTCCTCGAGCTTGGTTTACTGAGCTCAAAACTTACCTCATCTCTTACGACTTTCATCATTCCCTAACTGATCTGTCTTTCTTCATCCTCACAAACTCTGTCCACCCCATATATCTCCTTGTATATGTAGATGACATTATAGTCACCAGTCCATCTACACCCATCCTCTCCTCATTTATTGCTAGTATAGCCTCTCGCTTCTCCCTAAAGGATCTCGGTCCCTAGTTTTACTTCTTGGGCATTGAAGTTACACCCAATGACCATGGTCTCCTCCTCTCTCAAGCTAAATACATCTATGATCTTCTCACCCACACCAAACCTGCCCCCACCTCAATGGACTCCAAGCTTCTCCTCACCCACTGCCTAAGTTGCCGTCAAGTTGGGACGGTCCAGTTGGGACGTCCCGTCCCGCAATAGATTTGGGACGGAGTATTTTAGTCCCGTCCCGTTTCGTCCCGTCCCGTTTCATCCCGTTCCTGTCGCGGGACAACATGGTACGATCCCTCCCGTCCCGCATATCTCGGCCCTATATATCTCTCTGGTTTCAGTGTTATCAATATGGAAAACTTTTGATAAATGCTGAGAAAATTCATGCATGCAGCATCTAGGGACCAATGTTTGTGAACTCTAGTAAATGTAGGTATATCTAGTACTGATAATGCACTTGCTCTTATGGTGGATATTCATCTTTATGATCTGCAAGTTATCAATTAAGCATTTTGTCATTAAGATAGCCTGATAAGGACTTGAGCAGAATAATGATGTGCTCTTCTAAATGCAGCTTCGCCACAATGTCAGGAGAATAATTGCTTAAGCAGCCAAAATCACAGTAAATGTGGTTTTGGCTCCATTATTATAATGGATCAAAATGAATAGAAGCTCCTTAACCCTCCAAAGACATAAAATAGCATAAAGTATCTGCAAAGAGTTCTTTTTTTGGTAGCATGCCACAGGCTGTTTGAGAATTATAGTACGTGATTGTTGCTCAATATGTCTTTGCGAATACTTTATCCCTCCTAGTCAATGGTCCCGTATGGGTCCCGCGGGATCCCGCGTCCCGCAAATGGGACGGGATGGGACAGAGTATTTTAGTCCCGTCCCATTTTGTCACGTTCCGTTTTGTCACGTCCCGTTTTGTCCCGTTCCCATCGTGGGACAACATAATTTCGTCCCGTCCCGTCCCGTATTCCCGAATCGACAGCTCTATGCCTAACCGAACTCATCCACCAACCTATAGAATTTTGAGCCATTGTTAGGAGTCTTCAATACCTTTTTAGAACTCGGCCTGACATTGCATTCTCTGTAAATATGCTTGCTCAATATATGCAACACCCCATCACTACTCATTGGACCGCCCTTAAGAGGGTTCTCCGCTATCTTTATGGTACCTATCAATTAGGCATTCAACTTTTCAAAAACAATTCTATTTCTCTACACTTCTTCTATGACACGGATTGGGCTGGAGACAAAGATAATTATATCTCCACAACTGGTTTCTTAATCTATCTCGGTAAAAACTCTATTACTAGGTCCTCTCGTAAACAACAAGCACTCTCTCGCTCGTAAAATGAAGTTGAATTTCGTGTGGTAGCCGATGCTACTGCCGAAGTCACATGGATCCATAACTACTCTCTGAACTAGGTATCACAATCCCTCGTGCTCTAGTTATATATTGTGATAACCTTGGTGCTACTAGCTACTCGACTAACCCTGTTTTCCATTCTCGTATGGAACACCTTGCCATTTTCTTTCACTTTGTTCGAGAAAAAGTACAATCTACGCTTCTCCGGGTTCAACGCATTTCGGCCAATGACCAACTTGCAATTGTTCTTACCAAGCCACTCTCTCGTGTTCGGTTCTCTTTACTGATTTCCAAGATTGGTCTTCTTCCTAGATCGTCCATCTTGAGGGGGCCTATTGGAGATGTAGCTACAAATGTGACTACACGAGCGACCACATCTTGTTCATATGAAGACAGGATTCCACCGGGTTAAGACTCCACATGGCTCAAGACTCTATTTAGACGGACTATTGGGATGACAACGGGTCGGGTTCGGGTCGGGTTTGACCTAACCGAACCTGGCCCGATTATTCAAGCATATTTGTGACGACCCCAACCCTAGGCACTTATTTTAAATAATAAATTATATGCTTTTAATATTTATGTTATCTTTATATGTTCAATTATACCTTTAAATTCTTAAATTGAGATAATTTGAGTGAAAAGTAAAATTAGGATCTTATGAGAATTTATTGGACATTAAATAAAGAAACTTGTGGAAATAATAAAAAAATGGAAATTTAATAAATTGATAAATAGTGCAAGGAGGTTAATTGAGTAGGATGAATTAATTGGGTAAAGGTTAATCTTAATTCTAAATGAAAGCCTTGGTTTTTAGATATTTTGAAGGGGGGGGCCAAATGTCTTGCTCCTTCCTAGGTTGCCAAGTGTCACTCCCATCCCCTCCTCTTACTCCCTTCCCCTCCCTTCTCCTTCATTCCTCCTAATTCATCCTAGAGAAAGCATAGAGAGACCTCCATTGAAGCTCCCACTCCCCAAGCTTTGAAGTCAAGACTTCCTTCACCAAAAATCAAGTTTTAGAGCACATTGAAGTTGAATCACCTAGAGGAACCCATCAAGACCAATCTTTCCTTATAAAATCCAAGTAAGTTGTTATGACTTCCCTTCTTTTAATTGTTCATACTCTCCTTGATGTTCTTCTTGTTCTTGTGATGCTTGGTTCTTGCTTTGGAAATTTAGGAGAGTGGAATGTTGGGAAAATGGAATTATTGAAGTTAGGGTTAAGGAAGATCATTTAAAAGGTTGAATGGGTAGAAATGGTAGTAGTAAATAATCTAGGGTTAATTTATTTTGGAGTTTACATGTTTGATTGGGACTTGACAAGATTTATGTGTCATTTGGTGTTATTGAACTAAGCCTTGGTAGAGGGAAGGATGAACTAGAGTTAAAGGGGTTAAAAATCTGACTTTGGGCTGGCAGGAGGCTTGGGCGGTCGCCCAAGGGGGGCTGAGCGGCCGCCCATGCTGGCAGTAGCTCACAATCACTTGGAAAGCCACTTGGGCGGTCGCCCAAGTGGTTAAGGGCGGTCGCCCAAAGGGGCAGAAACTTGAATTTCCTAGGAGGTCCACTTGGGCGGTCGCCCAGTGTAGGCGGTCGCCAGACCCCGAACAGTTTTCTTAATTTAAACAAGGATCGTTTGGCAAGTTGTTTGGCCACTTAAAAAGGGTGACTCCCACTTAGTAATTGAACTTGAACCTTCATTTAGGTCTCGTATCCTCGTATATGGAATTTGTAGGGTAGGTTTATGATCCCTCATTTCCTTACTTGATGTTATACATAGTGTTGTTGATATTGTTTAGTGTATTCATAAATTGTTACACTTTGATATTGTTGGGCATGAGTATATATTACCATGTGGCTATTGTTTATCCCTTTTTGTGGATTTTATTCAAGTATCTATTATGTACTTGATATGTGTGAGTCACCGACGTTGGGGTATAACGAGAATACGATCAATTATGAAAGTGTGACCTAATGTGATCGGATTATGTTATATACGCGGACCGTCCCCTCACGTGGCCACGAGGTTGGGGTTATAGCGTCTGTATTGAGCCAAAAGCCTTACGAGTTGCTCTTGTCTTATTTGGTTCCCTGAAAAATGGGTCTTTTAAGACGTGAGTATTGCTTAAGCGGCTACATTTGTAAATTGGAGTATTATTATACCCAATGTTGTACGACTACTGTTCGAGACGGGAAAAGGTAAACCAAGGTAATGGAATGTGTTTATAGCTTTCCCAATGTGTTATGTGTGACTTGTTATATGTTGCATTTATTTGGCATATTCTGCATCCATAATAGCTTGCTTTGAGATTTATTCTCACCCCTCTCCCTTCTTGTTTTAGATCCCGAGACGGGAGGACCGCCCAAGTAAGGACGGAAAGGAGTTTGGTGTGAGCATTTTGGGATATTGTCGGGTACGTTAGGTTGGCGTAGAAATTATTTTGTCATAATTCCTTTTGGGCGTTTGTAATTATAAACTTTATCTTTCTACGTTAAAAACCAATATCTTTTGTAACTAAACAGTGGATCGTTTTCGAAGTTAGTTATCTCCTCCTCCGATGTGGAGTTGAGTGGAGTTCTTTTAAAATGTTATATTATTAATGTTTATGTTTGAAAGTCAAAGTAAAGTTTTAAAAGTTTAGTGTTTTCGGGTTAGTTTGGGGACGCTCCAACTCGGGACACGTGTAGGTTCCGGGTCGGGGTCCTCACAGTTGGTATCAGAGCTCGGATGCGGAGAAGGTGAGATGTGCCGTTTTCAAGTTGGAAGGACCCGCTGAGCACTGGTGGCAGGTAGTGAAGGATGGTTGGGACCGGGATTTGACACCACAGACATGGGAGAACTTCACACGCAAGTTCCGGGATCACTTTGTACCGATGGTTACTAGAGACAAGAAGGAAGGCGAGTTTACGAAGCTGGAGCAAGGGACCATGACAATAGCTCGGTATTCGGCAAAGTTCGCGAATTGGCCCGATATTGTCCTCATTTGGTGCCGGATGAAGAGAGGCGAGTCTACCGGTTTGTGAAAGGTTTAAGGGTTGAGTTCCGCGGTTATTGACGCATAACTTCGCCAACTTCCAAGCAGCAGTGAATATGGCGTATCGGATCGAGAATGACATAGAGGAGAATCGTGGTAAGAATGAAGGCGGAAACAGAAATAGATTCCAAGGTCAAGGTTCGGGACAGAATAGGGTGCAGCCGAGGACGTTCACCCCGGGAGCGAATCGAGGAGGTCATGTGGCGGCTCCGGCAAATCGTGCGACTCCCGGTCAGTTTGGGGCAACATGTGGGTTTTGCAAGAGGCTAGGGCATTCGGAGGACAAGTGTTGGAGCAAACAAGGTAAGTGTTTGGAGTGTGGGTCTCCAGGCCATTTCAGGAGAAATTGTCCCAAGTTACAGAATAAGCAAGCTTCGGGCATCGGATTTGGGGGACAAGGTAGTGGTGTGAAGAGAGATGTTGATGGGAAACCTAAGGATAGAGTCCAAGGTCGTGTGTTTGCTTTGGGTCGAGGAGAGGTCGATCCTAATGCCGTCATTAGAGGTATAGTTCCTGTCTCAGGAGTTAAGGCCCGCATTCTTATAGATCCCGGGTCTTCCCATTCATTTGTGGCATCGCATTTTGCATTCTCATTACATACCTTGCCTGAATCTATGCCTTATGTGTTAGAGGTCTCTACTCCTATGGGAGAGAGCCTCACATCTTCTTTGATATATCCTGGTTGTGATGTGACTATATGTGAGCATGTATTGCCGGTGGATTTGGTCGAGTTACCAATCCGTGATTTTGATGTGATCCTTGGGATGGATTGGTTGAGTCAGTGTCATGCTTTAGTAGACTGTCGTAGAAAACGAGTCTCATTTGCTATGCCTGGCGTGCCTACTTTTATATTTGATGCGGATAAATCTATGTTCGGGTTACATGTTATTTCTGCCTTAAAAGCTAGAAAGATGCTATCTAAGGGGTGTGCGGGTTACTTGGCTTATGTGGTAGATTCCAATAAGAAGTCTCCCGAGTTAGATCATGTTCCGGTTGTTAATGAATTTAGTGATGTGTTTTCTAGCGAGTACTCTATGCCTCCGGATCGTGAGATAGAGTTTTGTATTGACTTAGTGCCCGGTACCGCACCTATCTCTAAAGCACCCTATAGAATGGCTCCGGCCGAGTTAAAAGAGTTGAAGGTCCAATTGCAAGAATTGTTAGACCGAGGTTTTATTCGACCTAGTGTGTCTCCGTGGGGAGCACCGGTCTTGTTTGTTAGGAAGAAGGATGGTACCTTACGATTGTGTATTGACTATCGTTTGTTGAACCAAGCCACCATTAAGAATAAGTATCCTCTTCCGCATATAGATGATTTGTTTGACCAACTCCAAGGTTCCGTTATCTACTCAAAGCTTGATTTGAGAAGCGGATACCACCGTTGAAGATTAGGTAGGATGATGTTGCTAAGACGGCTTTTCGAACTAGATATGGTCATTATGAGTTTGTTGTGATGCCGTTTGGGTTAACTAATGCTCCAAATTAGTATTTATGGATATGATGAACCGTGTTTTCAAGCCTTATCTTGATAGTTTTGTGGTGGTCTTTATTGATGATATTCTTGTGTATTCTAAGTCCCGGGAAGAGCATGAGAACCATTTCGAGGATTGTCTTGTCCGTTCTTCGTGAGAAGCGCTTGTATGCTAAGTTCGGTAAGTGCGAGTTTTGGCTTGAGCGCATTTCTTTCTTGGGGCATGTTGTGTCGAGTTCGGGAATTTCCGTTGATCCTTCAAAGATTGAGGCCGTGGTTAATTGGAAGCAACCTTCGACTGTGACCGAGGTCCGTAGTTTTCTTGGTTTGGCGGGGTATTATCGGAGGTTCATTGAGGGGTTTTCTCGGATTGCGACTCCGTTGACTAGGTTGACTCGGAAAGATGTATCGTTTGTATGGGATTCCAAGTGTGAAGCAAGCTTTGATGAATTGAAGAAGAGATTGACAACGGCTCCTATTCTTACCCTTCCGGATGGTTGCGAGAATTTTGTTATTTATAGTGATGCCTCGAAGGCGGGTTTGGGATGTGTGTTGATGCAAAATGGGAAGGTTATTGCGTATGCCTCTAGGAAGTTATCACCGGCGGAACAGAATTATCCTACTCATGATATGGAATTGGCGGCGATTGTATTTGCGTTGCATAAGTGGAAGCACTACCTTTATGGGGCGAAGTTTGAGATTTTCACCGATCATAAGAGTTTGAAGTACCTATTTACCCAAAAGGAGTTGAACAACCGACAAAGGAGATGGCTTGAGTTCTTGAAGGATTTTGATTGTGTCATTTCCTATCATCCGGGGAAGGCCAATGTAGTGGCCGATGCGATTAGCCGAAAGGCGTATGTGGCAGCTTTGAGTTCTCGAGAGTTGAAGAGTGAAGTAATCGTTGCGAATGTTCGGGCCGTTCCTACATTGTATGGAGATTTGAAAGAAGCTCAACAAGGAGATCCGGAATTGAAGAAAATTTTAGATCAAGTGCAAGATGGGAAAACCGGGGAGTTTGCTTTGAATAGAGATGGGATTTTAACTTTCCAAGGGAGAATTTGCGTTCCGTCATCGCCGGAGATCAAGAAGCGTGTTTTAGAGGATGGCCATAAGTCCAAGTTTGCGATTCATCCGGGAAGTACCAAAATGTATCAAGACTTGAAGCGTGGATATTGGTGGAATGGAATGAAGAGAGAAATAGCGGATTATGTATCTAAGTGTTTGACTTGTCAATGATTAAGGCGTAACATCAAAGACCGGCGGGACTACTTCAACCATTGGATATTCCGGAGTGGAAATGGGAAGGGATCTCGATGGATTTTGTTTCGGGTCTACCTCTTACCGCGAAGAAGATGGATGCTATTTGGGTTATTGTGGATAGATTGACAAAGTCGGCTCATTTTCTTCCTGTCAACTAAGTTTTCGTTAGAGAAGTTAGCCCATTGTATTTGAAGGAGATTGTGAGACTTCACGGGTTCCAGTTAGTATTGTGTCCGAGAGATCCGAGGTTTACATCTAGATTTTGGAGAGCATTGCATGAAGCATTGGGTTCTAAGTTGTGTTTTAGTACCGCGTTTCATCCTCAAACCGACGGGCCATCCGAGAGAACTATTCGATACTTGAGGATATGTTACGAGCTTGTGTGATGGATTTCCAATTATCTTGGGAGGATCATCTACCGTTAGTCGAGTTTGCTTACAACAACAGATTATCGGGCCTAGTATCGAGATGGCTCCGTATGAGGCGTTATATGGTAGGAAGTGTCGATCTCCGATGTGTTGGGACGAGGTTGGTGAAGTGAGACTTTGGGGTCCGGACTTGGTTAGAGATTCTACGGAGAAGATCAAGGTGATTCGGGATAGATTGAAGACGGCTCGAGTAGACAGAAAGCTACGCCGACAATAGAAGACGGGATTTATCATTTCGGGTTGGTGACTTTGTGTTCTTGAAGGTCTCTCCGAGGACGGGGATTAAAAGGTTCGGTAATAAGGGTAAGTTGGCTCCGAGGTTTGTAGGTCCGTTTGAGATTCTAGAGAAGATAGGGGAATTGGCTTACCGGTTAGCGTTGCCTCCGTCTTTTTCTTTACTCCATGATGTCTTCCACGTTTCGATGTTGAGGAAGTATTGTCATGACCCCTCCCATGTTTTGAGCTCTCCTCCCGATGATGTCCAAGCGGACATGTCTTATGTTGAAGAGCCATTAAGAGTCCTAGAATTCCAAGTTAAGGAGTTGAGAACTAAGAGTATCCCGATAGTGAAAGTCCTTTGGAAGAATCATACCGTCGAGGAAGCAACGTGGGAGCTAGAGTCGGAGATGAGGGCGAAATACCCGTGGTTGTTTGAAAATTCAAGTAAGTTTTCTTTAAAATTCGGGTCGAATTTTCTTTAAGGGGGAGTGAGTGTGACGACCCCAACCCTAGGCACTCATTTTAAATAATAAATTATATGCTTTTAATATTTATGTTATCTTTATATGTTCAATTATACCTTTAAATTCTTAAATTGAGATAATTTGAGTGAAAAGTAAAATTAGGATCTTATGAGAATTTATTGGACATTAAATAAAGAAACTTGTGGAAATAATAAAAAAATGGAAATTTAATAAATTGATAAATAGTGCAAGGAGGTTAATTGAGTAGGATGAATTAATTGGGTAAAGGTTAATCTTAATTCTAAATGAAAGCCTTGGTTTTTAGATATTTTGAAGGGGGGGGCCAAATGTCTTGCTCCTTCCTAGGTTGCCAAGTGTCACCCCCATCCCCTCCTCTTACTCCCTTCCCCTCCCTTCTCCTTCATTCCTCCTAATTCATCCTAGAGAAAGCATAGAGAGACCTCCATTGAAGCTCCCACTCCCCAAGCTTTGAAGTCAAGACTTTCTTCACCAAAAATCAAGTTTTAGAGCACCATTGAAGTTGAATCACCTAGAGGAACCCATCAAGATCAATCTTTCCTTATAAAATCCAAGTAAGTTGTTATGACTTCCCTTCTTTTAATTGTTCATACTCTCCTTGATGTTCTTCTTGTTCTTGTGATGCTTGGGTCTTGCTTTGGAAATTTAGGAGAGTTGAATGTTGGGAAAATGGAATTATTGAAGTTAGGGTTAAGGAAGATCATTTAAAAGGTTGAAATGGGTAGAAATGGTAGTAGTAAATAATCTAGGGTTAATTTATTTTGGAGTTTACATGTTTGTTTGGGACTTGACAAGATTTATGTGTCATTTGGTGTTATTGAACTAAGCCTTGGTAGAGGGAAGGAAGAACTAGAGTTAAAGGGGTTAAAAATCTGACTTTGGGCTGGCAGGAGGCTTGGGCGGTCGCCCAAGGGGGGCTGAGCGGCCGCCCATGCTGGCAGTAGCTCACAATCACTTGGAAAGCCACTTGGGCGGTCGCCCAAGTGGTTAAGGGCGGTCGCCCAAAGGGGCAGAAACTTGAATTTCCTAGGAGGTCCACTTGGGCGGTCGCCCAAGTGTAAGGGCGGTCGCCCAAGACCCTGAACCAGTTTTTCTTAATTTAAACAAGGATCGTTTGGCAAGTTGTTTGGCCACTTAAAAAGGGTGACTCCCACTTAGTAATTGAACTTGAACCTTCATTTAGGTCTCGTATCCTCGTATATGGAATTTGTAGGGTAGGTTTATGATCCCTCATTTCCTTACTTGATGTTATACATAGTGTTGTTGATATTGTTTAGTGTATTCATAAATTGTTACACTTTGATATTGTTGGGCATGAGTATATATTACCATGTGGCTATTGTTTATCCCTTTTTGTGGATTTTATTCAAGTATCTATTATGTGCTTGATATGTGTGAGTCAGCTGACGTTGGGGGTATAACAGAATACGATCAATTATGGAAGTGTGACCTAATGTGATCGGATTATGTTATATCTGTGACCGTCCCCTCCTGTGGCCACAGGTTGGGGTTATAGCGTCTGTATTGAGCCAAAAGCCTTACAGAGTTGCTACTGTCTTATTTGGTTCCCTGAAAAACGGGTCTTTTAAGACGTGAGTATTGCTTAAGCAGCTCACTGTAAATTGGAGTATTATTATACCCAATGTTGTACGACTACTGTTCAGACGGGAAAAGGTAAACCAAGGTAATGGAATGTGTTTATAGCTTTCCCAATGTGTTATGTGTGACTTGTTATATGTTGCATTTATTTGGCATATTGCTGCATCCATAATAGCTTGCTGAGATTTATTCTCACCCCTCTCCCTTTACTGTTTTAGATCCCGAGACAGGAGGACCGCCCAAGTAAGGACGGAAAGGAGTTTGGCTGTGAGCATTTTGGGATATTGTCGGGGTACGTTAGGTTGGCGTAGAAATTATTTTGTCATAATTCCTTTTGGGCGTTTGTAATTATAAACTTTATCTTTCTACGTTAAAAACCAATATCTTTTGTAACTAAACAGTTGATCGTTTTCGAAGTTAGTTATCTCCTCCTCCGATGTGGAGTTGAGTGGAGTTCTTTTAAAATGTTATATTATTAATGTTTATGTTTGAAAGTCAAAGTAAAGTTTTAAAAGTTTAGTGTTTTCGGGTTAGTTTGAGGACGCTCCAACTCGGGACACGTGTAGGTTCCGGGTCGGGGTCCTCACAATATTAATCGAACCCGACCCAAAACGTTTGAACCCGACCCGAAACTGAACCCGACCCGACATGTAATATGCCATTCTTTATTGCTTTTCTCAACGTTGATTGATTATGAAGATTGAACTTGCAATTAATAGTAAAATGCTTATATTTTTCAAACTCATTTGTTTCAAACCATGGAGAAATATCGGGATCAAAAGAAAGATTTGCATATGGTTTTCATTGATTTTCCTCAGCAGCGACGCGCTACACTTCAAAGACCTGGGTGTAGTGATAAGTATGCAAAGGTTGCTAGGTCGTCGCCCGGAAGCGACGCGCCATCTCTTCGCCCGGGGGTGGTGTCAAATATGCAAGGGTGCGCTACACTTTAAAGACCTGGGTGTAGTGATAAGTATGCAAAGGTTGCTAGTTCGTCGCCCGGAAGCGACGCGCCATCTCTTCGCCAGGGGGTGGTGTCAAATATGCAAGGGTTCTCGCATTGCGGACGAGTGCGGGTAAAGAAGCTAGTCCATGGTAGGTGTAAGGGTAGTGGGATGCGCTTTGGAACTTGGAACATTGGATCATTGACAGGGAGATCAGCAGAGGTGGTGGAAGTTATGAGGAGGAGGAAGATTCACATAATGTGTCTACAGGAAACTAAGTGGGTTGGAGAGAAAGCAAAAGAAATATTGCCTTGGGGTTTTAAGCTTTGGTACTCAGGAAAGGATAAGGGTAGAAATGGAGTGGGTATCATTATTGATAAGGAGTATATTAATGATGTGATGGAAGTGTACAGGAAGAGTGATCGAATTATGGGCATTAAACTGGTGATACGTGATGAGATTATAACTATTATTTCTGTCTATGCACCACAAGTAGGGTTGGATGCATCTATTAAACAAGTGTTCTGGGAAGATTTGGAGGAGGTAGTGCAACGAGTACCTAGTGGTGAGAAATTAGTGATTGGTGGTGATCTGAACGGGCATGTGGGGTCTAGTCGACATGGCTTTGAGAGCATACATGGAGGTTTTGGTTTTGGAGAGAGGAATGAAGCAGGAAATAGTATCCTGGACTTTGCGTTGGCATATGACTTGAGTATAATGAACACTTGGTTCAAGAAGAGAGAATCTCACTTGGTGTCCTATAGGAGTGGAGGTAATGCGAGTCAGATTGACTTCTTCTTAGTAAGAAATACTTGTAGAAAGAGTTATACAGATTGCAAGGTTGTTCCGGGTGAGAGCACGCAACTCAACATAGACTGGTGGTACTTGATTTTCGAAGTAAGAGAATTTCGAGGAAGAGAAAATCACAGGTAGACCCTAAAATCAAGTGGTGGATACTTCAAGGGGAGAATCAACCGAAATTTGTAGCTAAGATGGTCGATACCAGTATTTGGTCGGATAATACGGAGGATATGGATATAGATTCAACTTGGACTAAGATGGTACATACCATAAAGGAGGTGGCGAAAGAAGTCCTTGGAGAATCTAGAGGAAATGGGCCACCAAGTAAGGACACATCATGGTGGAACGAGGAAGTAAAACAAGCAATAAAGGGCAAGCGAGAATGCTACAAATTATTGGGAAAATGTAGGAGCGACGAGAACTATGAGAAGTATAAGGAAGCTAGAAGAGATGCTAAGAAAGCAGTAAGAGACGCAAGAGCGAAGGTAAATCAGAAACTTTATGATAAGTTGGATACAAAAGAAGGGGAAAAGGACATCTACAGACTCGCTCGTATGAGGGATAAGAGGACACGAGATATTGGGACGGTTAAATGTGTGAAGGATGTAGACCAAAGAGTTTTAGTCGGGGATAAAGAGATAAAAGATAGATGGAGTTCGTACTTTGATAACTTGTTCAATGGCGGTCAAGAGCAGGATGTTGGAGATTTAAATATCTCTTCGAGTATGGTTAATCGAGATTTTATGCGGAGAATTCGAAAGAGTGAAGTGGAAATGGCAATGAAAAAGATGAGATTGAAGAAAGCCGTTGGACCGGATGGTATACCAACTGAGGTTTGGAGATGTTTCGGGGAGAGGGGAGTAGATTGGTTAACAACGCTATTTAACAAGATATGGAGAGTTAACACAATGTCATTGGAGTGGCGGAAGAGTACTCTGATCCCTTTGTATAAGAATAAAGGTGATGTCCAAGATTGTGCCAACTATCGGGGGATCAAACTAATGAGCCATACTATGAAACTTTGGGAAAGAGTGATTGCACAGAGGCTGAGAAAAATTGTGGATATTTCGGATAACCAATTTGGGTTTATGCCAGGAAGATCGACTATGGAGACAATATATCTTATGAGACAAACCATGAAGAAATATCGGGATCAAAATTGTCAAATCAGCCCAAATCCAAGCGTTCGGATGCTCCGGAGATTGCAAGGCCTGAAAATAAGAGAAAACACGTAAACTAAGCCGGGGCGAGTCCGGCTAAAGGCCCTCCGGCGTGAGAGTAAGTTCATGGTTTGTGTATAAGAAACTAAATTGACAGAGTTTCTGTATTGAAAAAGTAACGTACCAAATAATGAGCCATGCGGCTTGTATTTATAGGGATGGATTGATAGAATCCATATTGAAGTGAACTTGTAAAGAGATAAGACATAATCCTAAGAGAATTATATCTGTTAAGGAGTCATTGTTTGACTTAAATTGGTGTAGGTGGTTACAATCCTGATTGGATCATAATTGTTGAATCCTTGTTTGAATAAGATTGTACGATCTGCTAGCCGAAAAGCCGAGGAGCATGAATGTTTTATCTCGGCATTAGAAAGTAAGCCGAGATGCGTGATTAACCTTCCTCGTCATTTGATGATTGACCGACATGTGAATATGCCGGGGTGAATGATTCTGTCTCCTCGTCATTTGATAATATGCCGAGGTAAGAACTTTTCTCTCCTCGTCACTTGTGATATCTCGGAGTATGATGAGCCAAGTATGAAGAGCCCGTTGTTGATGTGAGGCTGAGGAGATGCTCCTCGGCATATGAGGAAGGTACCTCGGCCCTATTAATTGAACATTGATACTTGTATATTGGATTATGTTTATGGCCCAATCCCTTTGGGCCCAACTCGGGCAAGCCCATGTTCGTATCTCGATTTATACTGTTCATATTATATTCAAGTATATATTGTAATAAATAGATTAGGAAACATAATCCTTGCATTAGATTAGAAAACACAATTTTAGAAACATTCTCTTTCTAGGAGATTAATCCTTGTATTAGATTATGAAATACAATCTTAGAAACCTTCTCCTTCTAGGAGATTCCTCATTGTAATCCTATAAATATGTATCTCTAGCATCATAATCAACTGAGTCATTTAATTCAATTCTTCTCTTCCATGTTTTGATTGACTTCGTCTAACTCTCTTTATTCTAATATGGTAAGATCCATAGAAGGACCTCTCCGCGAAACCCTAGCGGCAAAACCCTAAGCCGCCCCACACCCTTACCACCTTAGCTTCTGCCAAACCATCATCAAAACCGCCACACCTTTGCTTCCGCTACCCACCATCAAAACCCCACCCTTCTCCTTCACCTCCTTCAAACCCCCTCGGCTCAAAACCCCTTTGACCGAAAATCCTAAACCTTTTTATATTTCATCCCCCTCGGCTCAAAAACCCTATTGACCGAAATCCCAATTTTTTTTACAAAAACCCTTTGACCGACACGTGAGGGGTGAAATCCCTACTTGTAGAAGGTGACTCCACGTGCACGTCTCACGCGTGAGGGGTAAAACCCCTACTTGTACAAGGTGACTCCACGTGCATACCCCCTACTTCAAAACCCCCTCGACAAAACCGAAAACCCCTCTCCTCAACCCCACCGTCTCCGACGTAGTCATGCATCAACCTATCACCACCTCGGATGCGAGGAACCACATCACATCAGAAACGACGTACATGTCCAGGAACACATCTTCAACTCGTCATCAAACCTGGTTCATCTCATCACTCTCCAAGATTGGACTTATTCAAAGACCGTCAATCTTGCGGGGGCATATTAGGAATATAATATAATTATATTATATTCAAGTATATATTGTAATAAATAAATTAGGAAACCTAATCCTTGTATTAGATTAGGAAACACAATCTTAGAAACCTTCTCTTTCTAGGAGATTAATCCTTGTATTAGATTAGGAAATACAATCTTAGAAACCTTCTCCTTCTAGGAGATTCCTCATTGTAATCCTATAAATATGTATCTCTAGCATCATAATCAATTGAGTCATTCAATTCAACTCTTCTCTTTCATGTTTTGATTGACTTTGTCTAACTCACTCTCTTTATTCTAATATAGTAGTGATAGATTTGGTTGTTCTTGCTGCCATCTTCGGTGGCATGGTGGTGGTCGTGAAGGTGCGACAATATTGGTGACGACCGCAACAGTTGGGGGTGAGTGAATCTGGATAACGAGGGTTTGTTTTTTCTTTTTCTTTTTAATATTATGATAGGGGTAATGTTTTAAAAAATATAAAATAGTTATAATTTACCAAAAATTAATATTTTATAAATTTATATGTTATACACTTTTATTTAATATGAAATATATAAATTTTATATGTGAAAAGGGGTGTATTTTTAAATTAAAATGTTAGCTATTGGGGCTATAAGTTTAATGTTTTGAAATTTTACCCATTTTATTTCTACATATGCAAATTTTTACTATGTTAGTGCCAATTGGGCGTCTAGTGGACAAGTCCATTATATTTTTAACACCAGTTAAAAATCTGATCAAATTGATAATAAACATAAATACGCATGTAACATTGAAAGTTTTGACAGTACAAGATATAAGTTACAATAAATTGAAAGTATGCATGGCCGTTTGTTAAAAAAACTCCAAAAACAATCCACCCTTCAAGTTGGGATCCAATTGTTACCTTTCAAATCCATCGAGCTTGATGACATAGTCTCGATTCCAACTCACCTAGAGATTTCAAATATACATGGCTAATCCATTGCGGTTTCGAATGGCTGGTTCCATTTTCGGGGATTGGATTTAACTGTCCTATCTTGATTTCTGGTTTCGATTTTGAAAAGTTGGTTCTAGTTTTGCTTCACGCCGATTTTTATTCATCCGATTTCTATTTTTGTTCCATCCGAATTCCAATTAGTCCTTTAGTTTGACCTGGTCCCATTCATTTTGGTCATGTCTAGCTTTTACACTTTAGGGCGTGTGAAATTTTGTATTCACCGGTAAAATTTTCACATCTAAAGTAATATAAAAGGAGCACAGCCTTGGAGCCAAAACGGGGGGCATTTTAGTAATTTCACTTAGTGGCATTTTGGCAATAAACAAGGCTGAGAGACACGTGGCAAGCGGGTAATGGGCGCGTGCGTCACACGCGCCTACAGAGGCGCGTGAGACGCGTAATGATTTTTTTTTTTTTTTTAAAAAGTGACACGTGTCACATTCTGATTGGACCGTTTTATTTCAGATTTTTAATTTTCCACCCCTTTTTTCGACCTCAAATATTTTATAAAAAAAAAAAATTTTTAAAAAAATTTTTACACCAAAATTCATAATTTTTTTTCCTCTTTAATTAGAGACTAATTTCATTTAATTTGGACACAAAAAAAAACCTTTCTTAAATATAAATTTCTTAATTATCCTTTCTTTATTTTATTTTTTAAATTTTCAATATATTTTTTTTTGAAAATACATTAAGTTTGAAGTATATTTTTTATTATAAATGATGATAATAATAATCATAATTTTACTTTTTAAATATAAATTATTGTTTTTAAGGTTAGTTCCTTCCTTTCAAATTTTGACATTAATTTTTTAAACATATTAAGTAATATTGTATAAAATATTCCTTTGGACGAATATATTAATTTATTTTTTTCCCGAAGTAGTATTATTTTGTAAAAATTAATGTTTATAATGTTCGTGTCTTCGTGTCTGGAAAAAAATATTAATTTTTGAGACAAATAAATTCATTGAGGCAAAGGAAGGAATTTTTTTCTTTTATATAGAAAGTAGTATTACTTATGAGATGAAAGTAATATTCATTTTTCAATTGAAAGAATATTTTTTTCTTAAAAAGTTGAATTTTTTTAAACAAGATAGAAAGTAGTATTAATGATGGGACGAACGTAATATTCATTTTTGAATTGAAGTAATTTTTTTTCCTTACAAAATAGAATTTTTCTTTATGTCCAAGAAAAATTAACATTGCTTCCTTTGGCTCAATCAACAATTTAAAAATAAGACTACGTTATTCTCCTAAAAATTTATGTCATATTTTGAAACGAATGCACTAACATTACAAACATTAATTGCAGAGGCGAATGGAGTATTATTAGTTTTTAAAATATTAATTGGGATAAAGGGAATAATGATCATTTTTTTGGATAAAAAATGTTGTATTATCTTTGGGTTATTCATTTTGAATCGAAAGTAATATTCATTTTTGAATTGTTTTAATGTTAGTGGCTTTTTTTCAAAATATGACATTAATTTTTTAAACAAATTAAGTAATATTTTATAAAATATTCATTGGGACGAAAATAGTAATTTTTTTCCTTTACCTGAAGTAGTATTATTTTGTAAAAATTAATTTTTATAATGTTATTTTCTTCATCTCGTAAAATTAATATTAATTTTGTAGACAAGTAAATTCCTTTAGGCAAAGGAATCTATTTTTTTTTAGATATAGAAAGTAGTATTAATTATGGGATGAAAGAAATATTCATTTTTAAATAGAAGGACAATTTTTTTTCCTTAATAGTACTGTAGAAATAATGAAAACATATGATTATAAATTTTCATTGAGTTTCTTTTTTTATAAAATATTCATTTTTTTTAATAAATTTTAAATATTGATAATATTTGTATATTATTATATACTTATTTGTTTATAGTTTATTGTATTTTCTTATTTTTCTATGTCATATTATTAATCTCTACATTTATAAGAAAATAAAGGGATGTCAAATGTGATTATTATTGAATAGAACGAGAATTTACTTATAAAACGCGCTTCGTACAAACTAACTATGCCTTAAATATATATTTATTTAAGTGACCTTCAATCTGATATTTGTACTAATAATATAGTTTTCAAAAAATTATTTTACAATGTACACAATCATTTCTATTTTCTATTATATTTGTATTTAATTTTCACACATGCAGACAAATGCCCGCAGATCGCACGCACGCAAGCTAGTACTACTAAAAGCGTCATAGGAAAAATTTCATTGTCCGCACAACCTTAAGAGCGCGCCAAGATGCTGGTGTCTCTTAACAGAATTTTCAACGTCTCCTATCCCTTCTCTTCTCCTAGGACATTTATCAAACACCTTCAGTCCACAATCCCAACTCCATCATTCAAACCAATAAGAAAAGCACTAACCACCTCCTCAACCCTTAAATCTTCCCATTTCGAAGCCCTAAATCCTCACCAACAAGATCAGATTCATCTCTACGTCGAAGCTCTTCTCCAATGGAATCAGGTCCTCCTCTCCCTACCCACAACCGTCTCTAAGTCTTAAATCTTTCAATTTGCTCTACTTTTGTTTAATCACTGTTTTTTGTTTTGTATATCGCAGAAGATGAATCTTACTGCTGTTACGGAGGCGAGTGAGGTAATGGAAAGACACATTGAGGACTCGCTTGCGATTATACAGCCCATCCGGAGCTCCTATCTCACACATTGTGAATCATCATTCGAAAATTTCAATCTTGTTGATGTTGGAAGTGGTGCAGGACTTCCTGGATTGATCCTAGCCATTGCTTGCCCTGGTAACTTTTATCTCGATTTCGTTACATCAATTGTATATTTTCTTACTTGAGGTTTTGATTAGGCGGTACTAGCTTTCACATAATTAAGTACTAAAATTGTGTTTGTCATGATAATATATACTCCCTCCGTCCCAGCCCCGTGTAAACTTTTGGTCAACTTTGACCAACTTTGACCAATAGTTTAAGGCCATAATAATGATCCTAATAAAAATCCAAAAAATGTTATTGTTAATATTATTAAGCGTGATACAATAACATTTTTAAATTTTTATTAGGATCATTATTATGGCCTTAAATTATTGGTCAAAGAAATTTGAGGAGTATATATATATATATATATATGATACAATCATGAACTCAATGTATTTAGTGAAGAAAACAGAGAGAGAGAGAGAGAGAGAGAAGATATTTCATTGTATCTTGTCATTCTGTTACAGAAAGAATAACAAACTGAGAATTTATACTCAGGCTTCTAACCAACCTAACTGACTCCACAAGAAGTTACAACCAAGCCCTTATACTATATACAAAAGTGAATTACAGAACTTAACATTTCTGAGATGATTCAATGTCTATATCTATATTCCCAATATCCCCCCTCAAACTGGAAGGTTGAAACAGATTGCAAACTTTCAGCTTGGAGAGTAAATGAGACATCTGAGTGGAGGACAAAGATTTTGTGAACAAGTCAGCTAACTGATTGACTGTGGAAATATGCATAGTAGAAATAATGCCCTTCTTCAGCTGTTCTCTGACTAAATGACAGTCCAAATCAATGTGTTTAGTCCTTTCATGAAAGACTGGATTGAAAGCTATGTGCAAAGCAGCTTTGTTGTCACAAAAAAAGCTTGACTGGAGTAAGAGAAGTAACACCAAAATCTTAAAGCAAAGACAAAAGCCAACGAATTTCACAACATGCATTAGCCATGGATCTATACTCTGCTTCTGCAGAAGATCTAGAAATGGTGTTCTGTTTCTTGGCCTTCCAAGTGATTAAACTAGAACCAAGCATAGCACAGTAACCAGAAAGTGATTTCCTCGTGGGGGAACAACTACCCCAGTCTGCATCACAATAAACTTGTAGAACCAAAGAGCCAGCAGAAGGATAGAACAAACCTTGCCCTATTGAACCTTTGAGATACTTTACTAGCTTAAGGGCAGCATTGTAATGAGGAAGCCTGGGATGAGACAAAAACTGACTTAAAATATGAACAACATATCCAATGTTTGGTCTTGTAATTGTAAGGTAGATAAGCCTCCCTACAAGCCTTCTGTACTTGTCAGCATCAGGTAATATCTCACCTTTATCAGAGGCCAAAGAGTGATGAATATCAATAGGAAGGCTAGAGTGATGAGCAGTGATAAGACCAGTATCATTGATGATATCAAGAGTATATTTTCTCTGATGTAAATAAATTCCTTGAGGATCTCTAGCAACTTCAATGCCCAGAAAGTATTTAAGGATACCCAAGTCTTTTATGGAGAAATGAGTATGTAAATGTTTCTTGAGATCAATAAGAATACTCTCATCAGAACCGACGAGAAGAATGTCATCAACATAAACAAGCACAGCAGTGAATGAGGTAGATGTGGCTAAGACAAAGAGAGAATGATCATTTTGAGATTGAGAGAAACCAAATTGAAGCAGTGCAGAAGAGAACTTAGCAAACCACTGTCTAGGAGCTTGTTTAAGCCCATACAGAGATTTGAGAAGTCTGCACACCAATGGTTTTGAAGAAGAAGTAAGAGAAGATGGAGGATCATATCCTGGAGGCAATGACATGTACACCTCTTCATCCAAGTCCCCATGAAGAAAAGCATTAGACACATCCATTTGTTGAATAGGCCGCCTTTAAGAGAAGCAACAGATAAGAAAACTCGAAAAGTAGGCATCTTTGCTACAGGAGCAAAGGTCTCAAAATAATCTTCACCTTTTGTTTGTATAAACCCTTTTGTAACTAATCTTGCCTTATACTTATCAAGGGACCCATTAGCTTTGTATTTAAGCTTAAAATCCACTTGCATCCAATAGGTCTTTTGTGGGAAGGTAATTTTTGGACAACCCATGTCTTATTCTTTTCCAAAGCAGCTATTTCACTGGCCATAGCATCACACCAATTGGGATCTTTGATGGCTTGTTTGTAAGTTTGAGGTTCAGATAGAGTAGATATACTCCCTCCGTCCCACGTTAGTTGAGACTAACTTTTTGGGCACACCAATTAAGGAAAAGTAAGTGAGAGAAAAAGTGAAAGAAAATGTTGTGAGTATGAAGAATTAAATAGGAGAAAGAATGAGTGGGAGGAATAGTTAGGAGAGAGAATGTTGTGAGTGTAAAAATGAAATAGGAGAGAGAATGAGTGGGGTAAATAAATAAGATTCTTTGCATTTTCGCGCCTCAACTAACGTGGGACGGCCCAAAAGGGAAAGAAGTCTCAACTAACGTGGGACGGAGGGAGTATTGCATATATAGGAATAATATGAAGGAGACAGAGAAGATTAGTCATTGAAAGAAGAGGAAGGAAGAAAACAAGCACTAACCTGTGGTGAAGAAGAAGAAGGTGGGATTGTAAACTGAGGAATACCAGTGTAATCTGCAAGCCTTTTTGGAAGTTGTCTAGTTCTAATAGGTCTTGTAGGAAGAGGAGAAGAAGCAGTAGTAGGAGGAGAGATTATGTGAGGTGGTGGAAGAGTAGAAGAAGAAGTATTAGGAGAAGTAGAGAGATCAGGAGAAGAAGGAGGAAGAATAGGAGCAGAGTCAGACTCAATGTCAGTTGAAGGAGAAGAAGAATAAAGGTCAACAAACATAGGAATCAAACACTCAGGAGAATTGTAAGAAGAATCTTTGAATGGAAATTGAGATTCATAGAAAACAACATCTCTACTATGAAAGATTTGATGAGAGGTGAGATCATACAATTTGTATGCCTTTTTACCAAAAGGATATCCAAGAAAAATACACTTCCTTGATCTTGGATCAAATTTATCTATGTGAATGGAAAGAGTGGATGCATAACAAAGACAACCAAACACCTTTAAATGATGACAGAGAGGAGATCTATAAAGCAAAGCTCATATAAGGAGTTTTGTTATGAAGAACAGAAGAAGGAAATCTATTTATGAGATATGTGGCTGTAAGGATGCAATCACCCCTAAATTGTATAGGTAAGTGAGAATGAATCTTAAAGCCCTTGCCACTTCAAGAAGATGTCTATGTTTTCTTTCCACTCTTCCATTTTGTTGAGGTGTATTAACACATGAGCTTTGTTGTTCAATGCCCAGAGAAGAAAGAAGAGAAGAAACTTGAGCATTGAAAAACTCAGTACCATTGTCTTCTGATTTGAGTGATATTGGCTTGAAATTGAGTTTTAGTCATGGTGATAAACTGACTAAGGAATGAACACACCTGAAATTTTGAAGAAAGAATGAATGTCCATGTAGTTCTAGAACAATCATCAACTATAGTAAGAAATGAAGTATGACCATTATAAGTTGGATGCTTATAAGGGTCCCAAAGATCACAGTGAAGTAAAGAACATACAGAAGTATTATGACTAGTGCTAATAGAAAAAGGCATTCTGGATTGTCTAGCAAAATGACAAGTGTCACATGGAGAAGAAGTAGCATGAGTACATTGTAAAGATGGTATATGAACCAATTGAGATAAAGGAATATGACCAAGTCTAAAATGCCACAAAGTAGACAAAGGAGTTTTACAAGTAATAGAACTAACAAAGGAATGCAACTGCAGATTTGAACTAGAGACATCACTTGGAAGAATCAGCTTGTACAATCCATCCCTTAGTTGTCCAATCCCCTTCACCTTCTTGTCCACAAGGTCTTGAAAAAGACAGTGATTGGGAAAGAACAAGAGACACACATTGTTGTCAGATGATAGTTTGGTGCCAGAGATGAGATTATAGTGAAAGTCAGGTACAAAAAGAACATTATGGAGACTGATTGTATTGGAAATGTGAATTGTACCTTTGTGAGTGATTTTAGAAGTATTGCCATTAGGCAATCTAATGGAGTTATGAGTAGGAACATGATTGGATAGAAGAGAGAAAATACGTGTGACATGATCACTAGCACCAGTATCTATGATCCAATCAGTGTAATGCTTCGTATTGTGAGATAAGCACAATGGAGAGAATAAGTCAGGGACAGAGACTGTGTTACCTGTAAAGTGATCAGGAGCAAATGGTGTGGTAGATTGAACAGTATCCAACATTTGTTGATACAAGTTGACTTGAGATTGAGAAGCTCCTTGATACACTGAGTTACTGACAGGTGTTTCAAGCAGAGGAGGTAGATTAGAGTGTGCACCATGAGATAAACCACTACCAGAAGAAACATTATTGACAGGAGCTCTGGTCCTTAGATTTTTTGGCATCTTGGATGGATCTGACCTCTTCCCGTACAATTGGTGCCACTCAGGGAATTCTTTAATAAAGAAACAAGTGTCCTTTGTGTGTCTATTGCCACCACAATGATCACAAAGCAAGTGAGACTTATCCACATATTTTTTGTACACAGAAGATCTTGTCTCTTGACTTTTAGAAAGTTTAGAGTGTGCACCATGAGATAAACCACCACCAGAAGAAACATTATTGACAGGAGCTCTGGTCCTTAGATTTTTTGGCATCTTGGATGGATCTGGCCTCTTCCCATACAATTGATGCCACTCAGGGAATTCTTTAATAAAGAAACAAGTGTCCTTTGTGTGTCTATTGCCACCACAATGATCACAAAGCAAGTGAGACTTATCCACATATTTTTTGTACACAGAAGATCTTGGCCCTTGACTTTTAGAAAGTAAAGCAGTGGTATTATCAACTATAGATGAAGGAATGACCACAGATGAGCCAATGCCCCTTTGTTTCTCATCTTGACATAAGAGAGAAACAGCTTGACCAAGACTAGGAAGAGGATCCATCATCAGAATAGAGCCTCTAACACTTGTATAGCATTCATTCAACCCCATAAGAAACTGAGTTAAGTATTGAACATGAGTGAAAGTGTCTAATTGCTGAGCAGAACCACAAGAGCAATTGCAAGTGCATTTAGGAATGTTGCTCAGATTTATAAATTCATCCCACAAGGACTTAAACTTTGTGTAATACTGAGAAACAAATTGAGAGCCTTGAGAGAAGGCTGACATCTCCTTCCTAATTTGATAAATCCTGAGAGTGTTGCCCTGAGTAAATCGTGTCTGTAATTCCTCCCACATCTCCTTAGCACTGGTAACATACACAACACTAGACCTAATTTCAGGATCAATGACATTCAAAATCCACGAAATTAACATGTCGTTACATCGATCCCAGTGAATCAGATACTTTGAACCAATACTAGGTCGAGTATGAACACCGGTAATTATACCTAATTTCATCTTAGTGGATAAAGCAATAGTCATAGCACGCTTCCATTCGGAGTAATTAGAACCAGACAGAATGATAGTGATGATACTCATACCAGAATTGTCGTTTGGATGAAGATACAGAGGATGCGAGGGGCTCAATTGAATCGTAGCTGCTTCCACATCATACGGATCGGTAGAAATGATGGATTCAGGTGTTGGAATACCGCCACCGACAGGATTTGTGCCGCCGATCGGAGTAATGTTTGATTCCGCCAGAGAATAAAGAGAACATGAAGGAAATGAGTTGATTTGGAGAAGAAAATCAACAATCAATCGCGGAAATGCTTTGATACCATGATACAATCATGAACTCAATGTATTTAGAGAAGAAAATAGAGAGAGAGAGAGAGAGAGAGAGAGAGAGAGAGAGAGAGAAGATATTTCATTGTATCTTGTCATTCTGTTACAGAAAGAATAACAAACTGAGAATTTATACTCAGGCTTCTAACCAACCTAACTGACTCCACAAGAAGTTACAACCAAGCCCTTATACTATATACAAAAGTGAATTACAGAACTTAACATTTCTGAGATGATTCAATGTCTATATCTATATTCCCAATAATATATATATATATATATATATATATATATATATATATATATATATATATATTTAAATTCAAGTAGTGGGACTTCAGCAGAGGGCCTTTTTAGAATGTTGTTACTAGTTTGTTTAAAGGGTTTATTACAAGCTGCTTTTGCATAGGTTGGAGAGTGACGCTTTTGGAGTCTATGAATAAGCGTTGCATTTTTTTAAAGAATGCAGTTGATTTGACTGGTTTGTCTAATGTGGAGGTTGTGCGAGGAAGAGCTGAGGTATGTCTTTCTCTGCATTTGATGCTTCCTGGTTCAATTTTGTATAAGAATCATTGGGTTGACCTCTAGTAGAACTCGTACCTAATTTTTGGGCAAACAATTTCTCATCCCTAAGTTAGGTGAGAACTGAGAATGTGTATGAAGTTGATAATGTTAAATGCATTTTTTATTAAAGCTCTATATGTAATGTCCACTTACATAATTAACTTGATTGGCCTTGTCTACTTCTCTTTCAATTTTAATTTGATAGAAGCTACATCCTATTTCCATGGTTTTGGACAACCTATTTCCATTGTATCGAGACTTCTTAAGTTCCGGTGTCATACACCCCACCCCACCCCACCCCACCCCACAAGCACACACACATATTTCTCGAGGAAATATGTAATCTGCATATCCTACTTACGTTCTTCTGTACACAATATATTCTGAATCTTCTAATAGAACAGGAGCTGGGACAAAATCTAGACTTCAGAGAGGTCTTTGATGTTGCAGTAGCCAGAGCAGTTGCAGAAATGAGAATATTAGGCAAGTCGAGAAATATTTTGTATTGATTTCTTCTGTTATTGTTTTATCTATTACTCAATGAGGCGATGCTTACCAGATTCTTGTTTTGTTTTGTTTTTTTTCCTTTTCCCGAATCAGCTGAGTACTGTCTCCCTCTTGTTCGTGTTGGTGGTTTATTTGTAGCTGCAAAAGGTCATGATCCTCAGGTACATGCTTATTTGATTTCTTGGAAGGAGAGTGAGTAGTAGGATCCTTTTTGAACATTACTCCCTCCAATGCAAACTAAGTATATACACGGGTAATAAGAAACTTCAGGACTCTTTAGGCTTTTAACTTAATATCCTCAATTTTTTTCTTCAGTGATGTCAAACTCAAATCAATGAGACATGGTTCTTTCTCTACCAGCCATTAAAAGGGCATTATAGACAATTGACATTGTAAAGCCTTTTAACAATAAAAAAGGTACACTTTATTAGGAACGTCTGTAAATTGAATAGGGGTTTCTTATGTTATAGATGGGTGTCCTCCAGAAAACATGTGGACACAAGTGATTCTAGCAGTCAATAAAAGGAAAGTTGGCACTTTCTTTTGTACAATGCACTCATAGGAATGGGATTCACTTTCTTGTAGACCAGTTGTCTGAATATTTATAGCATAATTAAAAAGAATTACAGAAGTTTTGAGGCTGTTTAGGGTTGAGTGCATCTCCAAGTGATCTGGACAAAGGCTTTGTTGAGTTGGGTGTATACTAAGTAGATATGATTCAGGATCTTATAGTGCATAGCTATGAATCTAATGTATATAATAATCCTTCATGAAGATAAATTTAATTACACTGCAATTATGACTGATATCTGGAAGTTATAGAATACATCCTTAAATATCTGGTTTTCTTCTGTAAAAACTGATAGAAAATCAATACCCACTGTCATTCCCTTTTGTGGATTTTTTCTAGAACCATCAGCTAATATTATTGCTTGACTAACAATGGCAGGAGGAAGCCAGAAGAGCAGCGAAAGCAATTAATTTGATGGGTGCTTCCTTGTTACAAACATGCTCCGGTATTCACGTCTCAGATTCATTTTGACATTATTTTAACGTTTCTGGGCAAAGTAGGATAAGTAGGTAACTGGTCAGTACAGCATACAACCACAACATGCACATGAGACAAAGTCTCTTATCTCCTAAAAAAAACAAAGTATTCTAAATTCCTAGATTTTTTTTTTTTTTGCAAAGTTCTCGCTGTCAAATTATACATTCAATCTAGTTCCGGTATTGTAGGTGTGCTGTAGGATATCGGAGGTTCAAGTGAAGGTCTTGTTTCTATCTATGGTAGTGATAACACTCTTCTGCTCTTTATCCAACTAAACGAAATCTTCACCTATGAAAACCAAAGCTTTCTTTAAAGGCATAGTTCCCCTAGAAGCAGCTCTTAAGTTTAGGGTTTATTTTAGTCTATGATGGCAGTGTCTAATTAAAGCTCTGCAAAAGTCTAGAAAATGTGCTAGATTTATATTCCAACCATACTAACATTCTCAACTGTCATTCTATGTTACAGGTTATATTTTTAGTGTAAACTGAGTTGATAATTGGTAGATCAAGCTGACAATGTTGAACTATTGATAGTATTTATTTTAACTTGCATAAAGAAAATTCCATATGGAAGTAAATACTCCTGTTTTATTGTATTCAGTGGAATCACACAGCCCGTTTGGACAAAGAACTGCCATCATATGTTACAAACATGGCCCCACTCCCAGAAAATATCCCCGTGATCCAGGTACACCAGCAAAATTGCCACTTTAAGTACTATGATGTTCAGCCAGCCAGCCCCCTGGCCCATCTGTTTTTTCTTGTATGAATTTGGCTCATGAAAATATTACCTTTTTACGGAGATACAGTCAACTCAGATTTTTATTTATTCTCATTCTCAGGGGATACACTGATGTATATTATGTACAGTTCATATACTCCCTCCGTCCCATTCGAAAAGGCACACAATTCCATTTTGGGTGTCCCATTTAAAAAGGCACACTCCCAAAATGGAAACTTTTTAATACTTCTTTATTCATGGGACCCACTTGTCATACTCACAATAACTATCCACTTATTATTCCCTACCCCACTTTCTCTCTCCTACCTCATTTTTCATACTCACAACACTTACTCCACTATACACTCTCCTTAATTCTAGTGCAAGACCCATTTTATGCCTTTTCGGGTTTGGGGGGGGGGACAGAGAGAGTAGATATTACCTTTTCTATTTATTTGTTTTATTGTTTATTTCAACTCCTTTCGTCTCTCTAGTACACAATCATTTACTAGATGTTGGGGGTGGGACGATTGAGTTAGCTTTAGCGTTCCTGATTACTTTTCTGGACAGATAATTGTGCTATCTAGTTCAACTAAGACCCTACTGAAGTTGAATAAAACAATCAAATACGCTAGTGTTAGTGAGAGTGATGGTAATGAAGATGGAGCAACTGATAAAATGGACTCAGGTGTAAATATGGATAGTGTAGGTGTCAAAGTGTAATTGTTAGTTTGTTATTAGTCAGTTGTAACAGAAAGTTGTTAGAAGTGAGCTGAGGTTATTTCCTCTGTTGTAAATGTATATAAACATCATTGAGAGATGAATAAACTTGAGAACTTCATTTCACATTTCTGTCAGCTAGAAGATTAGATCAAGTCCGTTACTCAGTAATAGAGAATTCATGAGGTGATATTAGTTCCAGAAACCAGCCAGTTTTTGGTACTTGATTTTCATCGTGGCACCTCTGCCTAATGACTTAAATATGAGCCAAGCAAACTAGGTATACAAGTGACGAAAACAAAACTATGACCAGGCTCCTACTAATAGAGTTCAAAAAGAGATGTAAGTGATGAACACGGTCACTTACAATGGGGTAACTACTTGCTAAGTGGGCATTAAACTCATATGACTCGAAATGAAATTATGTCGCAAGATCAAACAAATATTTGCAACACTCATTCTTCTACAAAGAACTCCACTATGTTTGAACCAACAATACATGCCATAAATGTTACACGGTATATATCTATGGCCATGGTGGTCCACTCTTTTCCCTGTTCCACATCACTTCTCTAAACAACCTAACCCAATAACAAAAAATCATTTGAATTGGATATGAAGGAGTCAGTAATTAAAACAACTATCTTTAAAATTAGAAAAATTATCTTTTAGCGGTAAAGTAATATGATATTTTTCGTTTTGACCCCTCTTTTCTTGGGAAAAAATAACACTAAGTTGTAATTTTGACCCCTTTCTAGTTAGATTTGTATATTATTATTTAACATTTTACATTTTAAATAACTCAGACACCCTTGGAACAAAATCCTAGTTTCGCCACTGGACATGGTGGTGATTACTATAGCTGATACAAATCTAACACCCAACATTAGGAAGTTTGGATTTTATTCCTAAAAGGGATGAGCATCAATTATTTCTATATTCACTATGTTCTGAGCCGTGTTCTGTGAATCTTGTGTTTGGCTGAGAAAATATTGTTTCAAGTTGTCCTACATCATTAGGGTGGAAGAAGTTTGTTGGGTTTGATTGACGCTTGCCTAATTTTTATATAGCTAAAAGTTAATTCATTGAAATTCATAACAAGATAATACAGTATGAAATTGGTGGCTTGATTTCTGCATGGTTTAATCCAAATTCATTTACTCCCTCCATCTCGGAATAAATGTCGCAGTTGACTTGTCAACATTTTAAAGGAAGGTACTTTACTAGTTTGTATATTACTTGTACAATGATAAAATTGTATTACGCCACTTTCCTTATTTTGAAATGCGACATTTGTTTTGGGAAGAACCGAAATGGAAATTGCGATATCTATTATGGTACAGAGGGAGCAGTTTTAAAATTAAGTATAATCTGATTTCAGCTCTTAATATTTTTAACTTTCTCTATTATTCTGTAGTCATACCATAGTTCATAATCACATGCTTCACAGAGCACTTTGTGTGTACATGCCTTTGCCCTTAAGATTATGTTACTGCAACCAGGGGATCCATCTGTAGTAAGAATGGGGGCCTTTAATTTGGATTGACTCATCTATTTCATGCTTTTATCATTTTTGATTAATTTCTTAATTTCGGATTGGTATATGCATATATACTTGAATCTTCTTAACAGTTTTCTTTAATCTTTTCTCTTCATTAATATACATCAACATCAACTGAATGACTTGCATTCATGCATTTATACACCATTCAGTATGTGCCAAGATTGAATGTGAATCCAGTTGTTGATTATATGCATTTTTGGTGGATAATATCCTTCGAACTGTTGCAGATATGGACTTTGTTGCTACAGTAACTACTCTATTAAGCTTGCTTATTTCTTATGAGGTTTCTTATGGACTTGCATTACCTAATCCCGAAGAAAAACTTAGTACCAAAAATTGACATAATTACTGTAATTGTGTTAAGATGTCTTTTCATAATACTGTTTTTTGGCCGGTCATTCAAATTTATAAAACTGGTTGATTCTCTTTGAAGTGTTGGCTTCTCTAGTCCACAATTCAGTGCTTCTATCCCATTATGTTATTGCTATTTAGAACCACAATCCAACATACAATTGCAGTGCATGATAGAACTTCCGTTGTATTATTAGTAGCTAGCAGCGGAGGTAGGCATAAAGAGCTTATGTAGTGGAATAGAAGTGGGTAAGGAGGGACCAATCCTCCACTTCGTCTTTGAAGTTAAAAAAGAACCTTCTTTAGCAATACCTACCAGAAGCTTTTGTAGTGTTCTTGTTATGTTACACACAGCAGAATTATTTTTTGAATTCATTATTTATATTTTTCTTATTAAAGACATGAAACAGATTTCTCCCCCCCCCCCTCAAAATATCTCTTTCAAAGAAAATATTTTCCAAAATGTCACATTGTAGAAAGTATTGCCCAAAATAACCAAGTTTTTGAGAAGTCATAGTTGGAAACTGGGGGTTTTAGGTTTTGCCAAGTTAAAATTGCAATCCTTAACCGTGACTTTCTAAAATCCCATTTGGCGAAACTTATAAACCGTGGTTTCCAACAGTAACTTCTCAAAAACTTGGTTGATCTGGGCTATACTTTCTACACCGACATTTTGAGATTTTTTTTTTAAAGCGACATTTTGTGAAAAGTTCCATAATAACATGCTAGTGATCACGAGAGGTGATGGTTAACGAGGGTGTCACCTGAGCACAATGGAAAAGATCCATATCTAGTCATACTTCATTTCACTTCGACAACTATCTCGGCGTAAAAGTCTAACGATCACGAAGATCGAAAAGTCAGCTTAGTCAACAGTTTAGCGAACGCAGGTTTCAATCTGTAAAGACCATATAAGAGCCTTTAGAAGCTTAGGTAGGAACCACTCTTTAAAACCCTTGAGTGAAATTCTCGTCTGAAAATTAGCCAAGTCACTTACAAACTAATATTTATTGCTGATCTAGATCATTGAAACCGCTCACAGAGAATGAGAATAGGAAAAAAAAGTCACCTCTATGATCTAAAACACAACACCAGATAAAGAGCCATTGTACTAAGATGAAGAGTACTCTAGAAAAAAGGGATAAGAATCTGCCAGACCTTGATATTGCAGTCCAGACTGCCACTGTAGATGAGAAGTGATGATGTGTCATAGGGATTATAATGATCACTAGCTATGGTTAAGCACTTAACTGGGCCTTTGTGACCTTCTAATACTGCTAAACAAACATAGCATTTGTTAACACCTTTCCAAATTCTTATAGTTTTATCTGCTGAACCACTACATACCAGGTCGGATACCACTTCCAAGCACAATATAGATTTTGCATGCCCCCTGAGTGCACCCACAACCGTCATGTTGTTATCATCAATCTTCTCCCAAACAATTATGGATCTATCACTAGCACCAGAGTATAACACATTCCCATCGGTGCTCAGTGCCAGTGCATTGACACCAGAGTCATGTTTCTCTAGTGTTGCAACTAGAGAATGAGTCTCGGCTCCCTCACCTTTCCCCCATAGCTTAATTTTCCTGTCAGCTGAGCCAGTAAAAACACCTCCATCAGTGGAAACTACCAAAGCATTTATGGCATCGTCATGCGCATTTGCTACTGACTCCAAGCATTTGAAGTCAGCTGTCCGCCAAACTTTTAGTGTCCTGTCCCATGAAACAGAGTAAAGAAGAGACTCATCATATGACAAGGCTAGTGCTGATACAGTATCAACATGATGGACCCATGTGGATTTCTTGTGGCGCCGGACCTTTACGTGGTTCTTTGGTAGTAGAAATTTAAAGGCACGGTCGCTTAGTGTTGGGAGTGTTGCCAAGTGTGTGAACTTCTGCTGATGGGTTTCATCATTATTGATTTTCCAGACTCGGATTTTGTTATCTTGATGAGCACTGAAGATTTTTTCTGCTAAAACCACTAAAGACTTCACTGCACCCTTTCCTGTGATTACCATGCTTTCAGTCAGATTCTCTTGATGGTGTTTGGAGTTTACCCCATTGCGCTTCCACAACCTGAGTTCTTTTTCAGAAGAGCCAGTGAAGAGAAAATTTCCACCAATGGCTATAGAGGAGATGTAGGAGTTGTGTCCTGTCAGAGTGGTTATGCACTCGTGCTGGGTGGTGGGAACGTGATTATCCAAATGATGAGGCCGTGATGTGAGCGAAGGAATTGATGCAAGGCTTCGGAGGGAACAGAGAGAGATCGCCTCTTGGTGATTGTGGTATGAGTGAGGTAGGGAATCATCACTTGAGCTAGAATTTGGAAAATATGACATTGTTTTGTGTCACTCTGAAAGGCAGAGACATAGAACAACTGAGTTTGATTTCTTTAGAGAGGTGAACCACAAAGGGTGTATGTAGCTGAAAAGGCGGAGTCTGCCCTGATGTATATAAGCAAAAGTGTAACAAGGGCAGACCAGCCTTCAATGGAGATGATGGATGGCCTAGATTACTCTTTTAAATGGGTTGGAGGCTCATGTGATTTGCTTGGTTCGTCCTAGATCATCCACTTAAGTATGTTCCCTCTCTCTCTCTCTCTCTCTCCAAAACTGGAAACAGATATCACGATCAGATGCGAACTTTGAAAAGGCAAATGTCATTAATCTTAGGAGATGATTGTACTTATTTCCCTTTTCTATATCTGGTCTGTTTTGTCCCCATTGATGAAGTTTGATGGTTTGGCACATGGATACTTTAGTTATGTTTTATTTTAGTACAAAGATTTCAGCTTGCCTTGCCAATAGCTTCTGCTTTTAAGACCTCGTGGCAATGAATAATCAAGCTTATGACAGTAATCTTTACCTAATTTCCTGGTAAAGAAGGAATAGATAGATAGAGGCCACCTAATATACCACATTTTGGAGAAAATTTCAGCCATTATATTAATTATCATATTAGGAAGCTTGTCCTTGTCCACAAACTGTATGTGTTTTTCCAATCTTACCGAGCTAACACATCAACGTAGAGAACCCTGACATCTGATAGAAATCCTGTGGGTTTCCACTTCATGGGGAGAGGTGGTTGCCAAAAAGGCGGACTCGAAGAGGAAAAAAGGTAGTATTGGAAGGAAAATGACACCTGTTCTTACTGTGCAAAGTAATGACGGATACCACAAGTTATTACATACTGATACTGTAGGCGCAAAACTGCATATAGATATCTCCTACCCCATTAACGATCAAAGTAGTTGTAGACGAACCGGCAAACCCATTCACTTTTTTTTTTTTTTGTTATTGTTGCACTAAAATCTTTTGAACATAATATTCTGTTCCTACTCCCAGCTTTTAGGTTGGTATTAGATTTTCATTGTTTCATTTATTGAACAACAATCTCATGCTCGCTTTATTGGCATATGCTAAAAACTTGATTCTTTCTTTTGATGTGCTGATCGTAGACTAAAACTTTAATGCTCCAGCCTCCTTTTGGTTGGCAAGATAAGAATTGTAGCTACCTACAACTTGAGGTTTTGACAAATAATACAGCTATGGTGCTCTCAGACGAGCCATTTGGAAAACATTGATGTATCAAAAATTAAATGGGGTTTGTGTCACGGGTAAGCATTATTTGCTCAGACAGCATAATTTTCTATTACCGTGGTATCTGTGAAAGCAATCTCATAGAACTAGGTCACTTAGATTAAGGAGCTGTTGTTGACAGATTGTCCCACTGCGTGATATAATGGAACTTTTGGTGGTTTGTTCTATCTAAACCATACTTAAATCACTTATCTGTGTACATAATATAATGTATTCATTTATTTGCATGCTTTCTAGATACTATAGTAAAGGAGCATTCAATATATCATCACAACCATTTCTATAGTATTTTCTTAATGTGTTTGTGTGGTTGGTTCTTTTATGCAGAGGACACTATCATAAAGTAGGCACACATCAATCATTTTATTAAACCACACTCTTGCTAAAAGGGTCTCTTTTCTATTAGACTCTGAGGGCTTAGCTTGTAAGGTTTCATGGTGAGTCTAGTTAAACTAGCTAGAACTATTCTATGTGGCTGTAGCTTGACTCGATTCCAAGTTCGTTCATGTCAATATTATCAAAAACAAAAATTGAAACAAAAGCATTACCCATCCTTCCCGTGTGTCACCTTACTCATTTTCTTGTGAATTATGCATGTGACAGAGATTTTGTGTTTGTGTGTGGGGGTGCGCGCGCATTGTTTTTTTAAATGTATGTCGGAGTTGGGGGGGTGTGAAGGCGGGTGTATTTTAATTTTTCTTTTCCAATGGTCTAGTTGGAACTGTTGTGTCTGTTGCCACAAAACTGCCAGATGCTCCTTCACTACGGTTTTTATGTCTTACTCCGTACTGCTTATATTTGCAATTTCAACTTGTGTTTTGAGTTCTTCTACTATAGAAGGTACAGTTTGGTGGTCCAACTAGGAACCTGGATGCCTAATTGATTTTGGGGCCCTTCCAAAAAGGAATACACTAACCAATTGATGCATATCCATTCATATTACTATTTACCATTTTTTAGGCCTCTATTTACTGGCTTTTGATCAAAGTAGAATGAATAATGCCTGCTTTAAACCTGTAATCTCCTCCGAGTATGCTTTAGACCTAAATCCTTTTCTTGTATGTGATACTCTTTTCATGTCATGCCAGCACGTAATCAATCACAAACTTATCCCGTCTACTGTGATACTTCAACACGGAACTCATACTAATATTGATAACTGTAGCACTTGAACAAGAACATTTTAGGTGGCTCGATCTAGTTAGAAAGTAGGACTCTTTAAGCGAAATTGGTGTTTTTAGGACTATGCTACATGGGTGATTGCCATTTCATGTTACCTTATATAGATAAAGGTAGGGTATATTTATGCAACCATGATAACTAGACGAGGAGGTTCGTAAAATCTTGTGAGTTACCGTAGTTGCTAACCGTTGTTTCTGTCTATAAGAAGGTGCAACTGTCACATGGCAATAGATATTGTACCTTCCGAAATGGAAACATGAATTTTTATGAAAGGATGGTTCTCGGGTTTGTACCTAAGAATAGGATGCCTCCAGAGTCTATTATTATTATGTGCGGATGAGAAAAAAGTTGGGGTTCAGTCATATCCCGATTCCTGAAATGGGAAATTAACTATGCCCACATCAAGAACAATGGATGGTGGGTTCTGATTGAAAGTTGCTGGTTGCATGTGTCTTCCCCTGAAACAGAGTAAAGAAGAGACTCATCATATGACAAGGCTAGTGCTAATATAGTATCAACATGATGGACCCATGTGGATTTCTTGTGGTGCCGGAACTTTTGGATTTTGTGATCATGATGAGCACTGAAGAGTTTGTCTTCTAAAATAAGTAGAGACTTCACTGCACCCTTTCCTGTGATTACCACGTTTTCAGATGGATTTTCTTGATGGTGTTTGAACTTTAACCCATTGCGCTTCCACAATCTATTTTTTTTTCCAGAAGACCCAGTGAAGAGACAATTTACACCAATGGCTATAGAGGAGATGCAGGAGTTGTGTCCTGTTGAAATGGTTGTGCACTCGTGCTGGGTGGTGGGAACATGGTTATCCAAATGATGAGGCTGTGATGTGACGGAAGGAATTGATGCAAGGCTTAGAAGGGAACACAAAGGGGTTGACTCTTAGTGATGTGGTAAAGTGAGGTAGAGAATATCTCGCGAGATATAATTTAGAAAGTATGTCATTGTTTTATGTCGCACTTAGAGGCAGAGACATAGAACAACTGAGTTTGTTTTGGTTTAGAGAGAACCATAGCGGGTGTGTTTAGCTAAAAAGGTGGAGCTCTTGCCCTTACATATTTAAGCAAATTGGGTTGGAGGCTCATGTGATTTGTTTGGTTCGTCCTAGATCATCCACTTACCTCTCTCTCTCTCTCTTTCTCTCTTCCAAACTGGAAACAGATATCACGATCAGATGCTAACTTTGAAAAAGGTCAATGTCATTAATCTTAGTAAATGACTGTATTTATTTCCCTTTTCGATAATTGGTCAGTTTTGTCCGCATTGATGAAGTTTGATTGATTGGCAGATGGGTACTTTAGATGAGCTTTATTTTAGTGCAAAGGTTTGAGCTTGCCTTGCCAGTAGCTTCTGCTTTTAAGACCGCATGGCTATGATAAATTGAGATTATAACAGTGATCTTTACCTAATTATCTGGTAAAAAACGGAAAAGATATATAGAGGCCACATAATATACCCACATTTTTGGAGAAAATTTCAGCTATTATACTCCCTCCATCCCGAAATGATCTTTCCACTCTTTTTGTTGTTAACCCAAAGGTCTTTTGAGCAATAATTTTAGGTTAATTCAATTATCCTAATGTGAATTTAATACTTGTTATTGATACATCATTATAAATATTATCAATAACAAGTTTTAGATGTTCTTCATAATAATTAAATTAACCTAATTATTGCTCAGAGAACCTTTGTACTAACAAAAAAAAGTAGGAAGATCATTTAGGGACGGAGGGAGTATTGATTATCCTAATAGAAAGCATGTCCTTGTCTACAAAGTGTAAATATTTTTCCAATCTGCTAACACATCAGCGTATAGAACCCTGACATCATAGGAATCTTGGGGTTTCCACTTCATGGGAAGAGGTGGTTGCCAAAAAGGCAGACTCGAAGAGGAAAAAGAGGTAGTATTGGATATGCGCCTTGATACGTAGGCTTAGCCACAGAAGTCATGAAAGAATGAGCTAGCCCATCAACCAGACGCAAATGATACCTGTTCTTATCATGGGCCCATGTTAAGGATGAATACCATGAATCATTACAGATTGATACTGTTGCTGCAAAAGCTATATGCAGATTTCTCCTACTCCATTGATAATCAAAGTAGTTGTAGACGAACCCATTCACTTTTCTTTGATCTTGTGTTGCACTAAAATCTTTTGACCAGCCATTTGGGAAACATTGATATATCAAAATCAAATGTTGTTTGTGTCACGGGCAAGCATTATTTGCTCGGTTGAATTAGTTTTCGATTACAGTGGTCCTATGAAAGCGATTTCATAGAATTAAGTCACCTAAATTCAGGAGATGCTGTTGACAGATTGTTCCCACTGCCTGAGATAATGGAACTTTTGGTGGTTTGCTCTGTCTAAACTGTATTTAAATCATTTATCTGTGTCCATTATATTATAATGTATGCATTTATTTGCATGCATTCTAGATACTATTGTAAAAGTGCATTCAACATATCAACACTACCATTAGTAGAGTATTTTCTTGAAAACAGTATTTGATTCTTAATGTGTTTGTGTGGTTGGTTCTTTTATGCAGGGTGACACTATAATAAAGTAGGCATATTAAGCATTTTATTAAATCACACTCTTTTTAGCTAGAATTATTCTGTGTGGCTGCAGCTTGACTCAGTTTCTGTGTGGCTGCAGCTTGACTCAGTTCTAAGTTCTTTCATTTCCATCCTTCATGTGGGTCATCTTCCTGCATATTAGTACAACACTTTGAATTATGCGGGTGACAAAGATAGTGTGTGCGTGTGTGTTTCCGCTCACATTTTTCTAATATATGTCGGAGTTATAGGGTTAAGGCAGGTGTATTTTGATTCATCTTCATCAATGATCTTGTTGGAATGTTGTGTCTGTTGCCACAAAACTACCTAATGGTCCTTCACCATGATTTTTCGGTCTTACTTATATTTATCAACTCAACTTATATTTGTGTTATTTTACTATAGTGGGTACAGTTTGGTGGTCCAACCAAGAACCTGGATACCTAATTGATTTTGGGGCCCTTTCACAAAGCAATACACTAACTCATAGATGTACAGTCATTCATATTGCTCTTTACCAATTTTTAGGCCTCTGTTACTGGCTTTAGATCAAAGTAGCATGAATAATGCCTGCTTTAAACCTGAAATCTTCACTTGAGTGTGCTTTAGACCTAAATCCCCTTCTTGTGTGTGGTTCTCTTTACAATTTTTAACCCGTCAACTGTGATGGGTGAGCACAGGGAACTCATACTAATATTGATAAGCTTAGCACTTGAACACAGATATTTTAGGTGGCTCGATCAAGTTAGAAAGTAGGACTCTCTGAGTGAAATTCAGGGATTAGGGTTTAATGTTACCTCGTTACCATTGGATATAGCATTATAAAGGTAGAATATATTATGCGAAGATGACGTGTGTAAAATGTTGTGACTTGCAGTCGTTGTTAACCGTTGTTTCTGTTTATAAGAAGGTGCAACTGTTGCATGATAATAAATATGGTACCTTCCGAAATGGAAACATGAGAAAAAATGAGAGGATGGTTCTTTGGTTTGTACTAAAGAATAGGATTCCTTCAGAAGTATTATTGTTATCATGTCTTTTTGATGATGAGAGTGAAAAGTTGGGGTTCAGTCAATTTCCCTTTTCCTGAAATGGGAAACTAACTATGCCCATAGCAAGAGCAAAAGATGGTGGGTTCTGAGTGAAAGTTGCTGTCATCAAGTCTCAGTCACAGGGTTGCATGTGCTTCCCCCCCGGTATCGGGACTAATAACAAATGGCCACAATTATTTGGAAGTTAAAATTGTTGGGATGTCCAGTAACAGTAAGAAAATTGTAAAGGGAGATAGTGGATGGAAAAAAAAACGGTAGATGTTTTGTGTAATAATTGGGAAGATTTGGGCATATCCCTAACCCAGTGAGATGGATGGTCGAGATGAATTGGGTTGGAGGCTCATTTGATTTGGTTGGTTCGTCCTAGATCATCCACTTAAGTGTGCACTCCTCTCTCTCTTTCTTTCTCTTCCAAACTGGAAACAAATATCACGAGCAGATCCTAACTTTGGAAAAGGTCAATGCCATTGCCATTGAGTTTAGGACATTATTGTACTTATTTCTCTTTTCTATAACGGGTCAGTTTTGTCCACATTGATGAAGTTTAATGGTTTGGCACATGGGTACTTTAGATGAGTTTTATTTTAGTGCTAAGCTTTGAGCTTGCCTTGCCAATAGCTTCTGCTTTTAAGATCCCATGGGTATGATTAATCAGCTTATGACAGTAATCTTTACCCAAGTACCTGGTAAAAATAGGAATATATTAATTATCCTAATGTCAAGCTTCTTATCCTTGTCGATAAAGTGTGTGTTTCCAATCTGCTAACACGTCAGCATAGAGAACCCTGACATCTGATAGGAATCTCGTGGTTTCCACTTCATGGGGAGAGGTGGTTGCCAAATAGGCAGACTTGAAAAGGAAAAAGAGGTAGTATTGGATAGGCAAATGACACCTGTTCTTACCATGGGTCCATGTTAAGTAAGGACGAATACCATGAATAATTACAGATCGATACTGTTGTTATAAAAGCTGTATGCAGATCTCTCCTACTCCATTGATGATCAAAGTAGTTGTCGATGAACCCATTCACCTTTCTTTGATCTTGTGTTGCACTAAAATATTTTGAGCATGATATGCAGTTCCTGCTCCCAGCGTTTAGGCTGGTACAGTAGACCTGTCAATTGTGCGGGTTAGGTTGGCTCGGGTTGAAGCGGGTTAGCATGTTGAAACGGGTCGATCCACTACAACCCATTTAAGCTAACTGGTCAAATGGTTCGGGTTGGCAGGTTGAGACGGGTCGACCCGTTTATTTTCCCCGCCTGGATACCTTAAATTTATTAATTGTGACTATTTGTGTCCATGGGCTAAACGGGCTGAAACATGTCGGGTTGGGCCGGCTCAACTCGTTTTAACCCACTAACTTAAACGGGTTGGGTTGGGGTGGGTCGTTCGGGTAACGGGTCAACATTGCCCGGCCTATTGGTACTGGGTTTTGATTGTTATTGCATAACCACCTCATACCCTCTTCGGTGTAGCTTTGCCAAGCTTAAATTAATTAGCGGCATTACCCTAAAGCTTAAAATCGTGATTCTCTCTTTTGATATGCTTGTTATAGACTTAAATTTTTAATGCTCCAGCCTCCTTTTGGGTTGGCAAAAGCTGCATATAGTGGTGGACGAATCCATTCACTTTTCTTTGATCTTGTGTCGCACTAAAATCTTTAGCATGTTATACGGTACCTACTCCCAGCTTTTAGGTTGTTAATAGGTTTTGATATATCCAGCCTCCTTTTGGATTGGCAAAATAGTAATTGCCGCTACCTACAACTTGAGGCTTTGACAAATAAGACAGCTTAGGTTCTCCCAGACCAGCCATTTGGTAAACATTGATATATTTAAAATCAAATGGGGCAAGCATTACTTGCTCAACATCATAATATCATATTACAGTGGTATCCTGTGAAAGCGATTTCATAGACCTAGGTCACCTAGATTAAGGAGCTGCTGTTGACAGATTGCTCCCTCTGCGTGATATATTGGAACTTTTGGTGGTTTGCTCTGTCTAAACTATATTTAAATCATTTATGTGTAAATTATCTAATGCATGCATTTATTTATTTGCATGCATTCTAGATACCATTTTAAAGGAGCATTCAACGTATCAACACAACAATTTTAGAGTATTTTTTTGAAAAAAGTATTTGATTCATAATTTGTTTGTGGTTGGTTCTTTTATGCTGGGGACATTATCTTAAAGTAGGCACATAAGGATTTAAAATGGACTCTTACTAAAAGGGTCACTATTCTATTACACTCTTTAAGTTTTTCCGTTAAACTAGCTCGACTTATTCTCTGTAGCTGTAGCTTGAATTGATTCTATGTTTTTTCATTACTTATCCTTCCTGTGGGTCATCTTCTTGCATATTAGCATGATACTTTGAGTTCCGCGAGTGACACAGATTGTGTGTGTACTAGTGTTTGTGACGCATTTTTTTAACATATGTCAGAATTATGGGGGGTGAAGGCGGGTGTGTTTTGATTCATCATCAGCAATGGTCTAATTGGAATGAGTCTATTGCCACAAAACTACCAAGTGCTCCTTCACTGTGGTTTCTATGTCTTACTACTAATATTTGTCATTTCAACATATAAGTTGTGTTCTTCTGCTATAGATTAGAAGGTACAGTTTGGTGGTCCAACTAGGCTCCTGGATACCTAATTGATTTGGGGGCCCTTCCAAAAAAAAATAATACTAGTAGGTTTTCATATTGCTCTTTTCCAAATTTAGGCCTCTATTTACTGGCTTTGGATCAAAGTAGCATGAATAATGCCTGCTTTAAACCTGAAATCTCTACTTGAGTGTGCTTTAGACCTAAATACCCTTCTTGTGTGTGATTCTCTTTTCTTGTCATGCCAGCACATAATCATTTACAAATTTATCCCGTCTTCTGTGATTTGTGAACACAGGGAAGTCGGTACAAATATTGATAAGCCTAGCCCTTAAAGAAGGGCATTTTAGGTGGCTTGATCTAGTTAGAAATTAGGACAGTTTAGGGATTATGCATTATTGGTGATCGCCCCTTCACATTAACTGGTTCCATTAGATATAGCTTTATAAAGGTTGAGTATATTATGCGAAGATGAGGTTCGTAAAATCTCGTGAGTCACAGTAATTGTTAACAGTTGTTTCTGTCTATAAGTAGGTGCAACTGTCACATGGCATTAAATATGGTACCTTCCGAAATGGAAACATGAAAAGAGTTGAGAGAATGGTTCTATGGTTTGTACTAAAGAAAAGGATTCCTTTGGCGTCTATTATTATTTCCACGTCTTTTTGTGGATTAGAAAAAAAGTTGGTGTTCACTCATTTCCCATTTCCTGAAATGGGAAATTAACTATGCCCACAGCAAGAGCAAAGGAAAGGATGGTGGACTCTGAGTGAAAGTTGTTGTCATCAAGTTTTCATTCACAGGGTTGCACGTGTCTTCCCCCCTGGTATAGGGACTAATAACTAATGATACAATTATTTGGATGTTGAAATTGTTGGGACGTCCAGTAACAGTAAGAAAATTGAAAATGGAGATTGTGGAGGGAAAAATAGGTAGCTGTTTAATGTAATAATTGGGAAGCAATGAGATGGATGGTCAAGATGAATTGGATTGGAGGCACATTTGATTTGCTTCGTTCGTCCTAGATCATCCACTTGAGTGTGTACTCTCTCTTTCTCTTCTAAACTGGAAACATATCTCACGATCAAATGTTAACTTTGGAAAAGGTTAATGCCATTAATCTTAGGACATTGATGTAATTATTTTCCTTGTTTATAATTGGTCAGTTTTGTCCACATTGATGAACTTTGATGGTTTGGCACATGGGTACTTTAGATGAGTTTTATTTTAGTGCAAAGGTTTGAGCTTTTCTTGCCATGCCAATAGCTTCTGCTTTTAAGACCTCGTGGCTATGATTAATGAAACTTACGACAGTAATCTCTGCCTAATTGCCTGTTAAAAAAGGAATAGATAGATAGAGGCCACCTAATATACCAACATTTTGGAGAAAAAATCAGTTATTATACTCCCTCCGTCCCTGTCCAAATGTCCCAAAATGGTTCATGCACGGGAATTAAGGAAAGTGATGTAGGAAAGAGAAAAAGTTTAAATATTGTGAGTATGAAAAGTGATGTAGGAAAGAGAAAGTGGGGTAGGGAATAGTTAGTGGATATTTATTGTGAGTATGACAAGTGGGTCCCACAAATAAAAAAGTAATAAAAAACTTTCCTTTTTTGGGTTAGGACATTTTAAATGGGACACCCAAAAAGGAAAGTTGGGACACTTCGGCCGGGACGGAGGGAGTATTAATTATCCTGGAAGCTTGTTCTTGTCTACAAAGTGTGTGTGTGTGTGTGTGTTTTCCAATCAGCTAGCACGTCAACATACATCTGGTAAGAATCCCGTGGTTTTCCACTTCATGGGGGGAGGTAGTTGCCAAAAAGGCGGACTCAGAGAAGAAAAAGAAGTGGTATTGGATAGAAAAATGGCACATGTTCTTACCATGGTATGTAAGGACAAATACCATGATTTATTACTGACAGGTACCTTATTAAAGTACCCGTGTCCAAATGATAGGACATGGGTGTGGGTGTGGCTATTTTACACTAAATTTGGTGTAAAATCTTAAAATTTTGGAAAGATCGACACACGGATCCGTACTCGTGTCGGACACATGTATCCGGGTCTGAGCATCATAGTATAGATCTCGCCAACTCCATTGAGGATCATAGTAGCAGTAGTAGACGGTAACCCATTCACTTTTCTCTGATCTTGTGTCGCACTAAAATCTTTTGAGCATGTTATGCAGTACCTACTCCCAGCTTTTAGGTTGGTATTCGGTTTTGATTATTTCCTCAGAAAAATTTCATTTATTGAATAACTAGCTCATGCTCGCTTTGATGTAGCGTTGCCGAGCTTAAATTATTTATTGGTACTATCGTAATGCTAGATAGTTGATTCTTTCTTTAGACGTGCTGATAATAGACTTACACTTTTAATGCTCCAGCCTCCTTTTGGGTTGGCAATATAGTAACTGCACCTACCTACAACTTGAGGCTTTGTGACAAATAAGACAGCTTAGGTTCTCCCAACAGCCGTTTGGGAAGCATTGATTTATCAAAATCAAAGGCTCTAGCAAATGGTTCCCTCTCCCAACCCCCGCTTGGCGGGGAGCGCTTGGCGCATCAGGGTTTGCCCTTTTACAGTGGTATCCTATGAAAGCGATTTCATAAACTTAGTCACCCAAATTAAGGAGATGCTGTTGACAGATTGTTCCCACTGCCTGAGATAATGGAACTTTTGGTGGTTTGCTCTGTCTAAACTGTATTTAAATCATTTATCTGTGTCCATTATATTATAATGTAAAGGTGCATTCAATATATCAACACAACCATTACTTGATGAGTATTTTTGAAAAAAAGTATTTGATTCTGAATGTGTTTGTGGTTGGTTCTTTTATGCAGGGGGACACTATGATAAAGTAGGCATGTTAAGCAGTTTATTAAACCGCACTCTTACTAAAAGGTTCGCTTTTCTATTAGACTCTGAGGGCTTAGCCTGTAACATTTTAAGGTTAGTCTAGTTAAACTAGCTAAAATTATTCTTTGTGGCTGTAGTTTGACTCGATTCTAAGTTCTTTCATTACCCATCCTTCATGTGGGTCATCTTCTTGCATATTAGCATAGTATTTTGAATTACGCGAGTGACATGAATTGTGTGTGTTTGTGTTTGCGACGCATTTTCTAATACATGTCGGAGTTATGGGGGGTGAAGGCGGGTGTATTTTGATTCATCTTCTGCAATGGTCTTGTTGGAATGTCGTGTCTTGCCACAAAACTACCAAATGCTCCTTCACTGATAAATTGTGACTCAACCATGGAAGAATTTTCTGTATTCATTGATAATTTACATGGTTACAATGAATATGTATATATACAGCTATTGCTACTATTTTAGGAGAGAGATCCCAGTCAATATTTGGGAGAAAATTAAGGAAAGGATTGAGGTATTTGAGATATCCACGAAGGTATAGAAAATATGGGAAAATCTCCTAGCTGATCACAGCAATCGTAATAACGGATTTCTACACTCCCCCTCAAGTTGGCGCATGAAGATTACGAATGCCCAACTTGCCAACAAGGAAACAAAAACGTGATGTGCCTAATGCTTTTGTGAACAAATCTGCAACCTGGTGTTCAGTGGAGATTTGACGCGGAGAGACATCTTGAGATTCCACGCGTTCCCGAACAAAATAGCAATCCATCTCCACATGTTTCGTACGTTCGTGGAAGACTGGATTATTGGCTATATGTCGTGCCGCCTGATTGTCACAATATAGAGGAGTTGCATGAGGTTGAGGAGCCTCAATGTCTTTAAGAAGCCATCGAAGCCACATGAGCTCACTAACTGTAGTTGCCATGGCTCGGTATTCTGCCTCAGCTGACGAGCGAGAAACAACAGATTGTTTCTTGGAACGCCAAGAAACAGGAGCTCCTCCCAAAGATAAAAAATAACATGTGCAAGACCGTCTTGTCATGGGACATCCACCCCAGTCAGCGTCGCAATAAGCTTCAAGTGATAAGTCTCCGCTAGATGGTAAGAACAATCCCTGTCCAGCAGTAGTTTTGAGGAAGCGCAAGATCCGTGTAGCAGCATCCATATGAGTTCGTCGTGGTGCTTTGAGAAACTGAGTTAAGAGATTAACGGCGAACTGAATGTCTGGTCGTGTCACGGTAAGGTAGAGCAAACGGCCAATAAGTCTGCGATATTGCTGCGCATCAACACAAGGACTTTCATCATCAGCAACAAGGCGGATATTCTGCTCCATAGGGAAGTCACTCAGTCTGCTCCCTTGCAATCCACTCTCTTCCAAAATATCCAGCGTATACTTCCTTTGGCTAAGCACAATGCCTTCTGAAGATCTTGCAACTTCGATGCCCAAAAAGTACTTGAGTGGGCCGAGATCTTTAATGCTGAATAGTGCGTCCAAATAAGACTTTACGCTCCTAATTTTTGATTCATTGTTGCCAACTAAAATGACATCATCCACGTAAATAAGGGCCGCAACATAAATACCATTTTGTTTGAATATGAACAAGGAATGATCTGCTCGTGATTGATGAAACCCAACATCAATCAAGGCACGAGTAAACTTATGATACCAGTTACGTGATGCTTGGCGGAGACCATAGAGTGATTTGTGCAACTTGCATACCCTTGTGTCCCCGGTTTTAGCAAAACCTTGTGGTATCTTCATGTACACATCCTCTTCCAAGTCACCATGAAGAAATGCGTTGTTCACATCCAACTGATGAATGGCCCAATTCTTCTTGGCAGCTACGGCAAGAAGGCTTCTCATTGTTACCAATTTAGCCACAGGCGCGAAAGTTTCATGGTAGTCGATGCCTTCAGAATGCCAGTTCAAGCGGATGGTGATAAGAAAAATACAACCTCTTGAAAGTTGGGAGTTCGAAAGGCATGAGGTTGGACGGAGGCACCTCTTATTGGTCGATGGGTCACGAACCGAAATACATAAGCAGAAAACTGAATAGAATGAAAAATTCTCTTTCTGTCGGTCGGCCTCCGGTCTAGAAGGAAGGTAAGTAGGTCCCGGCCGGATTCTCCTAACCCTACGCGCTTTACTGTTCGGATAGTCTCTTGCGACCGTACTCCCCAGGCGGAGTGTTTCACGCGTTAGCTGCGGATCGAATCGGAGTTTCCTTAGGTAACCACAGGCTGATGCAAAGAAGTCCCAAAGGAATGATGCAGGGCTTTGCATCTGACATTCGTTGGGCTTCCCTCTTCGGGAGCACTTGAGTAAAACCCTTCGCCACTAATCTTGCCTTATAACGTTCAATTTCGCCATTTGGCTTGTATTTGATCTTGTAAACCCATTTTGAATCAACTGCTTTCTTCCCCGGTGGTAGTCGTTCAAGGGTCCACGTGCCATTTTCTTCCAAGGCCTGTATCTCTCTTTTCATTGCGTCATGCCATTTCTCGTTTTTGACAGCCTGATAATAATACTTTGGCTCATCATGAGTAGTGATGGCCGCAAGAAAGGCTTTATGAGAAGGAGAAAATCTAGAGTATGAAACAAAATTAGATAAAGGGTGTACCGTCGAAGTCTCTGAATTGGAGGGTGACGGCGTATGGTCTATGGAACTCGGCAAGTCAAGGACGTATGACTCAAGATGTTTAGGTTGGCGTCGAGTCCGATCACTTCTGCGTACATTTTTCGGACCAATCTGAGCAGTAGGCTGAGGATCATTTTGGTCTACAGTCTGTCCCGTAGTTCCTGATGGTTCGGATATGTCAATGGTTGCAGAAGGCACATTTAGTTCAGGTGTGCCCAAATTATGTGAAATCGCAGGTGCAATAATGTCTTCCTCCCAATCAACTTCCCTTTGGATGATCTCTTTTACCCCTTTAGTTTCTGGATTAAGACTTTTAAGAGGAAACATCTCTTCAACAAATTTAACGTCACGGGAAGTATATATTTGTCGTGTTTCGAGATCAAAAACTCGATACCCCTTTTGTGCATGGGGATATCCCACAAACACGCATGCTCTTCCTCGTACATCAAACTTGTCTCGTCCCCCTTTGTTGTCTTTGGCATATGCAAGGCAACCGAATGTTCGCATGTGATCATAGCCAGGCCTTTTGTTGAACATGATCTCATATGGTGTTTTGTTGTGAAGGACATTTAAAGGCAACCTATTAATGATTTATGCAGCTGTCAAAACACACTCCCCTCAGAATTTCTTTGGTAATCCCGCCTCGAATCGCAAGGCTCTAGCCACCTCTAAGATGTGTCTGTGTTTCCGTTCCACCACTCCATTCTGTTGTGGGGTATCAGTACACGACGTTTCAAGTAACATGCCGTGCTTGTAATAGTAATCAAGCATTTGTTGCGACTGAAACTCTAGGCCATTGTCACTTCGGATTCTTTTAACTCTTTTATCGAATTGCGTATGAATCATGTTACAAAAGGCAGTGAGATAATGGTAGACTTCAGATTTGTTCTTCATTAAAAATACCCACACGCCTCTGCTAAAATCATCTACCACAGAGAGAAAATAATGTGCACCGGAAAATGAAGGTATCTTATATGCTCCCCAAATATCACAATGAACAAGTTCAAAACATCCATTTGTGTGAATGCAACTAATCGGAAAAGGATTTCTTGTTAATTTTGCTTTAAAACATGAATCACAATGTTTTTCATTACTCCTATCACTACCACAAATATCATTGAAATACTGAGACTTCGAAACAGATGAGTGCCCTAATCTTCTGTGCCAAATTCTTGGTGCGACAGTAGCTGTTAGAGCCATACCTTCCTTTGTAACTGGTTCCATGTAGTATAGACCATCGCATCGCCTACCCGTCCCAATCAGAGTCCTCGAAGCTAAGTCTTGTAGTACATAGAAATCCGGAAAAAATATGAGAGCGCAATTCAAATCCTTTGTTAACTTGCTAATTGAAATTAAATTGCATTTAAAATCTGGTATATTTAAGACGCGATTCAATTTTAACCCATTTGGCAGACTTGTGTTGCCAATACCCTTCACTGGAATTGCATCTCCATTGGGAATTCTGACTGGGGTCTCTTTTCCAGATCTTTTCTGGTTCTCCAAGATATTTTCATCAAAGGTGATGTGTTCACTTGCCCCGGAGTCAATTATCCAAGGTGTAATATGGGTTTGCTTACCAGCCATGTTAGCAGAGTACACTTCCTTGATCACTATGTGCTGCATCAGAATTGACGTTAATGTAATGAACAAGCTTTGCATAATCCCTCGCCGAGAGGCCTGGAATGGGACTGTCTTCCGTGTTTGCAAGATGGGCTGACTTCCCAGCAACCTTCTGTTTCCCGCGATAATCTCCCCCTTTCTCACCATCTCGGTTATTCTTCTTTCTACCTTTAGGATAACCAATAATTTCATAGCAAGTTTCAATTGTGTGATAAAACTTTCCACAATGGCTGCACTTGGGTTTTTCTCTTAAGTCGCTCTTTCCTTCCTCCTTCCGCTGTTGGATACTATGAGTCTGAAAAGCAGCTGCTTCAACACTTACCCTTCCTGCCGTGGCAATTTGTTTTTGTCTCTCATCCTCTGAAACAAGGTGATAAGTTGTCCCCAAAGTGACCACTGGTTTGGTACTCAAAATTTGCGTCTTGGTCGTCCCAAAACTCTCACCTAAACCCATGAAGAACTCGTACAAACACTCCTTCTTCTTCATAGCCACCAACTGTTTGCTGATGTCGCAAGTGCAGCCTCCACACTTGCACTTTGGAGTGGGTGCAATGGCTTGTATCTCGTCCCATAACCCTTTGAGTTTAGTATAGTAGGAGGACACCGAGAGCTTGTCTTGTCGAGTGAGCGTGATTTCCCTTTTCAGTTCATACGCCCTAGGTGCGCTCTCGCTGCCAAAACGTTCACGCAGATCTTCCCAAATTTCTTGTGCCGTTGTAGCATGCTTAACGCTGCTACGAATGTCCTTTTCCATGGAACTGTGCAATCACCCTTTCACCATGGCGTTGCATCTCTTCCATAATAACAAATTTGTTGCGCCTTCGGTGGGAGTTGGGATCGTTCCATCGACGAAGCCAAACTTGTTCTTTGCAAATAGGGCATTGCTCATCTCTTCCGCCCAATCTGCATAGTTCCCGTCTCGAAGGAGGTCGCTAACAAACACAATGTTTGGGCTATCCGAAGCCGCGATATAATACGGAGATATCACATCTACCGTGACTCCACAGGTGGCTTTATCTTCCTGTTTGGCGCCACTGTCTTCAGTCATGGTAGTAAGGATGTCGGCGTAATAAAGAAAGAAGAAAGAAAAATTTGCGGAAGCGTTCTAGAGCGTTACCTGCTCTGATACCATGATAAATTGTGACTCAACCATGGAAGAATTTTCTGTATTCATTGATAATTTACATGGTTACAATGAATATGTATATATACAGCTATTGCTACTATTTTAGGAGAGAGATCCCAGTCAATATTTGGGAGAAAATTAAGGAAATGATTGAGGTATTTGAGGGGCGTGGTTATTTGCAAGACACCTTATTTGCAAGGCACGGAAAATGGACAAAAATGTCCCTTCCGTATGCAGACGTTTCGTGTGATTATACACGACGTTGTCAGATATGTTTCGTATGAAAATACACGAAATGTATTGAGTTATTTCGTGTAGATTTACACGAAATATTAACAATTATTTCGTGCATTTTCATACGAGATAGAAGGACCAGTTTCGTGTATAGGCATACGAAACAACCTAAACATTGTTTCATTGTGTTTCGTGTGCCTATATACGAAATTTTTGGAACCATTTCGTGTAATTTTACACGAAATGTTGTGAAACATCTCGTGTAAAATTACACGAAATAATCACAGTCCAGAAACATATTTCGCACTTCAATTTCAAACCCAGTTCATCAATGGAATTCTAAACAACAAATTCAAACCCGGTTCCATCAACATCTCATTACGGGTGTATCGTGTCACACAGATCCAATCAGAAGGTGAGTAGTCAAGAGAGAGAAAGATAGAGTTCTAGAGAGAGCACGGTAATCGAACGGGATAGAGAGAATGGGAGAGAGCGCTGGTGGTGGGTGCTGCCCGCCGATGGATCTGTTTCGGTCAGAGCCGATAGTTCAATTCAAGTTGTGGGGAACCGCCTCCTTCCACACGATGAACAAAGAGGGAAAAACCCTAGATTCTGGTAAAACAACTAAAGCTCCAATCCAAAATCACGCAATTCAAAGCATAAACAGCATCAATTAAATTAGTGCAAATTACACCTACGATACATAAAGTTCGATATACTAAAATTAGGTAAAGAGGAGGATCAAAGAGAAGCAGGTGAACGGTGTTGAAGGGAATGAGAGAAATTCAGACGGTTTTACTTTATATATGAGGGCAGTTAAGTCATTTCCATGTGCCTTGTATAAACCGTGCCTTGCAAATAAAATTCACCGTATTTGAGATATCCGCGAAGGTATAGAAAATATGGGAAAATCTCCTAGCTGATCACAGCAATCGTAATAACGGATTTCTACATTCACTATGTTTTTTTTTTTTTGTTTTACTACTTATATTTATTATCAATTTAACTTATGTTTGAGTTGTTCTACTATAGAAGGTACAATTTGGTGGTCCAACTACAAACCTGGATACCTAATCGATTTGGGGGCCCTTCCAAAAAGCAATACACTAACTCATAGATGTACAGGCATTTATATTGCTCTTTACCAAAATTTAGGCCTCTATTTACTGGCTTTGGATCTAAGTAGCATAAAAAATGCTTGCTTTCAACCTGAAATCCCCAACTTGAGTGTGCTTTAGACCTAATCTCTTTCTTGTGTGATTTGATTCTGTTTACATGTCAATACCAGCATTTAATCAATAACTAATTTATCCCGCCAACTGTGTGATTCGTGACCACAGGGAACTCTTACTAATATCGACAAGCTTGGCACTTAAACCGGGACATTTTAGGTGGCTCGATCTGGTTAGAAAGTAGGACCCCTTTAGTGAAATCGAAGGATTTGTGATTATGCGACGTTTAGGTTTGTGAAATCTTGTGAGTTATAGTAGTTGTTAACCGTTGTTTCTGTCTTTTAGAAGGTGCAACTGCCACATGATAATAGATATGGTACCTTTTAAATGGTAACATGAAAATGGTTCTATGGTTTGTACTAAAGAATAGGATTCCTCTGGCGTCTATTATTATTTCCATTTCTGTCTATTATTATTTCCATTTCTTTTCGTGGATGAGAGAAAAAGTGGGTGTTAAGTCATATCCCTTTTCCTGAAACGGAAAATTAACTATGGCCATAGAAAGAACAAAGGACGGTGGATACGATCTGATGTGATCGTTTAAAAGAGATTTCGGTTCAAACTGATATACGAGACCTAATATAGTGAATATGATATGAAAGACTAGCCAGGCCCAAAGAGAGAACCAAGGCGACAAGGTAATGACTGTTAGCATATTGGCGGGAACGGGCGCTGGCGAGAATCCAGCAAGAAGTCCATTACAACCCTCTATTGCACGGAAATAATATAATCTAAAGACTGAAAACCCGCACCGAGATGTTCTATATTGGCGACAATCACGAGTTGTCGCCTTGGTTGGGTTGTCGCCTATATATGATGTGTGCAATCAACAACATTCCAGCACGGGCCGAGGAAGTACGTAGGAAGTTACGTACGGGCCATGAATGGGCCATGAAGTCTGTTAAGATAAGTAATCTGTTACGATAAAAGCGACGTCTTCCTGGTGGCAGCCCAGGTACAGCCAATAGACAGTTGACATGTGGCTAAGATGATAAGATTTGCGTGGGACATGGGTAACTATATAAACCCTCCTAGAAGGCAAAATTTGGTATGCTCTCTTGTTATATTTTTGGCCAGTTTCAGTTTGTTGGTTATCGTTTCTTGATCGTATACTTACTCTCACGTCGGAGGGGCTTAGCCGGAGACGCCCCCGACCTAGTTTACGTGAATTTTGTGTGTAGGAGACAACCGAAGAAGATGCCGAAGTATTCACCGTCTGACTACTCAAATCAGACCCGTGCAGCTATTTTGTGTGGCAGTATCACGATCCTATTCCGTTTGCCTCAGGGACGGAGGCAGGGGTGACAAGTCATTTGGGCAGGGGGTGGCCAGGGCCTGAACTTTGTAGGAAGAGCACATTCATGATCCATCCCTGTAAATTCAAAGTTGTATTCACTTTAGGCCCCTATTTTTTTTAAAAAAAGGTTTTCCTTTTGCCCTTTATATATCATGAAAAAAATTTAGAGAATTGTTATATAGACCCGTAAAATTGTTGAGTAAACCCGTAACATTAAACCCACCCCCTAAAAATTAAAATAAACCCCTCTCTTTCCCTTTATACCCCTTTCCCTTATCCTCACTCACTCACCCACACCCACCCACCCACCCACCCACATTAACCCCAATCAGATTTTTAGAGAGAGAAAGAGAGAAAATCAGAAATTTTTAGAGAGAGAAACATTGTAAAATAAGGTAATTTTGGTGCAATTCGTTCGAAAATTGCTTTCTATGGTTTAATTCGTTCGATTAATGTTTCAAGTTGAGAATTTTTTTGTTCAATTTGTTTCAAATTCTGGGTTTGTGGTGGTTCGGTCAGTACCGACCGAAATTGTAGATCTGTTCGGCCAGTAGTGGCCGAACTTCTTGAAAAAGTTCAGCCACACCCGGCCGTAGACTTCTTGAAAAGTTCACCACTACTGAGAACCTTGAAAAAGTTCAGACTCGGCCGAACTTTTGTAATTAAGGAAAAAAAAATTCAAATATTTTGGCATGTTATTTTGATACATAACATCGTTTTGACCTGAGAATAGAGCTAAGTTATTTTGAGCAATCATTTATTTTTGATATCACATCCATAATTTCTTTCTTCTTTCTTCATTGCTAATTTAGCAAAAAGAATCCGACAAGATGACTACATTCATTGAACATATTTATTTATACATCATTAAATTCATTCATCCAAATAACACCCAATAATTTTTTTCGGCTTTTAACCATCTTCATTAAATCAAACAACCTTAAACCCACATAATTCCAAATAATATATAATACAACTGAGAAATCACATCAAAACATCATTTTAATTTTAATGCAGTTCTAATATTTATAACCGCTGAATATTTATATTTTCTTTATCTCGAAATAAATATTTTTTTAATTACTTCTCTTCTAAAGGTTCTTACTTTGTTTATTTTTTCCCAAAAATTAAAATAATATTTTTCAATCAACGACGAAGAATCAGCATAATTCTTCAATAATTAAGCACACATACACACAAAAATTCGGCCAGTACTGACCGAAAAAACAACCCAGATTCGGCAAACCAGAGCCGAACTTTTTAAAAATTTCGGCCGGGTTTGGCCGAACTTTTTCAGTATTTTCGGCCGGGTGTGGCCGAACCTGAACTGAATTTCGGTCACTACTGGCCGAATTTTTGCAAAACGAAAAAAAAAAAGTTTAACAAATTTATATGTATGAGAAAAGGGAGGTATTGATTTTTTGATGTTTGAGAAATGAGAGTAGGAAGAAAGGGAGAGAGGGTAATTTTTTATGCAAAAAGAAATGAAGAGGATGAGATTAATGGTGAAAATGGGGAATGTGTGAAAGATGGGTGAAAAATTGATGAGGAGGAAGGTGGGGTAATGGGGGTATGAATTAGGGGTAGAAAAGTAATTTCATTTGATGGCTTAATTGTAGTTTGTAGGTTACGGGTTTACTCAACAATTTTACGGGTTTATATAACAATTCTCAAAAATTTAACTCCAAATTTTCAAACCCTCTTCACTTTATTAAAATCATAACTAAGCCCCTTAAAAAAATAGAATACAATATATAAGGATCTTAGAGTTTGAAATTAATTAAAATGGAAAAAACATTTGATAATGTATTTCACCGGAAACGCTGGGATTGAGCAGCCAATTAGCTATAATATGACTTTTGCATTTCATATTCAGAGAGATGAGATTAACAAAATGCAGAAAATATAAAAAGAAAAACATCTTGTAATATTTTTCATTACGGTTGGCTTGGTAGGTATCTCAATTATATTTTACTTATACCATGTATTAATCAAGATTAACTTGATTCATAAAAACATGTACCATTACCAATCGGTATACCAATTTAGTTGATACGGTTGATACTAGTCTATACCAAATGTAGAATCAAAATTCAAAAAATATAATATTTGTTTTGTGAATCAAGTTTTGAACATTTATTTTTTGAATTTTGTGAATAAAGTTTTGAACATTTATTTTGTGATACTTCAATGTTCTATATAACATCAGGCTTTGGCCTGGTGGCCAGAGCTCATGACTTCCAACCTGGAGATCATAGGTTTGATCCCCCCCTCCCCAGAAGTTAGAGGGAAGGCTTTCTCTCCCTAGAATTTTCTAGACGCTTCTGTGTGTGTGTGAGTAGTGAAAAAAAAAAAAAAAAAAGGAGAAAGGAAGCATAAAAATCAAGTCATAACAACCAACCAACATTAAGTAACAATTGAATTTGAGGTGAATATTTTGTGAGTTTTCGCAAAAAGGGTTCTGATATTGTTTGATTGATGAGGTTTATATATGAATGGAATTTGAGAGACATGTTACTAATTCAAATATCATGAGAATAGTAGAAAATGGATTCTCGAATAAACAGTGTGTGGAAATTTATGAAAACGGTGTTTCTGGGCAAAGGGGAAGGAGATTGAAATAAATGGAGGGTGAAGCCTATTTAACTTGATATTACAGTTATGTCCTATTGAACTTGTTTTTAAGAAGGAAAATTATGAACATCTTTATACATTCAAACATATTTATATGAAAATTAATATTTTTACAAACTATAAATGGTACTAGGTATACCAGTCAACATTAAATCTATATTTTTACAAATATATACTCTCTCCGTCTCAATAGTAGCTTCCCATTTTGTCATTTTGGGTGTCCCGTTAATAGCTTTCACTTTCCTTTTTTGGCAAAGGAATTTTTACTATTTCCTCCACTCATTCTCTCATACATTATTTTAATACTCACAACACAATTATAATTTACTATTCCCTCCACTCATTCTCTCTCCTATTTTCAAATTACACTCACAACATTTTTTCTTCCCACTTATTTTATTAATTTACGTGCAATGCAAAAAACGGGCAGCTTCTATTGGGACGGAGGGAGTATATCGTACCATTTTGGTATACCGATTTTCATGTATGGTACGATTGATATACAAGTTGATTGGTACGAATTTAACAACATTTTGATATACCAATTTTTATGTACCAATTATAATTGGTACGTTTGATATACAAATTTTGGTTGATACGGATTTAAGAATTAGCTGCATAATGACTTTCTTATAAGACCAACCCCCCACCCAAACCAAAAAAAAAAAAACTTCTTATAGAGTAACAATTTTCACAAGTCAAAAAGGTAACTGTACCATATCAAACTATCAGATGGTATCATGCATGAAAGCCCAATGCGTCTACACTTGAGCCCAAATCAAATGTAGCATTGTCTGCCGTTTGTGTGGGCCCCTACCTAAGCAGACTTTGGGCCTCGGCTAATGTTGCCAGTGGGCATAACTCGTTATCGTCAGCCATGGGGAGCGACTGACCTAAACACGGGTGGACCGACCAAATGCTTGTTATTTATATGCTTGTTTATTCTTCACGTTTTTGACTATATTTATACACGCTTCTAATTTCCATGGACCACGATACCCTCAACGAATCGGCGGGTGGATACAGTTCGACTGTACAATATCATTTTTATCAATGGTTGAAATTTGATCATATAACAATAAATGTTCGTCGTTCTTATCAATGGTTGAAATTTGATCGTATAATAATAAATGTTCGTTGTTCGGAGAATTCAGACATCGGAATGGCAACTTTAGCCCTTAATGAAGAGAGTTAAGGGTCGTGATTCAGTACTCGTCGGACTGCACGCTATCCGCCTTTAACCGACCATGACCACATATAATTTAGTATTCAATATATATTTGACTTTTCATTAATCTTTTGATTGATATTTATTACACCTTTAATTTTCCTTAGGATATGTTTGGCAACCTCAATTTCAAGACTTGAATTTGAAATTGGAAGAACAAAATGAATTTCGTAAAACTAATTTAACCCTTTCAATTCCAATTCAATTAATTGGAATTGAGTTGCCAAACATACCCTTATTAATATTTAAAGAAATATTCCCGTGCATATAATTTGAGTGAGATAAGGGGTGACGAAAGTGATGATTGTGGTTGGCCCAAATGTCATCGGAGATCTTTTTGACATTTGACCATTCAGCATAAATGCAAACCTAGTCAACCAAAACACTTTCTATATATATATAGAGAGCTTCCCTCCCACCTGATCTTAATTCCCCTCTCGAGACATATCTTTCAAACTCTTAGTTGAAGTTTATATATTTAAAAGAAATTAATGGATTCTCATAACGCATACGGATCGTCGTGGGCCGATCAGTGGGATCACAACCCAGACCCAGCAGGTTCTGCAACCAAGCCTAGCGGCGGAAGTGGTGGTGGTGGGTTGAAAAAGAAGGTAGGAGAAGGTCTTGGGAAGACTAGAGATGTGGCATCAACTGGAGCCAAGAAAGTAAAGCAAGGAACCTCCGTGGGGATTCAGTGGATCAAAGACAAGTATCACAAAACCACCCACAAGCACTGATCATCCCTTTTACATACACTTTAATCATGTATTTATATATAGGTTTTTGTATTTAAGATTGATCATGTTATTGATTTTTTTGGTTTTGTATGATATTCAAACCGGCACGATTTGATTTGATCCGGACGTATGATCTTATTGATTTTGGTTTTGTATGATATTCAAATCGGCACGATTTGATCTGGAACGTATGATCTTATGTTATGTTTCTTATTGAGTTTTGATTGATTTGAACCGAGAAAAATTACTCAAATCAAAATTTGAGGAAGGTACTACTTAAAACAACAAAAAAAAAATTAAAAAGTAATGTAAATGTTTTATCTCCCTCAAGCAACCTTAAAAGCTACTGTACATAAAGTAATGTGATCAAGGTGTGAATGAAACGTGAAATAATGTATTTGACTAAACAAAATAGAAGGAAAAATGAATGTGGAAGGTTCCTGGGAATTGTCGAAATAAATGAGAATGTTGACTTCATATTATTTGATCATATTCATACGGTAACGAATCCGGGAATTATATTTAGCGGCTGTCAAAAAAAAAAAAAACTTTAATTAAATAGCAAAATTTACTTAAAAATGAAGAATGGTTTTTTAAACATAAGTTATGCTTAAACATCTGCTAATTTTTAACCCCCCTTTTTTTTTTTAGTAGTAGTTTATTTGAAAATAGTAATATTAAGTAATGAAAAAAATTAATATTTATATAATTGATGCTTTAATGATGACATTATTTTTTATTAAAAAAATAATGACATTATTTTAGCTAGTATTTTATAAAATTTATAAGATTTGAACTAATTTTTTTTTCAAACAATAAATGATAAAAAAAAATAATATATTAAAATCATTTATATTAGTTAAAGTAATGTCAAAGAAATTCAAGTATGAGATTATTTGGTGAAAAAGTTTATATTAGAGGCTAAATTAACCAAGACAACTCGGTGGCCATGAACTCTAGTCATTCATTCACTTACAAAACGATTTTATCAACCGAGCTACATAAAATGTACTCCCTCCGTTTCTAAAAGATTGTTCTGTTGTACATTTTGCAATTATTAAATAAGAGTTTCACCTTCTTGTACCTTAATAGATTTGTACTAATATCATGTCTAAATTTAGAAATGAGACATACTTTTTGAGACAAGTCAAAATGACAAATGGGATAATTTTTCAGGGACAGAAAGAGGGAGTATATCAATTTAACGCACGATTAAATATATGCATATAAACTAAAGGTTAAAAAATTATTTTAAAAACTCAGTGGTGCCGTTGGACCCGCTCGTAGTAACAAGGTGGTTTTGTCCCCGCATCCACACGTCTACTCTTACGAGTATTAAAATTATTAATAATACTTCCTTTGTTTCAAAAAAATCTTCATATTTTTTTATCATTATTACAAATGAATTGAACTTTGAGCAATAACTATAGGTTAATTTAATTTTACTAATATAAATCTAAAACTTGTAATTAATACACTATCAACAATATTATCAATAATAAATTTTAAATGTTCATTATAATAATTAAATCATCCTAAAATAATTGATTAAAGTTTTCATTCATATATAGTAAAAGGGGGAATTGCATTTTGGGCTCCAAAGTTTAGGGAGATTTCAAAATAATGACCCTATTCTTTCACTATTATTAATTTAGACCCCAAAATTGTTATTTTTGTCATATTATGGTTTTTAACGAGTTTTGTTAGAAAAACTCGTTAAATAATTACATGCAAGTTACATGTTATTTAACGGGTGATGTTTTTAACCAAAAACTCTTTCATTATTGTTTTAATGCAAATTCAATGAAAATGAATAGTCAAAATATAAAAGTTTAATATTCCTCCTTCCCTCCGACACGACCCAATGTGTGCACACAAGTACACACTGTCCCTCCCCTCTCTTTCTCTCTCTTTTCTCTCCTCAACCTATGTGAACCCACTTCCCTCTCCACCAGCAAACCCTCCCTCCCCTCCCCATCGGCCAGTCCCTTCCTCATCCTCGTGAGATTATTTCCCTCCCATATTATTCACATAATACACTCACACATACTCTCTCTCGATCGATCGATCGATCGATCATCCCCATCTTTGATCACCCATCACCTTCCACTGTCCAGCTATCCCTTCACTGTCTTCCCTCTGATCATCCTCTTTCTTCAATTTCGACCATCCTCTTTCCTCCTAAGCTCGTCGCTCTCTATTTCTTAGAGCTGTTTCTCCTCCCCCCCCCCCTTTTTTTTGAAACCCAATTGCAAATTATGTTTGTAGTTAAAAAACATTTTTTCAAATTTTTTTTTAAATTTTTGAATGTTAATATAATAAATATCATTTGTTTTTTTATATTTAAGGATATTAATATTTTTTATTTTGGCTATTATTCAGTTTCATTCAATTTGCATTAAAACAACAATGAAAGAATTTTTGTTTAATGTGACTTGTACGTGATCATTTAACGATTTTTTCTAATAAAATGATTAAAAATCCTAACATAACAAAAAATAACAACTTTGAGGTTAAAATTAATAATAGTGACAAAATAGGGCCAATATTGTAAATACTCCCTAAACTTTGAGCCTCAAAACGTAATTTCCCCATCTCTATCTAAAGTAATATAAAGACAGGATAGTCTTGGACCATAAGGTCACGGGTTCGAATCTTGGCGAACAGCCTCTTGGCAATTGTCAGGGGAAGACTCTAGCAAATGGTTCCCTCTCCCAACCCCCGCTTGGCGCACCGGGGTTTGCCCTTTATAGTCTTGGAGCCAAAATTCCAGGGGCATTTTCGTAATTTCACGCGGTGGCAAAATTGAAGATATTCTCCAAAAATGCCATGTGGCGTGTTTTAAATGGATGAAATTTGGCGCGTGTGGGACACGCGCCAGTCTAGGCGCGTGTGGGACACGCGCCAGTCTAGGCGCGTGTACGCCAGCGGAAAGGTTTTTTTTTTTTTTTAAAAAAAACTCTGCCACGTGGTGGCTTCTGATTCGCTGTTTTTTTTCCAGATTTTTTTTTTCACCCGTTTTTTTTACCTCAATTATTTTATAATAAATTAATTTTTTTAAAAAAAAAAAATTACACCAAAATTCATAATTTTTTTTTCTCTATAAATAGAGTCTATTTTCGTTTGATTTGGACACAAAAAAAAATCCTATTTTTTAAATGAATATTTCACCCCTTTTTTTACCTCAATTATTTCATAATAAATTAATTTTTTTAATAAAAAAATTTACACAAAAATTCTTAATTTTTTTTCACTATAAATAGAGTCTATTTTCGTTTGATTTGGACACAGAAAAAAAACCCCTCTTTTTAAAATATAAATTTCTTAATTACCCTTTCTTAATTTTCCTTTTTGATTTTTTCAATATTTTTTAGTGAAAATTAATTAAGTGTGAAGTATTTTTTTAATTATAAATGATAATAATAATTATTTTACTAATCATAAAAATAAATAATATAAAATAAAAAAAGTGGTGGGGTATAGAATGATGAGTTGAAAGGGGTATTATGGTTATTAGGTTTATTTTAGTTCGATACATCAAATAATTTAGTAGCTAATCCAACATTAATTATGTCCCCTTTTTATATATAATAGACAAACATGTAATGTATTTTTTTTTAACATGTCATTTTTTTCAATTGGTAATATATTTTTGTAAATAATTTCATGATTGCTAATAATATGTGGACGTTTATTATTATTATTATTATTATTATTATTATTATTATTATTATTATTATTATTATTATTATTATTATTATTATCATTATTATTATTTTGTCATTTTTACATGAGAGTATTTTTGTAATATTCAGGGAGTTTTTTTTGTAACAATCAGCTTGTGTGGGTTTTTTTTTCTTTTTAATATCCATCTTTTAAAAGTTCTTTTTGGTAAATGCCCTTCGAACTTATTCAATTTTTACTTTCTAAAATTGTTTATTTCTTAGTTTAATGACTAATTTATTTGATTATATTTACATTTGATTAATGTCTCATTATTGTCTGTAAAAAAAATATTTCAAAATGTACGATATAGTGTATATTTTTCAGTTCAAGATATTTGTGTTATTGTTTTCCTTTTATGCTATGACTATTAATAAAAGTCAAAGGTCAATATTTTTCAGTTCGAGATATTTGTATTATTGTTTTCAATTATATTTCACATTAACAAACGTTCACAATCCCGCTGGTCCGAATATATTGATATGTAATGATGATCTTGTTGGAATAGAGACCAAACCGGGAGGATTTCTCAGAGCAGTATGAGGCGGGCGCTTGGGGGATGGTGAGGCGGACGCCTCGCGTCCAGTTGATTGGCGTTGGCGTAGGGAGCTTGAGGCGGGCGCACCACTCATGGCTTGGCGGGCGCCTCAAAGGCCGAGAGGTGGGCGAGAGTTGGAGCAGTCTCAGGCGGCCGCTTGGAGCACCTTGAGGCGCGCGCCTCAAGGCCGGCCGTGGGAACCTTATTTCACGGGCCTCTCCCGTTTTTCTGGGCTCTGTTTATTCTAGGGTTAGGTTGGTATTATTCCTTGGGCATATATAAAGAATAGTTCCGCCTCTTTTCTCATTGTAACACATATTTTACATACATAGTGCAAGATCCTGGCTTGGTAGTGCCCCCAGACGTAGCCAATCAAATTGGTGAACTGGGTTAACAATTTCTTGTGTTCTTTTCTGTTTTCTTTGATTTCTTGTGCTTGGTTTGTGTGCGATTATTATTCTTGTAGGTTTGCTTGGGTGTGGAGGGCCATATTCACAACAACTGGTATCAGAGCTCTTGGTTTAGGATCAAGGGAGTTGTTCCAAGCAATCAAGAATGGGCAAAGACAAACAAGCGGTTGAGAAATTCGATGGGTCTCGACTACGGATATTGGAGGATGCATCGAGGATCTCTTGTACAACAAGGATCTCTACAAGCCTACGAAGGGTGTCAAACCGGAAGATGAAGATCGTGAAGAATGGGAACTCATGGATCGGAAGGCTTTAGGGGTGGTTAGATCTACTTTGTCAAAGTGGATCGCGAAGACTACCAGGAAGGCGACAACCACCAAGGAGCTATTGGATTATCTTACTGAGAGATTTGAAACTCCGTCTGCTGCAAATAAGGTTGATTTGATACGCAAGATGGGTAGTCTCAAGATGCAAGAGGGAGGATCCTTGGCTAAGCACATCGATGAATTTATGGATGTCATAGATTCATTGACAGCGGTGGAGATCAAGTTCGATGACGAGGTTCATGCATGCTTGTTGCTAGCTTCTTTACCGGCAAGTTGGAGCGGAACGGTGACTGCAATCAACGCTTCAGCAGGTAAGAAAAAATTGAAATATGATGATGTTAAAGACTTTCTTTTAGGTGAGGAAAATCGCATGAAGAAGTTGGGGACATCAAGTACTTCGGGAGCGGCTTTAGCTACTACTAGTAGGGGGAAGCCGGGTACTAGCAAACAAGGGAGAACCGAATCTAGGGAGAACGGAGTGAGTGGTAAGGGCAGAGCTGATGAGACCAAGGATAAACCGAAGGTTGCGAAGGGATCTGTTCAGTGCTATTATTGTAAGGAGTTGGGACACTTTAAGAGGGATTGTCCAAATCGTAAGGGCAATCAGGCGAATGTGGCAGTTGAAGGTGATGATGTACTGGTTCTGAGTGTTAGTAGTGCACTAGAATCATGGGTGCTGGATTCAGGGGCATCATTCCACTCTTGCGGGCATAAGGAAGAGATGGATAATTACACTTCCGGTGATTTCGGGAAGGTCTATCTAGCTGATGGCGAGCCTTTGGAAATCAAGGGGAAGGGGGATGTCGTAGATAGGAGCATCGGACGGGAAGGTTCTACATCCGAACGGGGTCGACACATTCCGGGTTTGAAAAGAACCTACTTTCGGTTGGGCGGTTGGACGAAGAGGGTTACAAGGTGACTTTCGAGTAGAACCGGGTTATTACCAAGGAGGATTGTGAGATCGCTCGGGGTAATAAGGAGGGTACTTTGTATTTGGCGAACAACACCAAGGATAGTATTGCGGTGGCGACCCAAGGGTGATACCGATTTGTGGCACTGTCGATTGGGTCACATGAGTGAGACAGGGATGAAGGTACTTTGTTCTAAGGGTCTACTACCGGGTTTGAAGGCAGTCAACGTGGGGATCTGCGAAGATTGTATGTTTGGCAAACAAGGGAGGAATAATTTCTCGAGGACAGTAGGGGATTGAGGAAGCAAAGTTGGAATTGGTTCACACGGACTTGTGGGGGCCATCTCCTGCTACATCTCTAGGTGGTGCGTCATATTACATGACTTTCATTGATGATTCTACAAGGAAGGTCCGGGTCTATTTCTTGAAGGGGAAAGATGAGGCTTTCGAGGTGTTCAAGAAGTGGAAGGCTTTGGTGGAGAATCAAACGGGACTTAAGCTTAAGTGCTTGAGATCGACAATGCGGGGAGTATGAGCTCGGGAGTTTAGGGAATATTGTGCCGCGAATGGCATTCGTATGGAGAAGACTCCAAAGAAGACTCCACAACTCAACTGGGGTAGCAGAGAGGATGAACGTAACATTGAACGAGCGGGCTAGAAGTACGAGATTGAAGTGTGGACTTCCGAAGACGTTCTCGGGCATATGCGCTTGACACGGCAGGCCTTTCTTGATCAATCGGGACCATCGGTTCCATCGGGGAATGGAATTCCAGAGGAAGCTTGGAGTGGCAAGCAGGTAACTGTCCTTTCTTCGCGTATTTGGCTGCGTTTCTTATGTTCATGTTGATTCCGCCGAGAGAACTAAATTAGATGCTAAATCGTAAGTGTACATTTATTGGGTATGGCGGGGATGACTTCGGGTATAAATTTTGGGATGATCAAAACCATAAGGTTATTCGTAGTCGAGATGTGGTATTCAATGAACAGGTTTTGTACAAGGATAGAAAGGGGGCATCTCGACGGTACTAGTTCTAACCGGAGGTTGTAGAGGTGGATATTCCAAACTCGGTGGGAGCAGAGGTTCATGTTGACCATGGTCGGAGGTCACCGAAGATGAACCACGTACTCCGTAACCGGATATTCACGCGTAGATCCAGCAGATTGCGTGGATCACCCGATTGTATACTCCTTCGAATTATTATTTGTTGACGGATAATGGGGAACCGGAATGTTATGCGGAGGCGTTCGTAGTGTGCTTTGTGATAAGTGGAAAGCTGCGATGGATGATGAGATGGTCTCATTGAAGGCAAACAAAACTTGGGAGTTGACTGAACTACCTAAGGGGAAGAAGGCACTGCATAACAAATGGGTTTACAGGATCAAGGAGGAAGCAGACGGTAGCAAGCGTTACAAGGCAAGACTGGTTGTTAAAGGGTTTCAGCAGTATGGTATTGACTACACCGAAGTATTCACTCCGGTTGTGAAGATGACCACTATCGAATGGTTCGGGGATAGTAGTGGCGGACAACTTGTTGCTTGAACAGATGGATGTGAAGACGGCCTTTCTTCATGGGGACTTGGAGGAAGAGATCTACATGGTACAGCCAGAGGGTTTTTTGTCTAAGGGTAGCGAGGAGCTAGTTTGCAGATTGACTAAGAGCTTGTATGGCCTTAAACAAGCTCCTAGGCAGTGGTACAGGAAATTTGACGGATTCATGCACGACATTGATTTTATCAGATGTGAGGCGGATCATTGTTGCTACTTCAAGAACACGGACAATGGGTATATTATCTTGCTGTTATATGTGGACGACATGTTGATAGCGGGCTCTAGCAAAGAGAGGTAAACAAAGGTTGAAGACTCAGTTGTCAGAGCGGTTCGAGATGAAGGATTTGGGAGAGGCAAGGAAAATCTTGGGCATGCGGATTGATCGGAATAGGGAGTCGGGCAAGTTGGTTCTTTCACAATCAGAATATGTTGAGAAGGTCTTAGCAAGGTTTTGTATGGAAGAGGCGAAGCCAACAGGGACGCCATTGGGTTTGCATTTCAAGCTATCCGAGAGGGACTCGCCTAGGAACAAGGAAGAGCGTGACAAGATGGAGAGAACTCCATATGCTTCAACAAGTGGGAGTCTCATGTATGCAATGGTGTGTACAAGGCCGGACATTGCACATGCGGTGGGAGTAGTCACCGGTTCATGGGCAATCCAGAAAGCAACATTGGGAAGCGGTTAAGTGGATCCTACGTTATTTGAAGGGTACTGCTGGTAAGGCTCTATGTTTTTCAAGCAAGGAAGTGGTGTTAGCGGGTTATGTTGATGCGGACTTGGCATCAAGTGATCTTGATAAAAGGAGAAGTACTACGGATATGTGTTTACATTGGGTGGTACAAAGAATCTCCGGGCTTCTAAGTTACAAAAGATCGTGGCTCGCCGATCGCAGTAAGGTAATATGTGGCAGTGATCGGAAGCAAGTAAAGAGATGGTTTGGCTGAGAACTTCTTGGGTGAACTTGGGAAGACGAAGTGGTAATATTCTCTACCAGATGACGTCCGAGCGCAATTCACTTGGCAAAGAATCCGGCATTTCATTCGAGGACGAAGCACATTGAACTGAGGTTTCACTACATCAGACATCTCTTGGAGGAGAAGACTTTGTGGCTTGAGAAGATATTGGGATCGGAGAATCCGGCTGACATGTTGACAAAGGTTGTGAACCTTGAGAAGTTGAAGCTGTGCAAAGCTTCAATTGGGCTTGAAGAATGAGAGAGGAGGATGGCACTACCATGATCGAGGTGAGCACTAGGAAGACACCAAGGATGAGTTGAAGAACGGATACGGGGCTTATATGTGTGGTTGATCTCTAGGTGGGAGATTGTTGGAATAGAGACCAAACCGGGAGGATTTCTCAGAGCAGTATGAGGCGGGCGCTTGGGGGACGGTGAGGCGGACGCCTCGCGTCCAGTTGATTGGCGTTGGCGTAGGGAGCTTGAGGCGGGCGCACCACTCATGGCTTGGCGGGCGCCTCAAAGGCCGAGAGGTGGGCGAGAGTTGGAGCAGTCTCAGGCGGCCGCTTGGAGCACCTTGAGGCGCGCGCCTCAAGGCCGGCCGTGGGAACCTTATTTCACGGGCTTCTCCCGTTTTTCTGGGCTCTGTTTATTCTAGGGTTAGGTTGGTATTATTCCTTGGGCATATATAAAGAATAGTTCCGCCTCTTTTCTCATTGTAACACATATTTTACATACATAGTGCAAGATCCTGGCTTGGTAGTGCCCCCAGACGTAGCCAATCAAATTGGTGAACTGGGTTAACAATTTCTTGTGTTCTTTTCTGTTTTCTTTGATTTCTTGTGCTTGGTTTGTGTGCGATTATTATTCTTGTAGGTTTGCTTGGGTGTGGAGGGCCATATTCACAACAGATCTTTCTTCCTCTTTCGACAGTTGCACCGACATTGTTGTCTTTTAAAGCCGTGTTTCACAATGAATAAACAAAATTCTCTCATTTTGTCATTTTATTTAATTTCTGTCTTTTTAAGCATCAATAACTTCCCGTGCATTGCACGAATGTAACACTAGATTTATTTTAGTGACCTTCAATCTGATATTTGTATTTACAATATAATTTTCAAATAATCGTTTTACAATGTATACAAACATTTATATTTTCTTTTGTATTTATTTCGATTTTAATCAGTTATTCGTTAGTAACTGTCCGTGCATCGCACGGGGGTCAATCTAGTATATATAAAAGCAGAATAGTCTGATTTTGGCGCCCATATTTTCAGTGACAATTTTGGTTTTTCCCCAATAGTCAAGGGCATTTTAGTAATTTCACGTCGTGACAAAATTGAAGATATTTTGAGAAAAGTCGACGTGGCAAGCTATGAGTGGGAGATAAATTGACGCGTGTTGTTCACACGCAGGAAAAGGCCCGTGTACGCAGGCGGAGAAGGAGGGATATCTCAATTCCCACATCAATAGAAAAAGAAAGTGAAATGACCTTGCCTTGGTATATAATGAGGCCTTGGCCAAGGTTAGCATAATCATTCGGCCGTGGCATTGCTAGAATTGGCCGGCCTTGAATTTTTTCAAAAAATAATTTTGTTAAAATTTTATTTTAAAAATCTAATTTGAAAAAGAAAAAAAAATTAAAAACGGTTAAAACCGGTATAACCGATCCAAACACAAAGTAATGCCACAACCCACAACCGATCCAAACAAACCAAGGCCACAATCGGTCAGCCACAACCCACAATCGATCCAAACACAAAGCAAGGCCACAATCGGTCAAGGCCAGACCAAAATCGATCAAGGCCAGAATCGGTAAGGCCACTGCAATCGATCAAGGCCACTACAATCGATCAAGCCCATTGTGGCAATAATCGGTCAAGGCCATACAATTGCACTCCAAACAAATTAAATACAAACTCTGTCTCACTTTAAATTACAAAATAATAATTATTAATAAAGAAAACTAAATAAAAATATTATTTTTTCCATCTCAAATAAATAATTTAAAAAATATATTTCTATAAAAAATTATAATCTTCATTTCAAAAATAAATATTACTTTCGACTCAATATAATTTTTATAGAAGTATATATATTTTTTAAAATATTTATTTGAGATGGAAAAAATAATAGTATTTCTATTTAGTTTTCTTTATTAATAATTATTATTTTGTAATTTAAAGTGAGACAGAATTTGTTCTTTGATTTGGTTTTGATTTGTAATTTAAAATCCATGAAAAAAGATAACCGATTGGTCTAAGACAGTGAATTGTAATTTAAAATTCATGAAACATACTAAGGTAACCAGTTGGTCTAACCGATTGGTCTGACTGTGATCCTTAATTCCCAATATGAACAAAGTCACACGTCAACCGATCACCAAGTTGGGCTGGGCAAGGGCCATCCTTTGTTCTCTCTCCACTTTCATGGATTTTAAATTACAAACCAAAATCAACTAAAGAACACCGTCTCACTTTAAATTATAAAATAATAATTATTAATAAAAAATCAAATAAAAATATTATTTTTTCTATCTCAAATAAATACTTTAAAAAATATACTTCTATAAAAAATTACAATCTTCATTTCAAAAATAAATATTACTTTCGACTCAAAATGAAAAACCAAAAAATAATACTATATTTTTTATCCAAAAAAATGAACATTAATTTGTTCATCCCAATGAATATTTAAATCGGTTACATAACCATTTATTCAGTTGCACAAATAGTATCAAATCCAACTTTAAATGCCAATATGCACAAATAGTAACCGGTTCACTCAAATCGGTAAAAGTCAAGAGTCACACGCCAATCGATTGACCCAAATCGATAAAGGGGACTACCATTTCTGGCCACATAACTGGAAGGGGTATAATTGTCCTTCTGCGTATAGGGTATAATTGTCCTTGCGTTGAAAACATTTTTGCTAAAAATTTATTTTAAAAACCTAATTTGAAAAAGAAAAAAAAATTAAAACCGGTTAAAACCGGTATAACCGATCCAAACACAAAGCAATGCCACAACCCACAACCGATCCAAACAAACCAAGGCCACAATCGGTCAGCTACAACCTCTAACCGATTCAAACACAAAGCAAGGCCACAATCGGTCAAGGTCAGACCACAATCGGTCAAGGCCAGAATCGGTAGAGCCACTACAATCGATCAAGGCCACTACAATCGGTCAAGCCCATTGTGGCAACAATCGGTCATGGCCACACAATTGCACTCCAAACAAAGTAAATCCAAACTCCGTCTCACTTTAAATTACAAAATAATAATTATTAATAAAGAAAACTAAATAAAAATATTCTTTTTTCCATCTCAAATAAATACTTTAAAAAATATATTTATTTAAAAAATTATAATCTTCATTTCAAAAATAAATATTACTTTCGATTCAATATAATTTTTTATAGAAGTATATATATTTTTTAAAATATTTATTTGAGATAGAAAAATAATATTTCTATTTAATTTTTTTATTAATAGTTATTATTTTGTAATTTAAAGTGAGACGGAATTTGTTCTTTGGTTATGTTTTGGTTTGTAATTTAAAATCCATGAAACATACATGAAACATACGAATGTGAAGATAACCGATTGGTCTAACCGATTGGATTGGTCTAACCGATTGGTCTGTGACAGTGAATTGTAATTTAAAATTCACGAAACATACTAAGGTAACCGGTTGGTCTAACCGATTGGTCTGACCGTGATCCTTAATTCCCAATATGCACAGTCACACGTCAACCGTCACACGTCAACCGATCACCAAGTTGGGCTGGGCAAGGGGCATCCTTTGTTCTCTCTCCACTTTCATGGATTTTAAATTACAAACCAAAACCAATCAAAGAACAAACTCCGTCTCACTTTAAATTATAAAATAATAATTATTAATAAAAAATTAAATAAAAATATTATTTTTTCTATCTCAAATAAATACTTTAAAAAATATACTTCTATAAAAAATTATAATCTTCATTTCAAAAATAAATATTACTTTCGACTCAAAATGAATAACCAAAAAAATAATACTATATTTTTTATCCAAAAAAATGAACATTAATTTCTCCATCCCAATGAATATTTAAATCGGTTACATAATCATTCATTCATTTGCACAAATAGTATCAAATCCAACTTTAAATCCCAATATGCAAAAATAGTAACCGGTTCACCCAAATCGGTAAAGGCCAAGAGTCATACGTCAATCGGTTGACCCAAATCGGTAAAGGGGACTACCATTTCTTGCCACATAACTAATAGGGGTATAATTGTCCTTCTGCGTATAGGGTATAATTGTCCTTGCATTGAAAACATTTTTTGCTGAAAATGTAGTCCATTTGTTATATATTGCTAAAAAAATGACAAGTGGTTTGATCCATTGACAAACGCATGTAATTTAGAACAAGCTGTCTTTGTTTTATCCATTCATTTATATTTTAAATATGAAGAGCCAACCTGCTGACCAAATCGGTAAAGTTCACGATGGGTCAATCATACCCACAAGCCCACAACCGATTAAAATCAAATCAAAGATACAAACTCCGTCTCACTTTAAATTACAAAGTAATAATTATTAATAAAGAAAACTAAATAGAAATATTATTTTTTTCATCTCAAACAAATACTTTAAAAAATAAAAATTCTATAAAAAATTATAATCTTCATTTCAAAAATAAATATTACTTTCGACTCAAAATGAATAACCAAAAAATAATACTACATTTTTTGTCCAAAAAAATGAACATTACTTTCTTCATCCCAATGAATATTTTAAAAAATAAATACTTTAGTAGTGGGCTCAACCGATTAAAAATATCGATAATATCGTGGGCTCAACCGATGAGTTCTATGGTGGGTATGTTACCGATTGTGTGTGTGAGTTAAAGTGAGACAGTTTTTAAAATGCGCTTAACCGATTAAAAATATTTAAAGTGAGACAATTTTTCAAATGAGCTCAACCGATTAAAGTGAGACAGTTTTTCAAATGGGCTCAACCGATTGCATTCACAATAATATTCAAATTGGTGTGTTAAGTGAGGCAGTTTTTCAAGAAAGACAGCTACGTGGAAGTGGAAACTATTTCATGGACTTGCATTGTATTGTATTGTAGAGTAGTAATGTTCCATTACAAACAATAATCTCCGTCTAACTTTAAATTATAATCTCCGTCTAACTTTAAATTAGAAAATAATAATTATTAATAAGGAAAACTAAATAGAAACATTATTTTTTTTCATCTCAAATAAATACTTTAAAAAATATACTTCTATAAAAAATTATAATTTTCATTTCAAAAATAAATATTACTTTCGACTCAAAATGAATAACAAAAAAAAAAACTACATTTTTTGTCCAAAAAAATGAATATTACTTTCTTCATCCCAATGAATATTTAAAAAAATAATACTGCTTCATTTGTCTCAAAAATTAATGTTTGTAATGTTAGGGCATTCGTTTCAATATATGACATTAATTTTTTAAACAAATGAATGAAGTAATATTTTATAAAATACTAGAATAAGCCCGTGTCCGAGGACACGTTGTTGTTTTTTTTTAGGGTAAAATGGGAAAGGGACAAAATAGTGAGGGCAAAATGGAAAATTTGGCCATTGAAACTATTCATAGAACTGTTCATGCTGAGGTGGACAACTCTAATTTATACTATAGATTCATTGGGACGAAGATAGTAATTTATTTTTTTAGACAATGTAGTATTCTTTTGTAAAAATTAATGTTTATAATATTAATGTCTTCGTCTTAGAAAATGAATATTAATTTTTGAGACAAGTAAAGTAGTATTCTTTTTTAAAATGTTCATTGAGACAGAGGAAGCAATTTTATTTTTTTTGATATAGAAAATAGTATTAATTTTGGGGCGAAAGTAATATTCATTTTTGAATTGAAGGAATTTTTTTTCTTAAAAAGTTGAATTTTTTTCTATCTAAAAAAAAATGAATATGGGTTCCTTTGTCTCAATGAACATTTAAAAAAAGAATACTACTTTATTCGTCTAAAAAATTAATATCATCTTAATGTCATATTTTGAGACGAATGCACTAACATTACAAACATTAATTTTAGAGGCGAATGAAGTAGTATTAATTTTTAAAATATTCATTGGGATGAAGAAAGTAATGCTCATTTTTTTGATAAAAATGTAGTATTATTTTTTGGTTATTCATTTTGAATCGAAAAGTAATATTTATTTTTGATATGAATAATATAATTTTTTATAGAAGTATATTTTTTAAAGTATTTATTTGAGATGAAAAAATAATATTTTTATTTAGTTTTATTTATTACTAATAATTATTATTTTGTAATTTAAAGTGAGTTGGAGTTTGTACCTTGATTTGATTTGTTTGAAGTAGCAACTAGCTGATCGTCTTAAAATATTGATTTGTGATGATGATAAGCCCTACCAATCTGATCTATGTACTGATAATGTATTATTTAAGGAAATATTCCATAATGTGTAAATCTATTTCACTTTTTTGTTGTATTTTTTTAATTTTTGTTTTAAAATAACATGTAATGATCCGTACATCGCACGGGAGTTACACTGGTAAGTAGTAATAACAACAAAATAAGAGGTAAGACATTAAAATGGATATGGGTGGCTTGGTAGGTATACCAATTATATTTTGCTTATATCATGTACCTACCAAGTTTAACTTGGTACATGAAAATCAATACCAGTACCAACTGATTAAGTCGGTATACCAATTAAGTTGGTACGGTAGGTACTCGGTTGGTACGAGTTGGTACTAGACTCTACCAAATGTATATATTAAAATAACAATTTTTCTATTAAAACAAAATAAATATAATAGTACATCATTATAAAATTCAAAAGAGATTATAATATAATAATAAATTCATCTCCAAAGTGCTTACTAGCCTCAAAATCACATGGGAATCCTTTAAGAAGGACTAAAATATCAGGAGCAATTGGGATACTTAAAATCTGTTACGTAGGATTGACTGCTACTTCAAATTGTGTATATCCAGAGCTGTTACTTCAATAGTTACACAACTGATAATGCAAGTAAAGTATGCATCAAATGAACAGCAAGTGGCAGATCATAGCGCTCAAAACTAAGAAAAGCATCAACTTAACTCTTGCCATAAATTTGCAAACATAATAGTTCCATCCTGATTTGTACATCAGATCACTTTGTTTTAAAAAAAAAAACATAGGAGAACAATCGAGACTCAAAACCTGAAAGTTGAACATGTTAAAGTTTAATTTGTCTCTCGAAGTATGATTTGTCATTGTTTTCCCTTTACCACACAATTTTTTGTATTTGGAAGACAACTCTCAGAGTTTTTTTGACCAAGTCAAATTAAGTGTGTATATATATATATATATATATTTAAAAAAATTACAATTGGTATTCGGTATATCAACCAATTTAAATTTTTGTACCGAGTACCAACCAAATTCACATAATTGGTACGGTAGTACCGTACCAACATTTCGATATACCAATTTGTCATGTACCAATTATAATTGGTACGATTGATACACGAGTTGATTGGTACGAAATGAAAAATTTTGCCAGCCCTAAAAATGGACAATAAGATATAACCCATTGGCCAGGATATACTCCTTCCGTCCCATCGATCTTAAGAAAACTTTTCATTTTGGGCGTCCCGCCGATCTTAAGAATTCTAAAAATGGAAAGTTTTTATTATTTTTATACTCTTTCTACCCCACTCATTCTCTCTCCTATTTTACTTTTACACTCACAACATTCTTTCTCCTAACAATTCATCCCACTTCTTCTCTCTTCTATTTAATTTTTCACACTTCTTCCACTCATTCTCTCTCCTAATACTATAATAATATTTCTTAATTCCCGTGTCATTTCATTTTTTCTTAAGCTGGGTGGGACGGAGGGAGTATTATCCATTCGCCGCGTTTCTAGGTTGATGAAAATGGAAAATGACACGCAAATCATGCGCGCGTAGGTAAATCGCATTCTTGCCCAACCAGCCAAAATATAGGCAATTCCATATCTATCGTCGGCGAAAATATAATGATCACCGGCCACTCCCTCATGCCACTACTGTAAAACCCTAAATCTCTGATCGACTAATTAACCTCATAAAAGGATGGCGATCCGAATACCTTCACGTCACCTATTCATCGACGGCGAGTGGAGGCAACCTATTAAGAACAAACGTATTCCCGTCATCAATCCCGCCACCGAACAAATCGTCGGTACTCTCCCTAATCTCACCCTTACATAGGCGTTATTTATATATACTCGCACGCTCATATTTGTATTACATTTTTATTCGGGATTGTTTAATGATCTCCCTAATTAGTTGCACGACCGATTGTGTTTCTGTGCTAATTCTTGGTTCAATTTGGCTTTTTCTCATTGATCGATCTGCGCTTTGTTTAGACTTGTGATTTACCGTAATAATTTTTTCTTTGTTGCTTCTATTTTTCGTACTTACAAATGTAAACATTCATCAGATGAATCCAATTGGTTGAGTACAGTTAGAATCCTAGAACCATACTCTCTTTCCAATTCTAGATAATCATTATTTGGTGTCCATTTACAAGAACGAGAATACATAGTTTCTGGTGTGTGTTTTTTCTTCATGTGTTGAAGTATGTGGGTTTTTCATGTACTTTGTGAACCAATATAAGTTAGTATTCAGGTCTTTTACCTGTAACTTGGATTCACATATAGCTTCTTTTTTATTTTAAATGGGTTTCAGGGGATATTCCAGCTGCTACTGTGCAAGATGTTGATATTGCTGTAGAAGCTGCTCGTAGAGCTCTCTCTCGTAACGGAGGCAAAGACTGGGCAACAGCTACTGGATCGTACCGTGCAAAATTTTTGCGAGCTATCGCTGCAAAGGTATTAATATGATTTGGAAACAACATCTGCAATTATCTTTTAAGGCCCACAAGTACCAAGTTTTGATTTGATTGGATAGCCCACTGCGTCGAATATGTTTCTTGTTTTACAGAGCTAACATAATTCACCCCCTTTGTTTATACATAAAGCATATTGGAGATTGCCTAACATTCTAACTTCTTTTGCTGTACATATTAATGATATTATTGGCCTTAAAATCCAATTCTCTTTATTAAGAATGGTTAAGTGTTTACTCTTTCCATTTGCATGCAGGTAACAGAGCGGAAAGCGGAACTGGCAAGACTAGAAGCAATCGATTGTGGAAAACCACTGGAGGAAGCAGCTTGGGATATGGTATGTCCTTGGCGCATTTCTGATTTGCTTTCCATTTTCTTTATTAAGAATGGTTAAGTACAACTATTTCTTACTTTGATATACTGAATACTGGCATAAATTTTTGTCTTGTTCATCTCATTCAGGATGATGTTGCTGGATGTTTTGAATATAATGCAGATCTAGCTGAAGCTTTAGATGCAAAGCAAAATGCCCAGATTGCTCTTCCAATGGACACATTTAAGTGTCATGTTATTAAGGAGCCGATTGGTGTTGTTGGGTTGATTACTCCTTGGTAAAGTTTACCCTTTCTACTGATAACCTCTCTCTCTCTCTCTCCCCCCTCCCTCAATCCCAGTTTCATGAGCTGTTTTGCTTCATTCTATTAATATCTGATGCCTTATGTTTCCATGTTCCCCACTTACTTCTACTCCTTGTTTCAAGTGGTAGAATAAGTTTATTAGTACTTTAACCACCGCCTGGTAGCATTTTTCTTGTTTGAAATTTTCCATACAGCCTTCGTCCCTAAATTAGTTTCTATTTTAATTTTTTGCAAATTGAGAAAGTTTATTTTAAAACAACACATGTACATATCCCCTTAATGATCACACTATATGATCGCAAGTGCAAATTAGAAGATAATAGTGAGTTTAGTAACTTCGCTCTAAATGATATTCTAGGACTTCACAATTGTGCTACAGCTTCAGATAAAATGCTGGATCCTTCCATCCTCCTATATATTTGAATTCTTTGACATATGAATAATAAATGGTTCAAGTAGATTTAAGCTCAAGTCACACTATGTGCCAACAAAAACTTTTTTTTCCCAGCTGAGACATGAAATCCATCTTTCAACTTGTATGGAAAATTATGTTCACTTCCGGAATTTTGCAGATTCACCCCTCAACCAAAGGCTATACTACCTCTATCCCACTCGAAATAGGATTTTTTGAAATGGCATGGGGATTAAGGAAAAGTGTTAGTGAAGTAGGTGTTGTGAGTATGAAAAGTGGGGTAGGAGAGAAAGTGGGGGTAGAGAATAGTAAGTGAAAAGTTGTTGCGAGTGAAAGTGGGTCCCACTGAATTAAACATTTCCATTTTGGCTGTCCAATTTCAAGTGGGACATCCAAAATGGAAAGATATCCTAATTCGAGTGGGACGGAGGGAGTATATTGTAGTAAAATTTGTCAATTGTGTTCATTGAAAACAAACCTTTTGTGTAATGGCCTTGTTATTATCATTATTATTTTTGTTATACGAAATATCCTTGCCACTCTCGATTGTTAGCTTCCACCCTCGTAAATAAATGGCTATTGAATAGTTTAAGGAAAAACCAAAGGGCCAAAGACTGAAATGAAGAAAATAGTTTAGAGTTTGTATAGCAGGGAGTTTCTGGTATTCTATTTTGTTACAATGGTAGTGTAGAATGTGAGTGTCACCATGAGTGTGATATGTGCTGGCTGATGTATCATGTAAGCTTGGCGTGACAAATTGCTAACAAAGAACCACCAGGAGTAAAAATCGGAGGTTGTATAGGCATTACCTGATTAAACCTGAATAGTAGGTCAAATAACTTTGTGCATGTCCAGTCTAAGTAGGGTGGCATTACTTACACCCCCATTAGTCGGTTGGGCAAGTGGAGCAGGGTTGATAGTGTCACAAAAGTTGGAGAGCGAAGAAGCTTGGCAGTGTCTATAGAAGGGTTAGAAGTATTTTTGGCTACATTTTCTCCTGAGCTCGAGGCTCCTTGGACTGCATGCCTACTTGTCTACTGAAATGACATTGTTTGAATAATTATGCAAGATAAGCACTGCATGAGAAATCATCAGTTGATCCTTTGGTAGGAGTTCATCTCTTGAGCTATCACATCCTCCTCATTTTCTTAGTGAAAACAATTTATTGCAATTAGAAACCTCTCTAACATTATCTTTGTTATTATCACCTCCACTTTGACTCATTATCTTGTCCTTGCTCTTTGGTGGCTTAAAATAACATTAACGAGGAGAGTGTGAGTCCAGAGAGATAAACTCACCTCAAAGGACCAATTATCGTTTCTCAGGCTTGTCTCACTCATTCCTTGCTGAAATATTCTGATGTGGTACAACTTTCAGTTCACAAGTAGGCGTCCAGCCCAAGGGGCCTCAGGCACCGGAGCTAATGTTGACGACATTATTCTTAACCCTCTTATAATCACTAGCAGATTTTGTAACCCTCTAACAGCTGTGAATACTAGCGAGTGTCATCCTGCCCTAGGTACCCAATCAACTACTAGGGGTTTGAGTAATACCACACCTAATTTGGCTGGCTATGCACCTCAAGTTATTCTACCTGTTGTTCAGGTTCAAGCTTAGGCTTAGGCAACTCTACAACAGCTCTAATCTTTACTCCTGCAGAAAACCAACATGGCATCAGCAAAGATGAGGAGGTTCTTTAATAGCAATTTGTTATGCCAAACATACTTGAAATTTTGCATTGAGCTGCAAGATACTCAGAGAAACTTCTTATCTATGCAAGAAAGTGCCATCTAACCTTTTATATAGGCTTTCTAGCTGTTTACTTGACTTTGAACTTTTGCCATACAACAGAGTGAAAGAAGCATTATGCCAAGATGATACATATATCTAGGTTGGTGAGCATATTAAATAACTTTTACCATATAGTTAGTATTGGATTAGTGAATGCATTTGAGACTTGCTATAAAATACGCCATTTTGGGAGTATTCATCATGTCACTTTTGCCTTTGACAAGAGATGCATATGGTGTTCATCTATACAACTGTCCTGGTTGTTGTTTATGATTTTGGTATAATTCAAATTTCAGCAGGTTGTGGGTACACTCTTATTGATTAATAGAAGTTTTGTGCTTTCCTATTTAATTTATTGGGTATGCTTTAATGATGATGATAGTTGTTTATTCAATTGCATCCCTTAATGCAAGCAATGCTGATGTTTAATTTAGTTTGAGATTGAAATACAAACTTCTTTCCATTTCATATTGTAGGAATTACCCTTTGTTAATGGCGATTTGGAAAGTTGCTCCTGCCTTGGCTGCTGGATGTGTTGCAATACTTAAGCCATCTGAATTGGCATCTCTGTAAGTCGTGATTGGTCCATATCTACTCTATGCATCCCTAATAATAACATTTTTTCTATGTATTTATTATTTACCATCAATGCCAGTACTTGCCTTGAGCTGGGTGAAATTTGTAGAGAGGTTGGTCTCCCGCCTGGGGTACTCAATATTCTGACCGGGTTTGGTCCAGAAGTCGGTGCTCCATTGGCCTCACATCCCCATGTTGACAAGGTTCATTTCTCTTATCTCATGCAATTAGAAATCTGTAGTTTTCTTGTTTAGTAGTTCTTGAACTTATTCTAGGCTTCTGATCATGTTGTCAAATGATTTGTACTTGTTTGACAGATTGCATTTACGGGAAGCAGTGCTACAGGAAGTAAAATCATGACTGCTGCTGCTCAACTTGTGAAGGTATTACGTGGCTGAATGGAACTTCGTGTTTTGTTGACGTTTTTTATGTATCTTTATTTTCAGTTAATATATATATATATATATATATATATATATATATATATATGTATGTATATATATATATATATATATATGTATATATACACACATAGAGATAAAGAGCTGAAAAAATCTGGATATTCGTGTATAATTGAATGTGTCATATTAATCATATGATATCATAGTATGCTCAGAGTGCTGCATTTCTCATACTATCCTCTTGTTATGCTTGTTCGGCAGCCTGTTACGCTCGAGCTTGGTGGAAAGAGCCCGATAGTTGTCTTTGATGATGTTGACATTGACAAGGGTTTGTACCTTGTGAAACATATTCATCTTTTAAATTTTGTGCTATTTGAATCTTTCATGAAAATCAATTTAATTATTTCTTTTTATGCTACAAACTTCTTCCCAGTCATGGTAACTGCTCTAAATCGCCCTATACAATTTGATCATTCCGGCATAACCTGCCTGTAGATAAATTCTATTCATAATATGTATAGACCTTTTATTTTTACTCCTTCCGTCCCAATAGAAGAGTAGTGTAAGATGCAAAATAATAAAATTGCATCCTGGATTTCAGTTTAGATTGTTACTTATTCCGTTGACTTGTAATTCAAACAGCTGTCGAGTGGACAATTTTTGGTTGCTTCTGGACGAACGGTCAAATGTGCAGTGCCACATCTCGTCTTCTAGTTCACGTAAGTATGTACTGACTGACATAAAATGTGATCCATGCACTGCACTGGCACGTCTAGCAGGTGCTGCCCTTTCCTGCTCTAGGAGTTTGTTTAGTTATCATCTGATGGATGGGCAGTCTCGACTGCTTGGAAACCCAAAAGAATGATTATTATTTGCTCCAAGAGTGGGAGCAACAAAAAAAAACAGGAATTATCATGTACTCCCTCCGTCCCTCCTCAAACCAGACTATTGGTCAAACGGATGTCGCTTTGACCAATGTTTAAATAAAAAATAATGATCCAAATACAAATCTAAAAAATGTTGCTAAAATGTTCCTAAGTATTATTAATTGTGATACAATAATAACTTTTAAATTTTTATTAGGATCATTATTTTTTTTATTGAGAATTTAACCCAGAAGTTCCTTTTGGGACAAATCACTTCCCCTCAAGTTCCTCATTAAATTGAAATGACCCGGAAGCTTGCATGTAGTATTATTATATTCACTCATATGTGAATATAATATTGCATCTATAATACAACATGGTGGAAGAACTTCTCAGGCATTATGATACATTTTTAGAACTTCCTTCATTATGATACATTTTTAGAACTTCCGGGTCATCACTCTCCTTTTTTTTTTTTAAATATTGGTCAAAGTTACATATGTTTGACTACTAGTCCGGTTCGAGGTGAGACGGAGGTTAGTATAGTATAGTATAGTATAGTGTAGATCACTAGTTGCAAAACTCATTGGGAAATTAGCATGTCCTCTGCCTGGTCTCTATGAATTTGATTTGATCTTGAGAACGTAATATATTGTTTACACTAGAGCCCGTCCTTCCTGAATGCATAAAATCGAGGGTAGTTGGTTGACCTATCAGTTCTAATTCAAACCATGTCCCTATCAGTACACCCATTCCATGACAGTTTTCTCATCAATGCCTTAAGCTTCATTTTGTTGTAATTTCTTGCTTGAGGAGGTGATTTAATTCGCATAATGTCTTGTGCAACAGCTTAAACAAAGGCACACCTGATTGTTGTTAACTTCTGAATGATTCTGATTTTCCGGTTCATCTTTTTAAGGAGGTGCAGTTAAATTTATGATGCTTTCTATTGTTTTAGGAAGGCATCGCAGCCGAGTTTTTACGCAGACTTGCCAAGTGGATTAAGAACATCAAGATTTCAGACCCTTTAGAGGAAGGTTGCAGGCTCGGTCCTGTGGTCAGTAATGGGCAGGTAAATCATTGGTGTGAGACACCAAATTTCCTTTTTCTTGTGATTGTTAGAAATAATTTCTTTTTTCACAATAATGCTGTGTTTGTTAGTGGGGTACTGAGAGCAGAATAGATTTTATGGGCACTTATTTACTACTCAAAAACATTTAAAATTTAAACTAGGAGGCAATATACGAATTCAAAATCGGCAGGAATTGAAAAGGCTCCTTTAGTCAATTTGTTGTAAAACACTTTCCTTTAAACGCAGTGTTACTCTTCAATGGGAAGGTCCAAAAATGTATGTGCACATCTTCTATTGGGACAGAGGGAGGAACACACACAAATATGTATGTGTGCCTGCATGCATGCATGTATAAAAAAAAACATAGAAGCTTCCGAACTCGGTCATTGAAGTTATGTCAAGTATGAACTTGATACCATGTTACACCTTCCCAAAGCTAAAACGATGCTGCCTGCTTTCAATGTCACAACTTTTCCTTATCTTTTCACTTTTCTACCTTTTAAATTGCAATAACCGAATAACGTAAGATGCTCATAACTGAATGATCGTGTATTTGAAACATGTGGATAAATTTGGAAGAGCAATGGAAATTTAAGCCTTAATTTTGAAACTTGACACCTTTTTTGGACTAACTGAAATGAATAATGGGATTATGTTTATGGGGCATTGGTAATACACTAGTATGTGTATTAGAAATTGAATGGTTTTTGCAATCACCTTCTTTTTCTTTTTTTGTTTTTTTCTTTTTGACTCTTGGTGCATGATATTATCAATTGCTTTGAGTTTGTAGTTGTAGCTTGCAGTACCTAGTGCCCTCTTATTTTGACCTACTCAAACACTTGTGAATGTCAATTAGTGGTCTAATATTTTCCTCGCGGATTTTTAGTATGAGAAGGTGAGGAAGTTCATCTCTACAGCTAAGAGTGAAGGAGCAACTATTTTGTGTGGCGGGGAACGTCCGAAGGTAAGACCCTTCTATGTCAATGTAGACTTTCTATGTCTCACGGTATGAGCTTAGAACTAACTAAAGTCAATAATAAAACAGCACCTGGAGAAAGGATTCTTTATTGAGCCAACCGTCATAACTGATGTAACTACCTCGATGGAAATTTGGAGGGAGGAAGTTTTTGGACCTGTTCTTTGTGTAAAAACGTTTTCTACTGAAGAGGAAGCGATTGAGCTAGCAAATGACACCCAGTGAGTTCACTCTTCTGATATATTTGGAATGGTAATCAGGTTCATCCAATTAATCCTTTGGAATTTTACGATGCTTTGAACTCATGTACTTCCTCTGTCCCGGAAAGTTAGTCTCACTTTTTTTGTTATTGACTTAGTCAACACAATAATTTAGGTTAGTTAAAACTATTCTAATGAAATTCCAAAACTTGTTATCGATAGTATTTATAATTTTATAATGATATATCAATAACAAGTTTTGAATTGTTGTTAGCATAATTAGAACTAACTTAAATTATTGTTTAAAGGTAATTCAAGTTAACAACCAAAAAAGTGGGACTAACTTTCCAGGACGGAGGGAGTATAGTAGTGAAATTTTCAAACGTATAACCTGGATGAACCCAATTGCCACCCTATGCTACATGAACATTTATGTGTTTGTGGAGAGAGATATTTCTTATCCTTTGTTGGAATATTTTGCACTCGCAGTTTAGTAAGTACTTTTTGTGGCTTGTGTTTAATATTTTTATAGTTACGGCTTGGCTGCTGCTGTAATATCGAATGATCTGGAAAGATGTGACCGCATATCAAGGGTGAGATCTGCTTCAGCAATAAGAAACCTTAGAACCTTATAGGAGATAGTCTAACTCGGTTATCTCTGGATGCATGTTCTTCTTTTGGCTTGTTCTACAGGCTTTCCAAGCAGGGATTGTTTGGGTCAACTGCTCGCAACCATGCTTCTCTCAAGCTCCATGGGGAGGCAAAAAACGTAGCGGTTTTGGTCGAGAACTAGGGGAATGGTAATTTAAATTTTTAAGTGCTTTAAACAGATGATTAAACATATTAATATGGTTGCTAGAACTAGTTTTTGACTGAGACGTCTGGAGTAGGAAATTTAAGAACCCCTGGATCAGTAAGACAGTAACTACTGCTAATTGATTGGGCATTCCTGCCTCGCACCATAACTCCCATCCCCAGACATTCTAGAAAAATTCAAACATCGAAAGTATATCATTCTATATTTCATTTTCTTCTAATACTTCCTCCGTCCTTAATTGAATGTCCAAATTTCATTTAAGAGACACTCTAAAAATGTGTGCTTATACATTTTAATAATGTGTGCTTTTTATACATTTTAATGGCAAAGATTCATATATATTCGTGTAATCCACTTTCTCAACATTTAGTTTTACGATAATATAATGTAGAGCAAAAAATTTGGTATGGGACAGTTTTTTGCAAAAAATGACAATTCATTTTGGGACAAAAATTTCTTGAATTTGGACATTCATTTAAGGGACAGAGGGAGTAAGATTTAGCCATCTTTCTTTGAGATATATGAAGAAAAAACAAAAATCTTCAGAAAACCCATCTTGTATTTTTCCAGTGGTCCATTTTTCGGATGATGCTTGGTTCAATCAGATAGAATATACTTGTACCAATCATTTGATATATTTCTTTTCTCTCCGTCTTTCTCTTTGCAGGGGTATCGACAACTACTTGAGTGTGAAGCAGGTTACACGGTATATTTCTGATGAGCCATGGGGTTGGTATAAACCTCCATCAAAGCTGTAACCATTTTCTCCAGAGCCCAAAAGCCTTTGTACCATTTTAACAGGAAATAACCAAAGGGGGTCTGGACAAGTCTGTCTGACTTTGAGAGAAACTGAACTTTTGACATGTATCATGTATGTACATGAACCCCACTCAACTTATGTATGTTAAGCTGCTTGTGCTTTTTTTTCTTTTTACCCCTCGCTCTTAAGACACCATTCAGTTTTCATGTGCATATACAGCTACCTCTCCGTGCCAAAATGAATGATCAAAAAAATTTCAAATTTTCCTTAATGAAAGCAAATTTAAAAAATTTTGAACATTCATTTTGGGACGGAGGTAGTATTTTTTTATGTTGTGATTTGTTTTAGCATTGGTGTTGGGGAAACTTCAGTTTTCCTCTAACCGAGTTGACATTTTTTTTTTGTCATTTTAGAAGCTAAACAATGTCCAGGGAAGATCAGTAGAGAGCTTTTTAACAATCCTAAAAAAGACAGACTAAAAAATCGACATGTTTTGAGTATTTATTTTGAACGGTGGGAGTAAATCTTTTATGGGGAATTTACCATATAATCCCTCAAACTTATCAATTTTACCTTATAATACAAGCAATATTTTATCTAATCATACAATTTCTATTTTAATAAAATAAGTACACCCTCTCATCATTTTACTAAGTTCATTCTTCCATCATTTTACTAAATTCACTCTTTTTATCTTTTTATTTTCTCTCCAACCACCATCACCTTAGGTCACCCCCTCCCCATCTTCTCCGGTCAACAACTCTGGCGACTTTTTTTTTTTTTTTACGCCGGCGACCAAACAACTGAGAACTTAACTTATCAGTAATTTTTCAGTTGTCAACTAAACTACTAAAAACACGATTAACTTTGGCGACCTCTCCGACGACCAAACAACTGAGAACTTAACTTATCAGTAAGTTCTCATTTGTCAACTAAACTACTAAAAACACGATTAACTCCGGCGACCACCAACTCCGGCGACCAAACAACTGAGAACTTAACTTATCAGTAAGGTATCAGTTGTCTCCACTAAGAACACGACCAACTCCGGCGATTACCAACTCCGGCGATCAAACAACTGAGAACTTATCAGTAAGTTCTCAGTTGTCAACTAAACTACTAATAACACGATCAACTCCGGCGATCACCAACTATGGCGACCTCTTCGGTGACCAAACAACTGAGAACTTATCTTATTAGTAAGTTCGCAGTTGTCAACTAAATAATAATAACACGATCAACTACGGCGACCACCAACACAGACGACCAAACAATTAAGAACTTAACTTATCAGTAAGTTCTCAATTGTCTCCACTAAAAACACGATCAACTCCGATGATCACCAACTCCGACGACCAAACAACTGAGAACTTATTGTTTCACCCTAAAAAATCCACTTAACATGTTCTACGTCTTGAACATCCATCTTGAGGTAACATCTTAACTTACATCTTGGACTAACGCCTTAAAAATGTTTGTTGTATTTTCCTATTTTTCAGTAACACGGAGATGAATAAAAATAATTCATTTAAATGACTGCATGGACTTGGTCAAGCAACAACAGAATGGCCCCATCCTTCAACCAAGGGATAACGGCTGATCTCCATCAACAAATGGCGAGATTCTAGGCGAGATTTCAGCATGACATTCAAGATATTGTTTTTTCAGTTACATTCACGCCTATATATTATTCCTAGAACGCACCTGTATACACTTTACACAATTTTTCTTACTCTCACTCTACACTTGTATTCGAAAACGCTAAATACTCAATAATATTTCTTTGGTTTAGACAGGCTTTTCAAAGGCCTCCCGAGGTTTTTTCCTCGAACGATTGTTCTAAGGGTTTCCTCGTTACATCCTTGCATTCATCTTGCTTTGAGAATTATATTCCATTTGTGCCCAAACATCCTTGATTAGATAAATTTACTTGTTGAAATTTGTCCAAAACAATTTGGCGCCGTCCGTGGGAACTTTGGTTTTTTAGATTTCGATCAAGATGAGCAATCCAACTTCTGCTATGTCTACCCCCATCATCACGACTGGGGCAAGGACCAACACGTCAAGTGTGCCCGTGACGTCTAGCACGTACTCACCTGTGGGCTCTGGCGAAGCAATGCCTCAAAACCAAGGGCTCGGTCAAGGTGGATCTTCAGCCATGACGTTGCCAGAAATTTCCTTAGGAGTTATAACTGCCATGACGTCTATGATGCAACAATTGAAAGATCAGATCGACGGGCAACGACATACCAATCAGATGATTTTTAATCACATCGATAGGCTGCGACATGATTTCTCGGCTTCAGGACTCAGCATTCCAATAGTCAGCACGCCGGAGGCATCACCTCTGCAGCCTAGAACTCTTTTCTCGGACGCTGGAACGAGTGCACGTGGTGGTCAAGGCAACATGTCCATGTTCAACACTGTTCAGACTGAGAGCACCACCATTATGTCTAACCCGATGCCTCTATCATCATGTTTCGCTTTTGCGACCCCACCTCCTGTGGGACAAACAGGGAGTTTTAACCTGCTCAATACTCCTTTCAATCCTGTAGTTGCCACTAACCCTGTTACAGATACTGCCCTTGCAAGAGGAGTACAGCAACTCAAGGAAATCCTCATGAAGGTTCCCGGAGTCACCTTGCCCTTCAACCAAGCATCTCCAACCAGCCATCATGACTCACGTTTTGTTCCTGCTATAGCTGGGGTGGAGATCCCTAAGAGATTCCAAGTACCTCCCATGAAGCAATATGATGGCACGACAGATCCTGCAGAGCATATAGCCCATGTATCAAGAAAATATGGATATCATCAGCATTCCTTCGCATCTTAAAGAAGTTTGCCTATGCAGGGGTTTTGGGTCCACCTTATCCGGTCCCGCCTTGATGTGGCTGACCAATCAACCTATGAATTCCATCTCATCTTACTCTCAATTAATTAACATGTTTCTTAACCAATTTTCTTGCAATCGTGTCTTTGAAAAATTAACAAGTGACCTTTACAGGATTGTGCAACAACATGATGAGACTTTAAAAGATTACGTGTTCAGGTTCAACAAAGAGGTCGTAAGCATTCCTCACATTGACGTGTCTACTGCGACAGAAGCTTTTCGGATGGGCCTGAAGAGGGAATCACCCTTCTACCAAGATCTTGTTATGTTCCCATCTAGGAGCCTAGAAGAAGTCAGGACGAGGTCCGTCCGTTTCATCAGGCTGGAAGAAGATGAAATGATTCATGGCAAAGCGTCCAAAAAGTCACCTACCTATGAAAATCCCGATAGGAAGGCAGACTCGTCCCACCATTGATCCAATAAGGGAAAACCCTACTCTAAAACTAACTTTTCTAAGATTAATGTAGTCGAAACAGATGATGACGAAGATGATACAACTTATCCTAAAATTAGTGACTACTGTTTTTCTGTTGACGTTTCAGGCCTCGTACATGCAATGGACAACTTAGGCAGCAAGGCGAGGTGGCCAAAGGCAGCTGACAAATCATCATCCTGGAAGGACAAATCAAAGTGGTGTGCTTACCATGAGGATTTTGGCCATACTACTGATAATTGCATCGCCTTGAGGAAAGAAATTAGCTACTTACTGTCGAAAGGACTCCTCAAAGATTTGCTGGGAAAAAGAAAAGGACGGGCTGAAACAAAAGAGGTCGTCATTGACGCTCCATCTTCACCTCCTCCTGCAACTAAGGTGATCAATTTTATTACGGGCGGATCAGACATTTGTGGAACCACGTACTCTGCGGCAAAACGTCATGCTAAGGATTCCAAGGAAGACAAGACGGAATTGCCAACTAGGCATCCGGATCACTCGTCGGGAGAACAAATTATTTTTGATGATGATGATAAAGAAGACGTCTTAGATCCGCACCATGATGGTCTAGTCGTAACCCTACAGATTGCCAACTGTAAGGTGAAGCGCATCTTAATCGACAATGGCAGCTCTGTCAACTTAATCATGAAGAGCACCTTGGAAGAAATGATGATCCCCCTGTCAGAGGTAGTAAGGAACTCCTCCGTCTTGGTAGGCTTCAGTGGGGAAACCAAACAGACAATTGGAGAAATCAAATTGCCTATCTATGTAGAAGGAATGAATTATATGGAAAGGATTTGCGTGATTGACTGCCCATCTTCCTATAATGTCATCTTAGGCAGACCTTGGATCCATAATATGAGGGCGGTTCCTTCTACATACCATCAATGTATTAAGATGCCAACGCCTTGGGGAGTTATCACGGTGAAGGGCGAACAACAAGCTGCAAAAGAGTGCTACAAAACGGATATGAAGGCGTGTTCTACTCATTGAACACGACCCGTGAAGAAGAAAGTCTAATACGCTTTAATATCCATGACGATGAGGATGACGAACCATACCTGTTAGATAGCTGGATGTGACTGGGGCAAGCCATCACCCTCCAATACAATGCCATGAGCTACGCCTTGAATAATATTGCGTGTAAGTTAAAATTCATTGCAATTTTAACGCCAAGGTACGAACCTCTTTTTAAATTTAATTTTTATTTCTTTTGAATTCATTCCTCCTTTTATTTAATCAAAGTCCCTACTGACTTAAACATCAGAGGGGTGTTAGCTAAGCTAACACCCAATCCTAACATATTCTTGTGATGCAAGATGGACGCTCCTGGACATTGGATAAATGGCTTGGCAAGCTCCTTGAAAGAACGAACGCTTCTTGATAAGTATAAGGTACATGATTCCCCATACTTCAAAGCATCTTTACAATGTACTTATAGAATGATGATCATAACCGCCTGGGCGCACGTCTTTCACACTCGATTTAGAATAGCAAATACCATTCACCTTGTCAAGGGAATCGCATTTGTTATTTTAAAATTCAAGATGTGAACTAAGGATTGTAACGTTAACATGTTACCTAAGGACTCCGAAAAGTGACATTTCTACATGTCACCTACAACTTGGTTATAACATCGTTGCATGTTATCTTTACAACTTGGTTATAACATCGTTGCATGTTATCTTTGCAAATTGGTTACAACACTTGTACGTGTTGTCTTTCGTACCCAAACGAAAAAATACTCAAAGGAATAAAACATCCAAAGCGTCACTGCAGTTAAAATTAACCAAAAGACCAAAGATGTTGGACTAACCCAACACCATCAAAAGCTAAGATGTTTGGACTCTTATGAGCCACTTACAAAAACTCCAAATGTAAAGTTGTCTTAGGGGCCAACCCCCTATTTTTAAAACCCAAATTAACGTGCCAACAGAGGCACGACCAAATAAAACATAAATATTGTTTTAAAGCGTAAATATTAAATTGTTTTATGCAACAGGGGCATCACCTTCCTTACCATCATTTCCCTGGGCAGATGTTCCGGCTTCGTTCTTCTCTTCTTCCCTACCTACTTCATCTCTTCCTGGCACTTTGACTTCATTCGAATTCACCTCACCTACATCTACCTCTTCACACAGAAAAGCATCCAGCATGGCTACCTCATCATCAATCTTCCAGGCCTCATGCTTTCCCGCCTCGAATTCGCTAATCATGTTGATTCTGCTTTCCATCACCGCTTTGGTAGCATCTGCCATGAATTGTTCTTTCGCCTCCGCCAGCTCCTTTATATGTTCCACTTCCCCCTTCAACATCCTTGTAGTAAGGTCCGTCAACTCCTTCTCCACCTGATCAGTTCTTGCTTTTGCTTGTGCAGCCTTCTCATCTCCCATCTTCACCTTCTGAGTTAAGATACTAATACGATCCTCCTTCACCTCTATTTCCTTCACCAAAGATTCTATGAACTTCGACACCTATAAAATAGACCAAGCAAAGTGAATATCTAGAAAATTCCATGCAAATAAAAAAAAAAAGATTTTTTACCTTCTCAACACTCTCCATGTTAGCCTTCAAACTCTCTTCTCTTCCACCATGGTCACCGTGTCATCAACCTTCCTTTTCTTGCCAGCCCTGGTTAAGCTATCTCTCTTTGGGAGAGGAGGTTTACCTCCCTCTAGCTTCACACCAACTTTGGCTCTCAAGCTGGACATGATATCATTTACATCAAAGCCCGCCTTTGAACGGGTAACTGTTCCATCAAAATAAAAAGAGTTACATGGAAGCTAAAACCAAGAATCATGTATATGGAGGAAGGCTTTACCAGAGGACATTTTGGCTGGACTGCGCTGATAGAAACTCTTTCTTCCTCCCTAGAGTCTTCGCCAACAAACTCAACAGGGCTGGGTTTATACTTTCGTAGAGATTCAGGAGATAGATTCAAAATTAACTCAACATTGGCAGCAGTTTCTTCAGTAGGTGGAAATAATTCTTCCAACGATGTAACTACGTAAAAAGGAAGTAAAAAGCTGGTCAAAATGACAAATCAAGCAAGACGCAAAGAGGTAAGCCAAGCAATAAATCAACGTCTACCTTGGCGAATCCAAGCAGATATCACCTCCTTGCCTCCTCCCTCCAAACTAGCTTTTTTCACATAAAAGAACTTGTGTTTTCACCCTCTATCAGCAGCATCTAGACCTAGAACTAAAGGATCCCTACCTGGCCTAATCCTAAAGTTGAACCTACCGTTCCCAAAATCCCTAATATCATAGGTAAATGCTAACTCTTCTAAACCAGCAACCAGCCCCTGTTCCGTTGAAATCCTGTCTAATGTGTGCAAAATATGCCAACCGATGGGCATCAGCTGACAGTACGACAATTTCGTGACCTCGAAAAAATGGGTAATCGTAGGGGAAAAGGGGAATTTCAGGCCTATTGTAAAGGGATATTCGTAAAAACCTACCCAATCAACGGAAAAACAATCGACGCTACATGCTTCGCCAGGCACAAGAAACTCCGCGTTTGGGGGAAACACATTGTTTCTCTTCAACGCATCAACGTGGGATGCGCTAAAGTTGCACCGTTCATCATCCTTCTTCTTTATAAACCCTAAGCATTTAAAACCCTTGGGAGGAGTGGCATCAACATCGATAATCGCCTTCCCATTACCCATGAGCGACGAATAGAAAGTAAACAAAGAAGCAAGAGAAAAGAGTACTCACCGGAGAAAAGACGGAGAAAATAGCGCCGGTAAAGGGAGAGCAGTTTTTGAAGAAATATGATTTTCTTTCGAAAATTCAAATTAATATGACAAGACCACTACAAAGCCCATAATGAGCCCTAATTCCTCGAGCATTGTGCGGGCCAACCACCTCATCACCTTCCTTTCAAGACCGAGGCAACACTTTTCAAAACATTAAGACTTTCCGTATTTCAGCATGGAAAAGCCTTAATATTTTGGGGGCAATTATTTCACCCTAAAAAATCCACTTAACATGTTCTACGTCTTGAACATCCATCTTGAGGTAACATCTTAACTTACGTCTTGGACTAACGCCTTGAAAATGTTTGTTGTATTTTCCTATTTTTCAGGAACACGGAGATAAATAAAAATAATTCATTTAAATGACTGCATGGACTTGGTCAAGCAACAACACAACGGTCCCATCCTTCAACCAAGGGATAACGGCTGATCTCCATCAACAAATGGCGAGATTCTAGGCGAGATTTCAGCATGACATTCAAGATGTTGTTTTTTCAGTTACATTCAGTTACATTCACGCCTATATATTATTCCTAGAACGCACCTGTATACACGTTACACAATTTTGCTTACTCTCACTCTGCACTTGTATTCGAAAACGCTAAATACTCAATAATATTTCTTTGGTTTAGGCAGGCTTTCCAAAGGCCTCCCGAGGTTTTTCCCTCGAACGATTGTTCTAAGGGTTTCCTCGTTACATCCTTGCGTTCATCTTGCTTTGAGAATTATATTCCATTTGTGCCCAAACATTCTTGATTAGATAAATTTACTTGTTAAAATTTGTCCAAAACACGTATCAGTAAGTTCTCAGTTGTCAACTGAACTAATAAGAACATGATCAATTACGGCAACAACCAACTCCACCGTTGATCGCTTATTAGAAACATACTCTCACACCTATCTTATTTTTCAGGTTTATAATACTTACTTTATTATCAATATATATTTTTTTAATTAATATGCGCTTTCAATTTTGTGTCTTTATTATTATGCGATGGTGGAAGTAAAACACAAAAATAAAATAAAATACATAGATTAGTTTGGTCCCATTTATAATTTGAAGATTAAGAAGATGCTAAAATGAAAATCATGAAGAGAATAATCAGAACAGACATGGGAAGGAAGAATGAATGGCCGGTCAAATGAGGTGTTAAGCTTTGTCATTCAGTTACTCTTTTGATTCATTCAATTTTATGCTTAGATTTGATGTTAATTTTTATGTTTGGAAGCAGAAAAACAAGAAAAGCAAAAAGGAAGCAACTGAACAGATCCGACAACGTACTACTAATCCTGACGTCGCACGACCTCCGCCACTGATTCGATGCCCCGACAGCAACCTCGCATCTTTCGGCAATAACAGATTTGCTACGATGAAGCTGCCTCGAGGACCAAATTTACTACATGTACGTGTATAGAGGAAAAAGAAACAACATTCTAGAAACTGAAATTATACAAATGCCTAAAGAATACACAAATATTACAACCGCCCTAGAGAAACTCCGATAACTAATAGATCTGGGATTAGTTCCTCAACGGCGGCCTTCGATGCCGGAGAACACCATCTCTACCACCGCTGGAGTTGTAGATCTCGTCGAAAAAGAGAAGGAGATCGTCGGTCGGAGGTGGAGAGGGGAGAGGGATGTCAGAGGTGAGGGAGGGGGTGGTCGGGATAGGGAAAGATCTATTGAGCTGTAAATGTGGCCGGAGAAGAAGAGGCCGGTCATTGGAGGAAGAGAAGAGTCGCCGGCCGACGGTGAGGAGGGGGTCGCCTGAGAGAAATGACAGGAGAGATGGAGTAAAGAGAGAAACTTAGAGAGAGAAACTGAGAGAGAGTGTTTGTGTGATGTGGAGATGGGGTATATTATTTTATTTAAATATATTATAAATGGATTGAACGATTATATGGTTAATTTTTTTTAAGTAGGAATAGGAGGTAGAATTGATGATTTCATGTTTTAGAATGTAATTTTATTTAAATCTAGAGATTAGAACGTCATTTTTCCATCTTTTATAACTCGAAACTAAATACTCAACGAGATCACACTGATTGTTTAAATATATAAATATAAACAAACTCCATTATTTTGTATACGCACATGTTGGGTGCCATTATTATTCCACTCTAAAACAAAAACTACAAATAATAAAAAATGAATTTAAGTATACGGACAAATAAATAAACAAGCGATGAATGAATTATTGATCAGATTCGTAGTCGTAGCTAACCCAAGTCATTAGTTGTCCCTGCATAAACCAATCAAGTTGTAGAAATCTTTTATAGACGGATTTGGGGGTTACGTCGAGGTAGACGTAGATACGATGAGATGTAATCAAACAGTAAAAAATGACAAATTCTATAAAATAACCAAAATGTCATTACAAAGGAAAAAAAATGAGAGCTGTCGAAATGAAAATTGACAGCTGGTCACACAGCCTACAAATTATGCTGTTTAATTGCACATGTCCGGAATCCTTTTTATAGACAAAACAAAGAAAGACCCAAAAACTAGAGAAATAAAGGGTTTATTACAAAAAAAAAAAACCATTCAAAAAGATGGCATTTACAAAAAAAAAAAAAAATGTAAGATGAAAAATTACAAAAAATTACTTTTTTTTCTTTTTTTACAATAAACTTTTTTTTTGACAAAAAACTTGTAAAAAACGCATTTTTTGTTATGCTTAACAAAAAACGTGTTTTAAGAACACTCTCTCTCTCTCTCTCTCTCTCTCTCTCTCTCTCTCTCTCTCTCTCTCTCTCTCTCTCTCCGTCTTCTCCTCACCAAGCTCTCTCTCTCAAAAATTCATTCACCGGCGACCTCAATCGCCTCCTCCCTAGTTGTCTCTCCCGAATTCCTTCCTCACCATTTCTCTGTGCATCGAAACAACGCCCCAATCCCTTCTCTACAATCGCCCATCATCAAGCTTCCAGACCTATACCCAATCAACGACCCAAGTCACCAATCGTCCTCTCCCTAGCTCTCCCTAATCGTCTTCCTCACCAATCCATTCGCCGGCAACTCAACACTAAACCAGAATCGCCTTCCCCACCGTTCCCCTTCTCCGGCGACGACCTTACTCCTCAACAACAGCCGCTGCATCACCGGTTCTCTCCCTCTCTTCAACCGTCGACAATTTCTCCTCTGTTCCAGATCCAAGTCCGTTCAACACACCTACACATACTTGGGAATTTTTTTTGTTTGGTAGTTTTGTTAAACTGGGGAATGCGTAGTTTTGTTACTGGGGAATCTGGTGGATGTGTGGTATGTGCCAGTGCTAGGAATTTGATGTGCCAGTCCTAGTGTAAACTAATGACAGTGTGTTTGTTTTTGAGTACCAGTTTATGTGTTTTGAGTGTCAGTGCATGTTTTTTAGTGCCAGCAAAAAAGAGTGCCAGTTCATGTTTTTTGGAATGTCAGTTCATGTTTTTTGGAGTGCCAGTGCATGTGTTTATGAGTGCCAGCAAAAAAGAGTATCAGTGTTTGGTGTAAAAAAGTGCCAGCACATGTACACTGGCACTTATTGATACTACAACGGGCACTTTTATAAGTGCCAGTATCAATGTTAAAAAGTGCCAGTGTAATGGCTGGCAATTATTAACACTACCACTGGCACTTTTAATAACTGCCAGTATCAATGTAAAAAAGTGTCAGTGTACTCACTGGCAATTTTTAACATTAACACTGGCACTTGAGAAAAGTGTCAGTTTCATGTTTATAAAATGCCAGTATGAAATCACTGGTCATTTGTAATATTAACACTGGCATTTATCATGGTTGCCAGTAATTACGAAAATGTCACCGTTTGTTTTGAATAATAATGTTCAGCGCTTTGGAAAAACACGTTTTTCCTTATCTTAAGGAAAAACTATTTTTTTATAAGACCAACTCTTTTTTTTGTTTTTTTTTTATTATCAATTTTGGTCAAACAATTGATAATTTCAGTTATCAGTTGTTTGAAGCACAAATTACTATTCAAACAATTGATAATTTCAATTATCAGTTGTAAATAATTAATAACTGAAATTATCAGTTGTTTGATCAAAACTGATAAAAAAATAAAAAATAAAAATTTGTAATTTCAAACTTATGTGTATGTGTATTTTTATTTTATTTTTTGTAATTTCTATTTTTTTAAAGTAGTTTTTTGTAAATGCTCGAACAAATAAATTGAAAGCTATAATTGCGCAAGCAAACAGAGGGGAAAGGAGACGGAAGTTCACATCACAATCCAATTGTCATTCTTAAATATTTATTGATTTTTTTTCTGCGTACTTAACACCAAGCAAGTGGTGGCCTCTCACCAGATACCGACACTCGATCTCCTTTCTTTCTATGAATACTCACACTGACTCATAAGTCATCATTTATCTCCCAACCTAACTGTTCATACTCTGTTCCCTTTGCTTCCCAATTTCTCCCTTTTTTTCAACATAAATACATTTTCTTGATATTGTCTGGATATTTGTGGAATCAGCTGTATGTGAATGAAATTTCATTATTGGGTTTTCTGATTGTGTGTTGTTTGATTGAATTCAAGGTGTAATTGGTAAGAAAGAGACTTAAATTTGGTTATTTAGAGATCTGGGTTTGGGGGTATTGCTAGAGATGGGAAGCTCAGACGAGAGAGTTGTTGCTGTTATCATGGTGGGTGGCCCAACTAAAGGTATGATCTATGATGATGATTCATCTTTCTTTATACACCTCAATCAAGTATGTGTTTTATTTAAATATAATGCTAATTGGGACAAATATCAAAAGATTTTTTTTTTTTTTTTTTGGGGGGGAGGGGGGAATGAGAGTTTGAGATGAATTGAGTTGTACTAGTATTCATTTATAATAATTGAAACTGTGATTATATTATTCTCAAGTAAGTTAGCTCAAAGATTGATCCTTTTACATGGAATAGTGTTACCCTTTTGCTGTTTTTGATTGAAATTATGATCTATGAGGGATACCCTTTGATTGATATTTTTGAATTGCATTTTTTCTTACTTCAGATTCAGATTTACAAATTGCATTGTGTCACTATTGAGTAAGTTTGATGTTGTTCTTTTAGGTACTCGATTCCGGCCATTGTCACTGAATATTCCAAAGCCATTATTCCCACTGGCTGGGCAGCCAATGGTCCATCATCCAATCTCTGCTTGCAAGAGGGTAAGTAAAATCACACTACAAAGCCAGTAGGAGATTACTTGAAAGGAAGGATTTCTATCAAGTCTTTTTGGTTTCTCTTCAAGTCAAATCTTACTTGTGGGGATTGTTCTTATAAATTCTGGATAAGTAAAAACGAAATGATGTGATTTATTTTGACTGCATAGTGTAACTCGCGTGTATTGCTTTTGGTTGTAGATTCCTAACTTAGTGCAGATCTATCTTGTTGGTTTCTATGAGGAACGTGAGTTTGCCTTATATGTATCCTCTATCTCCAATGAGCTTAGAGTTCCTGTCAGGTAACTTTTTTTGTGTTCTTTTTTGATATGTTTATAAATTTTATTCAGTTATCTAAAAAAAATATTTATTATTGTTCTGTAAATATAGATACTTAAAAGAGGACAAACCCCATGGATCAGCTGGTGGACTTTATATCTTCAGAGATCTGATCATGGAAGACAACCCGGTTTTTAATCCTCACTTGTTCAGTCTTCATTCATTTACTTGATTTAGTTACAATTTCTTACTTTTTATCTTCACCCTTGAAACAAAATAATTAAATTAATTGGTTTATATATTTTACCTGGCAGTCACATATATTCTTGCTAAATTGTGATGTCTGCTGCAGTTTTCCACTACCTGAGATGCTAGGTATTCTTTTGTTCATTAAGTTCTTGTTTAAGTTCTCTCTCTCTCTCTCTCTCTCTCTCTCTCTCTCTCTTTCTTTTTTCTTTTTTCTTTTTATGAAATGCTTAGTTAGTCTGTTAGTGAACTCATATTGTTTAACAAATTCCAGATGCTCATAGAAGATATGGTGGGATAGGAACAATCTTAGTAATTAAGGTTGGTACTACATCAAGAGCAAATATGAATATTTCTTGGACATTCATTTTGGGATGGAGGGAGTATAATGTTTATAGTCTTTCTTCAAAGAGAGTATCTGTAGTTTACTTACTTCGGGTTCCATTGAACTATTTCCGGGCAGGTTTCGCCTGAGTCAGCCAACGAGTTTGGGGAGCTGGTAGCTGATCCCGAAACCAACGAATTGTTGCATTACACAGAGAAACCTGAAACCTTTGTGAGTGATCGAATTAATTGTGGTGTTTATGTATTCACGCCAGAAATATTCACTGCTATTCAGGGTGTTTCTACACAACGAAAAGACCGAGGTTAGTGAAAATCTTCCTCCTGGTATGATTAGTGGTTCATCCTTAAATGTTATTTTTTTTTTTGGAAAACAAAAGCAAGATGCATGGTTACTTAGCACAGCCAACCTTAGCAGAATTTAATAATTTTGTTTTTCTTTTTTTCAGCTGATTTAAGACGTCTATCCAGCTTTGAAGCCCTCCAGTCTGTTACAAGGTACCACCTTCTTTTCTCTGTATTAGTACGGAGCCAGGAAATTTTCGGGATGGGGGCAGGAATTATTTTCACTGATCATAAAAGGGGCAAAAAAATAGTGCATTTTTTTCTTTACACAAACGGGAGCAAGTTTCAATAAATTGCACTATGGTCTTTCTCTATTTACCATTTCCATCGGATGATTCTATGAGCAATGTAGATAGTTAACATGCCAAATGTTATTATTTAATATAAATCATGATTTCATTTAATTTTACATGTGATATGTGTTCACTTACAGGAGCTTTCCTTCAGATTTTGTAAGGTTAGATCAAGATATTTTATCGCCCCTAGCAGGAAAGAAGAAATTATATACATACGAAACCTTGGACTTCTGGGAACAAATAAAAACACCGGGGTAAGATTTTCCAGACCAGCTACCTGAATATCGTCATCCTCTTTACACCTTCAATCTACATCTTATGATAATGAGGCATACCGTTTGTTGCTAATAATCTTGCAGAATTTCGTTGAAATGCTCTGGCTTGTATCTTGCCCTATTCCGATACAACTCACCCCATCTTTTGACAAGTGGGGATGGTACAAAAAGTGCCACTATAATTGGTGATGTTTATATTCATCCATCTGCAAAAGTTCATCCAACTGCCAAGGTAATTATGGTCAGTGTACTAAAATGTTGGTTATCAATGAAACTGCCTCATCTTTAATCGTAAGAGCACTTATTCAAATGACACCTCCCCCCCCCCCTCTCTTACACACACACCATTTTTCCCTATTCACCTGAGTAATAATCCCCTAGTAACCTACTCCTTCCGTACCATAAAGATGATCCCATTTGACATTTCAAACAATTTAGTGATATATTTTTCTTTCCATTACTGACCACTAATGAACATAAGGATCACACAAAGGACCACTAATCTTAGCTGATGCACATCCATTTCACCGAAATTTTGGAAATTTGCTTATCTTAGCCATTCAAATTTAGAAATGAGACATTCTTTTGGAGCAAACAAAAATAGAAAGTGCGAACGTCTTTATGGGACGGAGGGAGTATTTGGGATTCCTTCTAACAGGACCTTGTCATCAATCTACTGTTCTTTGCATTTCAATTTTTGTGTGTAACTAACTGAATTTTCTATTAAATTGAACAGATTGGTCCAAATGTCTCAATTTCAGCTAATGCTCGTATAGGAGCTGGTGTGAGGTTGATCGACTGTATTGTTCTTGATGATGTTGAAATCAAGGTAATTTGACTATTATGAAGAAGGATAAGAGTGACACAATGTATTAGTATTATTACTCTTCGTGGAAAGAACATGATGAATTATTGTATCATCTCCAAGAGAAGGCAATACCGCTTGCTATCACATTTTCACTAAAAACTGAATTTTGACATCTATTTTGTCCGTCCTTCCAGGAAAATGCAGTTGTTATTCATTCGATTGTTGGGTGGAAGTGTTCCGTCGGAAGGTGGTCTCGTGTTCAGGTTAGTTCAGGAAACCTTTCCTTTAATCTTACATACTGCCCCGCGGACCCTGCCCATCTAGCCATATCTAACATCCTGAAACTCATAATTTATTTCAGGCTGAAGGAGATCCGAATGCAAAGCTTGGAGTAACAATCCTAGGTAACTTTATGCGTTTTTACTGTTTATTTTTACGCCTTTTAAAGCTAGAAATCTCATTCATAAAATGCATTTACCAAAATTGAAATTTTAATTACAGGGGAAGCTGTTATTGTCGAAGATGAAGTAGTGGTAATCAATTGTATTGTCCTCCCAAACAAGACACTTAATGTTAGTGTTCAGCAAGAGATTATATTATAATTTATAACATAACAAGACACTGCTCCATTTTCACTTCCCAAGTTCATCTTTTTCTGCCATTGTTGTATCTCTTATTTGATTTGTTCAGAAGAATAATGTATTGACAGTTTGAAATTAAAATGACAAATCTTTAAATTCTTTCTATACATAAGAGTCTGTTAAGCTTTGTTGCTGTTTGATTAGTAGTGTCAAGCTTGTACTATACATATATATGTACATAGACGTGCCCAGCCGGTTCAGACCGTCGATTCCGGTTCTGAACCGGCGGTTCACCAAACCGCCCAAGCTTGAACCGTAACCGGACCGGTTCTATACATTAAGCTTTGTTGCTGTTTGATTAGTAGGGTCAAGGTTGTACTATATATACATATATATGTACACACATTTTTTTTATAATAGTATAAGAATACTCCCTCTGTCACACAATAAATGTCACACTTTTTCTTGGTCCGTCCCAAAAATAAATGTCGCATTTCTAGATAAGGAAATAAAGTTAGTACAATGTTATCATTGTACAAGCAATGTACAAACTAACAAAGCACATTCTTTAAAAACATTGACAAGTCAAGTGCATCATTTATTCTGACTGAGGGAGTAATAAGTTACTTGGAAGAGAGATTCAGGTAAATCAAAGGATTTTATTATTGAAGCTACTAAGAGTATTTGAAAAAGACTAAAGTTTGAGAAGAAAAAATATTCATAAAGGGGTGTATATGATAGAGTAACAGATTCAGTGAATGAATTAAAGGGATGTGACAGTTGATGAATTCTCCCGAGGACAGCTATTTGAAGTCGAGGCATAGAGAATATGCATTAAGACGTCCCAGCCATCTCATCGTGAATTTCCGCTGTGGATTCAGGTCTTAAACAATCTTTTTAGTACTATTGAATACTAAGAGATGGATTGAATTGGATCCTTCCCAGCAACTTCAGAATACCAAGATTTCCATGCTTCCTTGTAATGAGCAAAGAGATCTTTCAAAGCTGAAACAGAACAAAGATGACAAATTCAGTAGCTGATGACTGTTGCGGCAACTCTTTAAAACAAATGTATCAAGAAGAAGATAGTATCACATCTTGCTTGCATACCAGTCGATGCAAAATATCAGATGAACATGGATGACTCTAGTCCCAAGAATTTGGTGTGATTTCTTTAGAAATGAGACTAATATTTACATAAACTCAAAAAGGAAAGAAAAACTTTTTTCGGGGAGGGGGGAGTATTATTTACATTCAAGGTCTATACTAACAAGTGACTGGTATTTTTGGGATTTTTTTCTCACTTAATAGAGTAAAACAAATTTTAGACAGAGGGATTATGTATCATGAAATAGAATAGGGTAGAAAGATTCTCGCAGCTATGTCATCATACAACTTAAAACATGCAGGGGTGAAGAAGCCTAGAGAAATGACATCTTGAACGCAAGGGATCTACAAGTGTTTGAGGTGTTCTCTCATCTACGTAGTAACACTTTTCTGATAGTTGTTAGTTAAATCAATACGTAATTAGATGAATTATGAAATTTTAAGAATATGTGAATAAATATGAATCCAAATGGATACCTTGATTGTGATATTGAGGACGATAAGTTGAGGCCAGACTTTCCCAGTCATGAACCTGCTTCACTGGTTTCTGCACATTGACAGGAGCAAAAGGACCAAACTGGTAATTCTTTGAGTCCTGTCCTGAATCATGCTCCAAAAAATTCCCATCAACCTTGTATTCAATATGTTCACGCTTCACTTGTGTACGCAACTCAGGTTTCAAGATCTGGTCAGCATCGTCAATAGAAACTAATTTGCTCCTTTTGGGACATGTGTTTGTAAGATCAATCCCAAAAGACCGTTTCTTGGTATCATTGGGAGCCAAAGCATTAGCAGGATTGCTCTGTGACTGTCCTCCCTTCCCCAACCACCTGAAGGCAGGTTTTCTAGTCTCTGGATGGTGGGTCTGCACATTAGTTTAGATTCTTTCAGACCTTGAAGGGAATGGTGAAATCTTTATCTATAATTAGGTACTCCCTCTGTCCCTAAATGAATGTTGAAAAAAAAATCAAATTTGCTCTTGATCAAGGGCAAAAAAAAATTGATGTTCATTTTAGGGACAGAGGGAGTACAAATTAATTATAGTTTTGTAGGTGTGTAGAAAGTTTACCTTTTCAATGAAATTCATGGAAGATAAAACATTTGCAATATCGTATAGCCTCCTGACTTTAGCTGAAAAATTATTAGCCAAGAAAAGGTGAGTTAATTTTGATATTTCATTGTGGAAGTGAAAATGAAGTAAAGAAGGTCAAGTAATGGAGTCGTTACTTCTAGTGGTTGATGGGTTTCGAGCATCTCCAAGCAAAATCTTTGCAGCTTCATCGAGGGAGATCATATCTGCCTAAGAGGATGATATAACAAATAAACACAACGGGCAGTGATAAAAGAATAATACATTTAACTATAATTGAAAGCTACGACAAATGAGATGGCCATCAAATTTCACTTACTGTGGTGCAAAGGAAGAGCTTGACAAAATTTTGTGTAAGAAGCCCCAGAGATTTCTCCCTTCTGGTATCTGACAGGAAAGAGAAGGATCCGGCATCTCATTAAAACTTAAAAGATCTCTAGTAAGCTTGAATCTCAACAATCAGAATATTATTAATGTGATAAAAAAATGATCATTGCACGTGTAACAATAGAGCAGAAGATAGGGGATGGGTCGCATACCAATTTTTGATGAGGCTGAACTTTTATTAAGAGAATCTTGACTTAATAGTTCCTTCTGACTTGAAGGATCTGGATCAGAAAATTGTTCATCTTCATCATCATCTGAAACCTGATAAAGGAAAAATAAATGTAAGTCTGGGATATGAAACATGAAAATAGAAAGGGGGACAATATTTAATTGTTGAGATGGTTTTGATTTGAATCCTCCATTAACTTACTTTAACAATTTTGGTGTCAGCTGAGTCGCAATTCTCTTTCAGACCTTGTTCCTGAAGTAGGATAAGAAGAATTGTTAAGTTAGTAGATCAAAATAAATGACCATGAACTATGGACACACTATACCTTCTACTTTTCAACAATTACATATAGTTACTAAATGAAGACGTAGAAACTATTGAGACATTAATCAAGAAAACAACACAAACAAACAATTTTATATTGATTCTTCAAATTTCAACAACTAATAGTATCAAAACAATGTACAGTGTGAAAAGAACACTAGTAAACCCCAGGGGTTAGTCCAAATGTAACCAATATAGCTTCCCCAGCTATTCAATGGAGATCTATTATTGTATTCAGCTCCTTGAAATTAATTCCCAAAAGCTGAGAACAAACACGGGACCCTCAATTTTTTCATGAAATTAACAGAAAATAAGTGCTATAGAAACGTGACAAAAGCACGTCGCAATCTCTAATCAAGGTAAAGATGGTGAGAGAAACTGAAAATTCATATAAGCCTCTAAACTTGGCATCATTTGTAAGGAATTGTATAGCTTTTCCCCAATTCAAAGGGGTGAAATTGAAAACCTAGATTTACCTTGAGTTGTTGTAGAGTCTTAGGAATCGCCCCAATCCCTTTCCAATGGTACATATTCTTGGCCTTCCTTGCAAGAACCTGCTCAATCAAAACCTAATCTGAAATTTCAGAAACTTAATTGGAATAAAAGTTAACAAATCTTACACCAACACTCTCCAAAACGTTGACTATATCATATATCCGTCTTCTTTCAACACCTGAAAACCCCAACACAGTCCAACAATCAAATCACATCAATTCTCAGGAAAAAAAAAACGATCAATAATAAATTAAATAATTGGGTGTAGACCTAATCGAGATGCGGCATCATCAAGACCAATAGTTTCCACACCATCTCGATTGTACAAGCTCAAGAAACTGCAGAAATTGCCGCAAAAATTAGAAACCCACAAAAGAGAGGGGAAAAAGAAGAGATTTTTACACACACATAAACAATACTTACTTGGAACATAAAAGACCAAGGGATTTCTGTTTCCGACTATAAGTATAATCCCTAGATCCAGAATCTTTAGCAGCAGAAATTGAGGGCAAGGCCATTCCTACCACCAGATCTATATGGATTAAACACAGATGAGGTGTGTGTTTAACTATGAAAATGGGGGAGAGGGAATGGAGATTTGCAGACGAGGGAGGGAGGGAGGGGAAATGGAGGCGGAGGACCGTTAAAAAGGAAAGGGATTGTTGACTTTGGCGGGGTGGGAATTGAGATTTTAAAACTTTGAAATTACAAGGGACCAGCGGGAGGGAATTCAATTTCAGTGTTTGGGCTATTTTGCTAGGATAAACGAGGTCATTAAATTTAATTTCGAGTAACTCTTGTGAAAAACTAGTTTTTTTCAATGAGTAAGTTTTGGGAGAGATCAGTTTCTCCGTAAATTATAAAAAGTCCAATTTTTTTCAACTTGCAAATATTTGACAAATATAAGAGCAGTTTAAAAAAATAGGACTTTTTATAACTTAGGGAGAAACTAGTTTCCCCCAAAATATTGTGTTTTTCAAAATGTTATAAAAAAACTAGTTTTCAGAACAGTTCATAACTCTTATTAGTTAGACTTAATGCTTTAAAACTAGTTTTTTTCTTATGTTACGAAGAAATTACTCCCTCCGTCCCAATCTAAATGTCCCAACTTTTCTTTTTGGGTGTCCCATTTAAAATGTCCCAACCCAAAAAAGGAAAGTTTTTATTACTATTACACCCACTCATTCTCTCTCCTACTTTACTTTTACACTCACAATATTCTCTCTCCTAACTATTCCACCCACTCATTCTCTCTCCTATTTAATTTTTCATACTCACAACATTTAAACTTTTTCTCTTTTCTACATCACTTTCCTTAATTCCCGTGCCGAACCCATTTTTGGACATTTAGATTGGGACGGAGGGAGTAGTTTTTTTCAAGATTTTGGCTTTAATTTCCAATTAACATAAATGCCCAAATTCAAGAAATTTTTGTCCCAAATTGAATGTCCAAATTTCAGTGTGGACTATTTTGCTAGGATTTTTTTATTCATATTTATTAAGAGTTGGTAAATAAGTTTTGGGTAAAATACAAATCCGGGGAGATCTTGCACTACGACTACCTACCGTACAACCATCTGTTTTTCTATAGTTATAGTAATATGAATCACAGTAATAGAATTGTATTACATTCTACCAAAAAGTGTAAAAATGGGTTACATCTTTTACTATCAAATACTCCCTCCGTCCCAATAAGAGCTTCCCTTTTTGCCATTTTGGGTGTCCCGCTAATAGCTTCCACTTTCCTTTTTTGGCAAAGGAATCTTTACTATTTCCTCCACTCATTCTCTCTCCTCATTATTTTAATACTCACAACACTATTATAATTTACTATTCCCTCCACTCATTCTCTCTCTTATTTTCAAATTACACTCACAACATCTTTACTTCCCTCCCCTTTCCTTAATTTGCGTGAATTTTAAAAATGTGGAAGGTCTTATTGGGACGGAGGGAGTATTAAATCTTATAATAGACAAAATTTGACTGCTGTGTAAAAGTTGGACACCCCAAATCCGAGTCCGCAAGACTTAATTTACCCTATATCCTTTTGTTATCCTGTACGTATACTATTGAAAATAAGATACATATAGTGTATCTTCATCTTCTTTTAGGTGAATTTACTTTTATAATTTTTGGAATAATTTTTTTAAAGAAGAAGGTATAAGAGATTAGGTGACTGTCAAACAATGGATACCATTCAAAGTACAAGCCAAGTATGCAGAAGTAAGCTAAGTGAGTATTTTGCAAAGTACAAGCAAGATATGAACAAGTAAGCTAAGACATTTGGTAGTATCAGTTATCAAGAAATACAGAAGTAGACAAAGACATTACACTGTATATGCAAAGCATGAAACCTTCAGTGTGTAAACTAAACTAAGAAATATAAAAAAGATTGGCTTCATCAGGACTCGAACCCGAAGGCATTAAGTGTGTTAAATCGAGCCGGAGACGTTAAGCGTGTTAATTGGACCAACTGACAATTGGTCCAGTTTGTCGAACTCGATCAAGAAGGCAGCTCAATGAAGGGTGGACTATAAACCACAATCTGCTTCGTAGACCCTATCCCGAAAAAGCTGGCTAATATGTTATAAATCCTGCACCAGTAGTAGTGAGACATGCTGGGAACTACTTGTTGAACAATGGTACTGATCCTGCATCCTCAAACCAAAAATGCCACTGAAGTTTTAATCACCATTAAGTAAAGACACAAATCACTAAAAAAATACAAGATTGCAAGTCAATAAACACCGACTATTCTATTGTTGAGACCAAAGACCATAACTAACGGGACTAGAGCATATGAGATTGTCAGAAACGCGCAAAAGCCAACAAACATGAGACCTTGGCCAAGTTGTCTGTTGCTTTCTTAATATGCTCCAACAAGCAATATTTCTTCTACTCGTGATTGGCAATGAGAATATGCGTCTTGAGCACATATGAATCTTTCATCAACCTTATCATATAAAATGCTGGCATCGAAAATGTCAGCCTCTTCAGCCGAGATGTTTAGCAGAAGTAATACAAAGGAGCAGAGGCCATTGTGTTTATAGGGTCAGCTCACCCCCTTTCTGTGAGGAGAAAAGACACCTTTTTTTTACCCTATATACAAAATATCATAGCTCCCCCTACTGCTGCAGAGTGCACGGAGCAGAAAAAAATCAGTTTTATGACTCAAAATGCTCTTAGCCAATACACATAATGGTGCCGATAGTCATCATCAGCACAACAGTGCCAAGAAGAGCATTCACACCCAACCCATATGAGCCAAACTGAAAACTCATAAAAATCACATTCTAAAATGACGAGGCAGGCGGCCAGATCTGCTTTGCGCTCTCATTATCTCCTTTGCAAAGTCTTGATTACCCGTCAAGAGAAGTCCATTCATAACCCGATTGAAAGTGAATTTTCGAGGGAGGAATCCTCTATCCACCATCTCTATCAGCAACTTCCCTGCTACCACTAAATCATTGGATCTTTTCCTACCAAACATAGAATTTACCAAAATATTGTAAGTATCCAAATTTGGCAAACAATCCCCTCTACTCATCCTCTCAAACACTTCCAAACTCTTCTCTATCTCGCCCTCATCACAATAGTACCTAATGATAACATTGTAGGTCTGAACATTTGCTTCACAATCATCATCTTTCATCCTGCTCAAATATTTCATTGCTTCATCCATTTTCCCCACATGACATAATCCTCTAATAACCACATTATAAGTCGTTGCATTTGGCACGTAACCTTTCCTCACCATCTCCTCAAAAACCAATATTGCATTTTGAACATTGTCTTTCTTGCACAAAACTTGAATGAAAGCATTGTAAGTAGCAACAGATGGAAGTACCCCCGCTCCAATCATTTCGTCAAACACCTTACGTGCCTTAACAATGTCACCTGCAACTCCAAACCCATGAACCACAGTTGTGTAACTAACAACATCAATCTCACATTTTCTCCTCTTCATCTCCAAGAAAAATTCCCAAGCTTCCTTAATTTGACCCGTTCGAAAAAAACCTTTTAACAATATATTATAGGTTTTTAGGCTCGGGTTCAAACCATTATCCACCATTTCCCTCAAAATTTCCAGCGCTCGAGGGGTTCGCTTGATCAAACAAAACCCATGAGCGAGTATGTTATACGTAATTGTATCTGCTTTGAACCTTCTCCTCAAAATCTTAAACAGGTTATAAGCCATTTCAGCTCGTCCAGACTTGCAAAGCACATCAAGGAACGTATTGAAAAAATTCAAATCTTGAAGGCAACCATGTTCGTGCATTGACAAGAAAATTTTGACGGCACGGTCAGGCTTGCCGGCGGAGACGTACCTTTCAGTAATGATAGCGAATGTTTTGGGGGTGGGGCCGAGGCGGCGTGAGCGCATACGTTCAACGAGGATCCAAAGAGTCTTGTAGTCGCGCATACGAGCTGAGATATCTATAGCGTGGTCGAAGGAGGAGGTGGAGTGGGTGTAGGAAGGGTGGCGGTCAAGGAGGTTGAAAAATTGGAGGGATTTGGGGCCGTGATTCCAGAGACGTTTGAGGACTTTGTTGACTAGGTCGGGTGTCCATTGGAAATGGTGGCTGTGGAGGGTTTGGGTAAGGGTTTTTGGGTCTGTGGTGAGTACAAGATTGGCGATGGTGGCGTCGTTTTCCGGTGGTTGATAGGCGGGGGTTGAGAGGTTGTGGGAGAGGGGAGAGATGAGGGAGAATTTGTTGCTGCTACTTCTTCTACTGCGCAGGCCTAACATTCTAGCTCCTTCTCACATTTCCAATAGCAATTCTAATTTAAGAGTCATGTGGTAAAAAAAAATAAAAAATAATAACTTTCGTGAAAAATTAGTTTTTTTTTAAATGTTATAAAAAATTAGTTTTCAAATAGTTCATCACTCTTATTAGTTAGACTTAGATCCCGTTTGTTTCAGGAAAATGAGGGGAAAACGTTTTTCGGAAAACGTTTTCCCCATTTTTCGGTGTTTGATAATTTTTCGAAAAACGTTTTCCCCATTTTCCCCGAAACATGTTTGTTTTCCGGAAAACGTTTTCCCCATTTTCCGGTGTTTGGTAGTTTTCCGGAAAATGGAGAAAATATTTTTCGCCGTTTCTAAGGAAAAAGTTTTCCGGATTTTTTCTAAGGAAGTTGTTTTCCGGAAAATGGTGTAAAAAAAGTGGATGGATAATATTTTAATAATAATAATAATAATAATAATAATAATAATAATAATAATAATAATAATAATATTAATAATAATAATAATAATAAAATAATAATAATAATAATAAATAAAAAATAAAAAAATAATGATAAAATAATAATAATAATAATAAAAATAAAAATAAAAAAATAATGATAAAATAATAATAATAATAATAATAATAATAATAATAATAATAATAATAATAATAATAAAATAAAAAATAATAAAATAATGATAAAATAATAATAATAATAATAAAATAATAATAAAATAATAATAATAATAATAAAATAATAATAAAATAATAATAATAATAATAATAATTAAATAATAATTAAATAATAATAATTAAAAAATAAAAATAAAAAATAATTAAAATAAATAATTAAAATAAATAAATAAATAATAATAATAAAATAATAATAATAATAGTAATAATAATAATAATAATAATAATAATAATAATTTTCCGAAAAACATCTTCATTTTTCGGAAAACGTTTTCCCCATTTTTCTAAGGAAGTTGTTTTCCAGGAAAACATCTTCCTCATTTTCAGTAAAACGTTTTCCACATTTTCGGAAAACGTTTTCCTTTTCCGAAAAACATTTTCCAGGAAATCATTTTCCGGAAGTCATTTTCCCCGAAACAAACGGAGCCTAAATGCTTTAAAACTAATTTTTTTCTTATGTTACGAAAAAACTAATTTTTTGTAAGATTTTGAAAAAAATAAAAAAAAAGCTTTATAGACAATTATTCAATCAATAATTACTAAAATGTTTGACATCATTACCAACAACATTTTTTATTTTTTTTCAAGTATGTTTGTGTAAAGTGCTAGGGTTAGAATTACACAGTGTCCAGTAAAGGAGTAAACTCCCTCCGTTCCCGCCTAAAAGCCATAAATTTTCTTTTTGGGCGTCCCATTTAAAATGGCACTTTCCCAAAAAGAAAACCTTAAATCACTATTCTCTCCACTCATTCTCTCTCCTAATTTACTTTTACACTCACAACATTCTCTTTCTTACATCACCTCCCACTCATTCTCTCTCCTATTTAATTTTTCATACTCACAACATTTAAACTTTTTCTCTTTCCTACATCACATTTCTTATTTTGCGTGTCCTCTCCATTTTGTACCTTTTAGGCTGGGACGGAGCAGGGGATGGATAGCCAACCGAACCGGACAGGCGAAAACCGGATCGGAACCTGCCCGGAAAAGCCGGAACCGCCATGAACCGGGAGAAAACCGGGGTAACCGGAACCGGTTTGGAGGCGGCCGGTTAAGGTTCACCAAAATGGTGAATCGGACCGGAAAAAGTCTTAACGGACGAAAATTTGTTGTTTTTCAATAGTAACACCGAAACCGGACCGAAAAAGCCCGAAACCGGACCAAAACCGTGAGAAAACCGGAACCGGATAACCGGAACCGTGAGAAAAGCGGGCCGGTTAAGGTTCACCTCCTCGCCGAACCGGAACCGGCGGTTCAAGGCCCGGAACCGGAATCGGACCGGATTTGGTCATCCCTAGGACGGAGGGAGTAGGTGTTAATTTAAAATAAAGTGTCGATTATATCATATATAATATAAAAAACAAAACTATTTAGAGGCTCCAGAAAAGGTCACGTCAAAGGCCACGTCAGCAATTTCATTTCCAACTCATTTTTATTTCAGATTTTAGTTAAAAAAATATAGGCTTTAAAATAAAAATTCCCTCTAAAAGTCTGATAATGCATTTGAAATTTAGACAAAATTTAAAATTTTGATAAGGTATATCTAACTTTAAATTTCTAGATTATATTTAACTGTAACAATTTTTCAAATGTGGATAATATATTTCGATAAATCTCAAATTTTTGAAATATAACTAAGATGTCATCTGAGCATAACAAATCATTTTCAGTTATATATATTTCGGATAATATAACTTTAAATTTCTAGATTATATCTAAGTGTGTTTTTTTTTTCATAAATTTGGGATAGTGGGAGTACTTTTTGGTTGAGCAAAGAATGCTGAAATGTGATTAGCCTTATGGCAAGACTGCCAAGACATCAGTTAAAAGTGTATAGTGGTCTCTGATCCATTGCCTTGTGTTACTCTTTTATTTCATTAATGAGTGTTTAATATAAACGCTCTTATGCAAGTTATCTCTGCCTTTGTAAAACATGGACATGTTAGATAACCTGACGCTCAAAGCCTTATGTTCTATTTTCATTCACCTTCCATGAGTTGCTGATGGGTGCATCAAATTTTATTTATTCAAAGTGATTGTTATGCAGTGTGATTGTGGAAGCTCTCAAGATGGATAGTTTGCAGAATAAATTTAATTTAAGCACAATTTTTGAAATTTAAAATAAAAATTCCCTCTTAATTAGAAGTTGATTGATTTAATCAGTTTTGAAATTTTGAAAACTAATGGTTACCTAAATTTAAGCACAATTTTTGAATAATTCAAACTCTTTAGGTGATAATTGTGGAGATATAATTATTAGTAATTTTCGAAATTTAAAATAATTAGTAATTTTTGAAATTAAAAATAGATACCAGACTAAATTTCAATTTAACCATAAATTTAAATTTAAAATAATTAATAATTTTCGAAATTTAAAAGACATGCCAGAATAAATTTCAATTTAACCATAAATTTCGTATACAGTTTCTAGAAATCAATTGAAATTCAAAATTTAAATTAATTAGTAATTTTCGAAAATTTAAAATAATTAGTAATTTTTGAAATTTAAAAGAGATGCCAGAATAAATTACAATTTAACCATAAATTTCGTATACAGTTTCTAGAAATCAATAGAAAATCGAATTATTTGAAAATAAAAAGTATTATTCATTTAACTTCTATCTAAAATTCAAACTTGGATGGATAAGTGATGATTTTAAATTCATCTATCTTAAAAATTGATAAGAGATAATTTGACAATGTATTATCGGTTAAGGATACAATTCATATCCTACTAAATATACATAAATATTCGAAATTCATGTGGATATTCATATTTCAAAAAGTAATTTTTGGTAAATGCCCCTTCAATATTTCACATCACCTCAAAAGGTCATTAATGATATTTCACATCAAATATTTACTGATATGTTACATAGTAGTGTATATATATATATATATATATTAAAGTTGGTGAAAAGAGATATAGTGATTACATGTGGATAATTTTTTGTTAAAACTCTCATTTGTAAAGCCACATCACTATAGACATAAAATATGTACATACAACCTCTATATAGATAAATACATCATACATAGTATTATCTTTAATACATTAGTACATTTTAATACTTTGTGTATTGTTTTTAGATTAAATGGAGTGTTAGCAAATATCTCATTCCACTATTTCATTTTTATGTTTTATATTTTTATTTTAATTTTTTGCAAAAGTTATATTTATACAACGTAAAATTTCATCTTAAATTTTTTTAATAAATAAAATTTATAACTTATTTTTCTATATATTATACTCCCTCCGTTTCAGCTCAGTGGAGACCAAAAATTTGGGCATATCGATTAAGGAATAATGAAAGTGTTGTGAGTAGGATATACTCCCTCCGTCCCACGATAATCTATAAAAAAAAATTTTTGGGCGTCCCACAATAATCTATAACTTTTCTAAAATGGAAAAGAATCTTTACTATTCCCTCCACTCATTCTCTCTCCTACATTATTTTAATACTCACATCACCATTATAATTTACTATTCTCTCCATTCATTCTCTCTCCTATTTTATTTTCACACTCACAACACTTTCAATATAATATTTCCTCCTTAATTTTCGCGTCGGGCCAAAAATTCTATATTTCTATGGGACGGAGGGAGTATTAAATAGGAGAGATGGTGAGTGGGAGAAATAGTGATTTGATTGATGTTGTGAGTGTAAAAATGGAGTAGATGGAGCTGGAGAGAGACTGAGTGGGGAGAATAGTGAAGATTTCTTTCCATTTTAGGTAGTCTCCACTGAGCTGGGACAAATCAAAAAGGAAATAAGTCTCCACTGAGCTGGGACGGAGGGAGTATATGATTTGTTATTTTAATTTTATTTATTTTTAGACTGTTGTTAAATTATTAACATTATCTAAATATATATTCATTAATATTTGAGTTTTTTTAGATTATACAAATGTATAGATCATCTATGAAAAGAAAAACGCATCTTACTGATGTGGACAACGATTCCATTAATTTATCGCAACGATCTTCTCAACGATTATCATTGGCGGATATTTCTAATGGTAATTTTATTATTTACTTTATTATTATTTTAGCATATCCATTAATATCATGTGTATAAAATTAAATTATAAAAATGCATGATTTTATATTTATTTTTTTACTATCATTTTAAATGAATTTATTTTTATTTTTAGTGGACTTATCATCGGGTAGTCATTTGATTTCACCGAGTAATCATCAAAGTTGTATTACGGCTCAAGGTAATATGTTATTGAATTTTGTCAATTTTTAAGTATTTTCATTATAAAGACAAATTCTAAAAAAAATTGTTTATATATATACATACATATATATATATATATATATATATATATATATATATATATATATATATATATATATATATATATATATATATATATATATATATATATAATGTGATTTTTTTATATAAATTTGTTAATTAATTTAGATCTAAGATAATAATACTTGATATACAGGTGTTGGTGTGAACCATACAAATGAAAATCTTACTCATAATTCAAGTCAAGACCGTGGATCTATATGTATGATTTTCTTTGTTAATTTACAATATTTTTCCTATTTTATTTTTATTTTTAATTTCTAAATAATCTTTTATTAAAGAAAAATTATTTTTCTTATTCAGCTAAATTTACGAGCATAGCATCAAGTGTACATAACACTTTCCACGACACGCTCCTTGAGCTAAAAAAATTGGACTGACCAGAAAAACTATTTCTTCTTCTTTGGATTCTATTACGACAAATTTGTTAAAAGACGGTGAGAAAAGAAAAATCAGGAGACCAAGAAAGGTAGCTGCTTCTATTTTAGAATCTTCAAAGATAAATTTGGATGTTGATTGATTCAGTTCTGCAATTGAAGTTGAATTAATGAAAAACAATCATATATCTGATAAGTTATACTCCCTCCGTCCCGGAGATCTTAAGAAAAAGTAAAATGGCACGGGAATTAAGGAATATTATTATTATAGTATTAGGAGAGAGAATGAGTGGAAGAAGTGTTGTGAGTGTGAAAAATTAAATAGGAGAGAGAATGAGTGGAATGAATAGTTAGGAGAGAGAATGTTGTGAGTATAAAAGTAAAGTAGGAGAGAGAATGAGTGGGGTAGGAAGAGTATAAAATTAATAAAAACTTTCTATTTTGGGATTTCTTAAGATAAGCGGGACGCCCAAAATAGAAACTTTTCTTAAGATGGGTGGGACGGAGGGAGTATGTTTGATTTATTAGTCAGCTATATATTTTAAAGAGCTAAAATAAATATATTAATCGTTCTCAATATTCTTTTGACATTGTAGGAACAGATAATGTAACAGTAGCAAATAATACAACATTATTATCTCCTGCTGTGAATTTAGGTAATGATTTTTTTTAATTGTTCAACATTCGATATTTTTAAATAAAACTATTTATTATTACAAATTATTATTCAATAGTTTATGATAAAATATTTCATTAATACTAAGTCATATATTCTATTTGTATACAGAATCCGCGTTAATAAATAATTCTCGCATGCATGCGACAACAAGTGAGTCGTTAATAAATCGAAGGAAAAATTCAAGAAAGCGCGCGTCGGTAGAATGCAAAAGATTCGGACGAACAATATAATACGGGTGTTTATTATTATTTTTCTCAAGTATATATTATATTATTTTCTCTGTATAGCGAATGAATTACTAACATAATTTAAATATTTATCAATATATTGTAGTTTATGGGGATATAGGCGTCAGTGAGTACGAATGTGCGAAATGTCGTGCGATGTTCTGGTATGATGAAAGGTTAAAAAGTACGCAAGCATCAACACAACCTAAATTTTCATTATGATGTATGAATAGAAAAGTTCAGATTGACCCATTAATGTAGCCACCTAAGTTACTAAGTGATCTCTTAGAGAACAAGCATGAAAAGAGTAAAAATTATAAAGACAATATTCGAGCGTACAATTCTATGTTCGCATTCACTTCAATGAATGGTGCAGTTGACCATGGCATAAACAATGGTCGTGGGTCCTTATTCGTTTAAATTGAAAGGAAAGAATGATCATATGATAGGTTCTTTCCTTTCCGGTTTTAAACGAATAGACCACGACCATGATGCTCTGCATGATCCTCGATCATTGAAGCGAATGCGAGCAGAGCTCGAAGTGTGTCTTTATAATTTGCTTTTCATGCTTGGGCCCAGAGATCATAGCTGCAGGTGGGCATTATGGGTGTCCGAACTTTTATTCATACATCATAATGGTTGGGCCCCAGTGTTGATAACTGCGTACTCAACGCTAATCCTTCTGGTTTATCTGCGCTGTTCGCGATATAACTCGAAGTCGCTCTCAGTAAGCAATATATTGATAAAATATTTAAATTGCTCATTAACCAATTCGTGGCTACGAAGAAAATAATATAATATATACTTGAGAAAAATAATAATAAACACATGTATAGATCCCGAATCTTTGCGTTCTACCGGCCTTTTCTTGAATTTTCCTTACGATAGCGACTCAACAGCCGCATGCATGCATTATTGTGCTTGGCAGTCTATATACAAATAGAATATATGACTTAGTATTAATGAAATATCTTATCATAAACTATTGAATAATAATTTGTAATAATAAATAGTTTTATTTAAAAATATCGAATGTTGAACAATTAAAAAAATCATTACCTAAATTCGCGGCAGAGGAGTGTAATGTTGTATTGACTAACTCTTATTACGTGCTCTGTTCCTACGTGTCAAGAAATATTGAGAACGATTAATATATTTATTTTAGCTCTTTAAAATATAGGCTGACTAACTCATCAAAGCATGCAGCACCTGCGGGATATAGCTTGTTTCGACTTCAGTGCGGCGGCGCTCGTCAGCATCCAATTTATCTTTGAAGATTCTAAAATAAGAAGCGACTGCTCTTGGTCTCTGATTTTCTTTTCTCACTTGGGATCTTTTAACAAATTTGTCGTAATAAGGCTCGAAGAAGTAGTTTTTTCTCGATGGTCCAATATTTTAGCTCGAAAGAGCGTCTTGGCTCAAAGAAAGTGTTAATATTTTTGATGCTATGCTCAGCTCAATTATTGGGCGAAAAATAATTATTCTTTAATAAAAGATTATTTAGAAAGTAAAAATAAAAATAAAATAGGAAAAATATTAATAAATCTTTCAAAGAAAATCATACATATAGATCCACGGTCATTAACTGGATACTCAGAAACAGATTTTCATTTGTATATTCCTGTCCTGTATATCAAGCTATTATTATCTTAGATCTAAATTAATTAACAAATTTATATAAAATCACATTATATATATATATATATATATATATATATATATATATATATATATGTATATATATATATATATATATATATATATATATATATATATATGTATATATATAAACAATTTTTTAAAATTTGTCTTTATAATGAAAATACTTAAAGTGTTGAAATTCAATAACATGAGCATAAATAACTTTGATGATTACTCGGTTAATCCAAATATTACATCAAAGTAAACTAAATAAAAAAATAAATTCATTTTAAATGACCAAAAATAAATATAAAATCATGCATTCTTATAATTTAATTTTATACACATGATATTAATGGATATCTTAAAATAATAATAAAGTAAATAATGAAATTACCATTAGAAAATATCATGATGATAATCGTTGAGAAGACTCGTTGCGACAAATAAAGTAAAATAACTAAATCATATCTCCTAAGATCGGCTCGGTGAGGCTATTTAAACACAGTTTAATAAACACCAGTGGAAATTTTAAAATGGAAAGAAATCTTCAGCTATCATTCGATCTGCAAGAGCTCCGTCTACTCCATTTTACACTCGTGACATCAGTAATTTGGCTCACCATCTCTATTTAATACTACTCAGTCCTAAATTTTTGGCCTGCAATTGGAAATATTGAAAGTGTTGTGAGTGTGAAAATATGGGAATGAATGGAAAATAGTAAATTATGTGATGATGTGTGACAAAGTAATGTAGGAGAAGGTAGTAAGTGCTAGATTTACAAAAGTTATAGACCATTGTGAGACTCAAGAAGAAAATTTTATAGATTATCGTGGAAGACAGAGGAGTATATCCTACTCTGACACTTTCATTGACTACTTAATCGATTAATATATTACAGTCTCAGCCCCAGCTAGTATAATATATAGAAAAATAAGTTATAAATTTTATTTATTAAAAAATTTAAGGCCTACGTTGTATAAATATAACTTTTGCAAGAAATTAAAATAAAAATATAGAACATAAAAATGAAATGAGTGGAATGTACTCCATTTAATCATTTAAAACAATATAAAGTATTAAAATATTCTTATCTGTCAAAATAATACTATGTATGATGTAGCTATCTTATATATACATAGTGATGTGGAAACACAAATGATTTCTTTAACAAAAAATTATCCACGCTATCTCTTTTCACCAAGCAATATATATATATATATATATATACCTTTACTATGTAACATATCGATAAATGACTGATGTGAAATGTCATTAATGACCTTTTGAAGTGATGTGGTATTGAAGGGCATTTACCAAAGTACTTTTTGAAAATATGAATATCAGTATTTATGTATGACTAGTAAGGATATGAAGTGCATCACAACGATAATACATTGTCAGAATATCTCTTATCAATTTTAAGATAGATGAATTTAAAATCATCACTTCCATCCAAGTTTGAATTTTAGATAGAAGTTAAATGAATGTGCACTTTTTATTTTCAAATAATTCGGAATACTATTGATTTCTGAAAGCTGTTATCAAGAATTTATGGTTAGAATAACAAATTTATTACGGCATCTCTTTTAAATTTAAATTACTAATTATTTCAAATTTTAATAATTATTGGAAATTTTGAATTTCAATTGATTTCTAGAAAGCTGTATCTGAGGTTTATGGTTAAATTGAATCAGGGGCGGCATGTGCTAGAACTAGAAGAATATTAATTATTTTAAATTTAAAATTTATGGATAAGTTGAAATTTAATGCAGTATCTATTTTAATTTCAAAAATTTTAATTATTTTAAATTTCGAAAATTTTAATAATTATATCTCATGATTATCACCTAAAGAGACGAATGTATTCAGAATTGTGCTTAAACAGGTAACCAGTTTTCAAGGTTTCAAGCTGATTAAATCAATCAACTACAATTAGAGAATTTTTATTTTAAATTTCAAGAATTGTGCTTAAAGTAGAACGATACATAAGCCTATCCATCTTGAGCTTCCTTGGCAATCATGTGCATAACAATCAGAATGAATAAAATCGATGCACCCATCAACTCATGGAAGGTGAATGAAAATAGAACATGGGCTTTGAGCGTCGGAGTTATGCGTGTCCATGTTTCACAGAAAACACCGAAGATAATAGGCGTTTATATTAAACACTCATTAATGAAATAAAGAGTAACCTGAAGCGATGGATCAGAGACCACTATCTGCACAGCGATGTCTTCTTTGATCTTACCATAAGGCTAATCACATTTATTGTGCTACTCAACAAAAAGTACTCCATTATCCCAGAGATTTATGAAAAAACTGCACTTAGATATAATCTAGAAATTAAAAGTTATATTAATAAGTATATGAAAATGATTTGTTATGCTTTCGAGATATTCCATCTTGAATATATTTCAAAAATTTGAGACTTATCGAAATATATTATCACGTTTGAAAAGTTATTACCGATTAAATACCAATCTAGAAATTTAAAGTTAGATATACCCCTATCAAAATTTTAAATTTTGTCTAAATTTCAAATGCCTTTCGGGCTTTTAGAGGAATTTTATTTTAAAGCCCTATATTACAGCTAAATACGAAATAAATGAGTTGAAGTGTTGACTGACTTCGGAGCTAAATGGATATTATATATGATATAATCAACACTATTAAAATGCGCTTCTCCGTCTGAATGACAAATGGGTGGTCATTGGGAAAAGCTGAGCAGCCAGGTTCTGGCCGCTTTACTCGCGGTTCGATATCGATTCATTTCTGCGGTCCCAATGCATTCCCGAAACTTTGTCGGTTTAACAACAGAATTTGCGTCCTTCTATTTAGTGAAGACATAACGGCCATATTAAGCAGTTCGGTTACCCGATTCCCGATTCATGTATTCCTTCGGGCGGTTCGTCCCACGGTCGACTCGATTCGATCTGATGCAACCTCGTCCCACTAAAAAGCCACAAAATAGGCGGCGATTTCTCTACTTCTGTGATAATAGAAAAGAAAAAAAAAAGTTTAAATATTGAAGTAAAAATTAAATAGGAAGAGAGAAATAGTGGAAGTGATAATGAAAGATGTTGTGAATCAAAAGAAATAGTAGGAGAAGAATGAATAGTGATTGGAATTTTCTTTTTGGAAGTGCCATTTAAATGGACGCCTGAAAAGAAAAATTTATGGCACAGGGGAATCCTCGCTGCTGAACCTTGGTAACCTGCACCACAAACATGCTTGAAAAATAAAAATGTTGTTGTGTGATGTGGCATTTGTGATTGAATAATTGTACATACTTTTATTTTCAAAATCTTACAAATTATTTAAACAACATAGAAAAAATTAGTTTTAAAGCTCATTCATTGAGCTTCCGGAAAATATGCTGGAAAATATTTTCGGGAAAAGAGGCGTTTTCAGTATGGTGACATTTTCTTGAAATGAGGAAGATGTTTTCTGAAGCGAAATGAAGAAGCGTTTAGAAAATGAAAGATATTTGTTATTGTGTGTGTGTATTATTATTTGTATATTGTGTATTATTTTATTATTATTATTTATTTATTTATTTTAATTATTTAATTATTTTATTTTATTTTTAATTATTATTTAATTTGTATTATTATTATTATTATTTTATTATTATTTTATTATTATTATTTTATTATTATTTTATTATTATTATTATTATTTTATCATTATTTTATTATTTATTTATTTTTGTGTGTATTATTATTTTATTGTGTGTATTATTATTATTATTATTTTATCATTATTTTATTTTTATTTTATTATTATTATTATTGCTATCCATTATTTTATATTTTGTGAATGTAATATTATTATTTTATTATTATTGTAGTATTAATATTAGGATTATTATTATTATTATTATTATTATTATTATTATTATTATTATTAAAAAAAAAAATATTATCCATCCACTTTTACACCATTTTCGGAAAACAACTAAAGCAGAAAAATCAGAGAAAATATTTTCAGCATTCTGCATTTTCTAGAAAACTACCAAACAGGAAAATGGGAAGCGATTCAGGAGGGGAAAATGTTCGAGAAAATAGGGAAAAGTGCAATGAAAATGGGGAAAGCGTTCAGCCTCGACTCTGGAAACAAGCAGGAAAATCCCAGCTAATAAGGAAGTGATGAGCTATTTGAAAACTAATTTTTATAACATTTAAAAAAAAGGCAATTTTACGAAAGTGTATTTTGATTTTTTACATGACTCTTAAATTAGAATTTGCTATTGGGAGAAAATGTGAGGAAGAATGTTGGGCCTGTGAAAAGTAACAGCTGCCTCATCCCCACAACCGCAACCCCGCTGTACCGGGCTGGCTCGCCACCATCGCCAATCTTGTCTCACCACGAGACCCTTTAAACCCTCCACAGCCACCATTTCAATGGACACCCAACCTGAGTGAAGTCTCAAGCATCTCTCGATCCGGCATAAATCTCCAGACCCTTGACCGCCACGCTGCACCCACTCCACCTCCTTCTCGTCTCAGCTCGTATGCATTACAAGAACTCTTTGGACGTTGAACATGTACGCTTCGCCCCACCCCAAAACATTCGCTATCGTACTGAAGACACGTCTCACTGCAAGCCACCAGCGTCAAGCCACAACGTCCTGAGCATGGTTGCCTTCAGGTAGCTCAGTACGTTCCTTGATGACAGCTGCAAAGTGCAGACGTGGCATAACCTGTTTAGATTTTGAGATTCAAGCGAATGCAATTACGTATAACATACTCGCTCATGGTTTTGTTTGTTAAGCAGGCTTCTCGAAACTAGAAATGGTGGATATGGTTTGAACCCGAGCCTAGAAGCCTATAATATATTGTTAAAAGGGTACAGAACATCAAATTGAAATATGGAAAGATGAGAAGGAAAATATTGGTTGACTGTTATTGAGCCACACAACTGTGGTTCATGAACAGTTACAGTGACGTGTAAGGCACGTAGGTGTTTGGCTTAGTGGGCGCCTTCCATCATTGCTACTGGCTCTTTCATTCAAGTTTTGTGCAGAAAAATTGTGTTCAAATCACAATGTGGTTTGAATGTGAAGAGAAAGGTACGTGCCAATGCAACGACACATAATGTGGTTATTAGAGGATTATGTCAAAATGTGAAAAAAGAAAATGAATG